>CP137667.1:23081062-23148562 GCA_037976565.1 Mesocentrotus franciscanus
CTTCTTGCAATTGTTATAAACAATATTGGAAAGGTAACGTATGATGCACCCCGCCAGACAATGAAAATAATGATAATACAAATTTAAAAAAATAATATGATTTGGTTTAATCACGGTTTCATTAATTCAATCAACTGCCATTTTTCAAAGTAAAATGTAGATGATATATGTGTTAATTGATCAAAAAATAGTATGGAAGTATACAAGTATTCCAATAATAATAATTCACCATTGTGATATAAATACTTGGTGTACTTAATTGCAGTCAGGATTCGTTTGTTTTGTTTTGTTGTTTTTAATACCTGTTTGATGATTTCACTTATAAACCAAAAATCAATTCCATCTTTTTAAAAATGTAGAGAATGTAGATGTGTCCTCCTCTTCTCTTCTCTCCTCTCCTATCTCTCTCTCTCTCTCTCTCTCTCTGTCGTTCTCCGCTACATATGGACACGTTGTATCATCCGCTCAATAAGACTTGCTTGCAAAGAAAACATTAGCATTTTTGCATGAAAAAGTTAAATTTTTGTAAAAAGTGTATTTCTTTCCAGCATTGGGGTGCCCGGGAAAGTCTTGGGTCACCTTTCAAATAGTATAATATAAACCAAAAATATGCAATTTCTTTCTACTTTTGTCGGAAAACACAGAGTAATCCAGCACAATGTTGTCTTTTTTTTGCGTTGGAGAAGAGCAAAATAGTGAGATTCAATTGCACTTCGGCCACTCTCGCAATCCCTTAGTCTGCCCATTGTGGTCAGGCGGCTTGGGGGTGAGCGGCTAATGAATAAACTAAACGTTAGCTTTATTCTGGTATAAAACTTCTGGTATAAAACCTTACAAAAAAGTCACTGTCTGAATTGACTTTTTGACCTGGAAGTTCCGGATGCACGTGCACTACCTGCCCGATGAAGCCAGTGACCCGTGACCCCTGCACTCAACACTGTGTGGGACTTAGTTTGTGGTCAACTTCTTTTATGATAAAAATCCAAGCAAACGTTTCCATATGAGTTATCTTTGATCTTATTTTCTTCTCCTTTCTATCTCTGTTTTTTCTCTTTCTCTCTTTCTATATCTCTCTTACTAGGCAAACACCAGTTTTTCCTTCTCTTTCTCTCTCTCTCTCTCTTTCTCTTTATCACTCTATTTCTCTTTTTCAACCCTCTTATTTACATTTTCTTTTTCTTTTATTTCCTCTCTCTACCCTTTTTACGTACCCTTCACATCAATCCAAATTTGATTATTAATATCATATTTACTTGTGTTGCTTTTTATTAACTTACTTATTGTAATAGAAATATAATTTAGTGTCAAGGCTATGAGATAATTCGGAAGTCAGCTTTAAATTAAACACATGTTTATGAAGGACCAAACCAAAAGAAAAATCTATTACAACAAGAATGTAATATGAGTCTACGATCCATTAGTACGAATTGTGGTATTTCATTCAGTGCATTACCGTGATTCTACATTTATGAATTATTATTTCATCTACAATTAGCGGTTGTAGTCAAACGAACATGAATTCTACCCACATACGGAAGTATTCGGCCCAGCAAGAATTGTTAAGGTAAGACAAAGGCTTGTTTACTGAGAAATAATTTAGATGGTCATAAAAGGTTTGTATTAACTCATTACGATCATAAACAACAATTTGTTTTCTTAGACATTTTAGCAATGAGATTATAGCATCAGTGCGTGTGCCCCATCCTTGTCAAGGTCAACTAAATTGCACGAACGCGGAATGTTTTGTACATCCCTTTGATTAAAGAGGATGGTTCTGGCACTGGAACAGTGACAAACATTGTAATTGTAATCACAGACCTAAATAATTGTAATAGGGAAAAGTAATAATATTGTTATGGTTATTTTCTGTTATTTGCACACACAAAAAAAAACAGGACAATCATTGAATGTCATTTGTCTTCTTATGATATACATATGTTACATTAGAGTATCAGTAAGAAAGAGAGAGGGGAGAAATATGAACATACGGTATCTATAATTTCAAATGTAAAATCTGATGAAGTAAAAAATCTAACATATAAGATACAATAGTGGGTAGTTATCGGTCAATGCAATTTAAAATACAATAGTGTCATACATCTTACAATCCGGTCCAAGATTTTGCATGATTATTTTGAGAAAATACGATTAAAGTAATTAACTGTTATTATTAAAATATTGGTGATTTGTAATCCATGTATTTGCATAACATGTTTAAGATATAGCGAATAGTAACGGATACTGATTTCTATGATAAACAAACTTTATAATACACTATCATTTTACTAAAGTCCGTTTTTCAAATTCATCTAAATATCACATATTATGAATGAAATTATAGTGACAAAAGCGTTTCATAGAAATCCTTATAAAATATAATATTAGGTATTACTCAATATTTAGAGAGTATTCTTTGAAATCAGTTATAGTCCGGCAGCCACTGAGCTATATCTCGTTTTGTTGCAATAAGTTTTTTTGTTGATGGATTCTGTTTCCTTAGGCATTGCAGATGACCAAACAGAAAACTGGAACTTTGTCAGTGTTGAGCATTTTAAGATATGGCCAAAAACAAAATGGCTGCCAAAATAGCGTATTTTGAGTAAAATTTGAATTATTTCATAATACATTACGAAATATTGACTATTGTCAACACATTCCTGATGATCATACATGAACATAGATTGACATAATTAGCATATTTTCCATTGTATTTGTTGCTAATTTGCATATTCAAAATGACGGATAAAGGCCATGCAGCTGTTGAGCTTAGAATCACAATAAAAGAGTATTATTAACCGTATCAGACATCTGAGCAGGGCAATTTTTAAATTGTATTGCCTTCTAAATTTAATTGATAAGCCAACAAACCTACGCTCGAAAAAAACTTATTGACCGCTCAGAAAAGTCAATGGGATTTTGTGTGTAAATTGCCGGTCAATATAACTACACGGTAAACCAATGAACAAATATTATTGCCCATTCTGGAAAGTCAATGGCAAAATGCGTGTTAAACTAGTGGGCAATACAGGTTTTTGTAATTTTCTTTGCGCATCTATTACGCGTATGAGAACCTGCGCACTTTGCGCGCACTCCATTGTGACGTAATAATCACACCGAAGGCACACTGTTTGCAGTGTATCGACAATTTCGTTAAGCACTAGAAGCGCAGTGCTGGTTTGACTATGTTTTTGCAACTTTTCATGCTAGGAAACCCTTTGCAGTGTAGGCTACTGTATTTTACATAATTTAAGAGTATAAGATAGTAAGAGTTTTTTGTTTGCTCTAGATGTCTGATGAGGTTAATAATATTAATTGACTGCCTAATTCAGGGCAATACGACTTGTCATATATCACCCTCACCTTCGGTTCGGGCGATATATGTCGTATTGCCCTGAAGGCAGTCAATATTACTTAATTATACTGATTTATTTCTATCTTATGTTTCCAATTCCTAGATACCTAAGTGTACCAAATACTTATGTCATACTCATTTGTCAATAATGATTAATTTAGATAATGGGAAAAACAAAATGGCCACCAAAATGATAAATTTTAAGCAACATTTGCCATAAGTATTATACATTACGGAAATTGGCAGAGTAGTATACTGGTACTTCATGGAAACCATTGTAAAATGAAACATGATGCCCCCACATGATCAGAGATGAAATGATTTGGATATTTGACTTTGGCGGCCGTTGTATATTTGCTCATTTACATATTCAAAATGGCGGCAATGTTAGATTATTACAGAATTTCTATCAATGTTCTATAGTAATTATAAACATTTGTTTTCACAATACGATTTCAATTCCTAAGATACCATTACGTGAAAAATGATAATTTGATCACTCTTCTTTCATGAATGTGTTACCGTTTTATAGTGTAGGTCACTTTAAATATCGAGATTAGGAATTGTACCTTCACAATTCATCTTGTACGCAATTCTTTTAAGGATACGCCTTTTCTTCCTTTGCTGAACTGAGCTCACGCATCACTGTCATTTTGATTTACATTTTTTGCTGCCCGAGTCTGATCATTTAGACATCGCACAGAACACAGAACATTGTCCACGCTAATTTGGCTTTGTTGCATCCACATCCTGATGATTTGCATGGGTTGTCACTTGCATAATTGCAACGTATAAGTCTCAGTATGTTTGCAGGTGCAAGTTTCACATTTGTCAGAGTGGTTACCGGGATGAGTGACTTTGTTGCTTCGTCTTTCATGTAACCAAATGCAGTGGGATCCAATGTCGATGGATTCAATTCCAAAGCACTCTTCCAAATCCATGTTTGAAGATCGGCACGCTTAACATTCTCTTTGAAAGCTTCAGTTGTTGGTGGCATTGCAGCAAGATTTGGAGTATTGGTATATAGCTCCTGCTTTCCCGACCCGTGTAGTCCACACATTCAGTCGGGCATTTGGCAGTGTCGAAGCCTTGGGTTGTCCATAGCATGATGTTATGAGCGCTGTTGCATCATTCATCACGTCGGCCATATCTGCATGTATGTCTCCAATCGAGGGCTATGGGAACCCATTTTTCTGCCGCAGCACTTTTAGCAAAGTTCCTTTGCCAACTCCAAAATGTGCACCAACAGTATCACAACCTGTCAATGCGTGACCTGCTAACATAGAAGGGATGATGTCTCTGTGTCTGTCCACTGTGGCATGTATATCGATTACAGATCTGTCTCTGATGGGCGACTCCATTATCAAGGGTGATTGAATGCCTTGCTTTTGGTAGAAATGAAGCAGAAGAACATAGACATCTGTGTCGTCTGCAAGCACCCTGACGAATCTTCCTTCATCTGCAAGCATGATAGCTTGCTGCTCAATAATCAAATCAGCCTCCTCATGAGATGTGGCCATATCGTGAGTTGGATTGGAACATGCACCTGGACCTGGACCTGGACAAAGAAGTTTCCTTTTTTGTAAGACTCGATATTTCTAATTAAGCGGTATCTTTGTATTATTTCTGATTGTGCATTGTCCATGTGTTAGCATACACAGTTTTAAATTGAATACCTAGACAATTTTAAAATATTTTTTATTGGTATGTTCTTTATCCGCTTAAAATTCAAAAGCAAATAATATGTATTAGGTAGCGTTTCTTTTTCTTTCGAGCATAGTCAGTGAGTATTATTATAGTGTTGTTTGTCTTCATGTGTTACGACGTTTGTATTTTAAATTTGTATGATCACAAATAAAACCAAACCAAACAAAATAAAATGTATCCAGTGTGTCACTCATCTGTATTTTGGAAGAAATATGTTACGGAGACGGCATAGTCGTTAAGGCTTCCATTCCATGTATCACCATCTTCTTGTGCTTTGGAAAGGAGATTGATAGGTTCAGAAGCACCGGATTCGTTTTTAAACGCCTTTTTGTCTGTATTCACACACACTGCCCCAAAAAACTTTCGAGCGAAACGAGGACGAATATAATTATTGTTTAGGTAATTTTACACCGCATTTTCATCCGTCATGTCTCTGTTCACGTACACAGCTCCAGAACACTTTTGAGTAAAACTAGGACTGACATATTCGTCATTGTTGGTGCGAGAAAGGGGCTTCATGTCCATGTAGTAGCTTGTAGTTGATTTGGAGGCGTGATATGGAGGTTTCTGTTCGATTTCGGCATAGTCTCCCTGGTCCACCTAGAAAAATATTTTCAAGCGAAAAACTTTAATTGAATTTCAAAATACAATTTATATCATTTCATTATGTAGAATATGTATCAATGATTTGCATCTTATTTAGTTTCCATTAAAGGGACAATTGAGTTCTTGTTTAAGACCGCCAATGCCTTCAAAGTGCATGGTTATGGCTTTTATCCTTATTTATGACTTTATTGTGCCCTTATTAGACCTTAAATTGCTATGAAGGTAATTTAGATTAAATCTGATCATACTAATTCAGCTGCACTTTAAAAAAATCACGGTGACCGTTAATTTAATTATGTATTAATATTAACAATATACGGGCCGGCTGGTTGTGCGAATTATAACCAACACGAAAAAGCCAACAAAAAGCCAACTTTTGCACTAGCTGGAATAAAACGTATAAGGCGCTTTTTAACGGCTGGTTCAAAGTTATCGAATATTTGTAGGGCCCCATAAATATTAGAAATTGTTATATTTATGGATATTTCAGCCGTCTCTGAACCAATTTTGATCAAATTTGACAGTCACAACTATATAACTATACCAAAACTCAACTATCCCTTTTTAACGGTGTATGATAAATAAAAAATAATAATAAAATGCAATGAATGATTGAATATTTATATTTCAGTAGCTTGTAATACAAAGAGGCAAATAATGTTTACTACCTAAAACACAGTGGCGTATATTTACATATAATGGCGCCCTCGGCGAACAATAACATTTCGCCCCCAACATTTATAACATTGTAAGTTTTTGCTTTTTCGTAACGTTGAAATCATACTTAATTGACTGAACCTGAGATTGGTAACTGTGTTTAATAACTGTACAATGAAGTGAGGGAGCAAAGTGACCAAGCGGTACATTATTGTTCATAATGTAAGTTCCCGTGCATTTTAGCATTCGGACTTTGTCGAAGTAGCTCAGCAACGGATCGTAATTTTTGATCAAATTTTAATAAAAAAGAGAGAAAAAAAAATCACTATTTAGCTTCTTTAATCTGCAAGGCCTTAACTTGACCAATCAAATTCGTGGGATCAGTCATGAGTTAAGTGGGTCATTGGAATTCATGATTTTTTTTTTCCTCGAATGTTTTGGATTTGAATTTTGAAGGTAAGTTGTTTCTACATGCTACAGCTGAGCTTCACCCGATATGATTTATTTCATCAAAGAAAACAATTATCAATTTAGGAATGCTTTTTGGATTAATCTTAAATACTATTTTGGGGGCTTAGATATCATATTAATAATTCATGCAAACTGACAGACTTACCATTCGGCTTTGTGGTTGAGTGTTGTTTCCATTGTCTAATTGGGGTGCTCAAAATGAAAATAAATGTAAAACAAATCATGTCAACAAAAGTAACGATTATGGCCTAGGTAATAAAAACTCTTGACTTTAATTATATTAAAATGATTATCATTTACAAATACTAGTGATCAATAAATGCTTTTTTTCAAGCTTGCTATTAACTAGTTTTACCTCAAATCCGGTATGAAAAAACAAAATTAATAAACCTGTAAGGAAGGATGTTTATTTTTGTTTTATACATTTTCATGTAAATAGAAATAAAATGTGAAAGTTCCTATTAAGTTTCCCTCCGATTGGCAGTTAGGTTCTTCTTCGTCATAATTATGTTAACCACTTTAACTATCTCATTTTATTTGTTCCTGTATGGACCTATAATAATTTGAAATTTGTTTCCCCGTGTGTTTTCTTGCACCTCAATTTCTGCCTCATTATTAGAACTGTTATTTGCCATTATTAATGATAATATGACTCCAAGCACAATGTGCGAGAGACAAAGAGAGAGAGAGGGGTAGAAAGGGAATTTATATAGCCTAGTTGAAAAAAGTTGGTTAGAAGAAGTGAAAGTGTTAGGGCTATATTTCAGAGAACATTTTTATAAGCAGCGGGAAATTAGAACAGAATAGTTGAAACAATAATAAAGATAAATAGAGTAAAGAAAGAAAACAAGGAGAAGAAAAAACTGCTGACGGAAAAGAAGTAAAAACGTAGAAAAAAGGGGAAGCTATAATACAATCTATGTATTTAGACATCATAGGGATAAAAACAATTTTAGTGATGGAATGAAAGCCATTGGCAGTACAAGTGACACATAGAGAGACAAAATAACAATAAAGAATTCAAATAAAAAAAAAAAATCAACAAGTGGTAAAAAAAGGGAAATATAAAGAGAAAGTTGAAAATTAAAGCCAAGAAAAGATACACAAAAAACATGAATCGAGAATACATGGGAAACGTGTATGTTTTGTTTTGTTAAGGTGAATGCAAGGGGCAAGCTGCTTTACGACATACGTTTATTTAGTTTCACACAGCATAACACTCGATAGAAGTACATCAAACCGAATGAAATTAGCAGAATGAAGCAAGCAGAAGCAATTACTCCAAGAGCGATTGTCATGAAAGTTGTCTTTCTTCTTGGAAAGGGTGGCTCCTTTAGACCTGACGATTCTAAGTAGGACAATAGATTACCACAAAATGACAGAGTGATTCAACGTTTATCAAACAATATAGTAGGGCATACTATGTATTTCGATTTTAAAGTTTGTATTAATGTTTGGTTCACAGCCCTACGTATTTTGAGTTTGAAATACCATATTACGAAGCCATGCAATAGTAATTCTTTTTTTACTTCAGGCAGAGTGCAATTTGTAATACAACATTTTAATTATACTTGCTTAATCTAGTCATCTAATCCAGCCCACATATGGGAATCCACAAATAGGACACCCATTCTTGCATTTTGATCAGTCACAAACACATGTTGATCAACCCCAAATATCCTGTTGACTCATCCACACACATGTGGATCCTCCCATAAAAACTTGTTGATCCACCCTCAAACACATGTGGAATCACACACAAACACCTGTGGATCCACCACAAACAATTGTGGATCCACCTACAAACACATGTGAAACCTTCCATAAACACGTGTTGATCCATCCACAAACTAATTCGGATCCACCCACGTACATATATATGTGGATTCACCGAAAAACACATGTGGATCCACCAACAAGCACATGTTGATTCACCTTCACAAACATGTTGATCCATCTACACACATACGTAGATCCACCCACAAATACATAATATTCCACCACCGAGACATATTTATTAGCCCAAACACGCGCGTGTGTATCAACCCACAAAAAGACATGTCAATTCACCCACACAGACATGTAGATCCAACCGCACACACATGTTGATTCACCCAAACACACACATGTGTATTCACCAACACACACATGTTGATCCATCCAAAATCACGTGGATTCACCCCAAAACACATTTTGATTTACACGCAAACACCTGTGGATCCACCCACAAACAGTTGTTGATTCACCCACATCCACATGGTCCACCCATATCACATTGTTGAATCACCCACTTGCCTGAATTCATCGATCCAGTCCTTTCCATGTGTGTACACAAACAAGCATGAATCATACACCAACACATCACCCTCACACATAATTATGCGAATCCACCTACATACAGATCCCACAAATAAACACACACTACACTTCGAGCGAATTCACCCACATACATAGCAACACATGATTACTGTCTCTGGCACATGACATCTACACCTGGGTTTTATCTAATTTGTTTCATTAGACCGATGGTGATGCAAACTGTTTTATTTAATATATTCTAATGAATCAAAAGTCGCGTTTTCTTCGCTTCACTATTCTTATTGCTTGCTGTTATTCAGTGAAGGTTCACTCTGGTTTTCTTTTTTATTATTCTTATCTTATTAACACTTTTCATTAACATTCTAAAGACGAGGACAGACAGAGGAACTTGATAGAGAACGCTAAATGCCCAGTCAATGTTGAACTGTTCCCTCTTATGAACAGTTACACGAAAATATAGCTTCACCTTTGATATTGGGTGGTTCACTGCACAGTCCCCTTCCATAGGTTACCAAAATTAGGTTATCATCTGGGCCAATGCTGACATTTGTGCCGGGCTTAATGCACTTTGTTTCATTCACGGAGGAACAGTCTGACCAAAGGTAGATTTTCTTTGTAATGAAGCAGATTCCATCTAGGGACTGGTTTGCCTTTGATAATAAAAGCGTTTGTTCCTCTTTGTCTCGAGTGTCGGTTATTCCTATTTGAAAGGAAAAAAGGAGGAAATATTGATGTGGTACGCACGGGTACAATTTTTGAAAGAGTGGAATGTTTAGGTCCATATATTACTTGTAAGTATGAATTCAAGTACATTTAATTGGATTCGTTAACACCAAGTCTTTAAAGTAATGCAAATGGTAGTTATGGGTCTAGGACACCTACACCCTGAAACCCCCCCCCCCAATAACCACCCCTAGGATAACCACCCTCTAAGACAACCCCCCACACACACACACACACAACTACCCCCTACGACAACCATCCTCTAGGACAACTACCCCCGGAAAACTATCCTAGGGGGTAGTTGTTCGGGGGTAGTTGTTCGGGGATAGTTGTCCTAGGGGTAGTTGTCTGGGGGTAGTTGTCCGGGGGTAGTTGTCCGGGCATAGTTGTCCTAGGGGATAGTTGTCCTAGGGGGTAGTTGTAGTTATCCGGGGGTAGTTGTCCCGGGGTAGTCGTCCTAGAGGAAAGTCGCCCTAGGGGGTAGTTGTCCTAGGGGGTAGTTGTCCTAGAGGTTGGTTATTCTAAGGGTTCTTATCCGGGGGTTGGATGTTCAGGGGGTAGGTGTCCGGATACGGTAGGTAGGTGTCCGTTATACATGCTTGTTCGAGTAGTTTTATTTGAAAAATTAGACAAAACATATAACGAAATAAAATAGAGCACATTATAATAAAGGATTAATTAGTAAATAAAATGTCGTTAACTCAGCAGTCAGTACTTAATATCTTACAAGGTGTCAGATAAATGAAGGGAATGTTAGTTATGTTTTGCTGTTGTTTAAAGGAGGCTTTGTTGCTAGTAGATTATAGAGTAATGTATTACAATTTATAAGTGACATGCTTCACTTGATGCTCTTGACGAAACATTTGTTGCAGTTTACCTTTAATCCAACAATGTGGACCTGATATCAGCATTGAAGTACACAATGTGATTACGTCTAGTACAATTGGCCTCCTATATTTGTAAATTTGTGGTTACTTCAAGCTTATCTGCAATCCTGTACTTTCCCCGTGAAGGCCTTCCTTTTGTTTGATAACTTTGTCTTGTACAAGTTAATGGAGTCTTCATTAATTCTCAGATGAAAAAAAGAATATATATATAAATATTTTTTTCAAATTATTTACATGAAAGTCTTTATACATGTTTTTTTACAACTGGCAACAATCAATATTGATATAGAGCGAAACTGAGACATGACAATCGAATAGGGACTAAGTATCATGTCATTTGGCTAAAAAGTCATGACAGCTGAAATACATATTTCCATCCCTGAATCAAATAAAGGCAATGGGCGTAGAAAGTGATCCATCTAATAGGAAACGAAGAAAATAAATTCCTTGTTTAAAGTTGTTTATCCTCATCGAATTTATGAACTTTCTTTGGAAATGATTAACCTACAACGCCCCCAAAAAAGCAAAAAGTAGCTCTTATTAATTACTATGTTTGACTTGCAAGAGACAACATATAGATTGGTTCAGAAAATAAAATAAAACATATATGCATTGATAAAGGTAAATGTACCTCAGGAATAAGTAACAAAGAATGCATATAGGTTAATGTGGGTGATTAAATTCGGAGCACAGGAACCCAAGAATAGTAAAAGCTATATTTATATATAAGCGTTTTTATTGCGATCGGCAAATGACTGCAAAATACCTAACAAAGAAACCGTTTAGTAAAGATAAATATTCATGAAAGCTTGTGGTGATGATTAAAGTTCGCACGCCTAATAACTTAGAAGATCTGGTTGTTTAGAAACTTACGAGTTGTTGAAGCTACAGTTTCCAAAACGCTACTATTCCCCGCGCTGTTTAGTGCCCATATAGTCAATCGGTACCATGTGAATGGTTTCAGTCTCAACAATCTGTAGGATGTTCCTGGCAAGTTGGTAGCAAGACCACATCCTTCGTCTGGTACCTTCGCGTCATGTGAACAGTATTGCATAGTGAAAGTTTGGTGGAACCCTCCATCGAATCCTGGTTGCCAAGAAACGCAAAGAGTTGAAAATGTCGTCTGGTTTGGGTCAATGAAAAACAGAGAAGGTGGATCTGGAATGACTGTACGTAGACGTAGAAAAGGGATTTTAAATGATATAATATACAAATATACATTGACACTCGAGGATCTGGCTAAAACTATTCGCATCGAAGGAACATCAAGTCGTACTATTCTCCCGAAGGGCCATCGGCCCGAGGAAGAATAGTACTATTGATGTTCCTGAGTGCGAATAGTTTTAGCTTGTTCCGAGAATGAGTCATTGTATATTTGTTTTATATCCCTTCCACCTATTTTATTCCTTAGACATTTCTGTAATAACATGTACCGTACTCACATTCACATCACATTCAAAAAAGAAATAAAAGAAAATAATAATTGCACGGCTCAAACAAAACATTGAAGGATGTAAATATGTTTTGCTGGCGCTATACATACAGGTACTACAGTAGTGTAATGCAGTTACCGCACAGCGTAAATTGCACGGCGTGAGCGCCGTGACACCGCGGGAGTTGCCCGTGCGGAGGCATTTGAAATTCCGTACGCTCGCTGAATTTTGCCATCGGCCCGAGGAAGAATAGTACTATTGATGTTCCTGAGTGCGAATAGCTTTAGCTTGTTCCGAGAATGAGTCATTGTATATTTGTCTTATATCCCTTCCACCTATTTTATTCCGTAGACATTTCTGTAATAACATGTACCGTACTCACATTCACATCACATTCAAAAAAGAAATAAAAGAAAATAATAATTGCACGGCTCAAACAAAACATTGAAGGATGTAAATATGTTTAGCTGGCGCTATACATACAGGTACTACAGTAGTGTAATGCAGTTACCGCACAGCGTAAATTGCACGGCGTGAGCGCCGTGACATCGCGGGAGTTGCCCGTGCGGAGGCATTTGAAATTCCGTACGCTCGCTGAATTTTGCCAGTTAGGGGGGGGGGGTGGGCCGGGAAAACGAATAGTACTTTTTTCCTGGGAAAAGGTGAACAATTCGTGACGTAAGCACACAAAAAAAGAACTATTCGGCAGGAAACGTCATTTTTAGTAAAACTATTCCTTTTTTTGTTGTGTACACTCATAATGCAACTAATCTTACGATAAGGGATAAAATATATGATTTATCATAAATTTACAAAGCGCAGACACAAAGTGTCGATACTTGTTTATAAGTACCAATTAACAACAATTCAGTTTTGTTGTCATTTGGCATGAGTTTTTTTATATTATAATCAACACCTGTTTCTATTGTTTAATTGCTTCGCTCTTGAGCAAGTACATCAAGCCTGAAAGACAAATATACATGTGTGTCCTCTGCATAGCAGAGGCATGATATCCAGGGAATTTATTTTGGATGATCGAAATGAGATTGCCTGTGTATAAAGTAAATAACAGAGGATCGAGCCAATGCCTTTAAGGGACCCCAAATGGTTCTGGAAAAGCATCACAGACAGCATCATCAATTTTAATATTTTGATATATAATGGTTGGAATTGGACGCTATGACTTTTAAGATTGTCTTGCATTCAAATAAGTTATGTTCCAAATATAAATATCGATGTCATAATATGTTCTAACATGACATCTTGTGTTTGATATACTCATTAGAATAGTCCAAATTCGCGCTAGCGTTCAATGTGTATGTGGTTGCAGTAATTATAAAGGTGAAAAAAATAAACTGTTACATTACGATTAGGACCCCTGGACCGAGTAAAAAAAAAAAAATCCCTCCACATCACATTTCTTTCTTTTCTTCCTATTTTGCTTTTACCACTTCCAACTCCCCTTTTCCCATGGAAGGGGGATGCCCCGTCTGAGAGGAAGCATTCCAATGGCTCAGCTACAAAATAAGCTGATTAATTACACAGTCCCCTGCCAGAGGTCACAACAATCGGGTTAACATCCTGGTCAGTGCTAGCTCCTGCGCCGGGTTAGATGCACTCTGTTCCATTCACGAAGGAACATCAATTTCTATCCTGTTTTGTATAATGATAAAGCGGATGCCTCTTAAGATTTGTTTGCTTAAAAAACAAATATCTAAAGTCCTTCCTCTTGGTCCAGAGTGACGATTCAGGGGGAACCCAGAGCAAGATAAGAGCAAAAAAAATCAAGGCAAACATAACAGAGAAAAAAATTTAATTAAATAAGCACGCGTTTTGAATACTTCAAACTTATTGAAGTATTTTAAATTGACAGGTGGGTGAATTTTTCTTTTAATTGGTTTGAATTGATGGGGCATGGGCAACCCCACTTCCACAATTTCATTGTCGTACTTTCAAAAACAAATGACATGGAAGCCTATCAAAATCTACAGGGGAACTAAGGGGCACTTAAAGAAATGTTAGCACGCTTTCACAAACTACTCCAAAAAGCCCAAAAGCTTTAATGTCAGCCTAAATTGTCCAGTCTCTGGCTTTATCAGGATCAAGTACAGTACATGGACTATGAAGTACAGTAGTCTCCATAGCTTAACAGTTTGGACACCCTGCTCCCCATTTCGACTGAAAAGGGTCAGTGCCTGCAAACGAACTTATGAATAAGTAGATTGTAATACTTATACATGAAATATGAAAGATGGGTTGGCGTCTTCAAACTATAGATTCAATAAAAAAAAACTCACTTCTACTTACGAACAAATGTGGAATTAAAGACTGCACTCCTGGAACCATAGCTTGAAGAAGCAGTGCATTGGTAATCACAAGGATCTTCGGACGGGGGGTTTCGAATCGTCATTTTGCTGGAAGTCAGCGTTTCATCTTTTCGTATAGTCTCGGATAGTGTTATGTTACGGTAGTCGTTAGCAAGCTGTGTGCCATTACAGAGCCATTGGAATAAAAAGGCAGGAGGATTGGCGTCTGAGGTACATGTCAACACGAACCAAATACGTATTTGATTTGGTGTAAGCCGTCGAGAAGAAACAAACACAACTGGGTCATCTAGATTGAAGAAATATATAGAAAACACATTTGAAGAAAAAAAAGTGATAGAAAATAGAAGGATAGATATAAGGATGGGCGAAAGGAATATGGAATTGAATCAATGTTATTGGGGTGGGACTAAAATGAACTTGTCAATGCATGCATGAAAAAAATGATATTATAGTCTGTTACTTTGACTGGTCGGTATTCATATGCCTCCTGTTATCAGATGGAAAAACAGCAACCCACACGGGACGTGTAAAGCACTTCCAGAAGTTTCCATACTAGTAGAGATAACAATGTGTAGAATTTACAGGAAAACAAAATAGCAGACGAAGCTCTTTACAACAGTTGGTGAACTCGTAAAAAGTCAAGTATCATACGCACTTTTAGGAGATTCTCTATTTAGCAAAAGTTGTAATAACTATATATGGATACTCACATGATACGTTTAAAACCATGCTATCATTCACTGACCGGATTGGGTGTGTCGTAGGTTGAACCGCCTGGCAGCGAAGAGGTTTCCCATTATCAAACCTCTTTGGTACGAGGGTAAGGGTGCTTTCAGCATCATACCGATCATCTAAATTCACTGAAGTCTTAAGAGACGAATCATGTGTGACATTTCTTGATCCGATGTACCAATGGATGAGCGGAGCAGGGTATCCATTGACAGCTCTGCAACTTACGCTTGTTTGTATACCGTAGTTTAGATTATGTGGTATGGTCATTTTAACACTTTCTGGTGGGCCTTTACATAGAAATTAGATTCATGGTTATGTGTATTAAAAACCTGTATGAGTCAAATTATCATTTGGTAAAATATAGAAGCTCTTAGATGTAAAATTTAGTTAAACAGTGAGGTGGAGAGACACGGGGGTCAGATATGGGGACAAACATTCGTTCTTCCCCCTCCAGTCCTAGGAGACGCCAAATTACTAACGATATTGACAATTTCGTTTAAACTTGGTTGATATCGATAAATAAAACAGGACACTCATTTTAATTATTAGTAATGAATTTCAATTTCAGTAAGAAAAACAAAAACAATGCAAACAAGTACAATCAAGATCGGATTCAGGTATATTCAAGAACCTAAACTCACCAAAAACCATCAATTTTGCTATCCGTGGATCAAGAGAGTCTTCCAAAGATGCGTAGCACCTAAAGAACATTCCGTGGTGTTTCCGTTCTGGATGTATCTTGATGGTACTTTCGGTGTCAAACAAACTTCCATCTAAAGCATTGGGATACTTCGACATACTTATGTTACTGGGAATACATTTGTTGTCATCAAGTCTCCATGATAGTTCGGCTGCTGGAAATGATCCAATACCTTTACAAGTGATTGAAGTGGATGAATCTTCTTGAACGTAAATGATTGTTGATCCTTTTCCGTATTCTTCGCTTTTTCCAGATGAAAAAAGCAATAGGCTAGAGGGTAGAACTTAATGAAAGAAATTGAGAAAACAATTAAATGCAAGTTCATGTAAGAAACGCTAGATAAAGTTTTAATGAGGGAATTATCTTTGTTGTACGTTTAACAAATGAAGAGAAAGAAAATGTTTGGCGAGAACATATTATTCTCCTAAATAATCTTTGTTAAATATTAATTGAGATTATGCCCTAGACACTGCTCCAATCGTGCCTTCTGAATGAAGCAATACGTATCGAGTTTAGACATGGACTCAGCTTTAAGGACATCGGCACCACATAACTACAAAGAAGACATGCTCCCTACTTAAAAACGTTTACATACCATGAACATTCAATTGAACTGAGCGTTCAAGATTATGTTGTAGTTCTGGATGTGATGCTACACAGCGGAGACTCATTCCTTGATCATTCCTAGAGAGCGTGATTGTAGCAGTCTTCCTAGATACATATTTGCTGCCTTGTATAACATTAGACTGATCCCGAAGAACAACGGTTAATTCATCTGGTAAACGCCATTCCAGCAATGCAGGAGGCCTTGCCCAGTCTGCTTTACATGTGATGTTATACTGCTCATCAGCAGTTACCGTTATATTGGCGTTGTTACGGTAATAATGGACGGAACCCACATCAGTAATCCCGAGCCAATATGGCGAAACTGGCAACGAAAGAGGGAATCATCACCATAATAAAAGCTTAGTTCGAATCATACCTTTCCACTCTGATAATCTCCTTTCTTGAGATGGAATCACCTATTACTGTACCACGGCCTTTAAAAAAAATGCTACCTGGAATAAATCATACTTCATCCCTTGACAAGCAATTTCTGTGTAATTGTAAGTTAGTTTATGGCCGGATATAATACGAGATTATTGTAGTAGTACGGAATCATAACTCCATATATACTAACAAACGTGGCAAAGTGTGAACAAAAAATCATACCCTAAGTCCCATCGCTGAGGTGTTCCTTGATTTCTCCCAACTAATAAAAACAACAGTATGCTACACATGTATCAATTTAAATTGTGTGACGTTAGTTTTTTGTTTTGTTTAATGTTTGATAATGACTTATTTGTTAAACACTAAATATTTTCATAAATATACAAGAAGGGGGAAGGAGCTTAATTTGTGAATACTTGATTCAGGATGTTGAGACTTTGTTTTTACCTGGTAGCAGTGGGGTTACTTGCATGCTGGATGACCCTGGATTCGCTGGCCCATATGTACCGCTTACAGTGCATGTGTAATTGCTCTCATCATCCCATGTAAGGCGCTTTATTGTAAGGTTTCCACTGGAAGAATCTGTCAACAAACTTACTTTCGAAGGGAGAGTAATAATTGTCGAACAGGGAGGATAAGGTCGACAGGAGTTAGAAGCCACAGTGGCGTTTCTACCTTTTGCCCAAATAACTTGTCGATTCCACGATTTCGGTATATAGGAACAGACCAGTGTGAAATCTTCCCCGATAACTGGTAGAGAGTTGTCTGTCTGAATCGACACTTCAAATGCATGGTATTCTGTATGAATGAAATTAAACTAAATTCAAGCGAGAGAAACCCAGGTTATTTCAAATAGTAAGCAGCAAATACAGTGTCGTAGAATGAGCCCACCCTTAAGAGGTACTGGACCAATGGACGGGCGGGGGGCAGGGCACCGGTCTTACTCTGAAAATTAAACGCGAATTTTCAAAACTAATGATGATATTCCAGGCGTCTTCTTTTCTCGTCCTTTTTCCTCCTTTCTCTCTTTCTCTTTCTTTTTATCTCACTTTCTTCTTTCTTTCACTTGATATTCACTACTAGATGAGGGGCGTGCCCTACCCCCGAAGCTTACGCAATGTTCAAATACATTTTGTGTTACACACATTAGCGATGAATGACAATGGACCAACGTTTCTCGTGTATTAATTAATCCCCCCCCCCTCCCCAAATAGTTTTCAATACGTGTTTACAATACAAAGCATTGCCTATGTATAAATGACATGTACGACAATCTTCGAGTAGGTACAATTCTTAAGATAGTTGAGCTTTCCGACCAGGTTTGTTTCCAATTTTTTTTTTTTTCTTATCGATGTACCCCAGTCATGTATCAGGATAGTAAACAAAAATATAGCGGATTATGAAATAAAGAGCGTTTGAAAATCATGAATCCAAGACCATGTATTGTATTGCATAAATACAAATATTGCATCCATTATATTAATTGAACCTCCCAAAGTCTCATCCAGGCTAAATACACTTACACTTACAATCCAAACATGAAATAAAACTTACCATATTTGGAGATGATAAAAGCTAGAAAAAGAAGAGCTTCTGCACAAATCAACATCATCATTCAGTCATCGTATCTTGTCATTCAAAGAAACGCTATTTTACAACTGTATTCAATAATGCACCTTATGATTATGAAAGCAGGGAGATGGGAGAGACTCCTTGATGAACAAAGCAAACAGTATGAAGCGAGCCACATGATGTTTTTGACGAGATTTATAATATATTGGAGGATACGTCGGCGATATGCTGTTCTTGTGTTGAAAGCGAAACATATATCATGATGGATGCTAGCATATTTATATGTACTTCTGACACCGGTTTAGTTTCAAAAACATCAATTTGAAATGACAATTAACATGTTATAAATGATTAGACAACAGGGGCGCTCTTTCTCTTTCAGACACTGGCAAAATTACTTCAATTTGGAAAATATCAAAACAATATTTATTGTACAAGTTTTCTATAGGCTTTCGATGTCAATGTAGCAATCAACAATTACCGCGTGTGATACCAAACCTATCGTGGTTTTCAGTTTCTTGTTTTAAAAGTTCTAATAACAAACAAAACAGGAAGCAACGTATATATTTGTTTTGTGATCAGTGCAAATTCTCCTGGGATTTTCCTGTTGATGCAATTACTGCTCGTTGAGTCATCTTCGTGTATTCATAAGTGCTGCAGCCCATGGTTCCTCCACCTTTAGTATGTATGCCTTGTATAATACCCCGTTCACACATAGACGCCACTTCTCCTACGATGGAAAATGGCCGAGAGCGTGGCATACCGGGGCCAATCGTGGGCCAAACGTGGGAGGATCTCCATGAGCTTGGTTTGGTCAAGGTGGGATCTCCTAGGTCGGGAAGCTGCATGATCTTCCCACGCTTTTTTTGAACGGGCACACAATAACATAGCCGGTTCGTGGCCAACAATAAGCGGGGCAAAGTCTTATTAAGAACGTAGTGGGAACGCCATTATCGTACAAGCAGCGTGGTAGCATCGTGGTGTGATGTCTGTGTAATAATCTCGTAATACAAACGCAGCACCGTCGGCAACTAAATTCGAGCCGCTTTAGTCCGTTCATCTTCAAAGTTGGGAAATAACTAAAGAAGTGCTTGAACATTTCCGATTTATATAGACATCGCTACAAATCGTAGTAGAAGCGTACTAGAAGCGTAATATGGTCAGTACCGGCGTAGCGATATCGTCCTACAGTATTATGGGTCTGTATAAGAACGTAGTATGGTCATGTACGTCGTAGCGACAACGTAATAGAAACTACCACTTGGTCAGCTTTGGTCTAGGTGTAATGTAAGTGGCAGCGAGTAGGCAGTGCTTTTGGCGTAGAAGCATCGCAGTACAGTTGAGATGTACAGTCTTTAATTTGCCCCGATTTGATAACGTTTTCAGATCGGAGTGGTTAGCATGGTCTTGTTAATGTCGCAGCGATGTGTGACCGGAGTATGTATAAGGCCTTGGTTTTGCCTATACTTGAGTATGGCGTTCTAGCATGTCACCCATATACATTCAGTAAACTCCAACAAATAGTTCAAATTCAACGTATACTACCTTGTACTCATCTGAAACGGAAAAAAGTAAGAGGTGAAATACCTAATGAAAAAAAGACTACGGGTTCTTCACTTGTCTTCCTTGTCGGCTCCCCGAGAGTACTTGTTATGCTCATTTGCTTTCAAATGGCTCTACTCCTATTGGCCTGTGATACACTGATAGCTAATATGCTCTTGAGCAAACGACGTCTTGATACTCTTTCCTTTCGTCATCTCCCACCACGGACACAGGTAGTTTTTCCTGTCCCCTCCCCGTAGGTTCTCTATCCTGTGGGATAATTTGCATTCAGATGTCAAGGAGGCATCAGTAGTCTCTGCACTCTCAAGTTTCCTTCTCTCGTTCAAACGAGCCATCCTCTCTTATTATTAATCACCCAACTCTCCTCCCCTCCTGAAGCGATCTCTTTCTCACTTTCCATTGCCCTTTTTACTACTTTTCTTTCTAAATATCAATACCGAAATTACATACCTACGGTGAGCAGATTTCTAATGTTTCACTACCCATCTTTTAGAAAGCTTTGACTCAGCAACTTTAAAAGCATTTCCACTATTATATTCCACGCATTATTAGGTACATGCACGGACTCTACGATTTACATCCACCATAATAATATTGATTATTTGTCAATTTCTTTGTAAAATGTTACGCTGTTTACAAATCTTTTGCAGTTCACTTTTAACTCTAAATATACTAAACATTATATTTAATCTGCAGTTGTATATAATTATAGTTGTACAATAAGATTTACATCTCATATTTCCATGTACTTATACGATATTTATCCCTTCTCTATGTAACCTATCATCTGTCATGCTACTAAATTTAGAGCCATTTATTCATGAATCACAATGTAAATCTGCATTTCAATTTTAAATAATATTATGTATTTGAAATTTGTTAGGTGACAATGTGCACGTTTGATAATCATACTGATTTGTTTGTGAGACATGTCTCTTCTGACTGGGATTATACCTTCAGACGTATTTACTTATTTTTTATCTAATGCACATGATGGATTTTACATAATATTTCTTTTTTCATCTTCTGATGTCTCTGACTTGTAGACCACATCATTTCCTGATTCAATGTATGAATGCTTGCATTCAATTTCTTAATTATGCATGTGTAACGTGCAATATGTATCGTATTTTTCAGAATAGAATGTGAGGGAAGGCACTACCGGCAACAGGGGGTTTACTTTAATTTGGGAACCCTGACCCAACTGTCATTCCTTAATTTTCTTCTTTGTCTTTTCTTTTTTAAATCTATTACTATTTAGATACATGTTAATCTTAGATGTTATGGTCAAATATATAATAATATCAATAATAATAACAATGATATAAACAAAATACTGTGAAGGGATTATTTTGTTTCGTGACAAGCTTAAATAGAATACACATCTCTCGTGTTAATGTATTTAGTATACCGTACTTATATAGAGCATATCACAATATGTCTTTATGCGCTGTAAGAAAGAGTAATAAGGAAAGTTTGATAGAGTAGCATACGAAGAGTGATGTATGCTTCACATACTTCCTGTCGTTAACATTGGAAAGTATTTTTGAAAATAAATGTTTTAAGACGCGTCTTAAAGTTGTCTACAGTACCACCAATTTTTAGATTTTCCGGTAGTTTATTCCAAAGTTCGGACGATGCAACCTGAAAAGAGCGAGACTGGTAGAATGTAGTATGTATTAGTGGTATGGTGAGGAGAGACTTTTGAGAGGATCTGAGGGTGCTATTTTTACATGTATCATGATTTCCTTTGATCAGACAACGAAATTTAATGATTTTAAGTAATTTCCTGCACCTCTACGAAGAATGGAGTCGTTATATTAATGTCTCTAAGTAGATCAATCGACCCTTTTGGTGTGTTGTTGATTGATTGATTTACTTGTTTATATTTATGTACATGTCTTTTTATACGAAAAAAAAACCATCTAAACCGAACCAAACAAAACCAAATCAAACCAATGATTTGCACCTTGAATAATCTAGTTCGTCTATGAATTAAATGTGATTTCACTATTCCACCCCTTGCTATCAGTCATTATGAAATGATTTAGCCTGGATGTTTACGCTAAACCTCCATCAGATATACTACTATTTTAAGCGCAATACCAGGCCCTTAATAACCTTCTTGCAACTGGTATAAACAATAATGAATGGTCTGTCGATGACAGACCACCTAATAAAAATAACAATCTGACTTTGAATAATTACAGTTTCATAAATTCCATCAACTGTCGATTTGAAAAGTGAAATGTAGATGATATATGTGTTAATTAATCTAACAATAAAATGGGCGCTATACAAATATCCCCAGCAAAACCTGAACAACTGCAGACTTATTTACCATTGCGAAATAAATAATTGGGGTATTTGATGATAGTCAGGGTTACTTTGTTTAGTGTTTTTAATCCCTGTTTAATTATATCACTTAAAGATAAAGTTCAGTTCTGGTCGGGCGATTGCATTGTAAAAGAAACGTTGTGAAATCGATCAGAAAAGGTGATCATGTAGCATATAAGTATTGATGTGTACTGCAAGGTTCTGGAATCATCAAAATGATAAGAAATTTGGCCCGGTCTTCATGACGTTACATGCACTGTACACAGAAAGATGTTTATGGGACTACATGAACATGTGGCATACAAATCTATCCCGATTTTGTTATGATGTTTAGTTCAGTTCAGTTTTATTTTTCATTTCCAACAGAACAGTAATTTTGACCAAAAAAATCAGATATACAATTCAATATCCAATGATATAATACATTTTACATGGTTTAAAGTTATGAAATAGAAAGCATACATAAATATCCAGTATAATGTTTTTTTTATAAACTGTTTATTAGATAAACCAGTGGAAATGGAGGGATCCACTGAAAAGTAGATTTGGAATATTAAGGCATTTGGAGAGCCATGATTTTTTCAGGGAACATTCTTTCTCTGATGTTCTTCCACACTTGCATAATACATGGATAACGCTCACAAATTATTTTTCACCTCTTCCCAGAACTCAACCTTTCTTAAATGTATTTTCCATCTTTAAAAATAAAAAAAAATCAAGATCATTCACATGGATGTGCCTGTTATCGTCCTTTCCACATTCACATACTTTTGTTACAAGTAGACAAAGTATATGTATTCATGTCATTGTATATATTCGATATTACCCGTATGTTTACATTTGTTTATGTTTCAATGTCTTAATATGATATATATATATTCCACGTTTTTACATAAAAACAACAAATACAGTTTTCTGTTTAAGCCCATTTTTGATCTATTATCTTTTAAAAGTTGACCGATGGAAATAAGAAGTCTTTACAGTCACCTTTGATCTAAAAGAAAATCATTTCTAGTCACTATGTAAATTGTTTTCGAAGAATTTCCTCGCTGGCTCAGAAGCGATGGTCCAAAGACTTTCTTATGAAAAATCAGAAACTAAATTCAAGTTTAAAGGAATGAGATTAACATGTTCAGTTTGCAAATACCTAGCATTTTGAAATGGATGTAGATGTGTCCGTCTCTTCTCTTCTCTTCTCTCTCTCTCTCTCTCTCTCTCTCGCTTTGTCGCTCTCTGTAATAGTTATCGTTCATCTCTCTCTCCCTCTTTCTCCTTTCTATCTCTGGTTTCTCTATATCTTTCTGTCTTTCTATCTCTCTCATTTACTCACTATTACACACATGTTTTTCCCTTCTCTCAATCTTTTTCTATGTTATTTTCTCTTTCTACTCCTTGTTCCGATTCCCTTAACATCCATTCAAATGACACTGACTATTTATATCACATTTACTTTTGTTGTTATTGCACTTACTCTTTGTAATAGAAACATACTTAAGTCCAAAAGACCTAAAGATAAATCGGAAGCCAGCTTAAATACACATGTTAAAAGCAAAAAAATATGTTACAAAAATAATGTAATATGACTCTACGAACCGCTTGTTTGAATTGTGAAATTTTATTCAGTGCATTACTGTGATTCTACATATTGCCATGTATGATTCATTATTGCATCTACATTTGGCGGTTATAGTCCAACGAACACGACTTCTACCCACATTCAAAAGCATTCAAAATACTTTAGGTGCCAAAATCAAAGCGTATTAACTCACTAAGATGATTCATGACGGTCAGCATTGCATGAGGACGTAGTCGCGGATAACTCTTATATATTCACCTTTTTAATTGATTTGGACTCTAGTTTGCAGATTATTGGATTACTACAGGAATATATTTCACATCAGAGATTGTTTTTGTAGGATTCAGAAGCAGTATTTTTGGATGTATCAACCATGCCACGGAAACTAAAATCTAAGGGTCGGGATGAAGCAGCAGTGGACGATCCGGTGTCACCATCAGCACCCGGAGCTACCGGGGACCACACCATCACCTGTGATCAACTTGATCCGGCTGCTCGCTCAACCGCGACTCAACCAGATTCCAGCTTGATTGATACCATCCGGAACCAGGTGGATAGCGCACTCGAGAATACCGATACAAAAGACCGACTCATCCAATCCATTGTTGCTGCCATAAAGGACCAGATAACACAGGATATCTACAATGCCATACGTCTGGATCTTGAAGAACGTCAAAAGGAGATTACTACACTGAATGAGAAGGTCAACATTATCCAGAAAGAAGTTCTAGATCTTCGCCGCATCAATGAAGAAGAGGAACAATACAGTCGACGTAACTGCCTTCGCTTCCACGGAATCAATGAAGCAGCAAATGAAAACACTGATCAGCTGATCATCGGCACCTTTAGAGACTAGCTGAACATCACAGTGGACTCATCACACATTGACCGCAGTCATCGCATAACGCCGAGAAACTGGGATAACAACAGATCCAAACCTCGCGCCATCATCATCAAGTTCGCTCGATATAACACCAGACAGGAAATATACAAGGTACGCGCTCAACTGAAAGGGACTAATATCTTCATCAATGAAGACCTCACTGCACATCGTCAACTGATTGTCAAGGAACTCCGAAAGAACGACTACGTGAAGAAAGTTTGGACTGTAGACGGAAAAATCACTGCTCTAACTGTTGCTGGCGTAAAAAAGGTCATCACCTCCTTGGCAGACATTGATAAACTAGATTAGTGTTTTGATAATATAATCCATTCTATTTAAATGCTATATGCTTGATAGTACAATGAAATGTTTTTTGCTAGTTAATCTCCACTCTGAATGTGTTTTTTTGTTTTTGTTCTTGTGTATCTGTGTTTAAATCTTACAGTACTTACTTATAGGCCTAACGAAGTTCGAACTAATTTTGTACAAAATACCCCTCTTGCATTGAGTTATCTTATTTACCCTTATTTTGCTTCCCCTCTGGTTCACTCATCGCTGTGTGCTTTAATATTCGTATTTTATGACCAGCTTAACCGTTATAAATGGTGATACATTTTCCATGTGCTTGTTGTGAAAGGGCAGTAAGGAGCAATAAACGTGCTCTACTCTGTACGCACTGCAACAAACATATCTAAACATATTTATGATTCTGGTATACCTTTTATAAATTGGCAATGCCGACGCTGCCTGATAGAACAGCTACCATTTTATGGACAAGAAGATTTATCATGTGATCCAGTTTTAAATGTAAATAATTGTGTATTACCTGAAGAGGTGTCGCATGCCAGCGAACATATTTTTGATTTTCCTTCTAAAAAGGGTTTGAAATTAAGCCACCTTAATATAAGAAGTTTGAAAGACAAGAAAGAAGGTATTGAAATATTTTTACAAAAGTACCCTTATGATATTTTGTCACTATCAGAGACTTGGCTAGATGATTTTTCTTCTTTACAGTCACTTAGTATTCCAAATTTTGTTCTTGAAAGAAAAGATAGGAAATCTGCAGGTGGCGGAGTGGCATGTTACATTAGAGAAGGCTTAACTTATAAAAGACGATTTGATTTAGAAAGTGAATATATTGAATGTATGTGGATTGAACTAATACAACCGAATCATTCTTCCAATTTTCTTGGTGTATTTTACAGAAAACCTGATAGTGGTATGGATTTTTTTCAGACCTTTGAAGAACGTCTAGACAATGTTTTTCTCTATCAAATAATGTTATAATCATGGGGATTTTAACTGCAATATGCTTACTCGAAATACTTATTCTATTAAAATTGAAGAAATTTGTCATCTTTACCAACTTTCTCAGGTAATAGCTTATCCTACACGTGTAACCCCCCACAGTAGTACTTTAATTGATTTGATTCTTGTTTCTGGAGGATTCGGAGAGTTACCCTCCGGAGTACAATCTGTAGGACTTAGTGATCATTCTTTGATATATGTTATTTTAAAAATGAGTGTTGCTAAAGCTACCCCAAGGATAAGTACTTTTAGGTCTTTTAAGTCATTTGAACATGATAAATTTATTGATGATTTGCATAATATTGAATGGAATCAGCTTTATGATTACGGCGTTGAGCAAATGTGGACCAAATTTAAAAGTTTATTTCTTAGTATATGTGATAAACATGCTCCCTTTGTAAACGTTAGGAAAAAAGTTAAAGGTGCTCTATGGATAACAGATGAATATCTTACTCTGGCTAGGGAACGAGATTTTAATAAAAAACAGTTTGATAAGATAAACATTACACGAAAAGTAAAGGAATTAACATTTTCTGAACAAGCCCGAAGATTAGAATATTGGGATAAGTATAAAAATTATCGAAATAGAGCAAATAACTTGAATAAAAAGTTAAAGAAAAAGCATTATAATGATACTTTTAATAAATCGAATAATGATATGAAAAAAACATGGAAGACAATGAATGAATTACTACAAGATGGTAACAAATGTGATAATTGTGGTGTTTTAATTGATGGTGTTATATATAAAAATGACAAAGATTTAGCAAACGCTTTTAATAAATCATTTAACGAAGTATGTGATAAATATGACAATCTGGATACCACCGATACAATGAATAATACGACTATAAAAGAAGTCCCTCATGTGTTTAAATTTACAGATATAGTAATTGATTATGTGAAAAAAGAATTAAGGAATATTGATTGTGGTAAATCTACTGGTATTGTGAATATGCATCCTAAACTTTTAAAATTAGCTGCAGATGTCATTTCTGAACCATTGACTAAACTGTATAATAAATCACTTCATACATCTGAAATACCTGCTGACTTTAAACTTGCCAAGATTATACCAATCTATAAAAGTAATGGAAAGAATGATTTAAATAACTATAGACCTATATCAGTTTTGCCTATTTTATCAAAAATATTTGAAAAAGCTGTTCATACTCAATTATATTCATATTTTACACAGTTTTCATTATTAGATCAATGCCAGTCTGGTTTCAGAAAATTTCATTCAACATCCACTAGTTTATGTGACATACATGAATATTTATTGGAAAATAGAAACTCTGGATTTTGTACTGGAAGTATATTTTTAGACCTACGCAAGGCATTTGATCTTATTCCTCATAAATTGATTGTTAAAAACTAAAATATTACGGGGTCTCTTCAGTAGAATTAAAATGGTTTTTAGAATATTTGCTTAATAGACAACAATGTGTAGCAATAAATGGTTGTATCAGTGATTTATTAACAGTTAAGTGCGGAGTACCTCAAGGTTCAATTTTGGGGCCTCTATTATTCTGTATATACATTAATGATTTGTGCAATATTGAAATGTCATTGTATGCTGATGATACGGTATTATTCTGTAAAAGTAGAAATGTTAATGATCTTAGAATTAAAATGCAATATCAATTTGACATAGTATGTAAATGGTTGAATATCAATAAGCTCATTCTGAATGTAGACAAGACAAGGGTAATGATGTTTGGTCAAAAGAAAAGAATACGAAAACAAAAACTTGAAATTGAATTTAATGGCATAAAAATTGACTTTGTTGAAGAATTTAAATATTTAGGAGTTATTTTGGATCCAGGTTTAAATTGGTCTAAACATGTAAGAAGTGTATTTTGTAAAATATCTCGTGCTATTGGGGTTGTCCGGAGAATTAAGCCTTATTTAACTCGTAAAACAATTATCAGTCTTTATTTCTCACTGATCTTGCCACACATTGATTATTGTTGTACTGTTTGGGAATTTACTCAAAAACTAATCTCATTAGATTACAATGAATTCAAAATAAGTACGTTCGAATGATTTTTAATGTAGATTCATTTACTTCTGTCTCTCAATTTTACAACATTCTTAAATGGCAAACTCTAGAGGTAAGGGTAAAATATCAATTTTGTGTTCTTGTTTTTAAAATTTTGCATAAACAAGCCCCAAGTTATTTAAACCGTCTCGTTACTCGACGATCAGTCATTTATATAACACGGTACGCAGTTAACAGTCCTTTGTTTGTCCCACAGGCACTCACTGAAGAAACGTAGCTTTGCCTACTATGGTCCGCTCTTGTTTAACAAACTCCCACTTTCTGTTCAGTCATGCACATCACTACAGTTGTTCAAAAAGCAATGCCGTCTTTCTATGCATTTACTGTGACCCTTTTACATTTTAGGCAAACTCTCAAAAGTGCAATAGGCCTTCTGCACTCTATTCCTTCTGTAATTATGTTAGTATTTCTATTTTATTTATTTTGGGTTTTGGGTTTTTTTTTTTTGGGGGGTTTTGTTGTTGTTTTAGGCGTGGTTTTGTTATTGTAATAATTCAGTTTTTTTTTTAATTGATTGATAATTGATTTTAAATAATTGATAATAAATATTGTATGATTCAAATAGTGTTATTTTTTTAAAAGATTTATGTTTAATTTGATATTCCACATGTATGTACAATTTCTAATTATTGCATTATTATACTTAT
Organism: Mesocentrotus franciscanus; assembly: GCA_037976565.1. Lineage (NCBI taxonomy): Eukaryota > Metazoa > Echinodermata > Echinoidea > Camarodonta > Strongylocentrotidae > Mesocentrotus > Mesocentrotus franciscanus. The sequence continues at coordinate 23,109,918 of CP137667.1, forward strand.
GTTTTTATACTGTTAATGTATATTGTGCAGGGCTTTCTTGAAAAGCAGATCCATTGGCTTCCAATGGAACTGAATAAAACTACTTTGTTGAAAGAAAACATGAATAAATAAATAAATAAATAAATAAGATCATGCAAAATCGCGTTGTTCGTATACATTATAGGAATAAGATTGTAGCATGAGTGCGTCTAACCCATCTTTTAAATGGTCAACCAAAACCAAGGCACGTGTAATGGTTTGTGCATTCCTTTGATAAAAGAGGGTAGTTCTTGCACTGGAACAGACACATACATTACCATTGAACGTACAGGCCTACATAATTAGAGTAGGGAAAAGGTAACAATAGTATTATTGCTACGTTCTGTTATATATACTAGTGCAAACAAGACAAAATAGGATAAACCTTGAATTTAATTTGTACTTTTATGATTTACATATGTTACATTAGAGAGTAAAAGAAAGATAGAGGGGAGAAGTAGGAATACACTGTATGCTTAATTCCACATGTAAAATCAGATAAAGTGACAAAATCTAACAATATTGTTATGTATAATAGATATCATATTTGGCATTAATTAACACGAGATACAATACTGTGTAGGTCTCTAACGATGCAATATAAAATACAATAGTGACGTAAATCTTACAATCTAGTTCAAGAATGTGCATGATTATTTTGATAAAAGATGCATTCATGTAATTCATTCTCATCTATCATATTAGTCATGATAAATAATAATCCATAGATTTACATAGCATTTTTTTTAACAATATAGCGATTAATATCAAAGACTAAGTTATATGGTAAACAACATTTATAATATCGCGGAAGAGGTTTACGGTACACCATGTGTAAAGTCCTAGAAGACGGACAGTCAACCTGTCCGAAACGTCGAGTCTACTCTCCTGCTCCTGCTCTGCAACTCTACTCGCCAACTCAAGCCAGCTTCTCCCATCTACTCAACTCTCTAACTCAATCCAGTCCTCTACTCAAACCCCTCATCCTGTCTACCACTTTCTGGTTTACAGTCCTTTTCAGGACTATACTCACTTCCGAAAGATACTCTTCCTTCCAACCTCCACTTTTCTCGCCTTTCCATTTCACCTCTATTTTTATCCACTTTCCTTAGTCCTTCTAGGACTTTACACATGGTGTACCGTAAACCTCTTCCGCGATATTCATACCACCATGCAAACCTTCAAACAACATTTATAATACATTATTTATTTACTACAGTTTGTTTTCTAAGTATCTAAATATGAAACATTAAGATTATAATTATAGCACAGAAAGGGTTTAATTATATCCTTAATACATATGATATTAGGTATTACTCAATATTTCCAGTGTATTTTTTAATCTCAGTAAATATTTATATCCGTTACAAACCAGCAAATATATACAAGTATATGTTTATATGATAAACATACAGACATTTACATACATTGAAAAAGATATACAGATTAAAAAAGTTTGCGTAAAACTGTGACAACAAGCAGAAGGACAAGGAATCACTTGTGCAAAATATGAAAAAAATTATTTGCACAGATGTGAAATTACATTGTCTTATTATCGATGTGCTGTACGTGGCACATTTAAAGTGACATTTAATCCGCTTAGTAGGATAAATTCAAAGATAAGTAGACAGATAGATGAGCGGTCTATTGACTTTTATTGAATAAAACCGTTATTACAGCATCAAATATAATCAGCAATGACGAATGTAGCACAATTTAATTAACACATAACGTTTCGTGTTATTAAACTAATTTCACATATGATATGGATTATACATGACAATGTTTATATATATAGATATATACATATACATAAATCTAAAATTGCCTTTTTATTCTTAGATCTCTTTTAGGAGTCGGAATAGTGTTTGATTTTAATTAGTCCTATATATACAAGTATTAATGGTACGGTATGCTTATTTGTTGATTTTTTAATGTATTTATTTCAATTGTTCAGCTACTTATCAAGCGTATAAAATGTTCATTGATAAGATTCGTTGGCCATTCAGAATTGAAACTGTTATTAATTTCGATTATCCAGTTATTGTACATTTATAAATGTACAGAGATTTAAAAAAAAAAAAATGAGAGAGATAATGATATACATTCAATTAGCTGAGTAAAATGAGTAGTGTTGAAATTGATTTCAATACTTAATTTTTCAGTATGTACATGTACAAAAGCTGTAAAAATATATCATTAATGATTTAATTTCTAGAAGAAATAGAGATGTCATTGTCACTAATCGACATGATACATTCAGTTTTATAAAATGCGTTATAATGATAATTCACGCATTCATTGATCCGGAAGAAATGGACTTGTGTTTGATCCTGATAATTCACTTATTAAGCACAATATGTTACTTAAAGAGCACTTACTACTACTATTCTTTAATCTCTTCGAATTTGAATATTTAATAAATTCTATTGTTCAGTCATTCAATATGCATACAGACGTATGTAGTTGATTAAAAACGATGCTCTGCATTATTAATTTACCATCGTATTTCCAGTGTATGAAAATCATTAACAACATTCAAATTTGAAGCAACACATATATATATTAATTCTTAGTTATATATTTACATACTTAGTATACACAGTGTATTCATGTCATCCTTGCTAACATTTGTTTGTTTAGTTTGATCAGATACGGCACAGGACTTTTCCTCAGTGTTTTAGTCCTAAATTTGATTTGTGGTATCAGATTAGATGGATCTGTGCTGTTTCAGAAAACCTGTTATCAATTATAAATGCTATGATCATATGATAAAGTCACTCACAACCAGTCAAATGCAACGATTTCATTAGCTTATATCAATTATTGTTAATTGTTATTTCTAACAAGTGTTGTGAACCAATGTTAGTGTATTACTAATAAAGATAACTCGTTTGATAAATATCTAATATTGCAATTCGCATGTTGCAGATTCTTCCGTTTTAACATGATGACCTCCAGTCATGTCTAATGTATCATTAACCTTAAATGCCTTTTGTGTAAAAGGTGTACCAAAATTGTCATCATTTTTAGAACTGGATGGTGGATGACAAAGGCTTCATCTCTATGTATGCAGCCGTCCCATCCCCATCATCATCTGTTGCCATGGGAACTGTATTGATATACTGAGAATCAACAAGTTCCTCCTTACATATGCTCTCTGTGTTGACATACACTCCTTCTGCCCTGTCCTCACCATCAACATTCTTCATTTGCTCAAAGGAAGGACTAACGCATTCCTTGTTGTCAGATCTAAATGGTTTAGAGCCGTGGGAACATAACTCGCTTGCCATTTCAGGATTTATCTCCATGTATCTGATTGTAACATCACCTTCTGCTGTGATGGGCACTGTATTGACATACTGAGGACCATGATTTTCCTCCTGTGGTGCCCTGTCGTATTCTGTGTTGACATACACAGCTTCTGCCCTGTATACGTGATCATCATTCTTCCTGGGCTTGGTGTTAGGACTGAAGTATCCTTTGTTATGAGCTCCGGATGTTTTGGAGCCGTGTGAACAGGAGCGAATTGGCACGTTGGGATGTATCTCCACGTACGTGGTTGTCACATCATCATCATCATCATCATCATCATCATCATCTCCTGTCATTCTTAATATAGCACTGGCATACGTCGGATCCTCTGCACTTGCATACACACGCTCGTGCTCTTTCCTTGTAAAACTGGGACTGTCATAGCCATCAGTACTGCTCGATGGCTTACAACCACGAACTGTAGACTGGGAAGATGGAATTGGTTTTATTTCTATGTAGAATCCTTTAGTTGACTTCGGGGATTCGGACTTGTCTTCCTCCGTCGACGAAATTTCAGCATATACTTCTTGGGATACCTTGAATAATAAATTATAATTGAAATCACATAATTGCACACATTCACATAATTGCACACATTTACATTATTGCACTTATCATCGTTCGACCCATACTACTCAAATACTCAAGAACCTTCACTGGCTTCCAATAGAACAGCGTATCAAATATAACATTATACTACTCACCTACCGTTCACTATGGTGGCTCCTAAGGGACACGCAAACGCAAAAATTTGACGTATACGTATGCAACAAATTTTTCGTTTTTTACGTCCAAGACGTGAAAATCAAAAAAATTGACGTATACCTATGCAACAAATTTCTTGTCTTTTACGTCCAAGACGTGAAAATCAAAAAATTGACGTATACCTATGCAACAAATTTCTTGTCTTTACGTCCAAGACGTGAAAATAAAAAAATTGACGTATACCTATGCAACAAATTTCTTGTCTTTTACGTCCAAGACGTGAAAATCAAACAAATTGACGTATACCTTTGTTTGGTAATTTTTTCATTTTTCTGTACTCAATGGCCCTGAAGGGACACGCAGACGTGAAAATCGGCTGGAAAATCTGCGTCAAATATTCACGTCTGCGCCTCCCGAAAGGGACACGCAGACGTGAATATTGGACGCAGATTTTTTTGGCTGGAAAATCTGCGTCCAATATTCACGTCTGCGTCTCACACGCAGACGTGAATATTTGACGTGAATTTTTTTTCAGTAAGCTGAGCACCATGCAGGAAGATATGTGTATCTTGGTCTGTTTTGCTATGTTTTTAAACAGCTTTATCTCGACATTAATTGTACCAGGAATACAGCTTCCTGATTGTACACCACTTCATTATATTTTATGGTCTAAAATTGACATAATTTTATAGATACTTAGGCCTAGATACATTACGCTTTGATATTTGTAAACATATTTTGCCTGTACCAAGCAATTACTTCTTTTTGTGCATCTTGTTGCCATTTGCCCCCTCCTATCACACCCTTTTCCTCTATTTCTTTCTTTCTCTCTCTCTCTCTCTCACCACTCTCTCTCTCCCTTCTCTCTCTTTCTCTTTCTCCGCTCTTTCTCTCCCTCTCTCTCCCTTTCTATCCCAATTCTGTCTCCCAAATGTCCCTATTTCTCTCTCCTCTTTCTCCTAATCTGCCTCCCTCTCCCTTTCTCTTCTCCTTTCTCCCAATCTGCCTCCCCTCTCCTTCTCTCTCCTTTCTCTCTCCTCTTTCTCCTTTCTCTCTCCCAATCTGTCTCTCCCCTCTCTTCTTTTCTCTCTCTCTCTCCATCCTCCCTCCCTTCCCCTTCTCTGTACTATGTGTATTCGAAATTTCTCGGCATTTACCACAATAAATCCATTTCCAAGCATGCAAGTCATGACACAATGGAAAAATTATTATTACCATTTGTTTTCACGAAATGTAAAGAATTGTTTTATAATTTATTAATGTTTACTTTCTTCAATTGCTACTGAAATACATCCCAAGTTGACTTACAAAATTACATACATGTAGTTAAATATTTATAAACCGTTTTTCATAAAGATTATGTTATACATTTTTAATTTTTAATTAATACTATACAGTGAAAAGAAAAATGATATTGATTCTCTGATTGTTTAACACAATTTCATACATCACTTTGGGATTCAAAATCCATAACAAAACAACAACAAAAATGCATTTAGTTCAGCTCATTGAAGACCACTTTACAGTTGTGTTACTATAAACAAATGTTGAATATCACATGAAATAATTAACAAAATGTTGTCCTTTTTCAAACACTAGTCGAGATCTAAACAGTAATATCACTATACATCATAATTCCAGTACATGTATACAGGTAAATTGTCAGCATAATTTGAAGAATTGGAAAACTAAACAAAACAGTTGAATTAACATATAGTATAGTTCTACTTTCAGGGTTTCATACAGGTGTAAAGGAACATCACAACACAAATTAATTACTTTCTTAACTTTTCTTAGTGTCCAAATGAAATGGAATAAAATATAATTTTGTTTCTCTCACATTGAGTAGACAATATCTTGCATTTAGATTTCATGCAAACCAATAAATATGTAAAATGTATTGTAAAATGTAATGTACCAGCCCAGTGGCGGATCTACGTGGGGGTTAGGCGGTTTAAACCCTTGGGCTCCCAAGTGAAAATGTGATGTGCATAGAAGAATGCCATGTGTCCAGACCCACACAGTATCCGCATCGTCATTGGGTCAACCCCCCTGGTAACTTAACCATATAACTCTGGATATAACTGTGTATTAAACTGTTACTTGATTTAAAAGACGTTATCATGCAATGCTTTTTATGGTCTCCATTGTGTTAGTAGATGCCAGGAAAACATCAGCCGCTACGTTGCTCGGACTCGTGGACGGTTTAAACCCTTGGGCTGCCAAGTGAAAATGTGATGTGCATAGAAAACGCCATCACGTGCATAGAAAACGCCATCATGTGTCCAGACCCACACAGTATCCGCATCGTCATTGGGTCAACCCCCCTGGTAACTTAACCAAACACATGATAACTCTGGATATAACTGTGTATTAAACTGTTACTTGATTTAAAAAGACGTTATCATGCACTGCTTTTTATGGTCTCCATTGTGTTAGTAGATGCCGGGAAAACATCTCCGCATCGTCATTGGGTCAAACCCCCTTAGCAAAAATCTAGATCCGCCCCTGTGAGCCATGAGGAGTGGTGGAGTTGTTGATGTGCTAGGAATACTAGTCATGTCTTCACTGCTTCTAGGCTTTGTTGGAGGCTTGCGTTTCTTAACAGTCTATAAGGGACAAAGATGAAAATAGTTTGGAAAAAGAAATGGTTAATTCTCCGAAAATTCACAGATTTCACTAATCATTGTCCTTAAAATATAACAGCCATTATATTGGCATTTCTATAGTAACTCAGGTTATATTTTCATTTCAGATAGATTTTTAAATATAAACAAAGATGTTCATTTATGTGCAAATGGACAACATAAACCTGCATACTACTTGACAGAAGTAAAGCAAATGATATTCATAAAGACATATTTCTTTTTTTAATGTTCTGTTCCCTTCTCATGGATATGCCAATATACAGCAGAAACATCATGCCTTCAAATGTTGTCTTATATTTATGAAATTGAAATTGCATTTTTAAATTGGTGTTACTGGTTTCTTTTGGAAAGGGATACATACTTTGGACCAGATCAGTTTACATTCCCAAAATATATGAGTAAAATATGCATTTAAGATTTGAAATGCAAACTCTTTTAGAAGAACTTTTCTATGATTCAAACCACTCATCTGGAAATGAATTGAAAGTTGAATTGAACTTAAATTAATTAACTACTGGAACAATTATAATCATCTGTTGAGAGCCAGAAGGGAATTAACTCTGTGTTAAAATATATGAGTTAACACCCTTCTAGCTCTCACCATACAATATTTTCTTAAATAAAGGAAACATTCAAATAATCTATCAAATTTAACAAGTTTCATCTTTAATCATTACCACAAGAGAATTTAGCATTCATTTGGTGTTTACCTTCTGCAGATGATCAGGGAAGAGGAAAATGGTTGGAATAGCACCTTGGCGAAGTCTGGTTGTCTGGCCAATGCGGTCAAAACACTCTGCTTCAAAGTGGTCCGAGCACACGGTGGACTACTGGCTTGGTGTCCACTTGTCCCTCCTCATCTTGACAAGCCATTCTTTCAAAAGGGCTGGACCAGCTTTGGGGAAACCTGGAAATTAATAGAAAACAAGATAATGGAGGATAAGTGGGATGCTGAGAACATCTTCATTTCATTTGCCTTTTATATTGCATTTGCCTTTGTCCTATTTGTATGCATGATAGCATGGGGGATGTGTGTCCAGACAATGATAACAAAAATTAACTGGTCAATTTTTGCTGTTTGATTTTATTTCAAAAAATAAACACGTACCCCATCAAGCATTCTTTTAACATTTGCAATACATAATCTTGTTAACATCACAGCATAGTGACAGTTTGCATGAACCTGTCCAGATCAATTTTACAAAGCAAAGCATTTCAAAAGCAAAAGCCAAAGCTACATGTCATTCACTCCAGCAAAGCATAGTAGTCAATGCTAATGGATGCGTATGCATGTCACTCACATCATGACATGTATTGTATGCAACTAATGCAAGGTTATTTGCAGCATGCAGATAGGCTAGTCGATGCAGATGTCCAAAAATATGGCAAAGATCTGGGGCCGCGGAGGGCCAAAGTCAGAAAAGAGGGTTTGCCTGCCACTACCGCATAAAATAAGCACACCTTGTTTATTTGAAAGATTTTATCATAATACACAATATTTCAGAGGTGTTTTTTTAAATTTGTTGCGAACAATCCTAAATCGGAGGGGCGTCCAAAAAGCGGCCCTTTGACGAAAAATAGTATTTTGTGAATTATATTTTAAGGGAACCTTAAACCACCATGAGTTTGGTGTCATATGAAAGAGAATTAAATCATCTAAATTTTGATACCAATTTCAATGAAATTGGGATTAATTAACATTGCAAATTTAAGTAAAAACATGATTTTTGTGATTTTTTCCAAATATTGAATTTTATCAATAATCGTTATTTTACATATATATCAAAATTGGAGAAATGCATTTTTGTAACTTTCCAGGAATTTGCCCTTATACAATGACAATATACTGTGAAAAGGAAAGGTTTATATCTCTTTTCAATAAAAAGTTATAGCAACCCAAAATTATTGATTCGATTTCCACAAAAACAACATTTTTGCCCACATGTGTATTAACTGTATGCATATTAGTGTATTGAGGACCTGTTTGGTGTGTTTACATCGAGTTTTAAAGATAACTTTGAGTAAACCTTTAATCACCATGGATTTGGTGTCAAAAGATGAATAATTGAAATACCTTCAAGTTGATATCAATTTCATTGAATTATGTAGAGTGTGAAATGTAAATTTTGAGCCAAAAGGTGTTTTTTGTAGATATTTTTTCCCTCTAATTTTGGCCAGTATCTTGGTATAGTAACTGGACAAATGTGACTGGAAATTTAGTATTGCAGAAAGTTCAAGTGATTTGGAGTGCTGACTGCAAATGATAAGTATTTCTTCTGTACTCTGAGATGTTTCAGGAAATGTGGGCATTGACAGTTGCTCCCCCACCCCGCCCCTTCCAGCCTCTTTTCATAATCTTGCCCATGACCAAGACAAGTTAGTCCATGAACACGAACAAAGTAATGCAGACAGTCCAGACAGTTAAAAGGATTAGGCCAGGAGAGTGCTTAGTGCAATTGATAAGTATTTCTATACTCTGTGATGTTTTAGAAAATGGGGCATGGGCAGGTGCCTCATCCCCTCCCCACACACAATTAACTATTATTTGACACCACCCCTTCCATCTGTCATCTGACCGCTTAGTACAATCTTGTCATGGTAAAGACAAATATTTGAACATAATCAAAGACAGATCATTTAAAGAAAATCATGCTTGTGATTTAGCTGGGATTATATAAACAGCCCACGAGACCAACAATGTAGGTCTCTTGAAATGAACCCTCAGAAAAATTGTTGGGATACCCATAAAACTGACATGGCGGTCTTGTGAATCCTCAAGTAATTTTTCAGAAGACCATGCATAAAGCCGAAGCGTTAATGTGCTGTAAATTCTTTTCAATACATGTGGATATCAAGTCTGAGCCAAACATTTTTTTATTTTTATTATTGAAGAAAACACATATAAATACTTTTATTTGCGTTAATATAGAAAACATTACTTAATTTACAAGCATTAGAATACAGTTTATTGCATTGATATTTATTTGCTTCATAAATATACATGTATGTACAAAAAGCAACGTGTATATAGATTTTCTGGCCTGGGGTACTCGTATTTAAAAAGGTCCATTTTTCGGAGGGTAAATGTTTATGAACGCCCAAACCTCTTATACATTTTAATGAAAATTTAATGAAGACTCATAACTAAGGCTTAGGGTATTGCTCGAAGGGGTGGGCGTGGGGAATGAATTTCCTATTTTCATTTCTGAATATTTCCCACGGGAGTCACTCAGGCCTTCTTGTGGTTCTGAAAAGGAAGGGTTCGCACATCAGTGTTTTACCCTAAATTGTTTTAATATATATTTCATTATTCACCTTGGATTCGCCTAAGCAGAAAGGAGCGACATTATGAAATTGCCTTAACTCGCCTTTCTTTCTAAATTTGGACGTCTTCCGATCACACTAGCACAACTTCACTATCAACATGAATTTAATATATCTTTGGATGCCGTTTCAATGTGGTAAAATTAATTATTTGTTTTAAAATTCATATCCACTATATGTCCTTAAGCAACTAAAACTTTTACAGCTTTGTCGAAAGATCGAATAACCAGATAACAACAGGACTACAACATTTAGACAGGCCTTTTTATTTTTCTACATCATGTCTTTGACACAAAACTTATTTGATGTTTCCAGGGGCAGACTGGGACTGAACATTGGTTTTTAAAGTGTTATGCGACCTGCCCACTGAATATGTAAGATGCATATATATCAAGTGGCCCTCAGACCACAAATCGACTGGACCTTGATCCAACCAAAAATAAAGAGCTGCTCGTGGTGAAAATTCCCCAAACTCCCCACGGCCAATCTGTCTCTGGATCTTTCCTTATAGGATACGTGTATCTTTTATCTACCCAAAATGATAAATTTGTCACTGGCAGTTGTCAGCAGAAGCCCCTTGTAAAAAGTAAAGCACATGCGTCGATTGAGAGAGAGAGAGAAAAGAGAGGGGGGTGAGGGGTTGACACCACGTCAACTCAATAGTTTGATAAACATTGTATCCTAGCATATAACGAAAAATCTTTAAAATCTAATGAGCCATTTTTTCTTGAATATTCTTCAATCTGGTCAGGAAATTCTAATTTAGGGATTTGTTTGTATGAATAACTATGTCATTTTCTTATTTACATAAATGCATTTTTTATTATTTACCATACATGGTGATTCAATTCTCAAACATTCATCCCACACCCATTTCCATTATAAACATTGTCTTCATGTCTTATGCCTTAATTTATTTCAAAATTCAGAACTAGTTTGCATTCTAAACACATCTTGGTAGTTTTAAATCTCATTACTATTTCAAATTGGGGTGGCGGGGGTTGGTGAAACGTTCTTTAACCCATCTCCAGGATGTTCCAGGATGTACACGTTACCAAAACCAAGGAATTTTATTTAGGTCATTGGCTGATTTAAATGAGAATTGGATTTTCTGAATAAAAATTAAAAAACAATGTTCTCAGCATCCCTTTCATTCTCTGAGTATCCTTCTAATTACTCTTAACGTTATAACATGGTGTGCATCATAGCAAGTCTAGATAAGGTAGATAATTTAACAAAATCTATCCATGTACCAGCCTCGACTCCCTTTTTGGCTGGCGTTCTGGACAGCCAGGATAATGCCAATATCTTGTCAGGACATAGAACATAGGATCAATCACAATGCCAGGAGGTTTGTTCAGGAGTGAGGAGGCGAGACCATGTGAAGTGGATTCACTACTCGCTAGTGCCCTTTGGCAAGGCATTATTCCAAAATTCCTCAGAGAGGACTTACGAATGTGGGTACCCTAGTTTCTTACAAGCATACACATGTTTTCTTAGTAGTCAGGCAAAATAAACCATCAAACCAAACATGGCGATACTATATTATATTCATGTTGATAGATGCACTAACTTGTCTAGGTCATGGGCAAGATTATGTCAAGCGGCTGGAAGGGGCGGGGTGGGAGGGGGAGGGGGACTGCTAATGCCCACATTTCCTGAAACATCCCGGAGTACAGAAGAAGTACTCATCAATTGCAGTCAGCGCTCCAAATCCCTTGAACTTTCTGCACTACTAAAATATGTCCAATCACTTTTTCTGTTAATATACCGAGATACTGGCCAAAATTAGAGGAAAACATATCTTGGTGGGGGAGGCAACTGCCAATGCCCACATTTCCTGAAACATCTCAGAGTAAAGAAGAAGTACTTATCAATTGCAGTCAGCACTCCAAATCCCTTGAACTTTCTGCACCACTAAATGTTCAATCACTGTTGTCCAGTTAATATACCGAAATACTGGCCAAAATTAGAGGAAAAATATCTACAAAAAACACTTTTTGGCTCAAAATTTACATTTCACACACTACATAATTCAATGAAATTGTTATCAACTTGAAGATATTTCAATTATCCATCTTTTGACACCAAATCCATGGTGATTAGAGGTTTTACTCAAAAGTTATCTTTAAAACTCGATGTAAACACGCCAAACAGGTCCTCAATACACTAATATGCATACAGTTAATACACATGTGGGCAAAAATGTTGTTTTTGTGGAAATCGAATCAATAACTTTGGGTTGCTATAACTTTTTATTGAAGAGACATATACACTTTTCCTTTTCACAGAATAATATCCTTGTATATGGGCAAATTCCTGGAAAGTTACAAAAAATGCATTTCTCCAATTTTGATATATGTAATGTAAAATAACGATTATTGATAAAATTCAATATTTGGAAAAAATCACAAAAATCATGTTTTTTACTTAAATTTGCAATGTTAATTAATCCCAAGTTCATTGAAATTGGTATCAAAATTTAGATAATTTAATTCTCTTTCATATGACACCAAACTCATGGTGGTTTAAGGTTCCCTTAAAATATAATTTACAAAATACTATTTTTGTCAAAAGGGCCGCTTTTTGGACGCCCCTCCGATTTAGGATTGTTCGCAACAAGTTAAAAAAAACACCTCTGAAATATTGTGTATTATGATAAAATCTTTCAAATAAACAAGGTGTGCTTAGTTTATGCGGTAGTGGCAGGCAACTCAAAAACTGAGCATGATATTTGACTTTGGCCCTCTGCTTATTAGTGAAAGGTAGATCTATATTAATTGTCAAAACAAATTGAAATTGCGTGTCATAAGATCTAGAGTCTAGACCTCTAGAATCTATATCAAAATATCTCTCTTAAAAAATTAAAAGTAGGGGGTCTATACAATTACAACTACAAGTATAGCACACACAACGTCGCTATGCCTATGCTATGGCTATGCGCAGACATGTAACCAATGACTTCGTTATTTAGATTTGTTATGACTGAATTATTAGACCCTAACTCAGTACTTGTTTCACTTTCAGTTTCAGGCTTCACCAACATACTGACTGACATAGAGAGCAAGCTGTCAGTGTCAACAAACTAGACCTAGTCTAGTCTAACATTGTTTTTTACTAGTACTAGCTCTCGAGCTAGAAGTAGCACTAAAATGACTAAATATTTATGTGTTTGCCTATCTTTTCTTCTTTTCACACCTAACCAAGTACCAACACATATCCCCACTTGATTGGATTCAGTTTATGACTTTATGACTTATGTTTTGTGGCTTTCCCCTTCCCCAGTCCAGGCCAGGCCCAGCCAAGTTACAAATATTCACACATAGTCATAAAAACAAGCAGATGGGACTACAAGCGAAAACTAGACTACAAATAGTACAATGTCGCGACGATTAGATTATCATATGAAACCAGTCTTTAAACGCTAATTTTTGTAATATCTAAATGAAATGATCACTTACTTGTGAAATGTTTTCAAGGAGCCTTTCACGAGTCGATTTGTGCATTTGATGGCTGCACAAGAAGGCATTTTGTTGACATTTAGAAAGTCTACGTTCGCATCACATCTGCGGCGGCAGGCCAGAAATGTTGGTACAGAAATGTTAGGCACTATGCATGTATATGTACGTAGGTGCTCAGCTTACTGAAAAAAAATTCACGTCAAATATTCACGTCTGCGTGTAAGACGCAGACGTGAATATTGGACGCAGATTTTCCAGCCAAAAAAAATCTGCGTCCAATATTCACGTCTGCGTGTCCCTTTCGGGAGGCGCAGACGTGAATATTTGACGCAGATTTTCCAGCCGATTTTCACGTCTGCGTGTCCCTTCAGGGCCATTGAGTACAGAAAAATGAAAAAATTACCAAACAAAGGTATACGTCAATTTTTTTGATTTTCACGTCTTGGACGTAAAAGACAAGAAATTTGTTGCATAGGTATACGTCAATTTTTTTGATTTTCACGTCTTGGACGTAAAAGACAAGAAATTTGTTGCATAGGTATACGTCAATTTTTTTGATTTTCACGTCTTGGACGTAAAAGACAAGAAATTTGTTGCATAGGTATACGTCAATTTTTTTGATTTTCACGTCTTGGACGTAAAAAACGAAAAATTTGTTGCATACGTATACGTCACATTTTTGCGTTTGCGTGTCCCTTAGGAGCCACCATAGTTCACTAAATTGATTTGTCCCTGAATATATTTCCTCTCTTCTCAATATCTCCTCAAGTTCCCGTGCAGGTATTCGTTCCTCCAATTCAACAAATTTAATACAATTAAGGACAAAGAGGAGTTAGGGTGACAGAGCTTTTATAGCTGCTGCACCCCGGTTATGGAACTCCCTACCCCACTCAATCAAAATATCAGCCAATCAAAATTTGTTCAAAAAAGAAAAGAAAACCTATCTCATGTCTGAATTCCTTAGTTAAGATGTAATGTATTTCACAATCTGATGTAATTAACGTTGTTTAACTATTTCTACTTATGTTTAATTATTTTCGTTCTCTGTAACTTCCAATGTACTTTCATATGTTTAATATACTTACCTTGTAAGCGCCTTGACCATCTCTTGGGTGGATATGTGCGCATTATAAATGTTGGATTATTTATTAAACTGGAGAGCAGTTTTAGACTGATTAAGTGTATCATCATATTGGATCGAAAGAAACAACGTTTTACAAGCAAGAAAATTGTATTGAATGTTAAGTATACGCATTTTTTTTACCCTGACTATGGTGTGTTTAAGTGATTGGAACATTATATGTCGTGAAATTGGTCAAGGTTTGAAACCATACCAACCTGTTGGGGTTGTAATGTGGTCGTTGTCAGTGTTGGAACGGCAATGCCAGTGCTTGACTCTGGCTCTCTCCGCGCTGAGGGCAGAGAAAATGACATGAAATTATTTTATGTTTACAGATTCAGAATCTTATTCATGAGTTCCTCTTTTCAGTCAAAATGAAGAAATAACTGTGAACATGGTAACCTGACGATCAGTAACCTACAAACTGAGGATAAGGAATATATAGTGAGAGAAAAAAGAGAGAATTCAACTCTGGAAGGAATAGCAGGAGAAAAAAAAAGACAGATAACGATTTATGCATTGAGAAATCAGAGTACAAAACAAGAATTCTCAATGAGGGAATAAATACCATCTATAAGTGATGGAGAGAGAGAGAGAGAGAGAAATAAAACGAAGAGAGAAAAACAAAACAAAAACAAGAAACACAAATTTAAACAAACATTAAAATCAAATTGAAAAATGAAATGACATGTAACAAGAAAGTTGAAGATTGAAGCCTAGAGAACATACTTTAATAATGAAACGGGGAATATATCTGATATGTGCGTGTTGTGGTTTGTTAAAGGTTGCTTTACGACATACCCTTCTTTCGTTTCACACAGCATAACACTCCATAGAAGCACATCAATCCCAGTGCAATAAGCAGGATGAAGCCAGCAGAGGCAATCAATTCAAGTGCGATTGTTTTAGGTGTGTTGGTATTCGCTACAGGTGTCTTTCTGCTTGGAAATGTTGGATCAATCAGGGGGGTGTTTCATGAAACAATTAGTCGGTGGTTTTCACCGACTAATATCATTCTCACCGACAATTTTATTGTCACCGACTATTTTCCAGGCCTCTGATTGGTCAAATTTAGTCAGCGCTGACAGTTGTCGGTGGACAAAATGTTGATGAAACGCCCCCCAGACCTGGTGAGTCTAAGTAGGAAAAAAGATGACCCCAAAATGACAGAATGACAATTAAGGTTCTAAGATTTTCAAACAAAGGAAGGCTTTTTCAGTTGACGGCTGCTGCTCAACTGGGGAGTCTACGACAAACAATACCTTGACTAGAATGTTGTGGATATTGGTTTTTTAAGTTACTAAACGTCCATCCTACCCATTTCTCTATCCTTAATATACATGTCCACACGCTGATCCTGATGCTTATGATAATGATGTTAAACATGCCTGAACTCACGTGTCTCATATGCCCCGTCAGTCGAGTAAGCGAACACTTTGAAGAAGAATCCTGGGTTGGGTCGGTGATAATTAGAGGTGAAAACAACCACGAGATCGGTTCCTTTGGATCTATAACCGTTCTTAGACAGATACCAATGTTCCCTCCTACCGGTCAAGTTGAACCACGTATCTCTTCGGAACGGTCCTTTGATACTGTCCCCTAAGTAGACATAGTCGTGTAGCTCCTCCAACCAAACACTATATGGCTTTGCCTTGATCGTACACGGTGGCGTCGTCTGTATCCACCACAGGCGGTAGCCGTTGTTGTTGTAGTTTCCATTTCCTAATGGATGGCTTATGTTGTCAGATGATGGAGTGGGGCATGATAGCTTGATGTCAACTGTGGTGATATTTGAACATCGAATAAGAGACAATGATAATTATTACTGGTCATTAGTTTTGGGCAGGTCCAAGCTATTGTCCCATCTGGGGGTCAAATTTCATCTTTATATATATTTAACAAACTATACATCATTTTAAAGCTGAAACTATGAATTTTATGAATCTGATAAAAAAAAAATAATAATCAAAATACGAAGAATGCCAAGATCACGAACTTCGATTTTTATTGATTAGCGTGACGTACGGGACATTACATTTGTATTTTTGTAGCTCATTTGAATTATCTTTTTAAAATTAAATATATCAGGACATGACTGTAGACCATCATGCTAGAAAATAGGAAAACATATAAAAACTTTCAAAATTAATTAATTATGCAAATGAGGTAGGTTCCAAAGTTTGATGTCCCGTACGTCACAGTTTTGAACATAATTTGTTTAATTTGAATTATGAAAATATTTTATTTTTTAAAAGATATTCTAGGAAGTTCTAATTTAGATGAATACCTAACAAAAAATAAGTTTAACAAAAATTACAAACATTCTGTGTTGATTACATAATTTAATTAAGAAATGTGACGTACGGGACAAGTGTGTGACGTACGGGACAACCCCATATAATACCAATGCAAGATGTGAAAAAGGAAATGACCAAAAGGATAATATATACTGTGTTAGGAAACTTGTTGTATACAGGGATATATGAACATTCCAACTGGGTCCCTTGTACTGAATTTGATGTAATTAGTCTTCAAGCCAGACCCCCTGTATCATCAACTTTGGTATTTGCCAGTTGATGTCGTAAACATTGTCAGGATGCTAAATATGTAAATCATAATAGTGTATCCATGCATTTTGTTGATTTACGCTTTAATCTGTTGAATTATGGAAAAGGTCACACAAACCTTTTGGCCCGAATTCACACAGGAGGTTTGTGGACAAACCAGGTTTGATCAGACCAGGTCCTAGGTTTGATGACAAACCTCCTTTGTGAAATGTAATTCAGACCAAGGTCTGAACCAAGGTCTAAAACGCGTCATATGACGTACATAAACCTAGGTTTGTCCACAAACCTCCTTTGTGAATTCGGGCCTTAGGGTTTTAATTTCTTATATCCGGTGGTGAATAATAAGATGTCTTTAACCAATACGAAATACATTCAAGATTTATGTTTTTGTATCCATCACATCAAAATTTTTGAATATATGACAGCAACATATACATGTTCTAATCTGTAATTAAAAACATAAACAAGACAATATGTTCAGCATTATCGTTGAATTCCATTAAAATTCTGTGATATTACTATAAAGTAATTCAAACAAGCTATGAAGAAAAGATTTCATATTTGTAATGTATCTTTATTCACAAACACTTAGAGCATAATAAATGTTCTTTGACAAAATATGATGTGCCGAGTGTGCCCCTGTGTTTCAAACAAGTTTAAATAAAAGTTTTCAAGTTCATGTTCATCTTCTTCATTAATTGTTATTTAAAAACATTTAGCAATGTTGAATGGAATGGATGAAAGAAATGAGAAAAGAAGCATGACTGCACATGATAGATGTGTAAATGGAATACAAATGGTAATATAGTGTGTATAAATCTAACTAAATTTGTTTTCTTTATTAAAGTAAAAGTAATATATGTATTGATTTACCTCATAAATTAACACAGAGGATATTAAGTGATGGTCAGAGGACGTACGTCACGTGTCCCGTACGTCACATACACACATTTATGTTTTGTTATATTACATAACAATGAAAGGTCAGGAAAATATGGTAATAATTGTGATTAATGCTTGATTTCATAATGAATTAAGATATCATTACCATAAATCTCATAACAATAAATTTAGAGAACTTTTACGATGAACTTATTTTTGAAAAAAGTCAGAAATTCTCTGGTCCCGTACGTCACGCAGCACATTAATCACATTTAAAATTAGTTGAAGAATTGGTCAGAACTAAAACTTTTCACAAATGAACTACCCCAAAATAGCCACAGACTCATACCAAAAGATAGCCATATAAATAATTTCGTCTGTTGTTATTTCTTGTTTAAAGTCTCTGAATGTCCCGTACGTCACAATCGAAATAGCTTGGACCTGCCCTTTTACATGACGCCATCGAAATAAGAGGGCTATAGTGTATTTCACAAATAATTCTTAATTGTTTCTGCAAATATATTCAGACTAAACTACAGCTTACTAACAGGTTGGCAAATTTCCATTTAATATATTCAGATTTTGAAAGCTCTCCGATGTTTATAGTGACAAAAATTTGAATTTCATTGTGTTTGACAGTATATTATACAAATCAATTATATGGATTATAAAAAAAGGGTCACAGACACTGTGCAACCGGGCAGAAACAGCGATGGTCATACAAGCGTACTATTTCTTGGAGGAGCAGTGACATAAATGTATTTCATTCTAATGTTTGTGATGTTGCTCTGTATTAAATTAAAACTTCTGCTAAATTGGAATTGTAGATGGCATAATACATAGGTAGTTTTAATGACGTGGGTGGCACCTTACCTCTTCGTATTTCGGCAATCAAACTGAATACCAATTCCCTGTTATAATACTCATCCCATCCATCTTTGAGGATGAATTTAATCCACATTCCCCTGCTTAGAGAGATGACATCTTTAGGAAGGACCCTCCCACTGTCATGATATAAAGAGGAGAGAATGACCAGTAAAAGTTAGGAACAACAGGTGGTGGGGTTGTGTTTATAACAGGTGATGAGAGAAAGCCAACCTTATGTCAGGATTATAAGACAAAATGATATACTCAGTGTACACACTGTATTTATATATATTTGGCATCTCGTTAGATATTGTTCCTCTTAGTATTTATATATATATATATATATATATATATACATAAATCGTAAGAAGTGGACTAAAACTGGTGAATATAAACGGAATGTCTTGTGTGTTGTGAGCAAAATATAAATGAAACACCACAAGACTAAAGGACGTAGCTGATATCACCAGTTGTTTATTGTAGCCAAGTTATCGGCATTCTAGCCTTTGTCGTTGGCTGTACAACGAACAGAATTGAACAGAACTGTTTTCACGATTCGGAATATAATATAAACGAATTTATTATCTGCTATTACGTACATGTATAATTATGATGTAATGCAAATTTTAGAGCGAGAACGGAAAAAACAAATTCAATATTCGGATAGGCTATTATGATGACACCATCAAGACTTATCAGAGAAATAGAGTGGAGGAAAGAACAAGGGGGGGTCATAGAATACAACAAACTGAACCTTCGAAAATGACGAATAAAGTCATAGTTACCTGAATTCGGCGAGCAAACTCTCTGATCTTATTGATTCATCCCACAGATCTCCGATTTTTACCAAGTCATAGCCTTTGGTCAGAACAAAAGTCGAGAAACTGAGTCTCAATCTGTAACCCTCACCCTGGGCAAATATCTTCCAGCAGTAGCTGAAGTTTGTGTCCACCTGAATAGTCCGATTCTTGTCAGAGGTGACGTTTAATGCTGCCGTCGTTCCGGGAAGTGATAACACATTTCGATTTTCACTAATATGTATCCTAAGAATTGAATGCTTTGTTGATATTGTTATTATGATAATAATAATCATTATGTTCTTATTATTATAAGTGTTAGGGCGCCTATCATTATTAATAGGTTTTAGGACAATTACCCCCTGAACAATCAAACCCCGGCCAATTACCAGCGGGAAATCCCCCCCCCCGGAAAATTCCCCACCATGGACCCCCCTGTTGACGATTCTTCCGAAACAAATTCAAACCAAGTTATTATCAGGGCGGACTTCCCTTTAATGAGCAGGGGTAATTTTCCGGGAAGGGATAATTGTCCTAGTGGGTAATATTCCGGAGTTAATTGTCCTCGGGGGTTCCTTGGGGTAATAACCGGGGAATTTCCGGGGGGGGGGAGGTTACCTGGAGGTCATTGTCCTAGGAGGTGGATAGTAATAATAATATATAAGTAGCAGGACCCGTGGAAAATCCACGGGATTCTAAGGGAGGGGGGAGGGGGGTTGTAAATAGCTATATAAATTAAAACCAACAAGAACTTTATTTGCAAATTAGAGGAAACCATAAGTTCCCCACCCAACTTTATTTGCCATTTAGAGGACACTATAACTTCCCGATCCAACTCGGAACTCTAGTTAGTTATTATTAAGATACCGAGAGTAATCACAATGATTTCTCCGGGTTCAAGGGTAAATCATTAGAACGAACATGTGTACGTAAATGACACGCTAAAAATAAGATAGTTGGATATGTGAGAGATAAGAGCAAGTAGATAAAGCGTAAAAATTAACCACATAAACGTTCTCGAGTTGATGAGATGGAAAATTCAGAAACGGGTCACGAATAATAACAGACGGGACTACACTACATGGTACGTTGGTGCGTTGGCGACCAACGGACATATTACTTTTTTGTGGGGTATTCTAAAGTTAAGCCGATGTGGAATGTACTTTATATTAAATTATGCTTAGGTATACCTCTAATCTGTAAGTTAGGACGTGGACGGGAAGCCCAGAATCACAGACAGCTGCATGCATTCAATGAATTGTAACGCAAATCGCATACACGTACGTACACGCAGTGCAGTGGCCTATAAAACATATCATACAGCGAGATGCCTAACACGGGGTTGGCCTACCCCGTTGCATCATGCATTTGCTACGCCACATTACGTGAGTTGATTGTCATTTGCTGTGTATCTCTCTGGCCTGTCCGTGCTTTTCCTACAAAGCATATAGTATAGCAAGATGCCTAACACGGGGTAGGCTAACCTGTTGCATCGTGCATTTGCTACACCACATTACGTGGGTTGATCGTCGTATGCCCACTGTAATCTCTTTTACACAGAAGGCGTGTGCACGCATTGCTGCCCCACTCGCGTCCTTGCATGGACAACAGCGGCCGTGCTCTCTACTGCTCGTCCTCCCCGGGACCCCAAAACCACACTTAACGACATCGACGGCGACCACGGGGTCGACGTAGCACGCAGCATACGGGAGCGGGTCCGCTTTGAATTGTGTCACCGTTCCCGCGCGACGGCGAAGGCGGGCGCGGTCGGGGAAAGATTTAGTTGATGTCAGAAAAAGATCCCCCACGACGATTTTGCGAATTAATATATAGATATAGAACATTTAGGAACGCTAAAAACAATAAGTGCAATAGCGCTTACAAATACAAATATATAGAAAGAGGACATAATAAGGTACATTGTACCGTCTCGCAGGGGTAGTTTTCCGGAGGGTAATTTTCCAGGGGTTAAATGTCCAGAGGTTAATTGTCCTGGTACGTTATTACGTTTTAGCATTATTATCATTATAATCATTAATAATATCGTTAACATCATCATTAACATTATCGTTATCATTAAATTTATTCATCTTAATATTGTTGTCATTTTTGTTATTTTTGTTATTTTTATTATTATCATAATCATAAATCATATAATCATTGTCATAAGTCATATTATTATAATCATCTTTTTTAAATATTGTTATTATCATTATAATTAGTAGTATTAACATTATCACCATCATTACTATCATTATTATTGTTGTTATTATTATTATCATTATTATTACTATGTTAAAATTACTACTACTACTACTACTACTATTACTACTACTACTACTACTACTACTACTACTACTACTACAACTACAGTCCTACTACACGTATTACCATTATACAACGCTATATCATGTAGAACATTTACTCTAGACCATTTTTAATCCTGTTAATGTAAGCATCGTATATAATGATAGCTGATCTAAGAGTAGTGATATTTTAAATTAACTTATAAATTCCCATTTTTGTGCGGCAAAACAAAATGATGAAAATACTCCGTATTTACCAAAACAGTCTTCTGCATAAAGTTGTTGAATCAGCTCAGTGTAAAGCAGAAGACTTAACAATAATAAGGTAGCTCTGCTTTGCTTCATATTGATTGAGTTCGTTCTGTTGATATACAAGAATACTTGGCTGAGCATAAATGCTTATTCCATTCTTGAGAAATCGGATCACTTTGAGGCGTTTTACTCAGGATGAAGCAAAAGAGAGTTTCTTTTGCAATTGTATTTGTAACTTGTGGTGACTGTTCAAAAAATGATTAAAAGGAGCTGATATCAAGGTGTGTCCACAAAACTGTAGCTCATTTTGAATATCCCCAGGATAACTGATATATCATGTTCTGACGCTAAAGCAACTTATGCCATGATTTGCAGTTTCTGCTCACAGTGCTGTCCAATATTCATGATAATAAGATGATATAGGATCCTCCCTGTACATTATTTTTGTTAAACAGTTCCTTGTCAACAATGATGAGGTTAGCTTTGCTTTCTATACAAGCAGTGCTTGAAGACACTCTTGAACGCAGAGCACATCATCAAGAACAACCATTACTCAGTCTTTCGTGTTGGAAGAAGGTCTATTTTCAATTTCAGTTAAAGTCCAAACACATTTTTCTATGACAGTCATCATGATGTTCGTCCTACATTTGGGTGAGGGGGGCGAAAGCTGGAATCGATTATTTACTCACTTCCAAGTGTATCACTCCGCAAACTGTGAATAACAGATCATATTCAGATGTCATGGATATAAGACAACTGCTGATTTTACTGGTTTCCTCGGCCCGTGAGTCAACGTTATAATCAAACAATTCGATTGATTATTCAACTCATCTAAAGATATAGTAATGCGTGCGATGGTAATAGTATATCATAATCAATAGCTATTGTAACTAACTATATTTATATAAAAAGGATATGAAACCACTCTTAGGTATCCAGAGTATTGATATTCTATCAGTAATAATAGGCAAATAGGCAACGCGATAGCCCTCGTACTAGATAAAAGGTACACTATCTATTCAGTGCATGTCCGGTTAATATAGCAAAATCCTCAATCCATTGTTGTTGTGCTATAGGATTTAGCCACTTGAACTTACAAAAGTAAACGCGAAAGTCTGATAGATTGTTCGACAGGTCGAATGTAAGCAAGAGAAATCTATCAGGATTAATATATTATATTTTATAGTCTATATAGATACTGATAGTGATTGGACAAAGCGCCATCACGTGACTAAGGCTGCAAGGATCTCCAACGTTATATTGCCCGATTGACGTCACCTCAATCCTTTATATTGGACCGAGGAGCGACATCACCTACGTCATATTGCATAGCTGCCGCACGCGCAGTGCGCTGCATGCGCCCAAAAAGCCTGCGCCTATACAGCTCCGCGCTTCTTGATTTCGGTATTTCTAAATAGTGTAGGCCTAGATTTAGATCTACATGACACAAATATCGTATCTTTATAGACTATATATTATAACATATATTGCCTTATGTATCGCTTTAACAAATAAATTTTCATTTACCCTCCAGAGTTATATTTTTCCCTCGGGACAATATTTTCCCTTGGGAAAAATACAACTCTGTCGGGGAAGTGAAATTTTATATTAAACCTCTAGGCAAGCAATATCTGTATAATATTCAGTTTAAAGAAAAACAAATGTGTAATACAACGGGAAATTTAAATACAACATCATTTTGTTTTCTCTCTCTTAATTAATAGCAATATCCCGAAAACAACCAGGGTGTTTTCTGTATCAGCATACTTATACTAAACGTGGTTTAACTTCTATTATTTATCCACTATCATGGATAAAAATAAAGGTGTCGGATCATAAAAATCATCTATCAGACGTTTACCATAGAAGCTCGACATTCTCAAAAGTGGAAGGAAAAACATTTTTTTAAAGAGAGAAATAAATGATAATAATTATAAAATAATAAAGATAACAATCATAATGATAACAATCATAATAATAATGATAATTTCCACCACTCAAGGCTTTCTAATATCTGGCTGTGGTAGGCTACCGATACCGGGGATCACAGCATTCAACGAATTTCTTCTTACCGGTACCCATTTATCACCTGGGTGGAGAGTGGCTAATGTAGGTAAATATCTTGCCAAAATGACATTAGTGCCGCGGTGGGACAGAAACCGCACCGCGAACCATGTGATAAAAAAAAAATCGAAGACGTATCCACTAGATCACAATACCTCTCAAATTGGCAAGGTATATAGGCCAAGAGCATTAGGTCAAAATAGGCTTAAACATGGACATTTCTCATAACAAGCTGATTTTTTTCAGGATAGGTCCAGGAATATGTCTAGAATAACATACTAAAAGTCCTCAAAAATCCTCCTTGAGCGTTTTCCGCAATCCAAGATGGCGTCCAAAATGGCCGCCATTTCCTGAATTTCTTATAACTTTGCTACTAGATAACCCAAATACAAAATTTAAATGTCTGAATATATGTTTTTTAGCATTATGAACTCAATTAAATACATGTTGATAAATTTTGAAACACACAAGTAGCTATTAACCACTTAAGCCCTTCCCAAAATCCAAAATGGCGCCCAAAATTGCCGCCATTTCCTAAATTTCTTATATCTTTGCAACTAGATAACCCAAATACAAAATTTAAATGTCTAAATATATGTTTTACAGCATAAGAAACTCATTAAAATACTTATTAATAAATGTTGAAACACACAAATAGCAGTAAAACCACTTGAGCCCTTCCCGAAATACCAAATGGCACCCAAAATGGCCATTATTTTCAATTTTATCTCATTGTATTAAAGTAGATACGTTCTGAATATATTAAATGTCTAGACTAGAATAACACCATTGAAATACATATCAGTACAAAAAACATTTTCATAAAAAAATTACTTCTTAGGCAAACAGGAAATGCACCTCAATAGCACATGCCATCATCTCTGCTAGTAGACCCAGGTCTAGTTTTGCTGATGACTATAAAGAAGTACAAGGGTTTGAACAAGCCCCCCTGCCAAATGATGAACCGTCCTATCACCTGGGCGGTTTTACCCAATTTGTTTTGGACTATGCCGACTTTAACGTAGCGACAGTAACTGGTCAAAACACTTTCCACAACAAGGGAGGAATCGCTTGTGTTACTCCGCCTGGGTTTGTGGATATTTCACCCATTAAACGTTCAGTAAAATTGCAATCGCCTGACAAAGTTGGAGCATTTAGACATATTCCGATAAAGACAAACAGCAAACCTGCTGTTCCTGGCTTGCAGTCTGCAGTAATAGATCCCCTCAAGAAACCTGACCAGGAGCTCCCGTCTCTCTGATCCGCAGTTGCCATAGACTCCCTCCGGGTAGCTGGCTATGTTCAAGAACTAGACTTGTGTCCTTCATGGAGTGGTTTCATGAAAGTGGCAATGCATTGTGACCAGTACGAGAGGACGAGAATAGAAACTCTGACCTTCCTTAATTTGGACCTATCCAATCCGACTAGCATCTACACGGCACAGTCACAATGTGAAAAGCATAACTTGAGAATCTGGCAGTAACATTTGGGCAGCCTTTGTACATCAAGACAGAAGAGATTGTAGCTTCTTTTCAAGACCTAGACAAAGTAATCGTCCGTCTTGGTGGATTTCACCTTCTCATATCATATCTCGGCAGCATAGGCCACATCATGGACGGAAGTGGACTTAATTGCAGAGCTATGGGAGACGGTGTACGCCAAAGGGTCTGTCATACATATGCATTCTGGTCATGCATTTTCCCGTTCTCTTCGTGCTCACATTCATACTGCAGCTGCCCTCATTGGCATATTGATGGGTAAACCTGGCATCTTAGACAGCATAGATAAGGACCACTTACCGAATCTGTATGGTGCACTTCTCAACCAGGACAAGAAGGCGACTGATGTAGCTGAGGAGGAGTGTGCCAAACAGTTAAGTCAGATCATTTCACAACTCCTTGACCGGGCACCAGGACAAAGTAGGACAGGGAAGCTTTGGGTGCAGTATATCCGAAAATTAAGTGTCTCTTCTGCAATGTTTCATTCGAGCTGAAAGGACAGGGGACTGTAAGCTCCATCTCAGCTGTGTGAGGAAATGATACAACATTTCCATGCTGCAGGACATCTTCCCTATGCCAAATCTGCCAGATTGTATTTACAACAGATGGAAGCCCTAGAGCAAACCATACCAGGAAATATACACAATTCGCAGAAAAGGGATACTTCACCATCCGCCGTGTGGATTCATTCTGGGGTGGAAACTTCTCTGTTCAGACCATTGAACAGTTCCTGATGCGGCAGCTGAAAACATCTGGAGGAATGACTCGTGGACGTGGAATCGCAGATAGTACATTGGCAAAGTGGGTTCATGCATGCACTTCCTCGCTGTGTTCCTATTTGTGATGAACTGAAACAGTTCACCGGAGTACAAACTGGTACATCAGAGCAACATAAAGACATACGGCAAAGTACCAGGTCAAGAGACAATAAAGATAGATGCATCTTTGCTGAATGGCTGCAGGCACATCACCATTTGCTGGATATGAAACTGAATAACAGCACTGAGATGGAATCGTTCTTTGCTTTAATATGAACTTGCTCCCCAGCCACTTTCCCTCTCACAGGTGGGTGATGCGGAAGCCAACAAAGAGTTCTCTGGGTCTCCTGCTGAAGTTGTTCACCAGCAAGCAATCCAACCTGCCAGAAAATGGTCTCTTTGTTTTAGATGGTGGTCACCTACAGCAATCAGTTGTTAATTGGCCACAACTGTCAACCTATGCTGATGTTGTTCAGTCATATATTTCATACATCCTTAAGCATTATGGAGCTCATTCGACGGTACGTGGTGTTCGATGGCTATGAAAGTGCAACTTGATAAAGGTAGCTGAGCAGAGATGAATAGCCCAGAAATGTACCTCTAGTGACATCATATTTGATGATAATATGCCAACAACCACAACCCAAGCAGCTTTCGTAGCCAACAGCAACAATAAGATTAGACTTACATAAACTCTACGTGACAAAATGCTCATTGCTGGTATATACGTATCAAGCAGGCAGAAGCAGATGCCGACACCATGATTGTCTCCACAGCACTAGCAGTAGCAGAGTCAGAACAGGTGCCAGTTGTTGTCGTTGGTACGGACACAGACTTACTTGTCATGCTAGTTGCTCGGGCACCCACTTCCACAGATATGCACATGCTATGCCGCAGTAATCCTGTCACGGTCTTCAACATTCATGAAATTTAGCATGCCATAGGGGACACTAGAAATCACCTGATGTTTCTTCATGCTGTGACAGGATATGATACGGTCTCTGCAATCTACCGTCAGCCAAGCGTAAAACTTTCAATATGGTCCACAAGAAACAGGACTATGACTTGCTTGATACCTTCGCAGACAGTGGAAGTACCCATGACGAGGTAAAAGAGCTGGGGAATCCTTCTTTCTTAAGCTGTATGGGGCCAGCAGTTTTTAATTTCTTGATGATCGACTACCGTCACATTGCATACAAACGGGCAATCGGTCGCAGTTCTCTGAGTTCGTCCTTTCAGTCTACCTCCAACTAGTGCTGCAGCAAAGCAACATTCATATCGCACCCATATCTTACAGTCATTATGTATGAAACGCTTTAGCGATTTCATTTGATTATATTCAGAACGTATCTACTTTAATACAATGAGATAAAATTGGAAATGGTGGCCATTTGGACGCCATTTTGGATTTCAAGAAGGGCTCAAGTGGTTTTACTGCTACTTGTGTGTTTCAAAATTTACCAATAAATATTTTAATGACTTCCTTATGCTGTAAAACATATATGTAGACATTTAAATTTTGTATTTGGGTTATCTAGTTGCAAAGTTATGAGAAATTCAGGAAATGGCGGCCATTTTGGACGCCATCTTGGATTGCGGAAAACGCTCAAGGAGGATTTATGAGGACTTTTAGTATGTTATCGTAGACATATTCCTGGACCTATCCTGAAAAAATCAGCTTGTTATGAGCAATGTCCATGTTAAAACTAATGCTCTTGGCCTAATAGTTCCTAAAGAAGAGTTGAAGAACACATTATTGAAAATGAGGTCTTATTGTTCTTGCCCGCGATTACAGTAGTAAAAATAGCGTAATACTCGGATACATGTGTGTACGAATAGGAAGCAATCTGAATTTGATATTATCATGTTGAGAAAACTCTAATAAGGCAGGACAAGAGATAATTTCATTATCATCATCATCATAGCCACCACCACCATCCTCATCATCACTTCAACATCGACACCCAAATCATCATGAAAAGTCTAACCATGAATAACAACAAGCATCACGATCACCCCATTAGTATTATTGTCATATATTAAAATGGACAACCCATGAACACAATTACTACTGCTACCCCCACCCCTCCCCGTCCTTTTTGCTCATTGAATTAATTTTGAATGTTTTATATATCAATTGTTTGTCACTTCAATAGCAAGACGGTGCAGTATAAATTCGTTGGAATAACGAAGTTTCGTGTTTTTTTTACTTATGTCAGTATGCATATCGTTTCTGGTTGCTACGCAGGTTTTATGGTACTACTAGATTTTCAGTTCGAAACAAGACGTTCTTATGTTTTCTTTGTTAATGCGATGAGGGATACTGAAAGGGGTAGGATGATCCTGTAGTGTAGTTTACAGTACATAATTATGATATGTTCAGCCAGCAGTGAAGTAGCAGAATGCAAAGTATTAAACTAAGAAAATACCACATGCAGACTAACAGAAACCGAGTATCAAAATTGCCAAATCAAATAGCAGAACAATGATAAAGTAAAGGAAAGTTGAAGACTAAACGGGATTAACAAAACAAAATAAAAAAATAAAGCGTTATTTTCTTTCTTCTACCAAAGTCGCATTTCAAACAAACGATTCTCCACCAGTCTGATGGATGGAGAGAATGTGATGAGGAGCTGTTGCCCTGGCGATATAAGACGAGGGGGTGGAGGGATGAGCCTCCTGGATACAGTCAGAAGACATTGAGAAAAACTACCCTCACCAATTATGTTGTAGAAGGCAAGATTATATCCTCCCTGGAGATGGACTTCAGGAACTTCAATAGGACTGAGGAATGAAATAGAAGATAGGGAATTAATGAGGTAAGATATGCATTGAGGAGCATTGGAGAAAATGAGGAATAAAGAGAGACAGCGAAAAGAGGAGGACACAGGAGAGGACATATATAGAAAGGTGGATAAGAAGTTTGTCAATAAGCAAAACGAGAAAGAGCAATTAATAAATATTTCATTGTAGACCTTTCATAATTATGTTCTCAGTTGTTGTCTAAACATTACACTTGGTCGTGTAGTGCTGCTAGGCAGACGTCACTAAAATAATGCCGCCAAAATATCTAATAAACTGTTGAACTTGCAACTTGTTTGACATTGTAGGTGCATTTGATAATTTTCATGAATCCTGATCATACAACGAAATAGAAAGGAAAAAGAAAAAGGAAAGGGGTGTGGTAAAGTGAGGATGGAGGGGAATCGATCAATTTTCCTCTTCCGGTTTCCGTTGAACCCGGCCGTTTGATTGTATTTACCTTCTTATAATCGGAATAAGTAGATACTTATTTATAGCACTTACCGAAACTTTGCTATTAGTCATTAATCTGATCATTGAGTTACATATTTGTCGTTGATCATCTATATATGATTACTCATCGTTTTTTTAAAGAAAATTTCGTCATTTTCATTTAATGACTACTTTGTTTATACCACAATATCAAAGTCAGCTAAGTTATTCATGAACGAGCATGATTTTTTAGTCGGGCTGACATATCTTGCTAATCTCTCTCCGGTAATAGACATACACAAATTATATTATCTCTTTATGAGCAGGGCAAGAAAACAGTAACTGCATAATTTCCAATTGTTTTAGTAATAGTAGCCCTAAATCTTATCGCCCTTCTACTGGGCTTAAAACGAACTATTGCTTCCCTTTTGATTCTGATAGGGAGATTTGGTAACCAAGCTGAGCATGATAACCTCAATAGTTCTCGGGGGTCGTGACGTTGACTGATAAGGTACTTGTCGTTGTCCCGTCGGTAAAGGTGGCCGGTGTTATCCTCACATCATCGGTATTTTGTTGAAGCACTATCTCTTTCCCTGTCGAGAAAAAAAAAACAGATTAGGTTGAATTGTTTTTTTACAATAGTAAATGTTACAAGAAATCATAACATTATAAATTTTCTTAGGCTGTGTTTTATGAGAGCACCTTCAAAACTTTTAATGCAGCGATTTTCTTAGACATGGACTGTGGTTATTGATGATCTAGAAGCATAAATGAGAATTCAAATTTAATTACCATCACATCCTTGTATATATTTATATATATATATATATATATATATATATATATAATCCTACATGTTGTATTAATAGGACATTATATATAACCATACCCAACCCTAACCCTAACCCTAAATTCAAAACAATATAAATAATTAAACTAATGACTAATGATTAAACCTTTTGTTTCAGTGGAGGCCTTTAAGTTTCCTCTGCCTGCAAATGTACGGAGAGGGCAGTACTTATTTTGTTCAATCGTTAACACGACACGAAAATGTCCTGCAAATGACCATGTCTACTTAAGGACTCATTTTGTCACTACATAGGTCTGTCTAATGACACCGTAAGATGTATGTATGTATATATATATATATATATATAAAGGTAAAATGTATATTTTGCGTTTTTATGGTCAAATTGATAATAATAAGGATATTTTAAAACCAACCAATTGCGATGTTATTATTTGTAACGTGACAGGCTTTATGAAACTACCCCCTCTACACGTTTGGTAATTTGCATGTATGATGACTTCCCTTTATCAGACAACGAAGTCCAATGATGTAAAGTCATTTCCTGGACAAGAATAGAGCCTATATATTAATGGCTCTAAATAAATAAATCAAGCCTTTTTGTTTCATAATTGATTTTTGTATTTGTTTATATTCATGTATAATGTTTTATACGAACAAATATTGACTATTTCTAGTTCTTCTATGGATTAAATGCGATGTTACTATTCCACCCCATGCTATCAGTCATTCCGTAATGATTTAGCCTGAATGCTAAACCGGCATCAAGTAAACTACTATTTTAAGAGCCAAACCCGGCCACTAATACCCTTCTTGCAATTGGTATAAACAATAATGAAGACACGTATGAAGCTCCACTCCAAGCAATCATTATAATAATGATAATAACATAATTGTAATCTTACTTTGAATAATGAAAATGTCATAAATTCAATCAACTGTCGAATGTAAAGGTCAAATGTAGGTAATGTTTGATCAATCAATACAATGGGAGCTAAATAAGTACTCCTCGCAAAACTTGAACAACTGAATAATAATTCATCATTTCGATATCAATACTTTATGTCATTACTAAGTGTCTGGGTTCTTTTTGTTTGTTTTGTGTTTTTAATGCTCTGGATGATGATGATATACATATATATATATATATATATATATATAAACATATATATATTTTTGCAATTATATATATTTAAGGAATCAATATTATTCACATTAATGCGCCTGCTATCGTTCTTTACTTATTTACATCCCCTTGTTACAAGTAATGAATTTATAGTTATTTATGTTTTTAATATATACTTGATATTAACATATTATATTCCTTGATGTTTCAATATTTTAATGTTATACTTCGTATTTAAGTATCTAGATATCCTAAACTTGTTTTACAAATACATTCTTCTGTTGAAAATCGTTTTAGCCAATATTTGCTCTTTTTTCTTTTGAAAGTTGACCGTTGGAAAAAAACAAGTACTCACAGTCATATTTCATCTCGAAATAAATTGCATTCTAGTCATTATGACAACCCACCATTTTGGAACAGGCACTCCACATATTGTGGTTTCCGGGGACAGTAACTTTTGATTCAGAGCTTGATATGAAATATACCAGATGCCTGAAAAGAGAGAGAGCAAAGGTTTCTGCACAGAGTGGGTACATCTTTGTTATACGACAACATTATGTTAGGCGCCAGATATTTTTAGATGGCAAATAAATCCTACAATCCCTTAAATAAAAACATATGTAGATCACAATTGAGATTTGTTTCCACTTGGTTAAAGATAAAGACCAGTTCTGATCATGCAATTGCATGCTAGGTAAAAGAAACGTTGTGGAATCGATCAGAAAAGGTTGATCATGTAGCATATAAGTATTGGTGTGTACTGCAAGGTTCTGGAATCATCAAAATGATAAGAAATTTGGCCCTGTCTTGATAAAGTTACAAGCACTGTACACAGAAAGATGTATACGGGACTACGCGACACGTGCGCGACACATGCGCGATATCTTTTTGGTCCAAATAGATAATAAGTTACCAAATATATCAATTAGTAGGCGGTTTCCCGGCAAAATTTGTATCATCACGTATTTTTCAAAACATATTCTTTCACATGACTGGTAATGAGAGCTTCCATTTAATTTTTTGAGAGGGGGGCGTTTCCCAAACTGGTCTTTACCTTTAAGAAAGCCCTACTACACTTGTATATTGTTTTCATAAACATTGCATTTTATTAGAACATGGAATAAAAAAATATCACTGGTGCCCAATCGTAGGACAAAATGTGATCAATGAAGCCCTTAAAATAAATTCCGTTCCCGAGACACTGGTTCAAAAACTGCCGTAAGTAAAATCCGAAACCAAACTTTATAGGAATGGGGTTTATCATACACTGGTGTCAAATCTCAAGTATTTTGAAATAGAGGAAGTTTTGTCTGCATCTTCCCTTCTCTTTTTTTTTCTCTTTTTTTTTCTCTCTCTCTCTCTCTTTCTATTTCTATCTCTCTCACTCACTCTCGCAAACCAATTCTTCCCTTCTCTCTTTCTTTTCATAATACATATTTGAATTTTCCTTTTCTCTTTTCTTTTCTCTACCTTTCCCGTTTTTTCTATACTCTTCTCATCCATTGAAATGACTCTGATGAGATATATTATACTTACAAAAAGAATATAATATGACTCTAAAATCCGCTTGTTCGAACTGTGACATTTTATTCATTGCATTACTGTGATTTAACATATTGCCCATGCATGATTTATTATTTCATCTACGTTTGGCGGTTATAGTCCAACGAACACGACTTCTATCCACATTCAAAATTATATGATAAACATCATTTATAATGCATTATTACTTTACTGAAATCCGTTTCTCGAATTATCTAAATATCACAAATTAAGATTGGAATTACAGTACCAAAATGGGTCGCATGAAATCCTTAACAAATATTAATGGAGGTATTACTCCATATTTACTTTTTTTTGTTTCGTATAATTGAATATATATTTTCCGTTACTTACAAGCAAGTGTATACAAGTATATGTTCATGTGATAAATATACAGACAGTTACACAGATTTAAATAGGTATACAGATTAAATAAATTTGCGTAACACTGTGACAATAAGCAGAAGTACAAGGAATCACTTGTGCAAAATGTGCAATAACTTACGGTCTTATATCAGTGGTTCAATTTTGTACAGTGTGTCTACATTTATTTAGATGTCTAGAAGTATGCTTATTAAAGTATATCTGTAATTGATTTCAATATGATAATGACACCAAATCAAAATATGATAAATCTGTTTCAATTCAGTGTAAACTCTTTTTTTTTTTCATTATCAGATGATTTTTTTTTTTACAACCTAACGAGTGAATTCAGATTATACATATATAATATCAATCGAAATACAAATTGTGCGGCATTGTCTTAATATTCATTTCATACGACTACTTTAGTATGGAGTGTATTATTCTCATTTACTCATTTACTTAGTAGATTTAGAGGTGTGATATAATTCGATACAATCATGACAATAGTGTTTTACAGGAAATAACATGAATCATATACCATGCATAAGCCTACTCGTAATATTTTTAAAAGAACGTTTGGCATCAGCTATTCTCTAATTATAATTTGTTTGTTCTTTATTCTTTTGATATTTTCACTTGTGAAATGATCTAAGAAAAAAATTCTTCTGTTTGCACAACATAAATAAACCCGAATATATATCCAACCTTGATCCACACAATGCTGTGACGATGGACGTTTCCATTTTCTGAGAAAGGAATCGATATTGATATTTAAGTGGGATCTTTGTATTATTTCTGATGTTGCATTGTTCATATGTTAGCCTACATAACTTTAGATTAACCCAGTGTGTCACTCTTCTTAATCGTGGATGACATACGGTGCAGAGATGGCAAAGGCGGTATGGGTTTCATTTCCATATATGTAGGGGTTGTGTTATCATCGTCTTCTTGTGCTGTGGGAAGGGTATTGATATATAGACGATCATGGGGTTCGTTTTTAGGCGCCTTTTCGGGTGTATTCACATACACATCCCCAGAACTCTTTCGACTAAAACAAGGACTAACGTAATCTTGATTGTCAGTCTCGCTTTGCAGTGCATTTTCATCTGTCATGTCTTTATTCACATAAACAGCCTCAAATTCATTTTGAGTAAAACTAGGACTAGCATAACCATTGTCTGGGCCGTTTTGCACCGCGTTTTCATATGTCATGTCTCTATTCACATACATAGCCCCGGAACAATTTTGAGTAAAACTAGGACTGACGTAGTCGTCATTGTCTGTGCGAGGAATAGGCTCCATTTCCATGTAGTAGTTTGTAGTTGATTTGGAGGGGTGAGGCGGGTCTCTCTGTGCTAATTCGGCATAGACTTTCTGGTCCACCTAGACAAATATTTTCAAGCAAAATACCTAAAGTGAATTTCAAAAGATCATATATATCATTTCATTATACAGAGTATGTATCCATAACTTGCATCGTATTTTTTGTCCTTTATTCGGTGTCCGAGTCTTTTGTTTAAATTTGAGTGTTTAAAATAATTAAATGTCTAAAGTGGATATATAATACAGTAGCTTGTAATTATAAGAGGCAGACCATTTTTACTACCTAAAATACAAAGGGTATATACATAGGGATTATAAGGTCCGGGTAAAAACAACATTTCGCCCTCAACCATTTTTTAAAATTGTCATTTCAAAAATACAATCAAGAGTTTATCGCTTTCTCGCAACGTAAAAGTCTTAATTGAGGGAATGAACCTGAGATTGGTAACCAAAGTTTGAATAACTGTACAATGAGCGAAGGGTGGGAGGAAGTGACCAAGGGGTAGATTTTAATTTTTTAAAACGTAAATTCCCGTACATTTTGAAATACACACTTTGTCAAAGTAGGTCATCTACTGGTCGTAAATTTCGATTAAATCTTAATTAAAAACAAAAGAAAATATCACTTTGTAACTTCTATCAAGCTTATACATACTACAGCTG
Organism: Mesocentrotus franciscanus; assembly: GCA_037976565.1. NCBI lineage: Eukaryota > Metazoa > Echinodermata > Echinoidea > Camarodonta > Strongylocentrotidae > Mesocentrotus > Mesocentrotus franciscanus. The sequence continues at coordinate 23,145,563 of CP137667.1, forward strand.
AGCTTTAACCGATTTGCATGTATTTTGCAAGAGGAAACAGTAATTAATTAAGGACTGCTATTTGGATTTAACTGTCACATCAATAATTAATGCAAAATGATAGACCTACCATTCGGTCTTCTGGTTGAGTGTTTTTTCCATTGTCTGCTTGGAGTGCACATAATGAATTTAAATGTAAACAAAAAAATCATGTAAATAAAAGTACAGAATATGGCATACAGTAGGTACTTACTTTTAAAGGTAAGACTGTGATAAAAACAGTTGACTTTAATTATTTTGAAAGCAGAAATCCATGATGACTACTAACAGATCAACGAATTGATCTGTTTAAATTAAAAACTTCCTAATATGTAATTTTACCTCGAATATATTATGAACAATAAAGGATAAAAGTCTGTGAGGAATGATGTTTATCGTATTTTCATGTAAATGGACATAAAATGCAAAATACCCTTTTTCGTATTCCTCTGCAGGGCAGTTAAGTTCTCCTTCATCCTATTGTGATCGTTATAACCGTCTTATTATTTCCTGTATGGAACTATAATAATTTGAAATTTGTTTCTCCCACATTTTCTTACAACTCAATTGCTGTCTCAGTATGAAAACTCAAATGTGTTATTGTGAATGATAAAGTTACTACAAGCACAATGTACGAGAGATAAGGAGACAGAAAAGGAGATTATTATTGTTCGTAAGAGGAAGTGAAAGTGCTAGGGTTACATGTAATAAAAAGGAGTGCACATTTCATGAACAGTGGGAGATTGATTTAAATGGTTTAAACCAAAACTAAAAATAAATACCGTAAAGCATGACAAAGAAGGAAATAAAGATAATTAAAGAAAATTAGTAAAAATGAAATGAAATGTATTTAGAAATCAGAGCGAGAGAAAACATTATCAGTGGGTAAATGAATGCCATCTAAGGGCAGTTGAAATGACAGAGACAGAAGTAAAACGAAAGAGAGAACCAAAAATATATATAAATAGAAATCAAGAGGTGGTGAAGTGAAAAGAAAATGAAACAAGAAAGTTAAAGATTGAATCCTAGTGAAGATACTTTATTAGTACCTATACAAGGTATTTTAGCTGCAAAATAAGAAACCATATTCTGCACGCTACTCCGAATACGTCTTCGACTCTGGGCAATATGATCTTAGCTTGGTCAATATTTCTGATGTATCCCTCAAGCCCAGTCAATATAATGTAAATAATGGAATGGGGAATACATGTGATATGTGTATGTTTTGGTTTGCTATAATTGTATTTGAATGCATGCCTGGGCCAGCTGCTCTACACCATACCCTTCTTTCGTTTCACACAGCATAACACTCCATAGAAGTACATCAAACCCAGTGAGATCAGCAGGATGAAGACAGCAGCGGAAATCACTCCCAGTGTGATTGTCATGAAAGGAATGCTTCTTTCAGTTGACGGCTGCTTCTCATCTGGTGAGTCTAAGACAAAAAATACCATGACTATAATGTTGTGGATATTGGTTTTGTCAACAATGTTGTAGGAGGCTGGTTTAATGGCAAATTAGTTTAATTATATCCTTCATTTATGTATGGATGTTTCGTTCACATTCCTATATCCCCTGTGTTTCAAATAGCTTTTTACGAAGCCATGTAGGATTTGTTGTTTTGTATCTCCTTGATAACAAAAAACCCACATGTACTCCACCCACACCTGTATGTTTATGCACTCTAAAACCTTAACACACCCGACACATGAAAATCGAGCAATACCCGCGCATGTAACATGTAAATCGAAACACAATTGTGAATCCACCCACACACACAGATGTATACAAGTTCACCCAAGCACGCACATACACACAGCTGAAGATGAATTATGTTCGTCTCATGCTCGATCATTGTTTCGTTATGTATGTTGATTACATCTATGTAATATCGACTTCGTGTTTAAATATAAACTTTGCATAGTTCCTCTTCAAATTAAAGATATAGACTGGTAGTGGTAAAATTGCGGTTCGAGGGCTTTGGGTGCAAAATATCTATTCAATATTGTTTAAATCAGACTAAATAATTGAGCAGAAATATATGCCCAAATTTTCAATGTTGAAATGGCTTTGCGATATCTATCCAGGCAGGATCGATATGATAATTTACGAAATATATCAATCAGTAGTAGGTTTCCCGACAAAATTTGTATCATCACGTATTAGTGAAAACACTGGTCTATACCTTTAAGGAAGTATGTTATGATGATTTTTCATCAAATCAGGGGACTTCTGCTCTTTCCTTGCCACTTGGAAAATATATTTTCTGTTTCAAAACCTTAGTTTACATCAAGATCTTGAGAATATTCGTTAGTAATGGGAATGGTAAACTCAAAATATACCCCTTTCTGAAAAATGAATAATCATATAATAAATAATGCACAATCGCTTAACCTGTTACATCAGCTGGTTTACTGCACAGGCCCCTGCCTAAGGTCACCAAAACTGGGTCATCATCCTGGTCAATGCTGACTTTTGTGCCGGGTTCAATGCACTCTGTTCTATTCACAGAGGCACAGTCTGGCCCGTGGTAAGTCCTCTGTATGACGCATATTTCTTCTAGGGAATTGTTTTCCTTTGACAATGTTAAGATATGTCTCTGTTTGTCCCAGCGAGCAGTTATGCCTATATGACAAAACAAAACAAAACAAAAAAACAGAACATGATTACAGTAAAATTTCTATTTTTAATGAGAGACGGAGAGTGGGATAGTTGAATCCGCACCAGACTTTAATGTGTTATGTATTTTGTAAGAATCGTTTAATTTAATGTAAATGAGGGAAATGTTGTTCTGTTTGCCACGTTTTGGCATCTTTATATATATTGTGATCGGTTAAAATTGTGTTAAACATGTCAGAGCTAGCTATTAATTTCATAATTACATAGGAAGGAATATAATTGTGCTATTCTCTTGACTGATACGAAATTTAAAAAGATATATATTCAGTCTCTGGACTGGAGAAAGACGACGTGTGCAGAAAA
>CP137667.1:23153562-23173373 GCA_037976565.1 Mesocentrotus franciscanus
CCATCTTGCATATATACATGTAAGTTAGTTTGCAGGCACTGACCCTTGTCAGTCGTAATGCAGAGCAGGGTGTCTGAACTTCGACTATGAAGACTGCACGGTCTACTGCATTATAGCTGCTCCTGACACAGCCAGAGACTGTAGGATCGTATTATATACATGATTTACACATCCTACCCCGACCACAACCCGTTTTACGATTTTCTAGGACGGTTCAAGAACGTATTGAGAACTAGTTTGGTGTGATGGGGGCTTAAAAAGCGTTGTCAATAAGCCAGTTCTTAGTTGCAGTCTGAGCAAGAGCAGATAAAGGTCAATGCAGACCAAATTGTGAAATACACGGAGACAAAATACTGGATACGTGCTCATGACAGTTATGTAATCATTATTCATGTATGCACAAGCAGTGCACTCCATGATACACAGGTGGAAGTATTCTTTGAAAAGGGGAAACAAAGGCTATTTACATTCACAGCAACAAAATTAAACGGAATGCGTTTTTGCGGGTACTTGAGATTTAATAGAGGATGGAATCTTGTTACCCTGAATATCAACATCATGACAATATAGCAACAACTACGACACATTTCCTGCCAAAAAAAATGTATTCCATCGGCATCACTAGGAAACAGCTCGTGTCGCTCGTGCGCGAAGCCCGAATGATCCAATGAACGACCCCGGCATATATTCCTGGCATGCTTGCTAAATACTAGCCGCGTTCTAGAATTATTTGGCTGTTCGTCATTGTCGAAACCTGTGTAAGTCCTTCGTGGCAACACACTGGACTAAATGCTGCGGGCATCGGGGAGGAGCGCGAAGGCGGCTAACCAGTGTATCATATCAACCTACGACAGGAATAAAAAGAAAAACTTCCGGCAGCTTATTGTTCACCACCACTCACTATTAGGGACTTTTCGATTTGCACGTTCGTAAGCGAACTGCGACGTATGTGGTCATTTTTAAGCAGGGTTGACGAGGCACGTTGACTGTTGTTCGTTACCTTTTCGATTTTACACAACTACGACGCTCGCTTAGTGAGCGCGAAATTCGATCGAATAGCTAAAGATCCAACACCAAATTCGGTGCATGGACTGTTCTCAAAAATTATGCTGCAACAGATTAGCGATGCATAAATAAAATGTGTTCATTTTATGAATTATTCTGCTTAGTGAGCGCGAAATTCGATCGAAAAGCAAAAGATCCAACACACCAAATTCGGTGCATGGGACTGATCTCGAAAATTATGCTGCAACAGATTGGCGATGCATAAATAAAATGTGTTCATTTTATGAATTATTCTGCAACAATTTTGATTTAAGGGAAATTACAGACACGAAAATGTGTAAATTTAAGAGAATTCACGCTTCCACCACTCTCCGGTTCTAGAATTAGGTCAATTGGGTCCATTTTGTGACTTCGATGTGATGTTTCGTGACTACAAAAGATTGCTTACGAACATGTACCGTCACAGTTTGCGAACGACGGCAAAACAAGGGCGAACGCGTTCGAGAATTCTGCTACGAACGATGAGCTCGTCGATGCGCATGCGCACTGCTTCAATAGTTACCGCATACGTCGCAGTCCACTAGTGAACGTGCAAATCGAAAAGTCCCTAATGTCCATAAGCGCCCGCTTATTCAAACTTATTCAAACACAATCGGCTGTAGAGGGATCTGGTAACTTTGTCTTAGATCCTTAAGGCTAACATTAAAATTACAAAATTCTTAAACCTTTAGGTCAATCAGGAACTCCTTCTTGGTCATTTTGAAGCATATATATATATATATATATATTTTTTTTTTTTTAAATATATATATATATTTTTTAATACAATACCATATCACAGACACTGAAAACACGCGGGGCCATGTATCTCAGATTTAACATTGTTAGGCGATCCCTTTATGTTTAATAGTCGCTTTAATAGGGCTTAAGTCAAATCACTGCCATCAGGGGAGTCGATCACGGGGAGGATGGGGATATATCCCCCAATATTTCAGGTGGGGGTGGCCTGTACAATCATCCCCCCCCAATAATTCACCATACAAAAAATAATAATAATAATAAAACAAACAAACAAACAAAACAAAACAAAATGAAGAAAAAAAGAAGAAAAAAAATAATTAATGATGAGAGCCCGATGAAAGTAATTAATGGTTATTACTCGCAAGATGACCATCAACATTTTGCTATCCCATTTTCATAATACATACATATATAAATAAAAAACGAAGTAAATGAGACAACCGTATATGAGACAAGAATAAATTGAATTCTCGCTCATACGGCTTCATCAGGAATTGATGAATTTATTCATTAAATTGAGTTTCCCGCAGAGAGGATTCAGTTGGTTTAATTAAAGAAGGAAGAGAGTCAAATGAAGAACCAAAAGCAATATGTTTTTCATTTACTAATGAGAACTATGTTTTTGGAGATCTCCTTACACAGAATATTGGAATGGGTTTTTCACGATGAATGTTGTTTGGAGACATCAATATTCATAAAATGTATGTTTCTATCACCAGGAAATAATTTTTTTTTCTGTCTACATGAACCTTTCCTGGTTGCTTATTAATGCATTTGCCCACTGGTAACATAATACTTTCACAAAGTGATATCCCTCACCATTGGATTTTGTTTTGGTAATGTCTAAATTTCGTTTAAAAATAAATAATATCAGTCTGGTAGGCCTACACTGCAGGCAAGAGTCAGGACTAACATTTAACATGTTATTAATTTTATTACCACTCTTATATTCTCTGAAATATTATCTTTATTAAGAGTGACTTGAAAAATTAATAACTTGGAAGGGAGGGGATGGAACCTGCCACACGCTTCTACCTCTTGGTTGCTTTAATCCATTGCCGAAAATATTTTGGCACCTATCATCCCCCCAACCACGAATACAAATCGACACCCTGACTGCCATGCAATTTATCCATTCAAAATTAAAATAATATCTAACATCGTTGATCTTCGTCCGCCTTATGAAACATATACCAATTAATTAATACTAATTATACGTACGTAAAGAAGTGAACTTGGATAAACCATCGTCATACTTAACTTTCCTCTCGGAGATACCTTTGTAGATTCCGAGAAGACGTCCCAGTATGAACTATCCGCTACGCCGTATACTCTGTAGAACCAAGTCCAATTAAAATTGAAACTTTTCCTCTATTAAAATCCGATGTGAAATCCACGTATAATAATTTTCCAGTATGAAGTTTCCTCAGGCTCAATAAAGCCCAGCTAAGTTAAATTAATTTGCCACCGATTAATGTCTACATCCATCCTCTACAAAATCCACAAGGTGAATGAGAATTCTCTCACCAACACCGTGGGAACCCAATCCATCCCAGCCAATTGAATTCCATACATACATTCAAAACATACCTCGCGCAAATTCCGTTTATAGCTACGCGCACATGAAAGATACCGCGCGGCTGACAACAAAGGGGGCCCGGTATGTTGTTTCCTCTCACGATGCCGCTAAAACTCATCACAAAAGAAACGCCGCCGCTGACGCGTGCTGTCACTGATGAATGTAAATCATTCATATCGCCCTATGTGCGATAAAATTCATTATGTAGCACCTCCATCGCTGTAGGAGTGATTATTTCAAAATGTTCAAAGTGGGACCTCTTCATGTTTTGAAGATCTGTGGATATTCGGGGTCATTTGGGACATGTGCTAACCGTGAACTGGTTTATTGGTGACATAGTGCAAAATAACTCACGAAGAGCCTTACGCATTGGGTTTACAAACGTTTCTAAGCAAAGGTCCCTTGTCAGACTGGGGAGATGTGTTCCCAAAGACGGGCAAAGCTGTGAAAAATAGTGAACTTCAAAGCATTGCATCGGGCAAATTTATGTACATATAACAATGCATCTGGTTTTTTTTTTCTTCTTGGAATGGGTATTATATGTTGACGGATATCATACACACAAACAACATTTTATTATGAAAGAGGTTGACAAGTTAATCAATCGGTTATACAACGGTAACATGTTCAAGACTGTTCGTGTCGCAATATCTATCATGCTTTAGGATTTGAATGTGAGGGTTCACATGCCTACGGGCAACAGGGAGACATTTCGCCTTGGGAAAACTGACCCACATGCCATTCCTCAATTCATTTTACATCTTTCATATATTACTTTGTATGTATATCTTGCATCATTATTGTCAAATAAATAATCATAATAATACAAGTACTACGATATGATTATTTGTTATGTGACAAGCTTCATGAAGTTACCCCTCTACACCTCTGGCAATATGCATGTGTAATGATATCCCTTTATCAGAAAACGAGTTATAATGATAAAAACATATTGCCTGGACCTCTATGAAGAACAGAGCCTTCATAGTAATTATATGAGTCTGAAAATCCTTCGTTTAGATATACAACAGAAGAAAACAAAATCGATCACAGTTTGATTTGTTTCTTCTAATTGTCGGCGAAAGCCCAACTACACTTGTATATTGTTTTAACAAACATTGCATTTTATTAGAACAATGTATCATGGAATGAAAAATATCACTTAAAATAAATTCCGGTCCCGAGACGCTGGTCCAAGGCTATCGTGAGTAAAATCCGAAACCAAAGTTCATAGGAATGGGATTATCATATGCAGGTTTCAAATCTCAAGCATTTGGAAATAGATGAAGTTTTGTCTGCCTGTTCCTATCTATTCTTCTCCTTCTCTCTCTCTCTCTCTCTCTTACTTTCTCTTTCATAATTATCCATCATCTATCTCCCTCTTTCTCCTTTCATTTCTCGTTTGACTGTCGCTCTCTCTCTCATTTATATTTATTTCTATCTCACTCACTCACTCTCACACACCGGTTTATCCCTTCCCTCGTTCTTTTCCCACAAAATATTTGAATTTTCTTGTTCTCTTTTCTTTTTTGTACATTTCCCGTTTTTGCAATACCCTTCTCACCCATTCCTTTTGATGATTTCTAATTTACTTATTGTAATCGAAATGTAATTTAGACCATAATACCATAACATAATTCGGAATGCAACCACAAATGTATCTGAAAAAAAATTATTACAAAAATAATAATAATAGGATTCTAAAAACCGCTTTTTCAAACTGTGAATTTTTATTCAGTGCATTACTGTGATTCTTCATAATATTATTGACATGTATACATTATTATTTCATCTACGTTTAGCGGTTGTATTCCAACAGACACGACTTCTAACCACAAACGGAAGCGTTCGTCCCAGTCAGAATGTTTAAGGTATGAAAAAGGTTCAATTTTTTTTACTGAAAAAAATACTTCAGGTGCTCCAAAAAATCAAGCTTATTATCCCTTCAAGATCATAAACATTACATGTTGTTCTTAGAAATTACAGCAGTGCGTGGGCTCTATATATTGTTATGGTTAACAAAATTCTGAGAATGTGAAATGGTTTGTGCTTCTCTACAATAAAAATAGGAAGGTTCTGGCGCTGGAACAGACGCAATCAATATCATTGCATGTATATACCTACATAATTAAAAAAGGGAATACGTACCAATACTATTATGCTATGTTATTTCTACTAATACAACAAGAAAAAAAGGACAATCCTTGAATGTCATTTGTATTCCCATGATTTACATATGTTACAATAGAGAGCATCATAAAGAAAGAGAGAGTGGAGAAATAGGAATAAACTATATGCATCATTTCAAATACAAAATCAGATGAAATTATATAACATATAAGATAAAATATCGCGTAGGTATCTTACAATGCAATACAAAATTAAAATAGTGTGATACATCTTACAATCCGGTTCAGGAATTTGCATGATTATTTTAGTGATAAAATATGCTTCGGATGCATTAAATTTTATCATATAAGTGATGATAATTTGTAATTCATGTGTTTGCATAACATTTGTTTCGATATAGTGAATACTAAAAAAATACTAATTTATATGATAAACAAAATACAACATTTATCATACACCGCTTTTTTAAATTCATCTGAATATCACAAATGATAATTTGAAATTATAGTAACAATACCATTTCATAGAAATCCTAATAAAATATTATAGTAGGTATAATTCAATATTTTTTTTTTTTTTAATCAGTTAATAAATTTGGTTTCGTTATAAACCAGGAAATAAATATAATCAGATGTTCACGTAATAAACATACATCTATTTATATGCATTTAAATGGATATACAGTTTAACAGTTAGTTCCTCTTTTCTCTTGCTATTTGTATTATATTTGTCATTTCATTGTTTATTTGTCTGTAATGTACATATTCATTGCATTCTCATTTGCATGAGAAATAAAATCATTTGAATTATAAAATACATTTAGGTAAAACTGTGACGATAAACAGAACAAGGAATCACTTTTTAAAATTTTGCAAAAGCTCATGGTCCTATTTCAATGATTCGACTTTTTAAAGGATGTCTACATGCATTTACATGTCTAGCAATATGTGTGTAAAATAAAATATGGAATTGTTTACAATGTGATGATGGAACCGAATATAAAGAGGGTTAATACCTATTTAGTGAACAACCATTTTGTCATTACCTTATGTTTTTGTTTCCATACGCGTGCACATTGATTATACATATAGAATATCAATGTAAATACAAAATGTGCGACATTCTCTTACTATTCATTTTATATGACTATTTAAGTATGACGTGTATTATACTCGTTCACTCGTTTATTCAGTAGATTTAGAGGTGTGATAGTACTCGATACAATCATGACAATAGTGTTTTACAGAAAATAACATGAATCATATACCATGCATATAAAGCCTATTCGTACTCTTTCAAAAAGAATATTTGGTATCAGCTATTCTATAATTATGTTTTTTTTGTTCTTGATGTTCTTGATATGTTCACTTATGAAATTATCCAAGAATATATTTCTTCCGTTTGCACAACATAATCAAACTCCCATATATATGCAGACCTTTACCAACCTTTATCCCCACAATGCTGTGACGATGGAGGTATCCTTTTTCTGAGAAAGGAAGCGATATTGATAATTAAGCGGGATCTTTGTATTAATTCTGATTTTGCATTGTTCATGTGTTAGCCTACATAACTTTAGATTTACCCAGTGTGTCACTCTTCTTTATCGTGGGGAAATACCATGAAACATAGACCGCATAGGTGGTATAGGTTTCATTTCCATATATGTAGGGGTTGTTTTATCATCATCTTCTTGTGCTGTGGGAAGGGTATTGATATATTGAGGATCCTGGGGTTTGTTTTTAGGCGCCTTTTTGGCTGTATTCACATCCACAGCCCCAGAACTCTTTCGACTAAAACTAGGACTAACATAATCTTGATTGTCTGGGTCGTGTTGCACTGCATTTTCATCTGCCAAATCTTTATTCACATACACAGCCTCAAATTCCTTTCGAATACAATTAGGACTGACATAATCATTGTCTGTGTCGTTTTGCACCGCATTTTCATCTGTCATGTCACTATTCACATTCACAGCCCCATAACACTTTCGAGTAACACTAGGACTGACATAGTCGTCATTGTCAATGCGAGGAATAGGCTCCATGTCCATGTAGCAGCTTGTAGCGGATTTGGAGGGGTGAGGCGGGTCCCTCTCTGCTATTTCGGCATACACTCCCTGGTCCATCTAAACAAATAATTTCAAGCAAAATGCCTAAAGTGAATTTCAAAATGTCATATATATATATATATATATATCATTTCATTACTCAGAGTATTTATCAATGGCTAATTGCATCTTATATTTGTTCCTTTATTCGATGTCTGAGTCTTTTATGTATATGTGAGTATACAATATAAACAAAAAATAAAATGACAGGAATAATTGAATGTCTATAGCGGGTATTAAATCCAGTAGCGTGTAATTCAAAGAGGCAGATAATTTGTACTACCTAAAACACAGGGGGCGGGTTAGGTATAGGGAATATATCGCCAGGGGCGAACAACAAGATTTCGCCCAAACCTTTAAAATATTGTCAGTTCACAACTACCACCAAGATTTCCTCGCTTTTTCGCAACGTGAAAATCATATTTAATGGACTGAATCTGAGATTGGTAACCAAGTTTGAATAAGTGTACAGTGAAGCGTGGGAGCAGAGTGACCGGGCGGTATTTTTTCTTCTTCATTTCATTTTTTCCTTCAAAACGCAAGTTATAGTGCATTTTAGCATACCTACTTTTTCAAAGTAGTTCAGCAACTTACCATTTGGCCTCCTGGTTGAGTTTCGTTTCCATTGTCTGCTTCGAGTGCACAGAATGAAATTAAATGTAAACAAAATCATTTCCACGCATGTATAGATTATTGCATAGGTACCTCCTGTTAAAGTTTAAACTGTGATAAGAATACTTGACTGTGTTCATATAAAAAACAAAATATATCCATGTTAACTAATGACAGATCAATGAATTGATATGATTAAATGTATAACTTGCAAATACATAAATTTACGTCAAATACATGAAGAAGAATAAAAAAAGAAGGATTGGAGCCTGCAAAGAAAGATGTTTGTTTATTTTGTCTTTTCATGTAATTAGAAACAACATTTAAATTATATTACATCATATTCCTCTTACTGGCGGTAAACCTTTGCTCTTATGTTGATCATTATAGCCATCTATTGTTTTCTTCTCCTGTATGCACCCATAATAATTAGAAATTCGTATCCTCAATCGTTTTCTTAAACCCGTAATTCATGCCTCAGTATTAAAACTGTTATTTGTCATTATTAATGCTAATGTGCCTACAAGCAAAATGAACGAGATATAAGGAGAGCGAAATGTAGATTATATAGGTAAAAATCGTTGGTAAGAGGAAGTGAAAGTGTTAGGGTAACATATGATTACTCAGAGTGCCCATTTTATGAGCAGCGAGAAATAAAATAAAAATGTTAAAACAACCTAAAGATAAATACCGTACGGAAAGACAGAAAGGGAAAGAAAGAAAAGCAGCAAAAACGAAAGAAAAAGCAAACAAACAGTGTATGTACTAAGAAATCACAGAAATAAAATCAAATTCTCAGTGAGTGAATTAACGCCACCTATTGGCAGTAGAAGTAACAGAGGGAGTAATAAAGCCGAAAGAGAGAGAGAGAGAGAGAGTAACAAAAAGAACAAACAGAGTTGATGAAATGAAAAGAAAATGTGAAGAGAAATTTAAAGATTGAAGCCTAGATAAGATACTTTAAATATGAAAAGGGGAATATATATGATATGTAAATGTTTTGGTTTGTTAGAGGTGAATGCAGGAGGCAAGCTGCTTTACGACATACCCTTCTTTCGTTTCAAACAGCACAGCACTCCATAGAAGTACCACAAACCCAGTATAATGAGCAGGATGAAGCCAGCAGAGGCAATCACTCCTAGTGCGATTGTCATGAAAGGAGGGCCACTTTCAGTTGACGGCTGTTCATCAATTCGTAAGTCTAGGACAAACAATACCATGACTAGAATGTTGTGGATATTAGTTTTAGAAACAATGTTGTAGGAGATTGTTTAATGGTAAATTTTAGTTTTATCCATGGTTTATGTATCAATGTTTCTTTGACATGACTATATATGCCGTGTTACAAATAACATTTTATGAAGCCATGTAGGAGGATTATCAAATCCAGACCCACACACATGTGAAATTACCCAAACACAAATGTGTATTCATTTTCACTCACCCATCCCAGCACATACGTAAAGCTGAACATGAACTATTTCTGTTACTTGCTCATTTCTAGTCCCTTACCATAGCTCTTGGGTTACAAAGGTGTATAAGACCCAAACAAGGAAGCATGGAGAAGAAAAAGAGAAACAGAGCTATAATTCAATGACGCTTCATGAGTGGTTTTTCACCTCACAAGCTGGTAAAATCTGTAGGTTCGATTTTAAATGAAAGAAATGGTTATAAATAACTCTGAAAAATGTCTTTCATAAATTGAAAAGCTGTTTTTTTCTTCTGGTTTACTAATCGATGACACTTAAAGTATAAAGTATGGTATAGAGTGAAATGGATGAGAGTTAAAGGGACACTTTGATTATGGTGCAACGCTGCTATAGGCTTCATCCCTTGTTTTACCCTTTGGCCGACCATTACCCATATATGCATCATTAACAAATAAATAAACACCTAGAACTGAATATGTAGGCCTATGACTGATCACCACATTTACGAGAGAATATAAGTGAACAATAATTCTACTTTTTGTGGTCCCATTTTGACACATTATCTGTATTAGGTGAGCAAATAGAATACACTTCCCTATATGCATTAGTTAGGAAGACAATTATGTTTTTTAGAGTTACGAGTAAGATAGAATGTGTAGTTAATGGGGACAAAAGAAAATATATTTTCGATGACGAGAATGTGGTGGTCAATGACGCTTCATGAGTGGTTTTTCACCTCACCAGGTTGTAGTTGGCAATGGTTCTATTTGAAAGGAAAGAAATAGTAATAGATAACTATTAACAATTTCTTTCATCAATTGAAAAGCTGTTTGTTTCTTCTGGTTTACTAATCGCTTACACTTAAAGTATTAAGTATGGTATAGAGTGAAGTGGATGAGAGTGAAAAGGACACTATGATTATGGTGCAACGCTGCTATGGGCTCCATCCTTTGTTTTACCCTTTGGCCGACCATTACCATTGTATGCAGCATTAACAAAAAAATAAACACCTAGAGCTGAATCTATAGACCTACGACTGATCATCACATTTACGAGAGAATATAAGTGAACAATAATTCTACTTTTTGTGGTCCCATTTTGACAAATTCTCTGTATTAGGTGAGCAAATAGAATACACTTCCCTATATGCATTAGTTAGGAAGACGAATATGTTTCTTAGAGTTACGAGTAAGATAGAATGTGTAGTTAATGGGGACAAAAGAAAATATATTTTCGATGACGAGAATGTGGTGGTCAATGACGCTTCATGAGTGTTTTTTTCACCTCACCAGGTTGTAGTTTGCAATAGTTCTATTTGAAAGGAAAGAAATAGAAATAGATAACTATTAACAATTTCTTTCATCAATTGAAAAGATGTTTGTTTCTTATGGTTTACTAATCGCTTACACTTAATATAAAGTATGGTATAGAGTGAAGTGGATGAGAGTGAAAAGGACACTATGATTATGGTGCAACGCTGCTATGGGCTCCATCCTTTGTTTTACCCTTTGGCCGACCATTACCATTGTATGCAGCATTAACAAAAAAATAAACACCTAGAGCTGAATCTATAGACCTACGACTGATCATCACATTTACGAGAGAATATAAGTGAACAATAATTCTACTTTTTGTGGTCCTATTTTGACACATTCTCTGTAAGTGAGCAAGTAGAATACACTTCCCTATATGCATTAGATAGGAAGACGAATATGTTTCTTAGAGTAACGAGTAAGTTATAATGTGTAGTTAATGGGGACAAAAGAAAATATATTTTCGATGACGAGAATGTGGTGTTTCCAATAAAAACTGTACTTTGGAAAAATTGATATATGTATAGGGGAAATCTATGAACTTTCGATGAAAATAATTAACTTAGAATGCCCTAAACCAGACAAAAATAAAGAAAGCTTTCATATTGATTAAGCTGTTTGAATCGCAAAAACGCCGGATGGAGATTTGTTCAGAAGAACAAAAATACACAGATATGCATTGACAACGGTTAATGTACCTTACAAAGAAGAACGCTTTTAGTAGCAAGGAATGGAGATGGGTTTTTGTGGGTAATTACATTTGTCGGCATCAGGAATCCCAAAGTAGCAACAACAAAATATATAAATAGAAGCGTTTGCATTGAGATTGGCAAAAATGCCAAAGTACCTATCAAAGAATGCATTTAGTTAAGAGGAATGTATAATGCAAGCTTATATAGAAAATCTGTGTATTTAGAGACTTACGAGTTGTTGAAGCTCCTGTTTCCACTGGGCTACTGTTGCCCGCGCTGTTCACTGCCACTAGAGTCAACCAGTACCGAGTGGATGGGTTAAGTCCCACCAATGTGTAGGATGTCCCTGTCAAGTTTATGACACCACCACACCTCTCTTTCTCTACTTGCGGGTCGTTTGGACAGTATTCCAGAGTGAAAGTTTGTTGCAACCCGCCATCGAATCCCGGTTGCCAGGCAACGAAAAGAGTGGACGATGTCGTCTGGTTTTGATCGACGAAGAACCGAACAGATGGGTCTGGGATGACTGTAAGTTAATATAGGAAAAATATTTGTAATGCTTGAAAAGGAAGCTAAGGTGTTAATAATAATAATGTTCCGATTTTATAAAGCGCTTAATACATCTACGATGTCTCTAAGCGCTTTACATATATACTATTACCCCGGTCATTGGATTCGATGCTTGCCCGCGTACATTGTGTGCACAATCTCTACTCCCTAGGTAGTATTCAAGCCAGGCGTTACTTGACGCTCAAAATTTTTCGACCAACAATGACAGTGGCATCCTACAGGGTACCCATTTAACACCTGGGTGGAGAGTAACACGTGCAGGTTAATATCTTGCCAAAGGATTTTAGTGCCGTGCCGGGATTGGAACCCTCGATCTTCGCATCTCCAGTCAAGCGCCTTAAACCACTCGGCCACGACACTCCCAATCTGCTAAAGAGTGTCTTAAACTTAAATCATTTCAAGATTCATATGTCGAACGAGAAGATGGCAGTTTTCCAATGTAAACAATGTGTACTCTTAAGGTAATTGAAACAAAATGTATGGGACACTGTCCGCCCTGCATTCCCCTCCCCCGTGTGCGCCACCACTGCTGATGATCCCTTAAACCATCACCCGATTCTCATAGTGGACACAGCAAAATATCGGGGGAAAATGCACGATAGTCACTGTAACTGGGTTATCGTCTCATTATCTAGGTCAACAAATCTTAACAGTATCGTACTGTTTTCATTTGTCATCTGGGATTGTCAATGGCACAGTAGGCCTACTATACCGGGAATGTGCCTTGGTCTGATAGTGAAAGATTTACCAGAATATGAAAAGGTTATAGTTGCGCTGTCGTTCCCAAGCCTTGTCTCTGCCAAACATGTATAGTTGCCATCGTCGTTTGCCGAAATATTAGAAATAACCAAAATGCTCGACCTCAAGGTATCTTCACGTAGAAGACTGTGGTGAGTCTGAAAGCGGGTGCTGTTGTTGAGTTCCGTGCCATTCGAGAACCAGCATATTGAGGCTAGGGGTCTGCTGTCCGATGTACATGTAATGATTGCATCAACGCTATGTCGACTTCTGGAACGAACCCGACGAACAGAGTAGTCCACAATGACAGGAGAATCTACATGTATTATATTTATAAACAAGAAGAAAAAAACGTTCTGATAACAATAAAGCGAGCATCAGGAATAAATAGTTTGTGATTGTATTCAAAATTAGCTTAAGCAAATACATATTTTAATCGTTACCAATATAATACTCTAGTAAGGCGTTATCAATGTACTTTAAGGCTCATATGTCAGCACATTGATCGTTATGTACAATTTGTCATATCAATATGTCTTGATGTTTTGATAAGAACCAGTTTATAAATGGTTTTGTAAGACAAACATTTTTTTTTTACAGTGAGAAGAGAAAGTATTAAACCTGGGGATTTATGTTTTAAACAAAAAGCATACCTTTATCTCTTGATTATAAACACGGGAAAATTTTAATAATAGTCGGCTCACTAAAAAAGGACACTAAAACAAAGTAATATCAATGGATTTAATGTCTTTTTTTTAGCGGTTAGACACCGTAATGTACCTGCCTCATGGCTATATCTAAATGATGAATAAGTTATGCTGAACAAAATTAAACTTACAAAGAACATAAAGGACTTCACTGACACTCCAAGACTTCATGGATGCAGCGTTTGGTTGAAAAACTTTACAGACAAGTATTTTCCTATGGTCGTCTACCGTGGGTGTGAAATTTAAAACACTAATGGCATCCACTCGACGATTTGTATTCCTCGGAGAACGGGAATTAGAATCTTTGGTAATGTTCTTTGATCCAAGGTACCATTGGAAAGTTGGTGTTGGGTAGCCGTTGTTCGATGCGCAAGTCACATTTGATGACACCCCATCCTGCAATCCTTCTGTTCTATTTAGGTAGGGAGGATCCGGGGGACCTTGAAAACAAGGTGTATTTTATGTCATTATGCTATAGATAATAAGTGACTTGCCACTTATTTCAAATATCTTGGTACAGACTAGAAGAATCATAATATGAATATACACAGCTATTAAAAAAAATTCACATCTGATGTATGAACGTCCAAGCGTGCCGCAGTATGTCACAGACCGCATTCGGTCTCATGTTCTGAATTCGAGAAGCTGAGGTATAAGCAAATACAACGTACGAATACTCACCATGAACGATAACCCTCACTTCAGTTTGACGTTGGTTCATACCAGCATAGGCCACACATCGGAGAAGTTGATTGTGATGCCTCCTCTTTGGAATGAACTGTAGAGTGGACTTTGTGTCACGTAGACCTTGGTCGGCCTCATTTGTGGTAGACGTAGAGGTCGTGCTACCCAGGTTGTCGTTCGAACCCATGAGCCATGCTATAAGAGCTCTAGGGCGAGATCCTACACTGTTGCAGATAAATGGTGTTGCCAAGTTTTCAAAGACAATAGCACTTATTGTCTCTGTTGCATTGGTAGCTATGTATCCATTGGCGGTGAGCTGGAGGTCACTCGGTGGTACTGAGTGGGAAGAGAAAGGAAAAACCGAAATTTTCGTCAGAAGTCAGCTACTGACAGGAGAGATACAGAGGTGATCTACTGCTAACAATAGTGTACAAGTATATAAGCTTTGAAGGCATCATGGGACCTAGTGACGTTTGTATGATTCCGTACCAGAACGTAACAAATACAGAAGAGTAGAAGTGTTTTAGAAGATGTTAAACGTTTCATTCATTTCAGACAATCCTCATATTTAGATGCATATTCATGCGGCCAGAACAAACACACATACACACACACACACATCAAACATTGGATGATATCATTAGAAATATATAATCACCTTGTACATCCAGGCGGATAAACAATTGAAGCCCGTAATCCAGCTCCCGATGCGAAGCCACGCAACGGAGAATCTTTCCATCATCGTCACTGGACGGAGTTACAGACACAACTCTTCGAGAGGTGTAAGCGTCACCACGAACATCGTCATACTGATCTTCTAGTCGAAACTGTACTTCTTTAGGAACTTGCCACTCTAGTTCTGCAGGTGGTCTAGCGTCTTGGACTGAACATGTTAGGCTATGGTTTTGCCCATATGTGATGCTTACTGATGATCCATTTTTGTATCCATTTTCAGTCCGACCGTCGGAGATAGATAGCAATCTCGGTATGGCTGGAATTTAAACAAATTGTATAATGTTAATTTTCAAGGAATTAACTTTATCAGCCGAGCTGTGTCCCATACACTAGGGCCTCTCAGACACGCATGCATCAAACTTGACCCGTTATCGTAATCGTATTATGCATTTCACCAAAAAAACTGTTATTATTAAACCACGTCTAATTGAACTCTCTGTACTTTATAAATAAAGAAATAATTCGTAAACACTGATACTGTCTTTGGCAATACATAGCTCTTGTGGCCTTCTTGCAGGCAGCCTACGAATTGTGTATTTTCGTACCTTTTATAAGTATACCAAACAATATAAGATAAACGGAAACATCTTACCTAATAACATCACTCTCAGTTCAATCCGATTGGAAAATGCTTCTAATAATGTGGATACTATGCACTGATATATGCCACTGTCTTCAATCGTTAACTTCCTAATAGTTAGGTTTCCGCTTGAAGAATCTGCCCTTAAACTGTATTTTGATATATCTAAAAGATTTTGATAGCTTTGGCATTCCTCTCCTCGACATATATCAGTAGCCAAGATATTACCGTTCCCGTCTTGCCAAGACAGTAGCCGAGACATGGCTGGGGGTGTGTACATACAGGAAAGCGTGATATTCTCTCCAACGACTTGGGGGACTTCTGGGCCCCAAATACGAGCAGACACGCTCATTTCAAACGTTTTAGAAACGAAACATGCTAGATAGATAACTATTTGGAGACAATAATTCATATTGTCATTAATGGATTGTGTCTCCCTGCGTATTCGTCAAGAACCGGAATATGCAGAAGTTAGGAGAAACCAATGGCAGAATGATTGGGGACTATGAAGAGAGGCAGGCACTCTTGTTCACTTCTCTCTTGCGCTACGAAAATGAAAGCAATTCATTTCTCTGAAGTAGATAACTGGGATTGTCAGTTCTAAAAGAAAGCTTACTTGAATTGCCACTGTTGGGCTTATAAACATTAATTGATATCATCAGTCAACCAATACAATGTCGCAGTATTTTAGTTTCACCTTTCGGTAATGTCCATTGTGTCATAATTTATTGTTGAATCCAGGTTGCCAGGCAACGCAGAGAGTTGAAGATGTTGTTTGGTTTTGGTCGAAGATATGCCAAAAGGTGAATCGGTAATAGCTGCATTTAGGGTTCCTCAGTGGTAAAGTGTAAGTAAACGAATTGGTAGGGTCTGGTTTCTTTAGTTTAAAGGGACAGTTGAGTTCTTGTTTAAGACCGTAAATGCCTTTAAAGTGCATGGTTATTGCCCTTTTTCTTTTTATGACATTCATAGCTCCCTTTAAAGATAATATGTCCCCTTTGCAGCCAACATCAAATTCGGTAGAACTTTGCAGGAATTAGGAATATGTCATGTATGTCCTTTCTTTGAAATTTAAACGTTAGCAGTGCCCTAGTATTCAAATTATGCAAGGAAACCCGTTTACTTTCTAGACATCACTGTCAGACACTATTGAGTGACTGACTGACATCTTTTTTATCTTTGGTAATAACGTACATAAAATGAGCTGTAACAGGTATATGAGCTAAATCAATAACCTACTACTTGTAATGGCCCAAATTAAACTGATTGAATCTTTGTGCAGCACAAAACGTACGACGATTCGGTACAAGGGTCTGAAAACCAGACTATTTACTTAGGTGATGTCAATCACTTAAGTCGATTCGACAACTAATGGTCGTTATTTCACAACAAAAAGCCTTTTTCAAGCCCTTTCGTTTCGAGGGAAGTTCTAAATAAGTATTGTCTTTCAAATGCCGTTGGAATCTAACTTTTTCATTTTAGGGGGCCTGCAAATGGGACATAGTACCTTTAAGGACCTTAATTTGCTATGACGGTAATTGTAGACCCCAAAATGCGTGAAATTGAGATTGAATCGGATTATATCATTCAGCTCCTCTTTCCCAAAAATACGGTGATCGTTAATTCAAGAAATTTTAAATAATTACAAAAACGCTTTCAAAAATATTTATACACTCGCTTTTTGTTTTGTTTTGCTGGCCATTGTGACGCAACAATAAGCTTGTTTACATTTTGACAAGAATCTGGCGCCTCTAAACAAGGCGCGCTTTTGTGGCGCGTTTCCGAATGAGCATTCTTTTGCACACGAAACGCATAACACGCGAGTGTGGGAGCGTTTGCACGTGGACATTGTGTCATTTTCTCCTGGCTTTTGGTAGAGGCAAGACCTGTTAATTTGGACAATCAAAAATCATTGGATTCTTACTGTAACTAACTGAAGTTGATTTTTAGCATCGGCAGTGGAAATCCCGTTAATTTCCTTGAATACCTTGTTCGAATTTTGGTATTCGCTAACGTCAAATTTGTTGCTAACTCCTCGTCGAGGCATCTGCAGTGGAGAGGTGATTAATTTTTGGAGCTGCAGTGACTTCGTTTGTTCGGTAGACCTATATAGATCTCGTTCAGCGCTGTAAATTGGAATCAGCGAGAGGAAGACTGTCAAGGCGAAGGAGGCGGGACGAAATGAGCGACCCCGTTTGCGAGGTAGGTCTAGACCTATATCAACTTTCTTTTCAGGCCAAAAAACATCACATACTCAGGCAGCGGGCTCGGATCTTGTGGACCAACATGACCAAGGCAAAGTCCAAACCCATGGACCGGAACCTCAACAAGACAGTATCCGGTGAGTCTGGAAACGGTATTTATAGATCTATATCTAAAGTTAACGTCGCATCTAGTCAGGGGGAGGTTAGACCTGGGGCTCCTTGGCCTATGGTGGTGCAGAGCCAAGGAGAGGGCCTGTCGACAGAGGTCGGATCCTGCAATATAAAGCCCCCATCACACCAAACTAGTTCTCACTACGTTCTTTGAAATGTTGCCAAACGCGCTCAAACTGTGTGCGAACGGAGTTGAACGTAGTAGCAACTGTTTACGATCTGTTTAAGAACTTCATGGACAGGCTCGGACTGGCTAGTACGGGAGTGTGCTCTGGAAGTTTGAGCTTGTTCAAAATTGTTCCCGTCCTGCAATTAGACGGAGTGATAACGTATTTAAAACGAGGAGGGCGTACTACGAATGGACTGATTGTCGTACTCTGAACGGAATTGCCGTACTTCGATCATACTGGGAACGTGTTACAACGTGTCGTGGTCGAGCATCAATTAGCAGCATTATAGCCTCCATTACACCAAACTAGTTTTCACTACGTTCTGGAACCGTCCTATAAAATCGTAAACATCGGTTGTTGTCGGAGTAGAATGTGTAAATAATGTCTATAATACGACCCTAGATCGTTCATAAACATTCTTCAATACGTCTATTTGGTCTGTACTCCGTCCACAGTCAGTTCATATCAAGTTTAAATCGGGTAAATTTGCCATTTTCAGGCAGTCCAAGCCCGTCCGTAATTAGTTTAACCCAGTCCTTAACTAGTTCTACCTCGTTCCCAATACGTCCAAACCACTCTAACTAGTTCGCAACTTTTTCTAACTAGTTTGTAACCCGACCATCCCGTTCAGACACAGTGCAACTCGCCCTCATCTCTTTCTTATTACGTTCGAACGCGCTTCTAGAGCGTGCGCATGTGCAATTACGTCCTGGCTCAAGGGCTATACAACCCCAACGCGTTCTTGTCAGGGATTTTTCAAGAGAGCTGGAAGGTATCTTCAATTCGTGAGCGCTCACGGGTGCAACATCATATGGACCGATATCTTACCTCGGCTTTGCTAAAGGAGTTTACTGGTCAACAACAGGGCCTCGTCGACCGCAAGCGGCAGTCATTCAACAGGTATACAAGGTCCCTAGCTAGGAGGTTGAATGGTAGCTACATAGAGCACCCGGAGATAGTACATATTTCTCGCGAGCTTTTCCGTCTGGTCCGTTTCTGGACATTGCTAAGAGGTTCAGAAATACATTTAAGTAGTGGTCACGCCCACTCCCATGCAGATCGGCACGAACGAGTTGCGTTTAGTAGGTTTTAACGAGCAGTTGCCCTTCCTATTTGTGTACGTCCATTTGATGTTAATTGTGTCTTACCTTCAAACGGTAAATATAGCTGTTGTGATGTCTGTATGTTTTTACCCGGTGAATGAGCAAAGAATTAACAAAGTCAAAGATAGTCCATAAACGTATATATATATATATATATATCCACGAACAGGGAAGGAAATAAGGGTCCCTTTAACCTACAGCCCTTATGAGTTTTACCGCTAAAAGGATTTGTTAATATGTTATGCACCGCGCCTGATGTGGGTTATCGAGGGCTGGTTTGCGTCACAGTATCCCCACAATGTTTATACTTAGGCAATGTTATCTCAGTTTTTGGTGGTTATTGGTGGCGGTTGTAAAGTAAGGTTTAAAACATTATGGAGTAATGCCAGTTTAGGGAGTTATGTCTGGATTCCAGTTAAGTAATATAGCATGGCATGACATCGCGTTCGATAGTGTTATGTAACATTGCAGTGTCCA
>CP137667.1:23173873-23292903 GCA_037976565.1 Mesocentrotus franciscanus
AATCATAGTGTCCTTTCACTCATCCACTTCACTCTATACCATACTTAATACTTTAAGTGTAAGCGATTAGTAAACCAGAAGAAACAAACAGCTTTTCAATTGATGAAAGAAATTGTTAATAGTTATCTATTACTATTTCTTTCCTTTCAAAAAGAACCATTGCAAACTACAACCTGGTGAGGTGAAAAACCACTCATGAAGCGTCATTGACCACCACATTCTCGTCATCGAAAATATATTTTCTTTTGTCCCCATTAACTACACATTCTATCGTACTCGTAACTCTAAAAAACATAATTGTCTTCCTAACTAATGCATATAGGGAAGTGTATTCTATTTCCTCACCTAATACAGATAATGTGTCGAAATGGGACCACAACAAGTAGAATTATTGTTCACTTATATTCTCTCGTGAATGTGGTGATCAGTCATAGGCCTACATATTCAGTTCTAGGTGTTTATTTATTTAATGATGCATATATGGGTAATGGTCGGCCAAAGGGTAAAACAAGGGATGAAGCCTATAGCAGCGTTGCACCATAATCAAAGTGTCCCTTTAACTCTCATCCACTTCACTCTATATCATAATTTATACTTTAAGTGTCATCGATTAGTAAACCAGAAGAAACAAACAGCTTTTCAATTTATGAAAGACATTTTAAAGAGTTATTTATAACCATTTCTTTCATTTAAAATCGAACCTACAGATTTTACCAGCTTGTGAGGTGAAAAACCACTCATGAAGCGTCATTGAATTATAGCTCTGTTTCTCTTTTTCTTCTCCATGCTTCCTTGTTCGGGTCTTATACACCTTTGTAACCCGAGAGCTATGGTAAGGGACTAGAAATGAGCAAGTAACAGAAATAGTTCATGTTCAGCTTTACGTATGTGCTGGGATGGGTGGGTGAAAATGAATACACATTTGTGTTTGGGTAATTTCACATGTGTGTGGGTCTGGATTTGATAATCCTCCTACATGGCTTCATGAAATGTTATTTGTAACACGGCATATATAGTCATGTCAAAGAAACATTATTACATAAACCATGGATAAAACTAAAATTTACCATTAAACAATCTCCTACAACATTGTTTCTAAAACCAATATCCACAACATTCTAGTCATGGTATTGGTTTGTCCTAGACTTACGAATTGAGGAACAGCCGTCAACTGAAAGTGGCCCTCCTTTCATGACAATCGCACTTGGAGTGATTGCCTCTGCTGGCTTCATCCTGCTCATTATACTGGGTTTTTGGTACTTCTATGGAGTGATGTGCTGTTTGAAACGAAAGAAGGGTATGTCGTAAAACAGCTTGCCTCCTGCATTCACCTCTAACAAACCAAAACATACACATATCATATATATTCCCCTTTTCATATTTAAAGTATCTTCTCTAGGCATCAATCTTCAAATTTCTCTTCACATTTTCTTTTCATTTCATCAACTCTGTTGGTTCTTTTTTTTACTCTCTCTCTCTCTCTCTTTCGGCTTTATTTCTCGCTCTGTTACTTCTACTGCCAATAGGTGGCGTTAATTCACTCACTGAGAATTTGATTTTATTTCTTTGATTTCTTAGTACATACACTGTTTGTTTGCTTTTTCTTTCGTTTTTGCTGCTTTTCTTTCTTTCCCTTTCTGTCTTTCCGTACGGCATTTATCTTTAGGTTGTTTTAACATTTTTATTTTATTTCTCGCTGCTCATAAAATGGGCACTCCGAGTAATCATATGTTACCCTAACATGTTCACTTCCTCTTACCAACCATTTTTACCTATGTA
This sequence comes from Mesocentrotus franciscanus, assembly GCA_037976565.1. Lineage (NCBI taxonomy): Eukaryota > Metazoa > Echinodermata > Echinoidea > Camarodonta > Strongylocentrotidae > Mesocentrotus > Mesocentrotus franciscanus. The sequence goes on from CP137667.1 coordinate 23,175,653, forward strand.
ATCTCCATTTTGCTCTCCTTATATCTCGTACATTTTGCTTGTAGGCTTATTAGCATTAATAATGACAAATAACAGTTTTAATACTGAGGCATGAATTACGGGTTTAAGAAAACGATTGAGGATACGAATTTCTAATTATTATGGGTCCATACAGGAGAAGAAAACAATAGATGGTTATAATGATCAACATAAGAGCAAAGGTTAACCGCCAGTTAGAGGAATATGATGTAATATATTTTAAATGTTGTTTCTAATTACATGAAAAGACAAAATAAACAAACATCTTTCCTTGCAGGCTCCAATCCTTTTTTTATTCTTCTTCATGTATTTGACGTTAATTTATGTATTGGCAAGTTTAAATTTAAACATATCAATTCATTGATCTGTCATTAGTTAACATGGATATTTTTTTTTAAATATGAACACAGTCAAGTATTCTTATCACAGTTTAAACTTTAACAGGAAGTACCTATGCAATAGTCTGTACATTCGTGGAAATGATTTTGTTTACATTTAATTTCATTCTGTGCACTCCAAGCAGACAATGAAAACGAAACTCAACCAGGAGGCCAAATGGTAAGTCTATCATTTTGCGTTAATTATCAATATAATATAAATATAACAAAAAAATGTGTACTAAAGATAAATCCAAATAGCATTACTTAATTAACCATTGTTTTCTTTGGCAGATCGGGTATTCGGAAAAACCTCAGCTGTGGCAGGTGGAAACAACTATCTCCAAAAATTCAGCATTAAAAAAAATTTCATAAATGTTTCTGACCCAGTTAAATCATAGCTAATCTCACAAATTTAATTAGTAGAGTTTGCGCCTGGAAGATGAAAAAGTTAGATAGTGATTTTTGTGTGCTTTTAATCCAAATTTGACCGAAATTGACGATCAGTTGCTGAACTACTTTGAAAAAGTAGGTATGCTAAAATGCACTATAACTTGCGTTTTGAAGGAAAAAAATGAAATGAAGAAAAAAAAGATACCGCCCGGTCACTCTGCTCCCATGCTTCACTGTACACTTATTCAAACTTGGTTACCAATCTCAGATTCAGTCCATTAAATATGATTTTCACGTTACGAAAAAGCGAGGAAATCTTGGTTGTAGTTGTGAACTGACAAAAGATCCCTCAAAACTCACCTTTTTCCACAATGATCTATGTGATATACTTCCTGTACTGTACATTTTTGTCCGCTTTTCATATATTTGTATTTGTAAGCGCTATGGTACTTATTGTTTTTACTTGTCCTCTTATCATATATTTGTATTTGTAAGCGCTATGGTACTTATTGTTTTTAGCGCTCCTAAATATTCGATATTATTATTATTATTATTATTAAAGGTTGGGACGAAATCTTGTTTTTCGCCCCTGGCGCTATAATCCCTATACATAACCCGCCCGCCCCCCCCCCCCTGTGTTTTAGGTAGTATAAATTATCTGCCTCTTTGGATTACACGCTACTGGATGTTATACCCGCTATAGACATTCAATCATTCCTGTCATATCATTTTTTGTTTATATTGTATACTCACATATACATAAAAGACTCAGACACCGAATAAAGGAACAGATATAAGATGCAATTAGTCATTGATACATACTCTGAGTAATGAAATGATATATATGACATTTTGGAATTCACTTTAGGCATTTTGCTTGAAAACATTTGTTTAGATGGACCAGGGAGTATATGCCGAAATAGCAGAGAGGAACCCGCCTCACCCCTCCAAATCCGCTACAAGCTACTACATGGACATGGAGCCTATTCCTCGCATCGACAATGACGACTACGTCAGCCCTAGTGTTACTCGAAAGTGTTATGGGGCTGTGAATGTGAATAGTGACATGACAGATGAAAATGCGGTGCAAAACGACACAGACAATGATTATGTCAGTCCTAGTTGTATTCCAAAGGAATTTGAGGCTGTGTATGTGAATAAAGATATGGCAGATGAAAATGCAGTGCAACACGACCCAGACAATCAAGATTATGTTAGTCCTAGTTTTAGCCGAAAGAATTCTGGGGCTGTGGATGTGAATACAGCCAAAAAGCCGCCTAAAAACAAACCCCAGGATCCTCAATATATCAATACCCTTCCCACAGCACAAGAAGATGATGATAAAACAACCCCTACATATATGGAAATGAAACCTATACCACCTATGCGGTCTATGTTTCATGGTATTTTCCCCACGATAAAGAAGAGTGACACACTGGGTAAATCTAAAGTTATGTAGGCTAACACATGATCAATGCAAAATCAGAATTAATACAAAGATCCCGCTTAATTATCAATATCGCTTCCTTTCTCGGAAAAAGGATACCTCCATCGTCACAGCATTGTGTGGATAAAGGTTGGTAAAGGTCTGCATATATATAGGAGTTTGATTATGTTGTGCAAACGGAAGAAATATATTCTTAGATAATTTCATAAGTGAACATATCAAGAACATCAAGAACAAAAAAAACAACATAATTATAGAATAGCTGATACCAAACATTCTTTTTGAAAGAGTACGAATAGGCCTTATATACATGGTATATGATTCATGTTATTTTCTGTAAAACACTATTGTAATGATTGTATCGAATTTTTTCACACCTCAAAATCTACTGAGTAAACGAGTGAACGAGTATAAATACATGTCATACTTAAATAATCATATGAAATGAACAGTGAGAGAATGTCGCACATTTTTTTATTTACATTGATATTCTTTATGTATAATCAATATTTACTCGTAAATTAAAAACAAAATAAGGTAATGACAAAATGGTTGTTCATAGGTATTAACCCTCTTTATATTCGGTTCCATCATCACATTGTAAACAATTCCACATTTTATTTTAGACACATATTGCTAGACATGTAAATGCATGTAGACATCCTTTAAAAAGTCGAATCATTGACATAGGACCATGAGCTTTTGTAAAATTTTCACAAGTGATTCCTTGTTCTGTTTATCGTCACAGTTTTACCTAAATGTATTGTATAATTCAAATGATTTTATTTCTCATGCAAATGAGAATACAATGAATATGTACATTACAGATAAAATTAATAAACAATGAAACGACAAATATAATACAAATAGCACAAGAAAAAGGGAAAGTAACTAGAAGCAGAGCATGTTAAATTGTAAATCCATTTAAATGCAAATAAATATATGTATATTTATTACGTGAACATCTGATTATATTTATTTCCTGGTTTATAACGAAACAAAATATATTAACTGATGTAAACAAGAAATGTAAATATTGAATTATACCTAATATCATATTTCATTAGGATTTTTATGAAATGGTATTGTTACTATAATTTCGAATTATCATTTGTGATATTCAGATGAATTAAAAAAGTGGTGTATGATAAATGCTGTTTGTTGTTTATCATATAAATTAGTCTATGTTAGTATTCGCTACATCGAAACAAATGTTATGCAAACACATGAATTACAAATTATCATCACTTATATGATAAGAATTATTGCATCCGAAGCATATTTTATCACCAAAATAATCATGCAAATTCTTGAACCGGATTGTAAGATGTATCACACTATTTTAATTTTGTATTGCATTGTAAGATACCTACGCGATATTTTATCTTATATGTTATATCATTTCATCTGATTTTCTATTTGAAATGATTCATATAGTTTATTCCTATTTCTCCACTCTCTCTTTCTTTATGATGCTCTCTATTGTTAACATATGTAAATCATGGGAATACAAATGACATTCAAGGATTGTCCTCATTTTTTCTTGTTGTATTAGTAGAAATAACATAACATAATAGTATTGTTACGTTTTCCCTTTTTTAATTATGTAGGTATATACATGCAATGATAATGATTGCGTCTGTTCCAGTGCCAGAACCTTCCTATTTTTATTATAGAGAAGCACAAACTATTTCACATTCTCAGAATTGTGTTAACCATAACAATATATAGAGCCCACGCACTGCGGTAATTTCTAAGAACAAAATGTGATGTTTATGATCTTGAAGGGATAATAAGCTTGATTTTTGGAGCACCTGAAGTATTTTTTCCAGTAAAAAAAATTGAACCTTTTTCATACCTTAAACATTCTGACTGGGACGAACGCTTCCGTTTGTGGTTAGAAGTCGTGTCTGTTGGAATACAACCGCTAAACGTAGATGAAATAATAATGTATACATTTCAATAATATTATGTAGAATCACAGTAATGCACTGAATAAAAATTCACAGTTTGAAAAAGCGGTTTTTAGAGTCCTATTATATTACTTTTGTAATACATTTTTTTCAGATACATGTGTGGTTGCATTCCGAATTATGTTATGGTATTATGGTCTAAATTACATTTCGATTACAATAAGTACATTATAAATCATCAAAAGGAATGGGTGAGAAGGGTATTGCAAAAACGGAAATGTACAAAAAAGAAAAGAGAACAAGAAAATTCTAATATTTATTAGGAAAAGAAAGAGGGAAGGGGAAACTGGTGTGTGACAGTGAGTGAGTGAGATAGAATAAATATAAATGAGAGAGAGAGAGAGCGACTGACAAACGAGAGATGAAAGGAGAAATAGGGAGATGATGGATAATTATGAAGGAGAAAGAGAGAGAAAAAGAGAGAGAGAGAGAAGGAGAAGATTAGATAGGAAGAGGCAGACAAAACTTGATCTATTTCCAAATGCTTAACCCGTTCCTTCCGACATTATTCAGCCCGTTAGCGGCCTCACAAACAATCAAAGACTCGACCAGTTCGCTGCCGTGCGTGCGTTCAGCGGGCCGTACAATGCGTGTGCGTTCAAGCCTGGCCAGTGGCTTCGACGAGCAGGAACATAGCGCATGCGCAGATCTGGCCCACCTATACAAGTAAGTTACGTAAGAGGAACAATGGACGTGGCCGAGGGTAATGGTTATGTTTATGGTTATGGTTATAAACTCCAAAAAAAGAAGAGCGTAAATAAGGTAATGGGATGCTGACACACAGCATTGATGATCCATGTATACTACATGTATATCGGGTTCAAATAACACTTTTTTTTTGGGGGTCTTGTTGTTTTACAGTTGTCGTTACTGTTTTCAAAGAATGTTAATTTGATCACGTTCCGACGTAGTCCTAAATAAAAAATTGTTAGAGAAGGTTCATTGATTTTAAAAACTAACTTTATTGTCATTATTGCATAGGTGACACTTTGATTGGACAAGGTTATCGAAATTCAATGCTTGGAAATATTCGCAGTAATGATTATTATCAATTACAAAACGCTTAAATACAGCCCCGGCATAGCACCTGAAAAGCTCTCCGATCGCTGCTGAGATGTGTGACGTCACATGTTGAACATGATTTGCACAAGCAGACGATGTCCCATGACATCTCACACATTTTCAGTGCCTGTTTTGTCATCTTTTCTTCAGTTATTTCTCTTACTTCACTACCGTCAGGCTAAATGTTTAATCTATTGCCTCACTCTAAACCCCGCGCAAGGTATTATTTTGATGAACAATGCAGCGATAAAAAAATAAAAGAATCCGTCGCTTGTAAACAAAATAAGACGCCATTGTATTTTCAGCTGCATACACCGCGGTATGTTCGGCGTTTCAAGAGGGAACAAATGCCGTCATGCTATCATTCCGGGGGTCTTTTAATTTGAAAGTGTGGTTTCTTTGATTGTTCATTAACCCCTATCCTGTGTATTTACAAACAAAAGAATTTAGTTATCAGAATCGGTTTCATACCCCTTTTTGAATGGTGTAAAATTCCATCACATTTATATACACTAAACTCATTATAATTTGAGAAATAACAGCATTGCAATTATGTTCATTCTTTATGGGATGTCGTCTGCTTGGGCAGGATCGGTTCATATTGTGACGGCATTAAAACATCGTTATGTTTTTCTGGCGAATCTCTCGCATATCCCGAGGCTGTGGAGGTGGTTTTATTTGTATTTTTTTATAAATCACCCGATATGAAGTTGACCTAAAACTTGTACGATGGCCATCTGTTAGCTTACCAGTTTCTAGTAATACGTTATTTGCCATTTTGTGATTTTATTTGAACCCGCACTTTAAACAAATAACATAAAACCAGATTTTACTCTATTTGGAATAAACAATCATGCAAGATAAAGGAATGAACAAGAATATGTGATGAAGCAAAATGTCACAAACAAACAGATGATTATGAGAAATTTTTGTTTCACTCTCTTTTCCTCTCTCTGTATGTCTCTTTCTCTCTCTCTTTCGCTCGCTTTATCAGTGCCATTTTCCATCTTCATCTCTGGCACTGTTTTCCGTTCCGCTTTTTGCTTTTATTCCGAAAGTATTCTGTTCGATCTCGAGATAAATTATTTTACCATAACCTCGATATGGAGAAGAAAAACATGGAACGAGCGCCTGATGATATCGAAATAAGAAGAATATTACTGTACAATAATTATCAAAACAAAAGTAAAACCTTTGAACGTAAATCATGATTAATGGAAACTAAAAAGGAATCAAGAGCGGGTGTGGGTTGATCGGAAAGACAAATAGCATAATAATAAATGACAATACGCACAACTTTTTTTTTTTCTCTCTCTCTCTCTCGTTTTATCAATGTCGTTTTCAATCTTCATCTCTCATAGTGATTTGTGTTCCGCGAATTTTAATGAGATCTCGTTTCCACGTACTCCTAACTAAAAATAGCTGATCATAATTATAATCTAAATATTAATTCAAATATATAACAATCAATGAAAGATAAAGGAATAATACAAATGTGATAGAGTAAAATGTCACTGACGAAAATATGACATAAGAAATGATTGTTTCTCTCTATGATTATCTCTCTGTATCTTTCTCGCTTTTTTCTCTCGCTCTTTCTCTCTCTTTTTCTCTCCCTGTATTTCTCTCTCTTTCTCTCTCTCTCTCTCTCCTGCTCGCTTTCTCAGCGCCATTTTCCATCTTCATCTCTGTTACTGTTTTCCGTTCCGCTATTTGCTTTAATTCCGAAATTATTCCTTTCGATCTTGAAATAAATTATTATACCATAACCTCGACATGGAGAAGAAAAATACGGAACGAGCGCCTGATTATAATCAAAATAAGAAGAATATTACTGTACAATAATTAGAAAAAGTAAAACTTTCGAATGTAAATCATGATAAAACAATGGAAACTAGATAGGAATCCAGAAGGGGTGGGGGTTGATCGGAGAGACAAAGAGCATATAAAGCGGTAATAATAAATAAAAATACGCCCAATTTTCTCTCTCTTTCGTTTTCTCAATGTCGTTTTCTATCTTCATCTCTCATAGTATTTTCTGCTCCGCGATTGTTAATGAAATTGCGTTTCCACGTACTCCTAAATAAAAATAGCTGATCATAATTGTAACGTAGAACCGAATTTGACCCTATCTGAAATATTCATTTAAATATATAACAATCATGGAAATATGAAGGAATAATACAAATGTGATTTAGTAAAATGTCACAGACGAAAAGATGACATAAGAAATGATTGTTTTTCTCTCTCTATCTGTCTCTTTCTCTCTCTCTCTCTCTCTCTCTCTCCCTCCCTGTCTTTGTTTCTCTCTCTCTCTCTCTCCCTATCTTTGTTTCTCTCTCTCTCTCTCTCTCGTTTTCTATCTTCATCTCTCATAGTGTATTCTGTTCCGCGATTTTTTAATGAGATCGCGTTTCGACATACTCCTAAATAAAAAGAGCTGTTCATAATTATAACTTAAAACCAAATTTGACCCTATCTGAAATATTCATTCGAATATGTATAACAGTCATGGAAAGATAAAGGAATAATTAAAATATGATTTAGTAAAATGTCACAGACGAAAAGATGACATGATAAATGATTGTTGCTCTCTCTGTATGTCTCTTTCTCTCTCTCTCTCTTTCTTACTCGCTTTCTCAGCGCTATTTTCCATCTTCATCTTTGGTACAGTTCCGTTCCGCAATTTGCTTTTATTCTGAAAGTATTTATTTCGATCTTGAGATAAATTATTATACCATAACCTCGATATGGGGAAGGAAAACAGAGAATGAGCGCCTGATGATTTCAAAATGAGCAGAATATTACTGTACAATAATTATAAACGGTAAAACTTTTGAATGTAAATCTCTGTTGCATCAAAATGATATGAAGAAAACAAGTTTATTATGCTATATTGACGGTACTTATTTACGTCGGACAGATATAAACAAACAAAAAGAAAGTAACTAAAGAAAAACATCTGAGCTGAGGGGTGATTGGAGAGACAATTATCATAGTAATACATACAGTACAGACTAAGTCCAACTTTCTCTCTCTCCCGCCCTCCCCCTTTCTCCCACTCTATGTCTATCTGTATGTATGTCATCTTTCATGTTGTTTTATATTCCGCCATTTGCTTGTATGCCGGCATCATCCCTTCCTTGAGATAAATTATTATAACATATCCCTGATGATGTGCACATTATACCTTATATTTATTATAGGTGACGAAAATAGAGAACGAGCGGCTGATAATGTCGAAATGAGAAGAATGTTACTGTACACAAATTATAGAAAGTAAAAGTTTTGATTTGGTATGTAAATCTCTGTTGCATCCAAATAAAATGATACGTTCATTATATGTTATTGACAGAAATAAAATACATCGGACATTATACTTTAGCACAAAAGGGTTATCCAAAAGAAGGTGGACAACATTATAAGAGAAAGAATAAAACTTTCTCTTTCATTTATAAACAAATAGCATAAATTCCCTACACAAACAGAAGAAATCTTGAACAGGGAGACAAGAAAAAATATAAAAAGGACACAACAAATAAAACCAAAAATAGGATTCTAGAGCGGAAGATGATAGGGGAAACGTAATAGTTCGTAAGTATTGGCACATTTTGACAGTTATAGTTTGTAGGTATTGACAAAGTATAGACAAACAAAAATGACACAGAAATATTTGAACGTATTTTAGAACTATATAGAATATACGAAAAGAGTTATGTCTTAGGCCCACCTACAGTTACGTAAGAGGAACAATGAACGTGGCCGAGGATCAAGTTCGTTGTCATGGTTATAAACTCCAACAATAGAAGAGCGGAGGTAAGGTATTTGGGTGCGTGCCGTCATAAGCTTCTACAGGGCGGGCGCGGATTACGCTGCTCCCAATGAAGTACCAGCAGTATCAGTATTTGTGTATGGAAAGGTCTCAGCGAAAGTCATTAGGGACTTTTAGATTCACACGACGAGAACGTGGACTGCCACGTGTGCCATTCTTTCAAGGCACGGGCCAGTGCCTTGAAAGAATGGCACACGTTGCAGTCCACTACGTCGACGTGCAAATCTAAAAGTCCCTATTATCTATGGGACAGACACCGCGGAACTGTATACGCTGCTATACGAATTTCTTGTGAGAGAAAACCTGACATGTTTATGAAAAAAGTACAACTATAGTGAATAATATGAAATTACACAAAACAGGAGCAATGGGTAATGATAGTATATACTTTGGAAATACCCTCAAATCAACTAGTTTAGTGAATTTGTGGCAGGAAAGGCAATTTTAGGCTTGTAAAGACGTCATTTACCTGTCTATATTGAATGGGAACCTGGTATACCAGGTATACCTGGTATACCAGGTTCCCGTCTGTGAGTGCGCTCCACGGGAAGTGGTGAAGTGTGACATCATCACAAATCTATTTTTTTGATTTCTTAATTTTTTCTTAATTTTCCGAAAGACCACCAAAAATAATGTCCAAATGTCGAAAACAAATTGAATAGGTTAAGTATTGGCTGAGATATGACCATCTGAATAAAAAGGTTGCCTATGGGAACTCAGTGTTATATTGCTCTGGCTCATAACATTAGGAGCCAGAGCAATATAACACTGAGTTCCTATAGGAAATCAATTTATTCAGATGGTCATATCTCGGCCAATACTTTACATATTCAATTGGTTTTTGACATTTGGACATTATTTTTGATGCTCTTTCGAAAAATGAAGAAAAAAATTGAGAAATTCCAAAAAAAGATTTTTATGACGTCACAGCTTCGGTACTCTATACCAGGTTCCCGGAAGGAACGGGTTAAGATTTGAAACCTGCATATGATAATCCCATTCCTATGAACTTTGGTTTCGGATTTTACTCACGACAGCCTTGGACCAGCGTCTCGGGACCGGAATTTATTTTAAGTGATATTTTTCATTCCATGATAAATTATTCTAATAAAATGCAATGTTTATGAAAACAATATTCAAGTGCAGTAGGGCTTTCGCCGACAATTAGAAGAAACAAATCTAACTGTGGTCGATTTGTTTTCCTTCTGTTGTATATCTAAACGAAGGATTTTAAGACTCATACAATTAATATGAAGGCTCTGTTCTTTATAGAGGTCCAGGAAATATGTTTTTATCATTATAACTCGTTTTCTGATAAAGGGATATCATTACACATGCACATTGCCAGAGGTGTAGAGGGGTAACTTCATGAAGCTTGTCACATATTAAACAAATAATCATATCGTAGTACTTGTATTATTATGATTATTTATTTGACCATAATGATGCAAGATATACACACAAAGTAATATATAAAATATGTAAAATGAATTGAGGAATGACATGTGGGTCAGTGTTTCCCAAGGTGAAATTCCTCCCTGTTGCCCGTAGGCATGCGACCCTCACATTCAAATCCTAAAGCATGATAGATATTGCGACACGAACAGTCTTGAACATGTTACCGTTGTATAACAGATTAATTAACTTGTCAACCTCTTTCATAATAAAATGTTTGTTTGTGTGTATGATATCCCTCAACATATAATACCCATTCCAAGAAAACAAAAGAATCTAGATGCATTGTTATATGTACATAAATTTGCCCGATGCAATGCTTTGAAGTTCACTATTTTTCACAGCTTTGCCCGTCTTTGGGAACACATCTCCCCAGTCTGACAGGGACCTTTGTTTAGAAACTAATGTAAACCCAATTCTTAAGGGTCTTCGTGAGTTATTTTGCACTATATCACCAATAGACCAGTTCACGGTTAGCACATGTCCCAAAGACCCCGAATATCCACAGATCTTCAAAAAATGAAGAGGTCCTGCTTTGTACATTTTGAAATTATCACTCCTACAGCGATGAAGGTGCTACATATTCAAGCATCCTTTGTTTCCCCTTTTCAAAGAATAATTACACCTGTGTATTATGGAGTGCGCTGCTTGTGCATAAATGAATAATGATTACATAACTTTCATGAGCACGTATCCATTATTTTGTCTCCTTGTATTTCAAAATTTGGTCTGCAATGAACTTTATCTGCTCTTGCTCAGACTGCAACTATGAACTGGATTTATTGACAACGCCTTTTAAGCCCCTATCACACCAAACTAGTTCTCAATACGTTCTGGAACCGTCCTAGAAAATATTAAAACGGGTTGTGGTCGGGGTAGAATGTGTAAATAATGTATATAATACGATCCTAATTTGTTCATAAACAGTCATCTGTGCGGTCATGCATTATGGATCAAAGCATGGCCACACAGAGATTTTTTCTGTTGAGGACCGGGGGAAAATGCAATTAATTCATTGATAATTTATTACATTTTCTTTGTTTTTTGTATTTGTGGGGGCTGCCCCCTACCCTAGCCCCCGCTGCGTGCAGGCATGATTCATTGGCAAAGCAATGGCCTCGTAACTGTGAGGCCCCAAGATCAAAACCGTGTCGATGTGCTATTATTATTGCCCTTTTGTGAGGCATTAATCCTCATTTATCTTATAATAATCTTATAATCTTATAATAATAATCTTATAATAATCTTTTATAGTCCACTCCAAATTTTATTAAACAGAAAATGGAAATTCCTTGTGCCAAATTGATCGTGAGCCCGGCAGCCACTGAGCAGCGCCAGATCGACATTGCTCTATCCCCTTATTGTTGAACGCCAAACAAGGTAGCAGCGACTCCCATCTTTTAACGTCTTTTGGTATGACGCGGCCGGGGTTCGAACCCACGACCTCCCGGTTGTGAGGCGGACGCTCTACTGACTGAGCCAACACACCGGTAATTTACTGTCAGTTATGATCTAAGGGCGTAGTTCCCCTAGTTGATTAGCATAGTAGCATACAGACGCTTAAGCAGTCACGCAAAACAAACACTTACAAATCATTATTCAATAAAATCTGAGGATGTAAACTACTATCTAGATCTAGTAGGAATAAATCATTATTAAAATCATTCCATAAATTGGGGTAAAACAAAATATTCCAACTTTATGAGCAACAGTGTACTATCATATAGCCTGTAGCTATGTACTCTATTTCAACACTTAAAAACACCCCAAAAGCTCCTCCAGTCTCTGGCTGTGTCAGGAGCAGCTATAGTCGAAGTTCAGATACCCTGCTCTGCGTAACAGGGCCGTAGCCAGAGTTTGATGTTGGGGGCACATACATGTCATTGATCGACGTCCTGGTGAGGGTCTATGAGGAGGGGTGTATGATCTTGGACAAAAATTGGGGGCATGTGCCCCGTGCCCCTGGCTACGGGCCTGCTGCGTAACAACTGACAAGGGTCCATGCCTGCAAACAAACTTACATGTATATTATGCAAGATGGTAATACGTATACATTAAAAGTGAAAATATGGTTTTAATAGCTTCATTGATTTGAAGGCATGGCCACTCCATTGATTATTTGATCTTATTCCATAGGTAACTATGCTTAAATAGTCTTTGTAATTTTCCAGGGGTAATTGTCCTCGGGGTGGAGGGGGGTTGTCCTTGGGGTAATTTTCCGGGGGTGATTTTTCAGGGGTGATTGTCAAGGGGGTAATTGTCCTGATATGGCCCCAGACACTCATCACTCTGTGCAAAACACTGAATTTTATATTATTCCTTGGTATTCCCTTGCCTAAAGATATATCCCAAATTTGATACAACTAAATGGCATTATCAAAAGTTCAAAATAAAGTACAACAAAATGTAATTGTTTGTCTCGTAATATTAATTTATATAAGTGCCAATTAAAGTAATTTTCTGAAACCCCCTTTTAACTTAAAAATGACATCTCACTTAATATCTTCAGAAGGATGAATCGCTTTCACTTTCGTAGCATAAGAGAGAAGTGAATAAGCGTGTCAGCAACTTTTTGAAATTCGTTACTGCTAATCGTTCATTCTTTTATTCTCCACATATTCCGCTAGCGAGGTTACAGGATGGTCCATGCAACGCACCTTCTAAGTTGAAATATACAAGAAAGTGAGATGGATTAACAACATGGAAGAACGTCTTCGAATATTTCTCTTCCTCACCTTTGTCATTTCAAAGACATATGAGATTAGAGTGTCTGTTATTATTCAGAACCAAGGTATCATCCCAGTCGTCGATGAGGACATAACACTAGCCTGCACCTTCACCCCTCCATCGACATATCACCTACTGTCTTGGAAGGACAACAACAATGTTTTAGCTACCGATAGATGCCAAGAAAAAGGATGCAGAAACGAACATGTTTCAGATATGTCCAAGTACAGTTTGAGGGCAGATTCTTCCAGCGGAAACCTAACTATTCGGGATTTAACAGTTGGTGACAGCGGCAGATATCTGTGCTCAGTATTCAGTCATACTGATAGAGTTTCCAACGAAATTGATCTGAACGTAATGTTATCAGGTATAAGTATTTTCCCATTTATCCTATAATTCTCGGTAAACAAGTACAATTCAACAAAATACATAATTCTTTATTGATTTATCAATTACAAAACGTTCACTGCATATATATATATATATGTATTTATAGATTATATACATCAATAATAGGGTTAGAATAGATGTCAAAGCACAAAAGGAGAATTTCTTCTATAGGATCAGTCAAGTTTCATTTGCGACTGGAAATATTGCCATTATATGATGCAATTATGGAAATCGGTCAAGTTTTATACATCTGTGTCTAAAATGTCGTAGTCTTTGCGTCACAGCCCGGTTGTTAAATGTTATGTTGTACAATTATTTTGTTTATACATTTTGTGTAACTTCCAGCTATTCCTAGATTGCTATCCATCACCGACGATCGGACTGAAAATGGATACATGAATGGAGCATCAGTGATCATCACATATGGGCGAACCCACAACCTAACATGTTTAGTCCAAGACGCTAGACCACCTGCAGAACTAGAGTGGCTAGTTCCTAAAGAAGTACAGATTCGACTAGACGATCAGTATAACGCTGTCCATGATGACGCTTACACCTCTCGAAGAGTTGTTTCTGTAACTCCATCCAGGGACGATGATGGAAAGATTTTCCATTGTGTGGCTTCACATCGAGAGCTGGATAATGAGCTTAAATTGTCCATCCGCCTAGATGTCTAAGGTAATTATCTTACCCATGATTTTTTTTTCTCTCTTTTCCTCATACGAGGCACTTCATTACTTTGTATCATTTTAACAACATTGCATATAGAGTTTGATTACAATATATTATATACAAAATCAACAGACTGATAAAATAAAATAGGGGGACAAAAAGAAAGTGGAAGGGAAGGATTAAGGCATGAATAAAAATGCGTTAAAGGTAATTATCTTACCCATGATATCATTCCATTATTGTTCGGCGTATGTGTTTCTGCCAATGTGGATATGTATATAAATGTGAGAATTCTATGAAACTAACGGAACGTTAAAAATTTCCTAAAACGATCATGGGGAACTTCTTCTCTGTCAAGTTTTCTCAACCAAACGCTGCATTTATGAAGTCTTGGAATGTCAGCGAGGTTCTTCATGTTCTGTGTAAGTTTGATTTATATCAGCATAACTTTTCATCAATTAGATCTAACAACGGGGCAAGTACATTTCGGTGCCTCACCGCTAGAAAAAGACACTACAACCATCGATATTACTTGGTGTTAGTGTCCCTTTAATACGGATCCGACTTTGATTAATACTTTTCTATGATTATATTAAACAGACAAAGGTACGTTGTTTTATACAATAATCACCTGGTTTCATTTTTTTCTCTTCTCACTAAAAAGCTGTTTGTCTTACAAAACCGTTTCTAAATTTTCTGGTTCGTATCAAAATATCGGGACTTGTTTAATGCCATGGGATACCTTACACATTGAAAGAGATAGTTGTATGTTATGTTCATGGTACTGACATATGAGCCTTACATATATCGATAACGCATTACAATAATATATATAGGTAACGATTGAAATATGTATTCACTTACGCTAATCGGGAATACCATCTCAAATGATTTTTTCCTAAGCCTCGCTTTTTTGTTTCCTGAGCGTAATTTCTTCCTCCTAAATACATTTTTAAGGAAAATTATCCTGTCATTGTGGACTACTCTGTTCGTCGGGTTTCTACTGGTCAACACAGCGTTGATGCAATCCTTACATGTACATCAGATAGCAGACCCTAGCCTCCATAACCTGGTTCTTGAATGGCAAGGAATTCACCACCGGCACCCGTCATCATATTCACCACAGTCTTCTACAAGAAGATTCCTTGATGTCAAGTATTCTGATTATTTCTAATATTTCGGCAGAAGGCGATACTTTCCTTCGACAGATGATATTTCAAATAATTTGAATTTAAGACGATCTTCAGAACCTTAAATTTATTTATTTATGTAGATTATCCTGTCATTGTGGACTACTCTGTTCGTCGGGTTTCTACTGGTCAACACAGCGTTGATGCAATCCTTACATGTACATCAGATAGCAGACCCCTAGCCTCCATAACCTGGTTCTTGAATGGCAAGGAACTCACCACCGGCACCCGTCATCATATTCACCACAGTCTTCTACAAGAAGATACCTTGATGTCAAGTATTCTGATTATTTCTAATATTTCGGCAGAAGGCGATACTTTCCTTCGACAGATGATATTTCAAATAATTTAAATTTAAGACGATCTTCAGAACCTTAAATTTCACTTTTATCCATTTGAAATCCCTTTTCCTATGTCTACTAACAGTTATCCCAGATCCACCTTTTCGGTTCTTCGTCGACCAAAACCAAACGACATCTTCAACTCTCTATGTTGTCTGGCAACCAGAGTTCTATGGCGGATTGCAACAAACTTTCACTCTTGAATACTGTCCAAACGATACGCAGGTAGACAAAGAGCGGTGTGCTGTTGTCATAAACTTGACAGGGACATCCTACACATTGGTGGGACTTAACCCATTCACTTGGTACTGCTTGACTCTATGGGCAGTGAACAGCGCGGGCAACAGTAGCCAAGTGGAAACAGTAGCTTCAACAACTCGTAAGTCTTTAAAGGTCCTCTGCAATCCAAGTATTCATGCTTCCCATCGTGTAGAAAATACCAATATAATCAATCTCTCGTTTTTTGAAATTTTTCTAAAGAAGGGTTAATGAGTTATAGTGTTTTTCCTTCATTAATTACATGATTTCCCACGCTCCTAAGCCCCGCCTCCCAAAATTCCCAAACTCAGCGATCACGTGACAGTACGTCATCGGGAGAATCTTCCGAGCTTCTGCTGCAGTGCGCGAAAGTTTTCTCTATTGTGTTTACCTGCTTTAGCGTGGCAAGTTTTTTTTGTACGAAAAGTTCGATTCCTCCGGCAATTTTTTGATATTTTCCTTTGAATTTCACAATGCCGTCGAGGTGTATCGTGGGAGGCTGCTGTAATACGAATCAGGACGGGGTAAGCCTCCATCTTTCCCCCAAAGACCCGAATTTGAGTTAAATTTGGACAGCTAAAGTGAAGCTGACTCGGGCAAGTTGGAGCAGCCCCATGCATAGACTCCTGTGTAGTGTGCAGTGCACATTTCGACGATTGTGATTTTGATGATGGGGTGCATGCAATCTTCAACATTCAATTCATTTATTTTTCCTCTTTCAATTTTTCAGAGTTTACAATGATGTTACATTTTTTATTTTCCCTCAACCACTTGGAAAAAAAATAAAACTCCCTTCAGCGGTCCAAAGAATTATTATTACCCCCTGCCAGTCAGGGCCTTGGTTTGAAAATTTAGGGGGAATTTCACAATTTTTTTTTTCTCTGGAAATTACTCTGTCCCTATCTCTTGCAATGTCTCTCTCTCTCTATCACAATTTTCTCTTGCAATATTTTTTCCTATCTCTATCATTTGCAACGTACCTCTCTCTCTCTCTCTCTCACACACACACACACACACAATATCTCTTTGCATCTCGTTCTATACCTCTCTGCTCTTCCATCCTGAATTCAATGCACTCCTTACTGTTTACTAATCATGTGAAAAGTAAAGTAAGCAAGATTGCAAGAGGACCAATCACTTGAATGAAATAATATGTGTTACATTTAGTTTGAATAAAATAAACTACGAACTACTATGAAGCATTGTTAGGATTAACATTTTAGGAGTATGAAGAAAATAACAGATAAAAAGAAAGCACAATATGTATTTGGGGGATTGGTCCACTTTAATATTTCACATTAACTAAAACTGTGAATGAGTGTGTGTAAGATGTTGCGTTGGATGAAAGACATGGTAGAAAAATACACCAAAAATATATAAACCATTTGGAAGGTTGATTTGTCCTACAATAGCTACATCATGAAATAGTGCATGCAGTGGCGGATCCAGGGGGGGGGGGGGCCGGAAAAAAAGGTAAAAACACCTTTCTTTATAAAAAAAAGAAGATGGGCCCCTCCTGACGCTCAAGGGGTGGTGGTTAAAAAAATGTCGGAGGCCCAAAAAAAAATTGTGCTCACTACTAACTCCCCATCCCCACTGAGCGAAAAATAGGCCAGCACGATTTTTCAATTTTCAATTTTCGGGGGAAAAAAAAAAAAAAATTGTTCTCACTACCCCCCTTTTTCGGCCCCCTCCCTTGGCGCCGGTTGGATCCGCCCCTGGGTGCATGTACTTTAAATTTCTAATTCCCATATTAGCTAATAAAGTTTCAAATTTCCATTTAGTTTCTCTGTCTTGTCTTGACCCTAAACAGCATAAATCGATGGGGTAATCACTGACTAAATAAATACATCAATTTGAATATGTAGTATCTTCAATACTTCAATACGATTTTCAAAAGAACTGATTGAATTATACTGAATTTACTGATGCATTTTAAGGTATAAAACACAAGAAAACACATGCTGAAATATTTATCCCAAATTAAGTGCATCAGAAAACAAGAGGCACGGAAGTAATGATTGCCTTGCAGTTTCATCCATTATTTCTCTAAAAATGACAACTATTGAAAACTTTCACCCAAAATATTCACCCATGTAGTATCTTTAACATCTGGTGGAAAATTGTTCTACAAGAAAGACTGCTGAAATGTACACTATGCAGGTTAGGACAAGTGTGATCTACCTCCTTCATAGTACAATAATAATCAACTCATTGATTGTGGGCATCAACTGAGAGATGAGGCAAATGAGATATTCTTTAGTACAATATGTAGCTGCAATATCATACGAAAATAAGTAGTCATTATAAGAGAACACATTTACTTTCCAGTATTTTATAGCTCTAAACAGAAAACATTGGCTGACAGCAAATAACTGCTCTAGGATGAATTAACCCTTTTGAGAGTTCATATGTTAATCTACTTTAAACCTACAGACAGTAGGTCACAAGTTTAGTTTGAAAGAATCCCCCCCCCCAAGAAAATAATGATAATAATAATAATAATAAATAAATAAATAAATACATAACCTTGAGGAGATAAGAAGCGGAATGTTATAAATTCTGATACTCTTATGAGAGAAATTACATTTACCAATGAAGATAACCTATAGCTCTAGAAGGTATTTATATCATGTGAAAATTAAAAAACTTACCGGTATCCCTTTTAGTAAGCTTTGTAACCCATTTAACTAAGGTAAATTACTTTAGCCACAATGTTTGAAAAGTAAGTAACATATCAATGTCACCTTCAAAATAAATTTTAAAAATGAAAAGCAAACATCCATATCTTGAATGAATCACACTACACCCCATGCCCAACAAAATATCTGTATATTCCTCTTCAAATCCTCTGTATTCTGAGGAAGGAAAGTTGTCGGATCTGAATTACAGCGCAGGACGGCAGTGAAACTCGCACTGATCTTCCCAGGTATCCCCAGCACAATCTAGCTAGCTGACGATAGGCAACGTGGGTGTTTTTCCTGCAATGAACAAACAAAAAAC
Source organism: Mesocentrotus franciscanus (assembly GCA_037976565.1). Classification (NCBI taxonomy): domain Eukaryota; kingdom Metazoa; phylum Echinodermata; class Echinoidea; order Camarodonta; family Strongylocentrotidae; genus Mesocentrotus; species Mesocentrotus franciscanus. Next base: position 23,194,791 of record CP137667.1, read on the forward strand.
AAAAAAAAACAAAAACACACAAACCATTAGAGATAGTAACATCTACCTCCTATCTATAAGAGTTTTGACAAGACAAATATATACATGTACAGAAATAAAAGGGAAAGTGCACAATTCCCTTTTTTCTCCACTCAATATCATTCAATAATAATTTTTTTTAAAATTGCATCTACTATTAGGAACGTCACTACAATTTGACGCATAAGCAGTGATGGCATGTGACCATGGAATGCAACAACCACCACTTCTATCAATCATATCTGTTTTAATACATCGCACCATTTATATTTTACAATATGTACGTACATGAATAATGAAGTCTGTGAGGTAGCGATGGGGTGCGGACACGAACAGTGGGGTTCGAACTTTGTAACAGAGAATCACCCATATCGTTTAATGTCTCATCAAGACATCTTGATGACATAGTTATGATATATACTGAATTCAATAATTTGGCACCCTCAGCACACCCAAAAAAAAAAAAAAAAAAATTGTGCCTGTACAGTGAACCTTAATGAGATACATGTAACAAACTATTGTTAATTTTCTAGTCCAACTTCTTTGTATTCTATTGTATTTTAGCCCTGATATAACATGGTTTCGATAAAACAGGTAGTTTTTCTGGTCCAAGGAGTTTATTATAACCAAATTCCACCGTGGAACAACTACGATGTATGTATTGTACGGACTAAAAATTGTGAATACTCACTCATTTTCAGTGGTATCTTGTCATGCTTGTTGGCAGTATACTTCTGGCGGTACTGGTAGAAGGCGGTCTCAAGTACCCACCTGTCTATCCAAACACTCCTGAAACCAGGACGGTCTGTGATGCAGTCCAACTCCTCTGGCTCATAACATTGTCTGCGTGAACTGGGGAAGTTCTTTAAAGCAGATGGTCATCACGACCTTCAGCATTGCAGAGCAGCCTCCATGATCCACTGCATGAACACCTGAATGAATGTATTAAACAAAAATGTTTATTATGTAGACCTAGACCTATATCTCATCTTATCATTCATTGCGCTATAATCGTGTGAAAAAATAGGACATGTACATGATGTATCCAGTAAATGTTTGAAGATTTTATTAGTTTCACAATTAACATTACATTGCAGACTAGATCTAGACTAGAGTCTAGACCCTATGTGTGATTTGTTTTCTGAAAATAGATTTCAATAATCTAGATCGAAAGTAAATAGAACTTAGAAGCCAATCGTACAATACAAAAGCTCGAGTATTGTTTGTTTGGTGTCGCAAATCCTGGCTCGGAGCTCGGTCAGCTCAGCTCAGTCAGTGAGTTTCATTACGTAAGCCACGCACTCCGGCCTCCACCAAAGCATTCACTGCCCCGCAGCTGGGCGGTGTAGGCCTACGTAGCTACGGCTACAGCATATTATGTGCACATCACCGGGTACATCGCATCGCATGTGAATAGTGCCGATTGTCTCAACCCAAATATAAATTTAATAACTATAAATGCTCCTATATATAGCTATTTACATCATTCTCACCAATGATTGTGGCCAAGTATTCGATGTCTTCCTGATTATCACGAACGCCGACAAAATTAATTGTCTCAACTTCTCTCAGTCTCACTGGATCTGGAAAGGCAGGCTGAAACAGTCAGTAGTGTAGGCAATATTCCAGGAGCAGCGTAGCAGCATGAACTTCATCTTTTTCCTCAAGTTCCTCTTGAAACTCAGGCAGATTTTCTTCTCCGTCAGACAAAGAATGTTCAAAGAATCCATCCTCGTTGTCACTCCCACGCAAATGATCCATTTTTCGCGAAAAAAATAACTTCCAAAGCAGCAAAGTTCACTAAGTGGTTTTACAAATCAACGCACAAAGCCAATACAATCACGCATTTTACTCTCGCTCAAGCCAGCTTTGTGTTCTCCCGCTGACGTCACAGGGATTACGTAATCGTCAACAATTTCAGGGGGCGTTCCGAAACCTATTTGTTTTTCTCATTTTGCAGCTAAGTGATTGAAAATGACTGGAAATTGTTTTCATCATCAGATTCACGATGAATAATTACTGTACAATAGGTTAAAAGTGGAATTTGAGGTCGTCTGATGTCATAGAACCTTTAAATACCCATATTTTCTTGGCGTTTCAATTTTAATAATCCTTATTATGCTAACATCATACATTACTAGTTACTGAACGCATTCTTTGTTAGCTACTTTGTCTCTCTGCCAATCTCAATGCACACGCTTCTATTTATATTTAGTTTGTTTTTCTATTCTTGGATTCCTGATGCTGAAAAATGTAACCCCCAACGAAAACCCATTTGCATTCCTTGCTACTAAACACTCTTCCTGAGGTATATTTACCGTTATCAAATCATATCTGTGTTTTATTATCTTCTAAACAAGTCTCCACCTAGAGTTTTGCGATTCAAACAGAGTAATCAACATGATGACTACCTATTTCTCTTAGCTGGCTTAAGGGCTTTTCAGTTCATAAATTTCAATGATACATAATTGTTTTCTCCAAAGTCTAGTCTTTATTGTGACCACCATGTTCTTGTCCTCGAAAATATATTTATTCTCCATTAACTGCACATTCTATCTTACTCGTTACTCTAATAAACATATTCGTGTTCTAACTACTGTGTATTAGTAACTGTATTCTACTTGTTCAACTACAGAGAATGTTTCAAAATGTGACCACAAACAGTAGAATGATTGTTTTATTATATTCTCTCATAACTGTTGTAATCATTAATATGCCTACAAATTCAGTTCTAGGTGTTTATTTATTTTGTAATGCTGCGTCTAATGGTAATGGTTGATTAAAGGGCAGCACAAGAAATGAAGCTTATTACAGTGTTGCACCATAATCATAGTGTCCTGTTTTACCCCCCATCCACTTCACTCTATACCATACGGTATACCGTGTAAGTGATCAGTAAATCATAAGATACAAACAGCTTTGCAAAGGATGAAATAAACTTTTCAGAGTTATTTATAACTATTTCTTTCATTTCAAATCGAAAAGTTGCAAACGACAAACCTTTCCCGTAAAACAACACTTATCAAACGCCATTTAGTTACAGCTCTGTTTCCTTTTTTTCTATTACATGCTTCCTTGTTTTGGCCTTATACAGCATTGCAACCCGAGAGCTATGGTAAGTACCAAAGTTGTATCAATGCATCCATTTTGTCTGCTCCTTTGTTTGGTTGGTTGTGAAAGGAAATTATTATTCATTTATTTGTTTTATTCAATAACCACTTGCGGGATGGAACACCTTGATCAGCACAAATGTTATTTTTATAGGGGTCCCCAGGGGATCCCTAAAATATTTTCTGCACACGTCGTCTTTCTCTAGTCCAGAGACTGGAGTATATATCTTTTTTTAATTTCGTATCAATCAAGAGGATAGCACAATTATATTCCTTCCTATGTAATCATGAAATTGATAGCTAGCTCTGACATGTTTAACACAATTTTAACCGATTATCATATATATAAAGATGCCAAAACGGAGCAAACAGAACAACATTTCCCTCACTTACTTTAAACCTTTAATTTCCACTAATTTAAAGAATATGTGTTCTTGAATCCAATTAAACGATTCTTACAAAATACATAACTCATTAAAGTCTGGAGCAGATTCAACTATCCCACTCTCTGTCTCTCATTAAAAATAGTAATGATACTGTAATCATGTTCTGTGTGTTTGTTTTGTTTTGTCATATAGGCATAACCGCCCGCTGGGACAAACAGAGACATATCTTAACATTGTCAAAGGAAAACAATTCCCTAGAAGAAATATGCGTCATCATACAGAGGACTTACCAAGGGCCAGACTGTGCCTCTGTAAATAGAACAGAGTGCATTGAACCCGGCACAAAAGTCAGCATTGACCAGGATGATGACCCAGTTTTGGTGTCCTTAGGCAGGGGCCTGTGCAGTAAACCAGCTGATGTAACAGGTTAAGCGATTGTGCATTATTTCTTAAATGATTATTCATTTTTCAGAAAGGGGTATATGTTGAGTTTCCCATTCTCATTACTAACGAATATTCTCAAGATCTTGATGTAAACGAGGTTTTGAAACAGAAAATATATTTTCCAAGTGGCAAACAAAGAGCAGAAGTCCCCTGATTTGATGAAAAATCATCATAACATACTTCCTTAAAGGTAAAAACCAGTGTTTTGACTAATACGTGATGATACAAATTTTGTCGGGAAACCGACTACTGATTGATATATTTCGTAAATTATCATATCGATCCTGCCTGGATAGATATCCCAAAGCCATTTCAACATTGAACATTTGGGCATATATTTCTGCTTACTTATTAAGTCTGATTTAAACAATATTGAATGGATATTTTGCACCCAAAACCCTTGAACCGCAATTTAACCATTACCAGTCTATATCTTTAATTAGAAGAGGAACTATGCAAAGTTTATATTTAAACACGAAGTCGATATTACATAGATGTAATCAACATACATAACGAAACAATGATCGAGCATGAGACGAACATAATTCATCTTCAGCTGTGTGTATGTGCGTGCTTGGGTGAACTTGTATACATCTGTGTGTGTGGGTGGATTCACAATTGTGTTTAGATTTACATGTTACATGCGTGGGTATTGCTCGATTTTCATGTGTCAGGTGTGTTAAGGTTTTAGAGTGCATAAACATGCAGGTGTGGGTGGAGTACATGTGGGGTTTTTGGGGTATCAAGGAGATACAAAACAACAAATCCTACATGGCTTCGTAAAAAGCTATTTGAAACACAGGGGATATAGGAATGTGAACGAAACATCCATACATAAATGAAGGATATAATTAAACTAATTTGCCATTAAACCAGCCTCCTACAACATTGTTGACAAAACCAATATCCACAACATTATAGTCATGGTATTTTTTGTCTTAGACTCACCAGATGAGAAGCAGCCGTCAACTGAAAGAAGCATTCCTTTCATGACAATCACACTGGGAGTGATTTCCGCTGCTGTCTTCATCCTGCTGATCTCACTGGGTTTGATGTACTTCTATGGAGTGTTATGCTGTGTGAAACGAAAGAAGGGTATGGTGTAGAGCAGCTGGCCCAGGCATGCATTCAAATACAATTATAGCAAACCAAAACATACACATATCAGATGTATTCCCCATTCCATTATTTACATTATATTGACTGGGCTTGAGGGATACATCAGAAATATTGACCAAGCTAAGATCATATTGCCCAGAGTCGAAGACGTATTCGGAGTAGCGTGCAGAATATGGTTTCTTATTTTGCAGCTAAAATACCTTGTATAGGTACTAATAAAGTATTTTTACTAGGATTCAATCTTTACCTTTCTTGTTTCATTTTCTTTTCACTTCACCACCTCTTGATTTCTATTTATATATATTTGTGGTTCTCTCTTTCGTTTTACTTCTTTCTCTGTCATTTCAACTGCCCTTAGATGGCATTCATTTACCCACTGATAATGTTTTCTCTTGCTCTGATTTCTAAATACATTTCATTTCATTTTTACTAATTTTCTTTAATTATCTTTATTTCCTTCTTTGTCATGCTTTACGGTATTTATTTTTAGTTTTGGTTTAAACCATTTAAATCAATCTCCCACTGTTCATGAAATGTGCACTCCTTTTTATTACATGTAACCCTAGCACTTTCACTTCCTCTTACGAACAATAATAATCTCCTTTTCTGTCTCCTTATCTCTCGTACATTGTGCCTGTAGTAACTTTAGCATTCATAATAACACATTTTAGTTTTCATACTGAGACAGCAATTGAGGTGTAAGAAAATGTGGGAGAAACAAATTTCAAATTATTATAGTTCCATACAGGAAATAATAAGACGGTTATAACGATCACAATAGGATGAAGGAGAACTTAACTGCCCTGCAGAGGAATACGAAAAAGGGTATTTTGCATTTTATGTCCATTTACATGAAAATACGATAAACATCATTCCTCACAGACTTTTATCCTTTATTGTTCATAATATATTCGAGGTAAAATTACATATTAGGAAGTTTTTAATTTAAACAGATCAATTCGTTGATCTGTTAGTAGTCATCATGGATTTCTGCTTTCAAAATAATTAAAGTCAACTGTTTTTTATCACAGTCTTACCTTTAAAAGTAAGTACCTACTGTATGCCATATTCTGTACTTTTATTTACATGATTTTTTTGTTTACATTTAAATTCATTATGTGCACTCCAAGCAGACAATGGAAAAACACTCAGCCAGAAGACCGAATGGTAGGTCTATCATTTTGCATTAATTATTGATGTGACAGTTAAATCCAAATAGCAGTCCTTAATTAATTACTGTTTCCTCTTGCAAAATACATGCAAATCGGTTAAAGCTCAGCTGTAGTATGTATAAGCTTGATGGAAGTTACATAGTGATATTTTCTTTTGTTTTTAATTAAGATTTAATCGAAATTTACGACCAGTAGATGACCTACTTTGACAAAGTGTGTATTTCAAAATGTACGGGAATTTACGTTTTGAAAAATTAAAATCTACCCCTTGGTCACTTGCTCCCACCCTTCGCTCATTGTACAGTTATTCAAACTTTGGTTACCAATCTCAGGTTCATTCCCTCAATTAAGACTTTTACGTTGCGAGAAAGCGATAAACTCTTGATTATTTTTGAAATGACAATTTTAAAAAATGGTTGAGGGCGAAATGTTGTTTTTCCCCGGACCTTATAATCCCTATGTATATACCCTTTGTATTTTAGGTAGTAAAAATGGTCTGCCTCTTATAATTACAAGCTACTGTATTATATATCCACTTTAGACATTTAATTATTTTAAACACTCAAATTTAAACAAAAGACTCGGACACCGAATAAAGGACAAAAATACGATGCAAGTTATAGATACATACTCTGTATAATGAAATGATATATATGATCTTTTGAAATTCACTTTAGGTATTTTGCTTGAAAATATTTGTCTAGGTGGACCAGGGAGTCTATGGTGAATTAGCACAGAGAGACCCGCCTCACCCCTCCAAATCAACTACAAACTACTACATGGAAATGGAGCCTATTCCTCGCACAGACAATGACGACTACGTCAGTCCTAGTTTTACTCAAAATTGTTCCGGGGCTATGTATGTGAATAGAGACATGACATATGAAAACGCGGTGCAAAACGGCCCAGACAATGGTTATGCTAGTCCTAGTTTTACTCAAAATGAATTTGAGGCTGTTTATGTGAATAAAGACATGACAGATGAAAAGGCACTGCAAAGCGAGACTGACAATCAAGATTACGTTAGTCCTAGTTTTAGTCCAAAGAGCTTTGGGGATGTGTATGTAAATACACCCGAAAAGGTGCCTAAAAACGAACCCCATGACCTTCATTATATCAATACCCTTCACATAGCACAAGAAGATGATGATAAAACAACCACTACTTATATGGAAATGAAACCCATACCAACTATGCCGTCTCTGTAACATATTTCTTCCACGATAAAGGATAGTGACACATTGGGTAAATCTAAAGTTGTGTATGCGAACACGTGAACGATACAAAATCAGAAATAATACAAAAATCAAGTCCTTTCTGACAAAAGGGAAACGTCTATCGTCACAACATTGTGTGCATCAAGGTAGGTGAAGGTCTTGATATATAAACGGGTTTATTTTGTGTGGTGCAAACGGAAGAAATATATATTATAAACACAATTATAGTTAGAGAATAGCTGATGCCAAACATACTTTTAAAAAGTTTGCGAGTAGGCTTATACATGGTATATGATTCATGTTATTTTCTGTAAAACACTATTGTCATGATTGTCATGTATATCGATTGATATTATATTTATATGTATTATGAAATCTCTATGTATTATCTGATTGCTATGTTCACTGTATGTTTTCTGATAAGTCAAGTAAATAATAATAATAACAATAATAATATATGTACTGAATTCACTCGTTAGGTTGAAAAAAAAATCATCATATAAACAACAAAAATGGTTTTACACTGAATTAAAACAGATTTATCATATTTTGATTTGGTTTCATTATTATATTGAAATCAATTACAGATATATACATACCGCTAGACATCTACATAAATGTAGACACCGTCACTGTGAACATTTGAACCACTGATATCAGACCGTGAGTTATTGCACATCTTGCACAGGTGACTCCTTGTAATTCTGCTTATTTTCACAGTGCTACGCACATTCATTTAATCTGTAGATCTATTTAAATCTGTGTAACTGTCTGTATATCTATCACATGAACATATACTTGTATACACTTGCTTGTATGTAACGGAAACAAATATTCAATTATATTAAAAAATACACAGTAAATATGGAGTAATACCTAAATTAATATTTGTTGAGGATTTCAATCGACCCTTTTGGTACTATAATTTCAATTTTAATTTGTAATATTTAGATAATTAGACAAACGGATTTTAGTAAACTAATAATGCATTATGCATGATGTTTATCATATCATTAAGTCTTTGTTATTGATCGCTATATTTTTAAACGAATGTTATGCAAATACATGAATTACTAATTATCATGAGTTATATGATAAATGAGAATTAATGCTTTAAATGCATCTGTTATCACAATAACGATGCACATTCTAGAACTGGATGGTAGGATTTACGTCTCTATTGTATTTCATATTACATTGTAAGAGCCCTACACAGTATTGTATCTTATATTGTACAATTTTGTCGCTTTATCTGATTTTACATGTGAAATTAAGAATACATTATATTTTTTTCTCCCCTTTTTCTTTCTGATACTCTGTAATGTAACATATGTAAATCATAGCAAATACAAATGACATTTAAGCATTATCTTATTTTGTCTTTTTTGCATTAGTGCAAATAACGGAACGTAACCCTAATACTATTGTTACCTTTCCCCTATTCTAATTACAAAAGCCAATAAGTGCAATGATAATGTATGTGTCTGTTCCGGTGCAAGAACCACCCTCTTTTATCGTATTAATGCACACACCATTACACGTGGATGAATTTTAGCTGACCATGGAAAAGATGGGTTACCCGCACTTATGCTACAATCTCATTTCTAGAATATCTACGAACAACGCAATTTCCCATGATCTTAGTGAGTTAATAAGCTTTGTCTTTGGCACCTGAAGTATGTTTCCAGTAAACATGGTCCATACCTTTTTACTTCCTGACAGGGAAGAACGCTTTTGAATGTGGGTAGAAGTCGTGTTCGTTGGACTATAACCGCCAAACGTAGATGAAATAATAAATCATGCATGGGCAATATGTTGAATCACAGTAATACAATGAATAAATGTCACAGTTTGAACTAGCGGTTTTTAGAGTCATATTATATTATTTTTGTAAATGTAATATATCTCAACAGAGTCATTTCAATGGATGAAAAGAGTACAGAAAAACGGGAAAGGTAAAGAAAAGATTTGTGGGAGTGAGTGAGAAAGATAGAAATAGAGAAAGAGAGAGATATAGAGAGAGATAGACGAAAGATAACTATAAAGGAGAGAGAGAGAGAGAGAGAAAAAAAAAGAGAAGGAAAGAGGCATACAACTTCCTCTATTTAAAAATACTTGAGGTTTGACAACAGTAGATGATAAATCCTATTCCTTAGAGATTGGTTTCGGATTTTACTTACGACAGTCTTTGGACCAGTTTTGGGAACGTAATTTATCTTAAGGGCTACATTGATCACATTTTGTCCTACTATTGGGCAACATTGATATTTTTAATTCCATGATACATTGTTCTAATAAAATGCAATGAAATGCAATGTTTATGAAAACAATATACAAGTGTAGTAAACTTTTCCTAGTGGAAACAAATCTCAATTGTTAGGGATTGTAGGACTTATTTGCCTTCTAAAAGTTTCTGGCGCCAAAAATGTGGTCGTATAACAAAGATGGACACAATATGAATATGTGCAGAAATGTTTGCTCTGTCTTTTCAGGCATCTGGTATATTTTAATTCAAGCTCTGAATAAAAAGTTACTGACCCAAACCACAATATGTGCAGTGCCTGCCCCAAAATGGTGGGTTGTCGTAATGACTAGAATGCAATTTATTTACAGATGAAAGATAATTGTAGGTACTTGTTTTTTCCAACGGTCAACTTTCAAATGTAAATAGAGCAAATATGGGCTAAAACGATTTTCAACAGAAAAATGTATTTGTAATTCAAGTTTAGGATATTTAGATACTTAAATATGAATTCTTACATTACAATGTTGAAACATCAAGGAATATAAAATATGATAATATCAAGTATATATTAAATACATGAATAACTATACATTCATTACTTGTAACAAGGGTATGTGAAGGTGAATAATCTTGATTCCTTAAAGCCCCTCTGCACTAGTTTGGCCAGGAGGGATTAGAGGTATTAGCGTGGTCACTGACAGGTGGTTGTGTCATCAACTCAGCTCTCAATTCACATAAGAAAAAGAGGATCATGGGGGACCAACATGCACCGCTTAGGCATTGTTTTCTATATAGAGAGAGCAAGTAGCTACACTTAGTACAGTGGGACTTAGAATACAAAGAATTTACTATTATATGATATCATCATCCAGGGAATTTAAAACACAACAAAACAAAAGGAACCTTGACACTCAGTATTGACATCTAGTATTGATATCGAAATGATGAATTATTATTAACTTGTTCAGGTCTTGCGAGGAATACTTATTTAGCTCCCATTGTATTGCTTCATCAATTAACACAAACATCATCTGCATTTGACCTTTAACATCGATAACTATTTGAATTTACGAAATTGTCATTATTCAAAGTAACATTACAATTATGTTATTATCATTATTATTATTGCTTGGAGTGGAGCTTCATACGTGTCTTCACTAATGTTTATACCGATTGCAAGAAGGGTATTAGGGGCCTGGTTTTGCTGTTAAAATAGTAGTTTTTTGATGCAGGTTTAGCATTCAGGCTAAATCATTACGGAATGACTGATAGCAATGGGTGGAATAGTAAAATCACATTTAATTCATAGAAGAACTAGAAATAGTCTTTTTTTCGTATAAAACATTATACATGAATATAAACAAATACAAAAATCAATCATAAAACAAAAAGGCCTGATCGATCTATTTAGAGCCATTAATATATATAGGTCTGTTCTTGTCCAGTAAATGTCTTTACATCATTAGACTTCGTTGTCTGATAAAGGGAAATCATCATACATGCAAATTACCAGAGGTATAGAGGGGGTAGTTTCATAAAGCTTGTAACGTAACAAATAACCACGTCGCAATTGGTTTGTTTTTAAATATTATTATTATTATCAATTTGACCATAACAACGCAAAATATACCTTATACCTTATATATGACTTCATTAGACGGACATATGTAGTGAAAAAAATGAGTCATTAAGTAGACATGGTCATTTGCAGGACATTTTCGTGTCGTGTTAACGATTGAACAAAATAAGTACTGCCCTCTCCGTACATTTGCAGGCAGAGGAAACTTAAAGGCCTCCGCAGAAACAAAAGGTTTAATCATAAGTCATTAGTTTAATTATTTATATTGTTTTGAATTTAGGGTTAGGGCTAGGGTTGGGATAAGGGTTAATATACCAGTTGTTATGATCATAGGTTAGGGTTAGGTACGGTTATATATAATGTCCTGTTAATACAAAATGTAGGGTTATATATATATATATATATATATATATATATTTTACTAAAGGCGTCATTGGAGGGACATTTGGAGTGAAAAAATGAGTCATTAAGTAGACATTGTCATTAGGAGGACAATTTGGTGTCCTCTTAACGTTTTTACGTTTTATTTCTCATAGAAGGCATATTTTTTAAATATATCTCTCTCTATATTTGTAATGTTACTAAAGGCGTCATTGGAGGGACATTGGAGTGAAAAAATGAGTCATTAAATAGACATTATCATTAGGTTTAGGGTTAGGTTTAGGGTTAGGTTTAGGTTAGGTTTGGGGTTAGGGTTAGGTTAGGTTAGGTTAGGTTAGGGTTAGGTTTAGGGTTAGGGATAGGTTTTTTAAGATGTCCACTTAATGTACCATGTAGGGTTATATATATATATATATATATATATATGTATGTATTATACTTCTATATATATGGATGTGATGGTAATTGAATTTGAATTCTCATTTATGCTTCTAGATCATCAATAACCACAGTCCATGTCTAAGGAAATCGCTGCATTAAAAATTGTGTAGGTGCTCTCATAAAACACAGCCTAAGAAAATGTGTGATGTTATGATTTCTAACAACATTTAATATTGTAATAAATAATTTAACCCTGATCTGTTTTTTTTCTCGACAGGGAACGAGATAGTGTTTCAACCAAATACCGATGATGTGAGGATAACACCGACCACCTTTACCGAAGGGACAACGACAAGTACCTTATCAGTCAACGTCACGGCCCCCGAGAACTATAGAGGTTATCATGCTCGGCTTGGTTACCAAATCTCACTATCACAATCAAAAGGGAAGCAATAGTTCGTTTTAAGCCCAGTAGAAGGGCGATAAGAATTAGGGCTACTATTACTAAAACAGTTGTTAATTATGCAGTTACTGTTTTCTTGCCCTGCTCATAAAGAGATAATATAATTTGTGTATGTCTATTACCCGAGAGAGATTAGCAAGAAATGTCAGCCCGACTAACAAATCATGCTCGTTCATGAATAACTTAGCTGACTTTGATATTGTGGTATAAACAAAGTAGTCATTAAATGAAAATGACGAAATTTTCTTTAAAACAACGATGAGTAATCATATATAGATGATCAACGACAAGTATGTAATTCAATGATCAAATTAATGACTAATAGCAAAGTTTCGGTAAGTGCTATAAATAAGTATCTACTTATTCCGATTATAAGAAGGTGAATAAAATCAAACGGACGGGTTCAACGGAAACCGGAAGAACATTAATCGATTCCCCTCCATCCTCATTTTACCACACCCCTTTCATTTTTCTTTTTCCTTTCTATTTCGTTGTATGATCAGGATTCATGAGAATTATCAAATGTATCTACAATGTCAAAGAAGTTGCAAGTTCAACAGTTTATTAGATGTTTTGGCGGCATCATTTTGGTGACGTCTGCCTAGCAGCATTACACGACCAAGGGTAATGTATAGTAAACAATGTAGATATAAATGAAAGAAATATTTATTAATTGTTCTTTCTCGTTTTGCTCATCGACAAACTTCTTCTCCATCTTTCTATATATGTCCTCTCCTGTGTCCTCATCTTTTTGCTGTCTCTCTTTATTCCTCATTTTTTCCAGTGCACCTCAATACATATCTTACCTCATTAAATCCCTATCTTCTATTTCATTCCTCAGTCCTATTGACATTCCTGAAAGTCCATCTTCAGGGAGGATAAAGTCTTGCCTTCTACAACATTATTGGAGAAGGTAGTTTCTCCCAATGTCTCCTGACTGTATCCAGGAGGCTCATCCATGCACTCCCTCGTTTTATATCGCCAGGGCAACAGCTCCTCATCACATTTTCTCACAATTTCCATCAGACTGGTGGAGAATCGTTAGTTCTAAACACGACTTTGGTAGAAGAAAAAGATAATTCTTTATTAATTTTTAATTTTGTTAATCCCGTTTAGTCTTCAACTTTCCTTTACGTTATCATTGTTCTGGTATTTGATTTGTCAATTTTGATACTCGGTTTCTGTTAGTCTGCATGTGGTATTTTCTTAGTTTAATACTTTGCATTCTGCTACTTCACTGCTGGCTAAACATATCATAATTATGTACTGTAAACTACACTACAGGATCATCCTACCCCTTTCAGTATCCCTCATCGCATTAACAAAGATGTAAACATATGAACGTCTTGTTTCCAACTGATAATCTAGTAGTGCCATAAAACCTGCGTAGCAACCAGAAACGATATGCATACTGACATAAGTTAAAAACGAAACTTCGTTATTCCAACGACTTTGTACTGCACCGTCTTGCTATTGAGGTGACAAGCAATTGATATATAAAACATTCAAAATTAATTCAATGAGCAAAAAGGGCGGGGATGGGGAGGAAGTAGCAGTAGTTGATGCGTTCATGGGTTGTCCATTTTAATATAAGTAAAGTAGGGCCTTGCCTTTACTAATCCTGTAAACTTTCATTTCATAATCTCGGACTACAGCCTCATCCATGAAGCTCGGTCCTGAAGAAACGCGCAACAGGAATTCACCATTACACCTTTACAACTGTCCCCGTCTCGCCTTCTCCTTCAAAATGACAGAGGTGCCGATTGGTTGCAGGTTGGATACCATTTTTTAGACCATATCATCGCATCGGGAGACACTCTGTGTGTTAGTGAAAGGGAAATGGCTGTGGGTACGATACGTTGTGACGTCATTAGGATTGGGGCTATCAGAACACTCTCTGGAAACTTTGCATCTCTCTTGTTCAGCTCAGATTTATAATCGACAGGGAAATTATTCTTTTTTTTTTCATAAACGTCTATTGGAGAGACATGTAAGAAAACAGTGAGTGGTTCTGAATTCAGGACATTTTTTGAAATGTCGTTTCCAAGTCAAACATTGTTGTGTTTTGGGAGAAATTGTTACCGCTTGTTCCTGAGGGAATTTTTAAATCTACATTGCTACTCTTTACACATTTGTCAAATGGTTGCCCGATAGGATTCTGATGTCAAAGCTATTGGATTGCATGTGCGCGCCCAGACAAAAAAGGCGACGGGCTTCAATACTCCAAGGGGGTGGACAGTGTGTACAGTCAAAGGCAAAATCGTAACATAATCCAGTACCAGTATTATTACTTTATGCACTTTGTTCGTGTACTTATAAACTAGTAAGGCGCTGTAAATGAAATATCAATTATATTGTTATCATGATGAAAATCTTTAATTTTGGGATTTATGTCAGTAAACTGAATTAAATGGCATTGTAAATAGTATGAACTAGAATCTTTAAAAAGTAGGGAATGAGTAACTATAGCGAATTTAAAGGCTGTAATCATAAATTGCGAAACGATTTTGTTTGTTAAGATCTTAAGCTTAGAAATGTTGTCCGCACACTTATGATATTTCAGATATTACACACCTTGTATCCAGCCTACCCATGGTCTCACACCTGCACCACGTGACCAGGATTCAAATACAGCCAGCAAACCGACGAGGAAGAAGCGAGCAGATCCATAAAATGACGGAGGCCCTTCTGAAGTCCTATGTCAGTAAGCAGGGGGAAAATAAGTACAATTCACAAACTTCGGAGTGATTAGTTCACCCCTATTAACACCCTTTTCCTTGATTTAAAATTGATAAAATGTTGTGCCTGGTTTAAAAAGGGGGAATGAGGTGTTTTTGTCTAGCCATTAAGACATATACAGTGATCTACGTTCTGCTTTATTTGATGTAAAACGTTATTTACCTTAAAGTAATTTTAAGTCTGTTTTCCATTAGTTATGACACAACGAAGTTGTGAACTCTTATATTATTGCATATACTACTGTATATTTAATAGTGTTATACTACTGTATATTTAAAAGTGTTTTCATCGCAGTTATTTTGACGCCGTCAAAAGATATTCCTTTTTTATAGAAATTATGGCGTGCTATAAATATATCCTCTAGTTTTCTTTAGAATAATATACAAATATACACTGTCTTGAGAGGTTCTGGTTAGAACTATGCGCAAGAGGTGACTCCAATAGCACTATTTGCCGAGGGGCGCAGCCCCAAAGCAAATGGTACTATTGAAGTCATCGAGGCCCATAGTTTTAACCAGTACCTCGAAAAAGGGCATGGTGTATTTGCTTTATATCCTGCATACAAAATTTATGTTATAACAAAAAATACAATTATTTGGAAAAATTTTATCAAAATTTACAAATTTGAAAAATTACAATTTTTAGTAAAAATGAAAACAAAATAAAAAGATATTTAGATTTAAAAAAAAAAAAATAAAAAATAAAATGTTCAAATTAAAAACAAAAGTAATTTTCATCTCCCAATTAGTACTCTCAAATAGTACTTCTACTCCCAAATAGTACTTTTTCAGAGCAACCTTAAAATAGTTGAAATATTTCTGGTCACGTGACGAGCTCTAAACCAATCAAAAACCATAAATTTGTTGATGCAGGATACAATACAATTTAATACTTAATAAACAATCTTTCCGAGCTTTTCAAATGCCATGTTTTCATTTTACGTGGAGATTGTTGTGCCCCGTGCGTTGTCTTTTCTTCTTCTCCTTTCTGTCTTATCTAAATCTAGGAATCAGACCAAGACGGCCCCCACATCGCCACCCTGGTACAAATACTCTCTCTTGGACGTTGGCGGCGTCTCCCTGGCAGTCGTGGTGATAGGAGTGTTCCTCAACCTACTCATAATACATCTCATGGATCTATGCTGCCAGACGCAGTGCGTTACCATGACAAACACATCCGTTTATAATATGAGCCGCTCCAGAACCAAGTCACGATGATGTCCTTCCTGGAAGCTGACGGATAGAAGGTCTAGCTACGTCGTGAACAAGACTGAAAGCGGCATTGGTCGACGATGACCTGGTCGACGCATCTCCGACAATGGATAACAGTTTGGGAAATAAAGACAACATGGAAATCGGTTATATAACCATGGGGTTAAGACCATGCAAGATTTGAATATTTTGCAACTGTATAACTGTATTCTATAGGCAATTAAAACCGCTCTGTATATTTGAATTGCCTACTTTAGGACCTTGACATAAGATATTTGATGACATAGTAAGTCTTTGTGCGCTTCTAGGCCTAAACTAAATACACGTATGTAAGTGCCTTCTATTGTTTTGTAGTTCATCTCTTTCTTTGGTAGCTTCAACAGAAAATATGGACGTTATCAAGAGTCCCTCCTCAAAGGAACCCATCCGCTGTGTCAGAGATACCTCTAACAAACATCAAGATACATGGTAGAGAGGGATGGACCATAGCTGGAACCAACAGGCATGTACCTGACAGAGGACTGGTAAAGCAGAACGGCGTGCCTGAAGCTACCACCTACTTTGATGACCCTAATTAACAGTCACGGGATTTCGTCTCGCCACGACGCGGGATAGTAAGCCTGTACCACCTCTGCAAAGGAAATCACAGAGTTATCTCTTTGAGAGCGGTAAATACATCACCGGAACATTCGTTAGCCCTGTCAGTCCTGGCTTGAGTGCTCCTAACCAGACTGTTTTCAAACAACCACCCGTTTCACACGTGAGACTGAGAGACAAAACCTTCAATTCGAAGGCTGCATTCAACAAGAGATCCAGCATTTCCATGTTCGACCTCACTAGTAATGCCTGGATTACATTTGCCCCGGGCGCCATACGATAAATTAGTCTACGCCAATTTTTCGTGCGATTTTGGGGGCATCGTAGGAGGCTACGTGCTATGATTTTTGTGTTTACATTATCTACGAACATCGTGCCATTTCTTGAATTGGCCCTCGGGGGCAGGCCGGGGCAAATCCGTCACGGTACGGAGGCTGATCGGAGATTGTACGGAAATCGTGCAATTTCAATGCAGTAGCCGTGCAGTCTCCGCAGCCTCCGCATGGAGATCGTACGGAGCCCGTGCAGCTTCCGTGCAGAGTTTGTGCGGAGAAGGCGCGGTGACCGTGCAGCCGCCGTGCCGTTTTTAAGCGTTTTTTTTGCCTCCATGTTCACCGAAAAATCGTGCTTTTGCTGCACGATCAGCGAGAGTCCTCCGCGCGATGCCCGTGCGGGGATTGTGCAATGACACCTACGACATGTCTACGGACTACGGGCTTACGATTTTTCAAATTGGTATAACTTTCTGCAAAACAAAATTGTAGAGGCAGCGGAGCCCCGCGGAGCCCGTGAATCCGTACGAAAATTTCACGGCCACCTCCTGGCTCCGTACGGAGGCCGCACGGAAGAGGGAATACGGGCAGGATACGGGCTCCGTAGACTAATCGCATGCCAAATGTAATGCAGGCATAATTAGGGACTTTTAGATTTGCACGACGAGAACGTGGACTGCTACGGGGACATCCTTTTAAGGCAATGTGATGTCCTTTTTAAGGCACACTGCCGGGCACTGCCAGTGCCTTAAAAGGACGTCACATTGCCTTAAAAGGATGTTCACGTAGCAGTCTACGTTCTCGTCGTGCAAATCTTAAAGTCCCTATTATTCAGATACTGAATGTGGGCCTACGATGGCACCACATTAAATTGCATCAGTTTCTATCCATTTAAAAAAGTTTTTTGACCTGTGTTAAACATTATTCATATATAACATTTTATAGTTTGCGGTATGAATTCATGACGTAGGGGTCGACGTTGATCGTGTAGCATTTCTTAGATTGATCTGAGCAAAATAATTCAAAAAATAATATATTAATATTGAAATATTTAAGTAATAAAAACTACTAAGGGAATAATACATATTCTGCTGAAATCCCATGCCACTGTACACTTTCCTCAAGAAGTAATTGATTTTGTTCTTCTTCTGTTTTCGCTCTTTCATTTCCTTGTTCACTTCTCCTCAGCAATGGCCCAGTTTGACATCAGGTGCAGTAGTTTACAAGCAGAAGCAGAAGGACCAAACCCTGATTTGAAAGAATATGCCAATTTCCCACCCGTAAATCGGAAGCGCTTTGTTGCTGCAAGGAGGCCTGACAAATCGAAACCAAAATACTTGAACGCTTCGAAGGTTGTTCGAGCTGTCTCTACTTCTGCGCGTGACGTAACCGTTTCAACGGATTGTACTGGCATCAATGGTGAGTGGGTGATTTGTTTAGCCTATACAAACTAGACTGGATGTATACGAAACTCTTTTAAAGATTGAAGGCTCGTATAGCGGAAGGATCGTACACACTCGAATAACAATATTCATAGATAATTAGCCCATAATACATCAACTTCATTCAGCTTATGGTCGTTATACTTTACATACGTTCGCCTACAGTCTCTAGATGCTCTGAAATTCTTTTTTTTTCATTCGGAAATTCGTTTTTCACTGGTAAAAGTTTACAGAGATCAGATCAGAGATTGAATAATTTATCTATCTAACAAGGATACAAATTGTGTTGTTCATCGCATATGAGATTGATACATGTTTATGAAATAATATCCATTAAATGGCATTGACAATTTAATTGTATTATCACCTCACAGGCGCCACCTAAATCGAACTTGTTTAGCTCCTTCCTAAGGAACCCTGTATCAATGAAAAGAAACGTAACCTCTTCTGGAGACATTCAGACCACACGCGACAAAGTCTCCGCATACAGAAGTTACTGTGAAATCGATGACATCTAACCAGGATGCGAGATGGATTATTCAGGGAATCTGAATGACCCTCAGGGGTTCAATCTTACAAACATTCGTCTTGATAACAAATAGGAATAAGTAAGGCTTAACCTTAAACTCTGGTTCATCACCTCCAGGGGTACAATCTTTAAAAAATCGTCTTGATAACAAGTATAATAGATTAAGCAGAAGTTGCAGACCCGGAGAGGAGGCAGGGGGCACCGTGCCCCCTCACCTTTTCAAGTACCCCTAAGATACCCTCTTTACAAAGGAAAAGTGCCCCCTATTACTTCAGATAAGTGTCCCCTTCACCTATGATATTTGCCAATATTTAAATCTGAGAGGTTCCCTTTTATTTTAACAGGTGCCCCTTTACTTTTGTAATAAATGCCCTTTCTCATACTGATAAGTGACCCTTTTCATCTCTGACAAGTGCCACTTTTTATTTGATAAATGCCCCCTTTTATATTGAAAATTGCCACCTTGTTTGTTTCTTATAAGTGCCTTTTTACATTCTGATAAATGCCCTTTTTCCTTTTTAATAAGAGCCCCTTACCCTTCTCATAAATGTCTCCATTAAAATATGATAGCTGCTCCTTTCCTCTTATAATTGCCTCTTTTCAAATCTGAGAGGTGCCCCTTATGTTTAGACAAGGGCCTCATTTCCTTTGTATGTCTCCGGTGAGTGTCCTTATTCAAATGAGAGAGATGCTCTATTTAACTTTGAAATAAGGGCCCCTTTCCGTCTCTGACTCGGATAATTGCCCCTTATATGTTGACAAGTTCCTCCGTATCCTTTCTAATAAGTGCCATTTTCCTTCTGATAATTGCCACTTTTTCTTTGTAATAAGTTCCCCTTTTTCGTTCCCATTAGTGCCTTGTTCATCTCTGGTGAGTGCCCCTTATCAGGTGCAAGAAACTTAACGCGACCGCAAGCACTTACGACAAATCAACTCAAATGTAAACAACACCTTTTGAAAATGTGCGAGCATTACAAAATGCCTTGTTACGTAATGCGAACACGTTTTTTCTAAAGGCATTACAATAGGGAATTCAAACTGCACCTAAGATTATTCTTGATAACTCTTGCGATCTTGTTAACATGTATATACACCTTTGGCAATTGCTGTAAATATATTAAAGTGTAGTAAGTCATACATTGCTACATTGAAATAATAAAATAAAAAAGCTGTTGAAATGCTGATTGCTCTCCCAATCCCATTACATACATTTGATGAAGACACTATTATCTCTCTATAAAAACAGTTTCCACAGCTCAATTTTTGTTGTTGCTCCTTACATTGCTCTCCAGTCCATCGTATATTGGGGAGGATAAGCCAGTAATTTGCACAGATTCATGCGAAGAATGATTTCGTGATGTACTTCTAATCTATAGACCAAAAGAAAACTGAGGAGAATAATTGCTCTGAGTTTTCATGTTATCAATCTAAATTGCCATGAATGAAAATGTAGAGATGACTGTCTTGTTTTCCAGCATTGGATATGTACTCAAAGTTTATAAGCTTTCGATGTGTAATATTATATTTTGTTTGTTCGGGTTATAAAAATCCTGTTTTTGATATACATGTTAGTGTTTTTCCTTGTGCATGTATTGAAGAAAAGTGTATTAAATCTTATTTTAAGCACTTAAATGTATCGATGTTTTTGTTGACATTTAGATTTCAATGATTACTAAAGAAGCATCCGTAATCTATGACATATTTGATACTTTTATACAAAAACAAATTATCGGAACATTCCATTCACAAATTACCGAATACTACATAAGTTATTCAGAGATTACAAATATAAAAGGTGCTAATGAGGACACTTTTCCTATACTATACTTGTTCTGTTATGGCTTTTAAGTAATCAATTAGATTTAAATCGTTTTAATGAGATGAAACTGTTCGATTTTTATATTTAATTGTTTTTTGTCTTAACAGGGTATTTTGTTTGTATGCATTTTGCTTTTCATTGATTGATTTTATTTACCATATTAAAAAAACATATAGGTAATAACATAATATGACAATAAAACAAAAAATTTTTGGGAAGAAACACACTTTACGGCTGTGCCATTATCGCATAGCTATTCTACCGAGGTGTCCTAACAAATAAGAAATGAGAGGAAATGATATATCACAAAATTAATCATTAACACATAACTACAACATTCTAAACATAATTCACACTAATAAACATGCCCCACCCAAAAGCAGACCCTTCCACCCTGACGTAAAAAAATTCAGGTACATTTTATTCATAGATACATCATAAACGGTCAAATGTTGGGACTTTATTGGTGTAATTGAACTTTTGAATTTATTTAAGGTGAAGAATCCAGTGAGTGGACGATAATGATGTTTAAGAAAGTTTAATGATGATTACGATGAGTATGATAATACTAATGGGGTAGGCATGATGATTGTTGTTATTAATGGTAAGACCTTTCACGAAAATTTGGGTGTCGATGTTGAAGTGATGATAAGGATGGTGGTGGTGGTGGTGGTGGTGGTGGTAATGATGATAATGATAATGATAATAATAAGGAATAATCCTACTTTTCCTGCCTTATTAGAGTTTTCTCAACATTAGAATATCAAACTCAGATTGCTTCCTATAAGGATACAAATGTATCAAAGTTTTACGCTATTTTACTACTGTTATCGCGGGCAAAAAGAATAAGACCTCTTTTTGAACAATGTGTTCTACAAGCTTTCTTCATAAACCATATTTCCTCTCCTCAATTTGAGAGGTATTGTGGTCTAGTGGATATGTCTTCGAATTTTACATCACGTGGTTCGCGGTTCCAGTCCCGCCGCGGCACTAATGTCATTTTGGCAAGATATTTAGCCGCTCTCCAACCAGGTGTTAATGGGTACCGGTATGATAAATTCCTTGAATGCTGTGAAGCCCGACATCGGTAGCCTAGCAGCGCCAGATATTAGAGCACCTGCAGCACTTTGTGTGGTGGAAATTAATATTATTGTTTTTATTTATTTATTTTTTTTTAATTTTTATTATTATTGTTATTAATTTGTCTTCAAACAAATAGTTTTTCCATCAACTTTTCAGAACCTAGAGCTATGGTAAGCGGCTGGTAGATAATTTAATATGATCCGACACATTTATTTTTCCCAATGATAGTGGATAACTTAATATAGGCTATGTGATGTCGCAAGAAGTTACATCCCGTTCAATATATGTTGATACAAAAAAAAAATTGTCATTAAACTGAATATAATATATTAATCCCTGATAGATTTATCTTGCTAACATTCGACCTGTAAAACAATTTATCAGACTTTCGCATTCCTGTTGTAAGTTCAAGTGGTTAAATTTTATAGCACAACATAAATAGATTGAGGAATTTGCTATATTAAAATGACGTGCACTGAGTAGATAGTCTATCTTTTCTCTAGTACGAAGGTTATCGCATTGCCTATATTCATTACTGATAGAATATCAATACTCTGGAAACCTAAGAGTGGTTTCATACCCTCTTTATATAAATCTAGATAGTTACAATAACTATTTATTATGATATACTCTAACCATCGCACGCAATACTATATCCTTGGGTGAGTTGAATAATCAACCGACTGGTTTGGTTATAGCGTTGACTCACGGGCAGAGGAAACCACTAAAATCAGCGGTTATCTTATATCCATGACATCAGAATACCATCTGTTATTCACAATTTGCGGAGTGATACGTTTGTAAGTGAGTTAGTAATCAATTCCAGCTTTCGCAATGTGTTTGGACTTTAGCTGAAATTGAAAATGGACCTTCTTCCGACACAGAAGACTGAGTAACGGTTGATCTTGATGTTGTGCACTGCATTCAAGAGTGTCTTCAAGCACTGCTTGTATAGAAAGTACAGATAACCTAAAAATGTTGACAACAAACTGTGTTTTTAAATAATGTACGGGGAGGATTCTTATATCATCTTATTATCATGACTATTTGACAGCACTGTGAGCAGGAACTGCAAATCATGACATAAGTTGCTTTAGCATCAGAACATGATGTCTCAGTTATCCTGGTGCTATTCAGAATGCGCTATAGTTGCGTGAAAACACCTTGATATCAGCTCCTTTTACACATTTTGTAACAGTCGCTACAAGTTTAACAGATCAAAGTTCATAAGAAACTCTTTATTGCTTCATCCTGAGTAAAACGCTTCTTCAAGATCAGATTTCTCAAAGATGGAATAAGCATTTATGCTCAGCCTTGTATTCTTATATATCAACAGAACGAACTCAATAAATATGAAGCAATGCAGAGCTACCTTATTCTTGTTAAATCTTCTGGTTTACCCTGAGCTGATTCAACAACATTATGCAGAAGACTGTTTTGGTAATTACAGAGTATTTTCATCATTAATTTTTGTTATGCCGCACACAAATGGGAATTTATAAGTAAATTTAAAATATAACTACTCTTACATCAGCTATCATTATATACGATGCTTTCGTCAACAGGATTAGAAATGGTCTGGAGTTAATGTTCTAGATGATATAGCGTTGTATAATGGTAATACGTGTAGTATGACTGTAGTTGTTGTAGTAGTAGTAGAAGAAGTCGAAGTAGTAGTAGAAGTAGTAGTGTTAATAATTATAAACTAATATTAATAATGATGATAATAATGATAATAACAACAATAATAATGATAGTAATGATGGTGATAATGTTAACATAATTACTACTAATGATAATGATAATAATATTTACAATAAAAAAAATATATAATGATAAGTATATGACTTGTGATAATGATATTATATGAATTATGATAATGATAATAACAATCATAATAATACAAAAATTACTTATAATTATAGTGAAATTAATGATAATGATAATACTAATGATAATGTTAATGATAAAGTTAATGAATATAATGATAATCATGCTAATAACGCAATCACGTAACAGGACAATCACCCTCCGGACATTCAACCCCCGGAAAATTACCCTTCGGAAAACTACCCCTGCGAGACTGTCTAATGTACATTTTTATGTCCTCTTTACATAAATTTGTATTTGTAAGCGCTATTGCACTTATAGTTTTTTAGCGTTCCTAATGTTCTATATTATATATTAGTATTACTATCCTTCTAGGACAATGACCTCCAGATACCCCCCCCCCGGATAATTACCCCGCAAGGACAACCACCCCCGAGGAAAATTACTCCCGGAAACTTACCGACTAGGACAATTATCCCTCCCCGGAAAATTACCCCTGCTCATTAATTAAAGAGGAAGTACGCTCTGATAATAAGTTGTTTTGAATTTTTTCGGGGTAATTATCCTCGGGAGGGGGATTTCCCGCTGGTAATTGGCCGGAGGTTTATTGTTCAGGGGGGAATTGTTCTAGTACCTATTGATAATGATATAAGCCCCCTAACACTAATAAGAAGAAGAACATCATGATTATTATTATTATTATTATCATAATAACGACATCAACAAAGTATTCAATTCTTAAGACATATAGTACCGGCAAATCTAAATGTGCTATCACTTCCAGGAAAGACGGCAGAATTAAACGTCACCTCGAGCAAGAATCGGACTATTCATGCGGACACAACCTTCACCTACTGCTGGAAGATATTTGCCCAGGGTGAGGGTTACAGAGTGAGACTGAGTTTCTTGACTTTTGTTCTAAACAAAGGCTATGACTATGTAGAAATCGGAGATCTTTGGGATGAATCAATGAGATCGGATAGTTTGCTCGCCAAATTCAGGTATGACTTTATTCGTTATTCTCGCAGGTTCCGTTTGGTCAATTACATGACCCACTCTTGTTTTGTTTCCCTCCCTCTTTTTCTCTGATACGTCTTGATGGTGTCATCATATTAGCCTATCCGAATATTGATTTTGTTTTTTTTTCCGTTCTCGCTCTAAAATTTGCATTACATCATATACATGTAATAGCAGATAATGAATTCGTTTATATTATATTCCGAATCGTGAAAACAGTTGTGTTCAATTTTGTTCGTTGTACAGCCAACGACAAAGGCTAGAATGCCGATAACTTGGCTAAAATAAACAACTGGTGATATCAGCTACATCCTTTAGTCTTGTGGTCTTTCATTTATATTTTGCTCACAACACACAAGACATTCCGTTATATACGCCAGTTTTAGTCCACTTCTTACGATTTATATATATATATATATATATATATATACATAATACTAAGAGGAACAATATCCAACGAGATGCAATATATATATATATATGAATACAGTGTATACACTGAATATATTATTTTATCTTAAAATCCTGACGTAAGGTTGGCTGTCTCTCATCACCTGCCATATGCACAACCCTACCATCTGTTGTTCCTAACTTTTACTGGGTACTCTCTCCTCTTTACATCACGGCAGTGGGATGGTCCTTCCCAAAGATGTCATCTCTCTAAGCACGGGCATGTGGATTAAATACATCCTCAAAGATGGATTGGAGGAGTATCATAGCAGGGAATTGGAATTCAGCTTGATGGCCGAAATACGAAGAGGTAAAGTGCCACCCACTTCATTAAAACTACCTATTTATCATGCCATCTACACTTCAAATTTAGCAGAAGTTTTAATGTAATACAGAGCGAAATCACAAACATTAGAATTAAATACATTTATGTGACTGCACCTCCAAGAAATAGGACTCTTCTATGAGCATCGCTGTTTCTGCACAGTTGCACAGTGTATGTAACGCTTTTTTTTAATAATCCATATAATTGATTTTTATAATATATTGTCGAACACAATGACATTCACATTTATGTCACTATAAACATCGGAAAGTTTTAAAAATCTGAATATATTAAATGGAAATTTGCCAACCTGTTAGTAAGCTGTAGTTTAGTCTGAATATATTTGCAGAAACAATTAAGAAGTATTTGTGAAATACACTGTAGCCCTCTTATTTCGATAGCGTCATGTAAAACCAATGACCATTAATAATTATTATTGTCTCTTATTCGATGTTCAAATATCACCACAGTTGACATCAAGCTTTCATGCCCCACTCCATCACCTGACAACATAAGACATCCATTAGGAAATGGAAACTACAGCACCAACGGTTACCGCCTGTGGTGGATAAAGACGACGCCACCGTGTACGATCACGGCAAAGCCATATAGTCTTTGGTTGGAGGAGGGATCCTACGTTTACTTGGGGGACAGTATCAACGGACCGTTCCGAAGAGATACGTGGTTCAACTTGACCGGTAGGAGGGAACAGTGGTATCTGTCTAAGAACAGTTATAGATCCGAAGGAACCAATCTCGTGGTCGTTTTCACCTCTAATTTTTACCGACCCAAACCCGGATTCTTCTTCAAAGTGTTAGCTAACTCGACTGACGGGGCATATGAGACACGTGAGTTGAAGCATGTTTAACATCATTATCATAAGCATCAGGATCAGCGTGTTGGACATGTACATTAAGGATAAAGAAATGGGTAGGATGGACGTTTAGTAACTTAAAAAAACAATATCCACAACATTCTAGTCAAGGTATTGTTTGTCCAAGACTCACCAGTTGAGCAGCAGCCGTCAACTGAAAGAAGCCTTTCTTTGTTTGAAAATCGAATAACCTTGTCACTCTGTCATTTTTGGTCGTTTTTTTCCTATTTAGACCCACCAGGTCTGAATGACAATCGCACTCGGAGTGATTGTTGAGTATCGGTACTTATATACACTCATCCAAATTTAGTGTCTGCGCTTTAAAACTCTTTACTATTATTTAGTATATCACTTATAATCCCCTTTTCTACGTCTACGTACAGTCATCCCAGATTCACCTTCTCGGTTCTTTATCGAACAAAACCAGACGACATATTCAACTCTCTTCGTTGAGTGGCAACCGGGATTCGATGGCGGGTTGCAACAAACTTTCACTCTGCAATACTGTCCAAACGACCCGCAAGTAGAGGGGTGTGGTGTGGTCACAAACTTGACAGGGACATCCTACACATTGGCGAGACTTAAACCATTCAAATGGTACCGGTTGACTCTATGGGCAGTAAACAGTGCGGGGAATAGTAGCGCAGTGGAAGCAGCATTGGCTTCAACAACTCGTAAGTTTCAGAAAAAACAAGAATTTCTGATTTTCTAGACGTTCTAATGTTATTATCCACAAGCTATACAAACATATGTCTTGATACTGAATTCATTTGTTTGTACTTTGCCGTCATTTGCTTTTAGTAATGCATACGCTTCCATAAACAGTGGTTTTAGGTATACTTGGGTTCCCGCTGCACGAAAACCTGTTTAAATTCCTTGTTAATAGTATTCTTCTTTAGGTACATTTTTCTTTATCAAAATTTTCTTCGGCATGTTGCACTTCTAACATTGTCTTTTCTGCGTTCTAGATTACTCATTTACATAAAAGTGCATATAATGTCCCAATATCTTTCTTTATCTAAAGTTTAGTCTTCAGTATGACCCCAATACCTCATCTTACAAATAACATTTGTTTTTTCTTTCAACTACGTATTACATCTTACGCGAAACTGTAACAACATTATATATATATATATATATATATATAGACGTGAAGAAAAAATGGTCTAGGAACGTGAGACGTAGCTGTACTTTACAATTTTATTACGAGCTTTCGGCTTGTGAGGCCTTCTTCAGGTTCTGAAGTGCAAACACATACAGAAACAAATACATTGTATGAACAGATAGATATGCATGGCATACAAACTTAATATCACTCAATCATATAGTCAAGCATCATGAACATAGCAAAAATTAGTACGAGAAATACTTCGGAATAAACTTAGAAATAATTATGCAATTTCAAAGTGTTTTACCTTGCTTGTGTGTTGGGCTGTCGTGTGTGTTTATTCAGTTGATGTGATGTATGTGTGCGAGTATAATAAGGGAAGTGCGGTCAGGTGTGGGTTACTGACCTGTGACACGGATGTTACTGATCTATGACACCGCCGGTGTCATGACCTGTGTCTAGGGAGGGGAGAGGGAGGGGGATAGAAGGCTTCATTCAAATGCATTGGAGTGTGCGCAGTCCGATTGGCCCTACATTGTATAACAAATGCAAGGATAAAACGTGAGAATCAAAGACTAAAAATAAAATAAAATAAAATAAATTAAAGATAAAATTAAAATCGAATACACTGCGTTGAGGCAGTTTTTTTTAAATAATGTGAACAAGTGCATCTGATATGTCGGTGTGTTAATTGCCTTATTGATCAGCATTGATCCCATCTGGGTGTAGGGTTTTAAGTTTTGATATCCAAAAAGATTCTCTGTGGAGGATTGTGTGGCGTGATTTGTTGTGGATTAATTCGATTCCGGTGATTTGAACATTGTCTAGTGAGTGGGATGGAAGGTTGAAGTGTACTGTGTATGGTAGTATTTTGTGTTGTGTTGCCGAGTGGAAGTTCTTTATTTCGGATCGTGTGTTGTTGAAGCGTGTGTATAGTGTAGTTTCTGTTTTGCCAACATATTGTTTGTTGCATTGAGTGCAGGTGATGAGATATATCACCCAACTGGATTTGCATGTGATGTGTGAGGTTATGGGGTATTCTTGGTTAGTTACTGTGCTTCTGAAATTGGAAGTGTTTGTTATGTGTTTGTGGATTATGCATCTTTGAGATGGGCATTTGGAAAATCCATTGGGCATGGGGTCCCGTGTTCATTTTCGTTTTGGAGGGGAATGGGTGTCCCGCTTTTACGAGTAGGTCCCGTAGTGTGCGCCCTCGTCTGTACGAAGTTGTTGGCTGTTTAAGAAAGACGGCTTTAGTTGTATTTCCTTGTTGTAGGAGGGGAAGTGTTTTTCATTATGCCTGGGATCTTGGCAGTGGGGGGGAGAAGGGTACCGTACAGAAGACGGTGTCCTTGTGTTTTTCAGAGCGTGGTTTGTATTCAAGTAGTTCCTCTCTGGGCTTTTCTTTAGCTCTTTGTATTTGTTGTCTAACCATGTCTGGTCGGTAATTTCGGTCTTCAAAGTTCTGTTGTAGCTGTGTGAGGTGGTGATCTTCACGATCAGGTTTTGAGCAGATTCTTCGAATTCGTAGTGCTTGGCTGTATGGTATGCTTTTGAGGGAGTGGCTAGGGTGGCAGGAGGATGGCAGGAGGTATGTGTGTGAGTCCGTAGGTTTGGTGTATAGTTCTGTCTCTATTTGGTTATTGGATAGTTGGAGTGAAACGTCGAGAAAGTGAGTCCTGTCATTAGATGATTCGAATGTGAATTTGATAGTTGGGTGTATATTGTTCATTTTTTCTTGCAGTTTGGATAATGTTCTGGGTGAGCCTGTCCAAAGAAAAAAGATGTCGTCTATGTACCGTTTCCATGAGTTTGCCAGGGTGGGTGGTTGTGTTGTGTTGAGTATTTGTTTCTCTAGGCGGCCCATGAATATATTTGCGTAGGTGGGGGCAACCGGTGTACCCATTGCTGTTCCCTCAATTTGCAAATAATGTTTTCCATTGAACTGAAAATTATTCAGTTTAAGGATGAGTTCAAGTAATCGTATTAATTGATCTGTAGGTGGGTTCTGTTCCTTTCTAGTATTGAGGGCTTCCCGACAGGCTTCAATGCCTTCTCCGTGTGGTATATTTGTGTACAGAGAAGACACGTCTGCTGTTGCCAGTATGGTTCTAGGGGAGAGGGGGTAAGAGTCTTTGTTTATTGCTTGGATGTGGTTTAGAAAGTGTGTTGTGTCTTTTATGTGGGAGGGCAATTTTTCGGTGAGGGGGCGTAGGTAGAAGTCCAGGTATTTGGACTGTGGGACACGAGCAGCCTGAAACAATTGGTCGGCCTGGATTGTTTGGTTTGTGGATTTTGGGGAGAAAGTAGAGGTTGGGGCAGACAATAGTCTTGGGTATCAGACCTTTCTGTGTCTGTAGGTCTATGTCTAGTTCTTTTAGTACCTTTTGAACTTTGTCAAGATGGGATAGAGTGGGGTCCCGTGCAAGTTCTTTGTAAGTGCTTTCGTCTGATAATTGTCGTGCCCCTTCTGATATGTAGTCTTCTCTAGACATAATAACTACTGATGATCCCTTGTCTGCCGGTTTTATGACAATATCAGTGTTTGATTTCAATTTTTGAGGGCTTGTCTTTCTACTTTTGATAGGTTGTCTCGGCGTTTTGTTGTGTTGTAGGTATCTGTACATGCGGTTACGTCTGTCTGTACGTTTTCAAGAAATATCTGTAGATATGGATCATGGACTTTCGGGGTCCATGTGTTTTCTGTTTAATGATAGGTGGCTGTGTGTTCTTGTCTTCCTGAGTTGCAGTTTGGCTCGGGGTGGGCGTTGGGTTATCACTCGTTTGTGATTTGCCTGCAAAGTGGAGTTTAAGTTTCATTTGCCTTTCAAATGCTCCTAAGTTTCTTTTGATTTCTAGCGGGTCTACCTGGGGTGGTGTGGGGCAGAATTTCAGTCCTTTCTGTAGTAGGCTTGTTTCTGCTTCTGACAGAGGATAATTAGATAAGTTAATTACCGATACTTTGATGTCTTTTTGAGCTTGGTTTTGTTCCATTTCTGGAGTTACATGTGCGTTGTTATTGTTTATATCTTGAAGGTGTGATCTCCGTTTTCTATATTGTTTTTTCCTTAATCGTCTGCATTGGTTTCTCTTGTTTGGTACATTCGGCGGTTTGCCGTTGTTTAAGTGGGGAATGTTACATATACGTTTCTTAATCTCTCTACAGTTCATTATATCCCTTTTCAGCTTTCCTTCTTTCATCTGGATGAGTTTTCTTTCAGTCCCTTTGCAGTCTTGGTTGATTTCATTGATTGTCACGTGGTAGCCCATGTCTGTGCTCAGGTCGTGTACTTCCTTTCTAAGCTCCTCTGTGCGTCAGTAGTTCTTCAGTTCTGCGTTCTAAAGCTTCGATTGTGATGTCCCGTAGTTGGCGCGAGGCGTTCCACAACGCCATTGTCCACTCGTTGTCAGTTGATTCATCTATGACAAAGCTGGATGACTTCTTGATAAGTAGACCTTTTGGGACGATGTCTAAATCTTTGTATAGGTTCAGGTATTTGGCGTGGAGTCGATATCGGTCAAGTTTAGTGGTGCAGGTCATGACGCCGGCTGTGTCATAGATCAGTTACATCTGTGTCACAGGTCAGTAACCACAATTGACCGCACTTCCCTTATTACACGTACACATACATCACATTAACTGAATAAACACACACGACAGCCCAACGCACAAGCAAGGTAAAACACTTTGAAATTGCATAATCATTTCTAAGTTTATTCCGAAGTATTTCTCGTACTAATTTTTGCTATGTTCATGATGCTTGACTATATGATTGAGTGGTATTAAGTTTGTTATGCCATGTATATCGGTTAATACAATGTATTTGTTTCTGTATGTGTTTGCACTTCAGAACCTGAAGAAGGCCTCACAAGCCGAAAGCTCGTAATAAAATTGTAAAGTACAGCTACGTCAAACGTTCCTAGACCATTTTCTTAACGCGTACATATTCTGGAACACCCGTCGCCATGTCAGAGTTGAGAATTCTCGCACTTATATATATATATATATATATATATATATATATATATATATCAATAACGGTTCTACGAGCTCAGCTACAGAGAATGTATCAAATTTTAACCACAAAAACTATAGTTATTGTTTGATTGTATTATCTTATAACTGTTGTTACTATGTACAGGCCAATAGGTTCAGTGTTTATTATTTTCCTTTAAGGCTGCATATAATGGTATGGTCGGAGAAGGAATAATATATAAAGCATAAAGCTATTTCTAGTGTTGCACCAATGTAAAATACAGACAAATTTTCAACCGGTGAAAGAAACTAGTCAGAGTTTTGTATAACTTTTTTCCTTCGGAATGCTCCCTAGGGAGTAGAGAATGTGCATATATATTGTGTGCGGGTAGGCCTGAATCCGATGACCGGGGTAATAATATATACTGCGCCTAGAAACAAAGTATTAGTCGCGTTATAAATGTGATCTATTATTATTATTATT
Organism: Mesocentrotus franciscanus; assembly: GCA_037976565.1. Classification (NCBI taxonomy): domain Eukaryota; kingdom Metazoa; phylum Echinodermata; class Echinoidea; order Camarodonta; family Strongylocentrotidae; genus Mesocentrotus; species Mesocentrotus franciscanus. The sequence goes on from CP137667.1 coordinate 23,227,062, forward strand.
TAAAATCGAAACATTGCAAACTACAACCTTGTGAGGTTAAAAAACACTTATCAAACGCTATTAATACTACAGCTCTGTGTTCCTTTTTTTCATGCTTCCTTGTTTGGGCCTTATGCAGCATTGCAACCCGAGAGCTATGGTAAGGACTAGCGTTTTATCATCAAGAAATCCCTTTTGTTTGCTTCTTTGTTTAGTTGGTTCTGAGAGGAAATTCTCGTTAATCCATTTATTTTATTCATGACCTTATTGTAGGATTGAACACTCTGATCAGCACGAATGTTGTTTTTCTTAGGGTCCACTGGGGATCCACAACATATTTTCTGCAGAAGTCATCTTTCTCAAGTTCGGAAAACGGAGAATATTTCAATATTTGATTTCGTACAGTCAAGGGCATAGCCAAATTATATTCCCTCCCATGTAATCATGCAATGAATAGATAGTTCCACTTTTGTAACTTCGGAGAAAAAAGCATTTGTTTACCAGATTTTGTATATGCGTCTATGGAAAAGTGATATTAAAAGGTGCATTTTTTCATAATTGCTCCCAAAATTTAGGTAAATACTTTTGTAGAAAGACGGGTAATTAAGTGAACAATGTTGTGATATCAATAACACAATTTTCATCAAAAGTGGATTTAGCTCCTTTTGGAATTAAACTCTTCACATGTCGAACAAAAGTTTGACTGAGCAGAAATATATAAAGGGAAGCGAAAACGGAGCAAACTGAACAACGTTTCCCTTATTTACCTTAAAACTGTTTATGTCTACTAATTTAAAGACTGTGTTCATGAATCCCCTTAAACGAATTGTATAGAATACGTACTACATTAAAGTATGATGATGATTGACCAACCCACTCTCTATTCTCTTTAAAAAAAGGAGTGATACTGTAATAGTTATATGTTGTTGTGTTTTTTGGCACATAGCCATAACCACGAGCTGGGATAAACAAAAGCATATCTTAACATTGTCAAAGGCAAACCAATCCCTCGAAGAAATCTGCTTCGTCACACTGAGGACTTACAAAGGGCCAGACTGTGCCTCTGTGAATAGAACAGAGTGTGTTAAACCCGTTACAAAGGTCAGCATTGCCCTGAATGATGACACGGTTTTGGTGACCTTTGGCAGGAGACTGTTCAGTAGACCAGCTGATCTAACAGGTAAAGCTATTGAGTATGTTTACTTTTACAAATATTTATATTAAGAAAAGGGAGTATTTCGAGATTACCTCTAGTCATTTACCATCACTTCCAATTACTTACGAATGTTCTCAATATCTTTATGTAAACGAGGTTCTGAAACAAATGAAACATTTTATGAAGTGGCAAGAAAAGAGCAGAAGTCCCCTGATTCAATGGATAATCATCATAGCATGCTTCCTTAATTTTATGAGCTATTATCTTAAGTGTACATTGAAACATAAAGCCGATATTACTTAGATGTAATCAACATACGGAACGAGGAATGAGCATGGGTGGGTGAACTTGTGTTTGTGTGAATTCACATATGCGTTTAGATTCACATGATACATGCACGGATATAAATAATAATAATAATAACGTTTTATTTACCCAGGGTAGCCACTTCAGTTATGAAACTGCTCTTCCAGCGGGCCCTGCATAACATAATATGTTACTATTACCCTTCTCAAATCTAATATGCTGAGCGCCTAGCTAGAAGGCAGAAGGTCCCATTGTTATAGGTCTTTGGTATGACTCGGTCGGGGATAGAACCCACGACATCCCGTTCATGAGGCGGGCGTTCCAAGGAAGCAGCTAAATAGATTGACCAGGATCCCGAACGCATTCTCTACCACACGTCTTCCACGGGAGACCCGGTAATTGAAATGAGTTTTTCTCTTAGCATCGCGCTTCTCCCACACGGCTTCATAAGGATGAAGTAAGGGATGTCCTGGTTCTGGTCATCGTCGGGCAGAGGACATGGTGGTGGCAACCCTACCCGGCTTCCTTCGAGGAGTTCACTGAGCTCTGAGTCATTATAGATTTGGGCATCAGACATGTGTCCCACTCCACAAACTTCAATCCATATAAAACGATACTGGGCATTCACCAAGGCGAGGAGAAGGATACTGAAAAACCCTTGTAGTTGTGGTACAAGGAGCCTGTGTTGGGTGGCTTGATGATGGCAATATTCTTCCCGTCCAGAGCCCCACCGCATGAGGCACATTCCACTTGTCTTCAAACTCATGAGCAAGGGCTCTCCACTCATCAGGCGTCACATGACCGGCGAACACTTCGTCCTTGTAGGCTTCCACGATGGCCTTGCACACTTCCGGCACCATATGGCAGATTACTACTTTCCTGCACCGGAACGCATAGGAGTGTGACGAGTAATTGTCCCCAGTGGCCAGATGTTTCAGAGTCACTGACAGCTTCAGTCTAGGTGGTGGGGCAGAGCGGAACTTCGTGTCTTGTCTCTCGGTGGCTATTTACTCTTTCCAGGATCTCATCGAAGAGCTCTGGATGCATCCTCAGATAGTTTTGGAAGGCGTTGACATCTTCAGGGTGGAGCTCTATGGTGAGAAATTTTGAGTAGTGGTCCAGCTGCTGCCTCCTGTCTTCCGATAGCCATTTGCGCATCCACATGGATCTTGGCCTTCTCATCCGCCTTCTTCGCCTTCGCCTACAGGTTAGTATGGATGTTTGCGTGGTTTCAAACTTTTGACCGATTTCCAGAGATATACTGTTCCAATCGCTTAAACACACCATAGGCAGGGTACACAGTGCATATACCTAACATTAAATAACCTTTTCTTTCTTGTAAAATGTTGTTTCTTTTGATACAATACGATGATACACTTAATCAGTCTAACCAGTGAATTTGTGTAATTATGTGATTTGAATTATAATTTAATATTCAAGGTATCCCAAGAGGTCTATGCTGAAATTTCATCGACGGAGGAACATTAGCCTGAGTCTCCGAAGTCCACTAAAGGATTCTACATGGATATGAAACCAATTCCACCTTCCCAGTCTACAGTATGTGGTTGTAAGCCATCAAGCAGTTCTACTGGTGACTATGTCAGTCCCAGTTTTAGAAGGAAAGGGCATGAGCCTGTGTATGCATGTGCAGAGGATCCGACGTATGCCACGGCTATATTAAAACTGACAGGAGTTGATGATGATGTGACAACCACGTATGTGGACATAAATCCCAACATGCCAATGGGCTCCTGTTCACACGGCTCCAAAACATCCGGACCTCAGAACAAAGGATACTGCAGTCCTACCAACAAGCCCAGGTAGACAGGGCAGAAGCTGTGCATACCAACACAGATAACGTGAGAGCACCAAAGGAGGGAAATCATGATCCTCAGTTTGTCATTACGGTGCCGATCACAGTGAAGGTGGTGATGTGATAACCACATAGCCTACATGGAAATTTATCCTGAAATGGCAAGCGAGTTCTGTTCCCACGACAGGAAACCATCTAGATCTGACAATAAGGAATGCCTTAGTCCTTCTTTAGAGCAACTGAAGAATGATGATCCTGTAGACAGGGCATGAGGAGTGTATGCCAACACATAGAACACATGTCAGGATGAACCTGATGATCCTGAGTATATCAATACAGTTCCCATGGCAACATATGGTGGTGATGACGGGACGGCTGCATACATGACGATAAAGCCTTTGTCATCCACCATTCAGTTCTCACAATTATTACTTTGTTGGTATATCTTTCACACTAAAGGCTTGGAAATTAAATGATGAAGTAGACATGCCTGAAGGTCATCATGCTAAAACGGAATAACCAGCAGCATGCAAATTGCAATATGAGATATTTATCACACAAATTCTCAGTAATAGTAATACACTAACGTTGGTTCACAACACTTGTTAGAAAAAAAAACAAGTTACAATAATTCATTAAGCTAATGAAATCGTTGCATTTGATAGGCTGTGATAAACGTTGTCATAGAAGTATGGGATTTATAAGTGATCACAGCTTTTATTAAACAGCCCAATACCACAAATCAAATTTCGGACAAAAACACTGAGGCATACTCCTGAGCCGTATCAGATCAAACTGATCAATGAATGTTAACAAGGATGACATGAATACACTTTGTATACTAAGTATGTACATATCTTACTATAAAGAAGTATTTTCAATTTGTGTTGCTTCTAATTTTTGTTTTTTTGTTATGGTAATGGAAATATAAATGTAAATGACCAATGCATAGTATCGTTTTTTAAGCAACTACATACATGTATATGCATATTGAATGACTAAAAAATCAAATTTAATATATATTCAAATTCGAAGAGATTAAAGAATGGTGGTGGTAATTGATTTTAAAGTTAACATATTATAAAATATCACAATCAAACGCAGGTCCATTTTTTTCCAAATCAATGAACGCGTGCATTATCGTTATAACGCTTTAGATACAACTAAAAGTATCGTGTCAATCAAAGACAATGACATGTCTATTTCTTCAAGAAATGAATTCATCAATGATGGTTTGTTTCAAAGCTTTGTACATGTATATACTAAACAAATTAGTTATTGAAATCAATGTCAACACTATTCATTTTGCTCAGTTCATTAGATGTGTATTGTTACCTCTCTTAGTAGTTTTTTTCTGTACATTTATATAAGTACTCAAAATTAAAAGCAGTTTCAATTCTAAATGGCCAAATAATCTTATCAACGAATATGTTAAGCACTTGATGAGTAGCTGAACAATTGAACTTAATAAATACAAAAAAAAAACAATAAGTATATAGTATTATTAATGTTTGTATATATAGGACTAATTCAAATCAGACACAATTCCAACTCCTATAAGAGATCTAAGAATGCAAAAAAACTTTTAGATTTATTTAAATGTAAATGTATATACTTTATATTATTCATTGTCATGTATAATACATATCATATGTGACATTAATTTACACAAAATGTTATTCGTTGATTTAGCATGCGTGACATTCGTCAATGCTGATTATCTTTTTTTTGGATGAACTCTATCTTGTTTGTTTATAATTTGTAATAGTTTTGCAATGCTGATTATCTTTCAGGATGCACTCTTACATGTGCAATTATCGCTATTCCGCTTTGCTGTAATAACGGTTTTATTAAATAAAAATCAATAAACTGTTTATCGGTCTATCTATTTTTAAAATTTGTGTTACTTAGCGTATTAAATATCACTTTTAATGTGCCACGTACAACACATAGAAGATAAGACTATGTCATGTCACATCTATGAAAGTATATTTTGGTCACATTTTGCACAAGTGATTCCTTTTCCTTCTGCTTAATTTCACAGTTTTACGCAAATTTTGTTAATCTGTTTATCTATTTCAATGGATGTAACTGTCTGGTTATTTATAATATAAACATATATTTGTATACATTTGCTAGTTTGTAACGGAAACAAATATTTAATGATTAAAAAAAACACTGGAAATATAAAGTAATACCTAATATCATAATTTTTAAGGATTTCATTCAATCCTTTTGGTACTTTAATTCCAAACTTAATTGTGATATTTAAAAAATTAGAAAAAAACGGACTTTAGTAAACCAATAGTGTATTATAAATGTTGTTTATCATGTAATTTAGTTTTTGTTATTAATTGCTATATTGTTTTAAAATGTTGTGCAAATACATGGATTACTAATTATTATGACTTATGTGAGTTGGATTGATAGATGAGAATTAATGACTTGAATGCATCTTTTATTAAAATAATCGTGCAAATTCTTAACTGGATTATAAGATGTACGACACTATGTTATGTTATATTGCATTGTAAGAGCCCTACACACTATTGTATCTCATATTGTTAGATTTTGTCACTTTATCTGATTTTACATGTTAAATTAAACATACAATAGGTAAATTCCTATTTCCCCCTCTCTCTCTCTTTCAGATACTCGCTAATGCTACATATGTAAATCATGGAAATAAAAAGTGACATTAAAGGATTATCCTATTTTGTCATGTTAGCCTTAGTGCAAATAACGGAACGTAACAATAATACTATTGGAAATAATATCGCTAGTGATATTCGTTTGTCTTGCAATGTGGTCAATAAGGAATCTAAAAGATATCGACGTTTCGTGCGCCGCTGCAACACTTCGTCAGGTGATAAAAACTAATGTAAGCAAAAGTGTTTTATACTTTACGGGAGGACCGGCGCGACGGTCAATAATTCGATCGATAATTGGAACAATAACGCACAAGGCCTATTGGCCGACGCACACGGTGCTCGACCAATCAGCAGTATAATGTTATGATTTCTTATAACATTAAATATTGTAAAAAACAATTTAACCCTAATCTGGGTTTTTTCTCGACGGGGAACGAGATAGTGCTCCGACCAAATAGCGACGATTTGAGCATAACACCGGTCAACTTCATCGACGGGACAACGACAAGTAGCTTATCAGTCACTGTCACGGCCCCCGAGAACTATAAAAGTAATCATGCTCAGCTTGGTTACCAAATATTCCTATCAGAATCAAAAGGGAAGTAATAGATCGTTTTAAGCCCAGTAGAAGGTCGATAAGAATTAGGCCTACTATTAATTAAACAATTGGAAATTATGCAGTTACTGTTTTCTTGCCCTGCTCATAAAGAGATAATATAATTTGTGTATGTCTATTACCAGAGAGAGAGATTAGCAAGAGATGTCAGCCCGACTAATACATCATGCTCGTTCACGAATAACTTAGCTGGCTGTGATATTGTAGTATAAACAGAGTAGTCAGTAAATGAAAATAACGACATTAAAAAAAACGATGAGTAGGTATACATGATCAATGGAAATTAAGTAACTCGATGATCAAATTAATTTCAAATAGCAAAGTTTCGGTAAGTGCTATAAAAAGGGATCTACTTATTCCGATTATAAGAAGGTGAATGCATTCAAACGGACGAGCTCGAAGAAAAATAATTGATTCCACTCCATCCTTACTTTACTACACCCCTTTCATTTTTATTTGTCCTTTCTATTTCGTTGTATGATCAGGATTCATGAAAATTATCAAATGGACCTACAATGTCAAACAAGTTGCAATTTCAACAGTTTATTAGATGTTTTGGCGGCATCATTTTGGTGACGTCTGCCTAGCAGCATTACACGACCAAGGGTAATGTATAGAAAACGAATGAGAACGTAATTATGAAAGACCTACAATATTGATATGAATGAAATAAATATGTATTAATTGCTCTTTCTCGTTTTGCTCATCGACAAACTCCTTCTCCATCTTTCTATATATGTCCTTTCCTGTGTCCTCCTCTTTTCGCTGTCTCTCTTTATTCCTCATTTTCTCCAATGCTCCTCAATACATATCTTACCTCATTAATTCCCTATCTTCTATTTCATTCCTCAGTCCTATTGACGTTTCTGAAAGTCCCTCTCCAGGGAGGATTTAATCTTGTCTTCTGCAACATAAATGGTGAGGGTAGTTTCTCTCAATGTCTACTGACTGTATCCAGGAGGCTCATCCCTCCTCCCCCTCGTCTTATATCGCCAGGGCAACAGCTTCTCATCATATTCTCTCACAATTTCCATCAGACTGTTTGAGAATCGTTTGTTTGAAATGCGACATTGATAGAAGAAAAAAATAATGCTTTTTATATATTTTTTTTTTTTGTTAATCCCGTTTAGTCTTCAACTTTCCTTTATTTATCATTATTCTGCTATTTGAATTGTCAATTTTGATACTCGGCTTCTGTTAGCCTGCATGTGGTATTTTCTTAGTTTAATACTTTGCATTCTGCTACTTCAATGCTGGCTAAAAATATCATAATAATGTACTTTAAATTACACTACATGATCATCCTACTCATTTCAGTATCCCTCATCGCATTAACAAAGTTGTAAACAAATGAACATCTTGTTTCGAGCTGACAATCCAGCAGTACCATAACACCTACGTAGCAAACAGAAGCGATATGCATACTGGCAGAAGTTCAAAATCGTTATTCCAACTAATTCATACTGCACCGTCTTGCTATTAAAGTGACAAACAAGTGATATATAAAACATTAAAAATTAATTCAATGAGCAAAAAGGGCAGGGAGGGGGGGGGGTAACAGTAGTAAATGTGTTCATGGGTTGTCCATTTTAATATAAGTAAAGTAGGGCATTGCCTTTACTAATCCTGTAAACTTTCATTCAATAATCTCGGACTACAGCCTCAGCCATGAAGCTCGGTCCTGAAGAAACGCGCAACAGGACTTCACCATCATACCCTTACAACTATTCCCGTCTCGCCTTCTCATTCAACACGATAGAGGCGCCGATTGGTTGCAGGATAAAATACCATGTTTTAGACCATAGCATCGCATCAGGAGACACTCTATGTGTCAGTGAAAGGGAAATAGCTGTGAGTACGGTACGTTGTGACGTCATTAGGATTTGGGCTATCAGAACACTCTCTGGATAGTTTGCAAATGTCTGGTTCAGCTCAGATTTATCATCGACAGGAAAAGGATAATTTGTTTCATTCAAGTCTATTTGAAAGACAGGTAAATAAACAGTGAATGATTCTGAATTCAGGACATTCTTTGAAATGTCGTTTCCAAGTAAAACATTGTTATTTTGAGGCAAACAAAAAATGGAAGAAATTGTAGCCACTTGTCCCTGAGGAAATTTTAATCTACATTGCTACTTTTTACACATTTGTCAAATGGTTGCCCGATAGGATACTGACGTCAAAGCAATTGGATTGAATTGGTGAATACTTATAAGTTATTTAGAGATTAGAATTGTAAAAGGTGCTAAAAGGGGCACATTTCCTAAACCCTACTTGTTCTGTTATGGCTTTTAAGTAATCAATTCGATTTAAATCGTTTTAATGAGATGAAAATGTTTGATTTGTATATTTATATATATTTTTTTGGTGTTAACAGAGTATTTTTGTTTGAATGCATTTTGATTTGCATTGATTTATTTGAAATACCGAATACAAAAACATATAGGTGATAACATAATGTGACAATAAAACAAAACAAATTTGGAACAAACACCCTTCACAGCTCCATTGATGTGCCGTTACCGCACAGCTGTTCTACCGAGGTGTCCTAAAAATAAAACAAATGAGAGGAAATGGCATATCACAAAATATATCATTAACAAATAACTAAAACATTCAAAATATAATTCGAACTAATAAACATGCCCAACCCAAAAGCATACCCCATGACCCCCACCTACCATAACGTTAAAGTATTCAGGTGCATTGAGTTCATTGTAACATCATGAACGGTCAATGTTGGGACTTTATTGGTTTAATTGAAATGTTGAACTTTTAGACGACAGGGACGAATCCAATGAGTGAGTGGACGATAATGATGTTAGGAAAGTTAAATGATGATGAGGTTGTGTATGATGATAGTGGCGATAATGATGATGATGATGATGATGATGATAGTGATGGTGATGATGATAATGATAATAATGATGATAATGATGATAATAATACTACTAATGGGGTAATAATAATAATAATAATAATAATAATAATAATAATAGGCATTTGTATAGCGCCGTCTATCTAGACAATGCTATTCCTAGGCGCACAAGAAAAATAGAAAGAATGAAAAAGTTTGGACGAGAAAGTTCGGATGATCGTCATAGTGCCAATTACAGGTATAGTTAAAACAGATAACATTTTATCTTGGATTTAAAGGTCTCTAAGGAAGTTATGATTCTCAAATTAAATGGTAAATTATTCCAAAGACAAGGTGCTGCAGATGAAAAAGCCCTTTCACCACATTATCAGTCATGGCGATTGTTATTATTATTGTTATTATTCATGGTTAGACTTTTCACGATAATTTGGGTGTCGATGTTGAAGTGATGATGAGGAGGATGGTGGTGGTAGTGGTGGTGGTGGACATGATGATAATGATAATAAAATTCCTTCTTGTCCAGCGTTATTATAGTTTTCTCAACATGAGAATATCAAACTCAGTATACAAACTCAAACTCCTAACTCCTAAGTATACAAACTCAAACTCCTAACTCCTAAGTATACAAACTCAGATTGCTTCCGATAAGTATACAAATGTATCCGAGCGTTATGATATTTTAACTACTGTTATCGCGGGCTAGAAGAATAACACATCCTTTTCAACAATGTGTTCTACAAGCCCTCTTTGGATCACATGGTTCGCGGTTCCAGTCCCGTCGCGGCACTAATGTCATTTTGGCAAGATATTTTACCTACATTTTCCACTCTCCACCCAGGTGTTAAAAGGGTACCGGTAGGAAGAGATTCATTGAATGCTGTAAACTTTGCACTTTGCGTGGTGGAAAATATTATTACTACTGTGATTATTATCATTAGAATTGTTATTTAGATTTTATTTTTAAATTATTATTATCATTTTTTTTATATATAAGTTTTAATTCCACTTTTGAGAACCTAGAGCAGCGTCTGATAAATGATTTCTAATGATCCGACACCCTTATTTTTTTCCATGATAGTGGATAACTAAATATGATGTGCAATAAGTTACAACCCGTTTAATATATGGTGAAACAGAAAACCCTCTGTTTGTTTTCGGGATATTGCAATCAATAATTAATAGCGAGAAAACAAAATTATTTTATATTTAAAAATCCCGTTGCATTAAACAATTTCTTTTTCTTTAACCTGAATATTATATATTCATCCCTGAAAGATTTCTCTTGCTTACACTCGACCTGTCAAACAATCTACCAGACTTTCGCTTTTCCTTGTAAGTTTAAGTGGCTAATCCTTTGCACAGAAGAAATAGATTGAAGAATTTGCTATATTAAAGGGCAAGTGGAGTTCTTGTTTAACCCTTTGTGTACTGAAACAGGTTGGCTCCTGTATTAAGCCTACGGGAATGTGAAAATCCAGTAGTAAACGGGTTAAGACCGCAAATGCCTTCAAAGTGCATGGTTATTGCTCTTATTCTTATTCATGACTTTTCTAGTGTTCCTTTAGGACCTAAAAGTGCAATGAAGGTAATTTTAGACCCAAAAATGTGTGAAATTTTCATACCAATTCAGCTCCACTTTCCCTAAAATACGGTGACCGTTGATTATTTAATTAATTAATAATAACAATACACGGGCCGGCTAGTGGTGCGTATTATAACCAACACGAAAAAGCCAACAAAAAGCCAATATCGGCATTGGCTAGAATAAAATGTATACGGCGCTATCTCGTTTTATTCAACGGCTGGTTCAAATTATCAAATATTTGTGCATCACCACAAATATTAGAAGTCGTTATATGTATGGACATTGAAGCCGTATCTGAACCGATTTTGATCAACCAAAGATAATTTTGTCGTTTAAATTGTATGTTCTTTCAAATTTGACATTCAGTTTTTCATTATCTCACAACAAATATTTTGTGTAGCGCTCTCTGCAACATAACTCGACTATCCCTTTAAAATGACCTGCACTGAATCGATAGTGATTTTTTTCTTCTAGTAAGAGGGTTATCGCATTGCCTTTTTTATTACTGTTATAGACACCTTGGATACTTAAGAGTGGTTTCATACCCTCTATAATTCAATCTATTTATATACAGTAGCTATTGATTATAATATACTCTAACCATTGCACGCAATACTATATCTTTAGATGCTTTGAATAATCAATCGAATGGTCTGATTATAGCGGTGACTGACGGGCAGAGGAAACCAGTAAAATCAGCAGTTGTTTTATAATCATGGTATCTGAACATCATGTTATTCACAAATTGTGGAGTGATACACTTGGAAGTGAGTTGATAACCAATTCCAGCTTTCGAACCCCTCACCAAAATGTAGGACGAACAACATGATGACTGTCATAGATTAATGTGTTTGGACTTTAACTGAAATTGAAGAGGATCTTCTTCCGACACGAAAGACTGATTAACGGCTGTTACTGATGCTGTGCACTGCGTTCAAGAGTGTCTTCAAACACTGCATTTATAGAAAGCAAATATAACCTAATCATAGTTGACAACATACTGTGTTTTTAAATAATGTACAGGTAGGATTCCTTTATCATCTTATTATCATGAATATTGGACAGCACTGTGAGAAGAACTGCAAATCATGACATAGGTTGCTTAGCATCAGAACATGATCTCTCAGTTATCCTGGTGCTATTCAAAATGCGCTATAGTTGTGTGGAAACACCTTGATTTCAGCTCTTTTTACACATTTGTTGAACATTCGCTACAAGTTTAACATATAAAAGTTCATAAGAAACTTGTTATTGCTTCATCCTGAGTAAAACGCCTCAAAGTAATCCGATTTCTCGAAGATGGAATCATCATTTATGCTCAGCCAAGTATTCTTATATATAAACAGAAAGAACTCAATCGATATGAAGCAATGCAGAGCTACATTATTCTTTTTAAATCTTCTGGTTTACACTGAGCTGATTCAACAACATTGTGCAGAAGACTGTTCTGGTAAATACGGAGTATTTTCATCATTTTGTTTTGCCGCACAAAAATGGGAATTTATAAGTAAATTTAAAATATCTCTACTTTTAGATCAGCTATCATTATATACGATGCTTACATCGACAGGATTAAAAATGGTCTGGAGTAAATGTTCTACATGATATAGCGTTGTATAATGGTAATACGTGTAGTAGGACTGTAGTTGTAGTAGTAGTAGTAGTAGTAGTAGTAGTATTAGTAGTAGTAATTAAAACATAACAATAATAATGATGATAATAATAAAAATAACAACAATAATAATGATAGTAACGATGTTGAAAAAGTTGATACTACTAATGATAATGATAATAATAATATCCGTCTCAATCCCAATAATTTCAACAGAGACAACGGGATCGATATCCCCGAATTTCGGATGCGTACGATACGCCGCCATGACACTCCCCGTCCAGCCGGCCAGCACCGGTCGATTCCAATCAGCAGAAGGGCCGATCCAGCGGCCCGTTGATTGGTTGAGCTGGCTATTGCTTCCGCCCAGCAGGCGAGCCGAACCAGCGGCCTGCTGATTGGTCGAGCACCGTGTGCGTCGACCATTAGGACATTTCCATAATTAGCCGAACCAGCGGTCTACTGATTGGTCGAGCACCGTGTGCGTCGGCCAATAGGCCTTGTGCGTTATTGTTCCGATTATCGATCGAATTGAAGACCGTCGCGCCGGTCCTCCCGTAGAGTATAAAGCACCCTTGCTTACATTAGTTTTTATCACCTGACGAAGTGTTGCAGCGGCGCACGAAACGTCGAGATCTTTTAGATTCCTTATTGACCACATTGCGAGACAAACGAATATCACTAGCGATATTATTTTCGATACTACATCCGCAATGAGTAATATATTTAGCATTATAATAATGATATTTAAAAAAAAGATGATTATAATAATATAAATTATGATAATGATAACTATATGATTAATGATAATGATAATAACAATAATAATAACAAAAATAACAAAAATATTAATAACAATTATGATGAAATTAATGATAATGATAGTGTTAATGAAGATGTTAATGATAAAGTTAATGATTATAATGATAATCATGCTAATAACGTAATGACGTACCAGGACAATTACCCTCTGGACATTCAACCCCCGGAAAATTACCCTTCGGAAAACTACCCCATGCTAATAACGTAATAACGTACCAGGACAATTACCCTCTGGACATTCAACCCCCGGAAAATTACCCTTCGGAAAACTACCCCTGCGAGACTGTACAATGTACCTTTTAATGTCCTCTTTCCATATATTTGTGTTTGTAAGCGCTATTGCACTTATTGTTTTTAGCGTTCCTAAATGTTCTTTATTTATATATTAATACGCAAAATCATCGTGGGTGATCTTTTTCTGACATTAAAAAAAATATTTCCTCGACCGTGCCCACCTTCGCCGTCGCGCGGGAACGGTAACACAACTCCACGCGGACCCGCTTCCGTATTCCGCGTGCTACGTCGACCCCGTAGTCGCCGTCGATGTCGTTAAATGTGGTTTTGCGGTCCAGGGGAGGACGAGCGGTAGAGAGCACGGCCGCTGTTGTCCATGCAAGGACGCGAGTGAGGCAGCAAGGCGTGCACCCGCCTTCTGTGTAATCAAAGAGATTACAATGGGCATACGACGATCAACCGACGTAATGTGGTGTAGCAAATGCACGATGCAACAGGTTAGCCTACCCCGTGTTAGGCATCTTGCTATACTATATGCTTTGTAGGAAAAGCACGGACAGGCCAGAGAGATACACAGCAAATGACGATCGATTCACGTAATGTGGCGTAGAAAATGCATGATGCAACGGGGTAGGCCTACCCCGTGTTAGGCATCTCGCTATATGATATGCATTATAGGCCACTGCACTGCGTGTACGTACGTGTATGCGATATGCGTTGAAATTCATTGCATGTATGTAGCTGTCTGTGATTCTGGGCTTCCCGTCCACGTCCTAACTTACAGATTAGAGGTAGACCTAAGCATAATTTATTATAAAGTATATTTCACATCGGCTTAACTTTAGAATACCCCACAAAAAAGTAATATGTCCGTTTGTCGCCAACGCGCCAACGTACCGTGTAATGTAGTCCCGTCTGTTATTATTCGTGACTTGTTTCTGAATTTTCCAACTCATCAACTCGAGAACGTTAATGTGGTTAATTTTTACGCTACTTGCTCTTATCTCTCACATATCCAACTATCTTATTTTTAGTGTGTCAATTACGTACACATGTCCGTTCTAATGATTTACCCTTGAACCCGGAGAAATCATTGTGATTACTCTCGGTACCTTAAGAATAACTAACTAGAGTTCCGAGTTGGATCGGGAAGTTATAGTGTCCTCTAAATGGCAAATAAAGTTGGATGGGGAACTTATGGTTTCCTCTAATTTGCAAATAAAGTTCTTGGTGGTTTTAATTTATATAGCTATTTACAACCCTCCCTCCCCCCTCCCTTAGAATCCCGTGGATTTTCCTCGGGTCCTGCTAGTTATATATTACTATTACTATCCTCCTCCTAGGACAATGACCTCCAGGTAACCCCCCGGCAGTTCCCCACGGTTAACACCCCGCAAGTAACCCCCGAGGACAATTAACACCGGAAAATTACCCACTAGGACGATTATCCCTTCCCGGAAAATTACCCCCTGCTCATTAAAGGGAAGTCCGCCCTGATAATAAGTTGGTTTGAATTTGTTTCGGAAGAATCGTCCACGTTGGGGGTCCTGGTGGGAATTTTCGGGGGCATTTCCCGCTGGTAATTGGCCGGGGTTTGATTGTTCAGGGGGTAATTGTCCTAGAACCTATTAATAATGATAGGCCCCCTAACACTAATAATAAGAACATAATGATTATTAATATCATAATAGCAATATCAACAAAGCATTCAATTCTTAAGATACATATTAGTGAAAATCGAAATGTGTTATCACTTCCAGGAAGGACGACAGCATTAAACGTCACCTCTGACAATAGTTGGACTATTCAGGTGGACACAGGCTTCAGCTACAGCTGGAAGATATTTGCCCAGGGTGAGGGTTACAGAGTGAGACTGAGTTTCTCGACTTTTGTTCTGAACAAAGGCTATGACTTTGTAGAAATCGGAGATCTGTGGGATGAATCAATAAGATCGGAGAGTTTGCTCGCCCAATTCAGGTATGATTTTATTCGTTATTCTCGAAGGTTCAGTTTGTTGTATTCCATGACCCCCTCTTTTTCATCATAATAGCCTATCCGAATATTGATTTTGTTTTTTCCGTTCTCGCTCTAAAATTTGCATTACATCATAGTTATACATGTACGTAATAGCAGATAATAAATTCGTTTATATTATATTCCGAATCGTGAAAACAGTTCTGTTCAATTTTGTTCGTTGTACAGCCAACGACAAAGGCTAGAATGCCGATAACTTGGCTAAAATAAACAACTGGTGATATCAGCTACGTCTTTTAGTCTTGTGGTGTTTCATTTATATTTTGCTCACAACACACAAGACATTCCGTTATATTCACCAGTTTGAGTCCACTTCTTACGATTTATGTATGTATAGCATGTATATATATATATATATATATATATAAATACTAAGAGGAACAATATCCAACGAGATGCCAAATATTTATAAATACGGTGTGTACACTGAGTATATCATTTTGTCTTATAAATCCTGACATAAGGTTGGCTTTCTCTCATCACATGCTAGAAACACAACCCCACCACCTGTTGTTCCTAACTTTTACCGGTCATTCTCTCCTCTTTATATAATGACAGTGGGAGGGTCCTTCCTAAAGATGTCATCTCTCTAAGCAGGGGAATGTGGATTAAATTCATCCTCAAAGATGGATTGGATGAGTATTATAACAGGGAATTGGTATTCAGTTTGATTGCCGAAATACGAAGAGGTAAGGTGCAACCCACGTCATTAAAACTACCTACGTATTATGCCATCTACAATTCCAATTTAGCAGAAGTTTTAATTTAATACAGAGCAACATCACAACATTGGAATGAAATACATGTATGTGACTGCTCCTCCAAGAATCGGTACTCTTGTATGAGCATCGCTGTTTCTGCACAGTTGCACAGTGTATGTGACGATTTGTTTTCATTATCCATATCATTATTTTTTATCATATTCTGTCAAACACAATGGCATTCAAATTTATGTCACTATAAACGTCGGAGAGCTTTCAAAATCTACATAAATAACATGGAAAATTTGCTAACCTGTTGGTAAGCTGTTGTTTAGTCTGAATATATTTACAGAAACAATTAAGAAGTATTTGTGAAATACACTATAGCCCTCTTATTTCGATAGCGTCATGTAAAACCAATGACCATTAATAATTATTATTGTCTCTTATTCGATGTTCAAATATCACCACAGTTGACATCAAGCTTCCCTGCCCCACTCCATCATCTGACAACATAAGCCATCCATTAGGAAATGGAAACTACAGCGACAACGGTTACCGCCTGTGGTGGATAAAGACGACGTCACCGTGTACGATCACGGCAAAGCCATATAGTCTTTGGTTGGAGGAGCACCACGACTACGTCTACTTGGGGGACAGTATCAAAGGACCGTTCCGAAGAAATACGTGGTTCAACTTGATCGGTAGGAGGGAACAGTGGTATCTGTCTAAGAACGATTATAGATCCGAAGGAACCAATCTCGTGGTTGTTTTCACCTCTAATTTTTACCGACCCAGACCAGGATTCTTCTTCAAAGTGATCGCTTACTCGACTGACGGGGCATATGAGACACGTGAGTTGAAGCATGTTTAACATCAGTATCATACGCATCAGGATCAGCGAGTTGGACATGTACATTAAGGATAGAGAAATGGGTAGGATGGACGTTAAACTTAAAAAAAAAACAATATCCCCACCATTCTAGTCATGGTATTGTTTATCCTAGGCTAACCAGTTGAGCAGCAGCCGACAACCGAAAGAAGCAGGTCTGAATGATCCAACATTTCCTAGAATAGTGACACTTTTCATGACAATCGCACTCGGAGTGATTGTTGAGTATCGGTACTTATATACACTTATCCAAATTTAGTGTCTGCGCTTTAAAACTCTATATTATTATTTAGTATACCATTTATAATCCCCTTTTCTACATCTACGTACAGTCATCCCAGATCCACCTTCTCGGTTCCTTATCGACCAAAGCCAGACAACATCTTCAACTATCTTCGTTGCATGGCAACCGGGATTCGATGGCGGGTTGCAACAAACTTTCACTCTGCAATACTGTCCAAACGACATGCAAGTAGAGGGGTGTGGTGTGGTCACAAACTTGACAGGGACATCCTACACATTGATAAGACTTAAACCATTCAAATGGTACCGGTTGACTCTATGGGCAGTAAACAGTGCGGGGAATAGTAGCACAGTGGAAGCATCATTGGCTTCAACAACTCGTAAGTTTCAGAAAAACAAGGATTTCTAATTTTCTAGACGTTTTAATGTTTTTATCCACACAAGCTATACAAACATACTGTCTCGATACTGAATTAATTTATTTGTACTTTGCCGTCATTTGCTTTGATTAATGTATACGCTTCCATAAACAGTGGTTTTAGGTATACTTGGGTTCCCGCTGCACGAAAACCTGTTTAAATTTCTTGTTACTAGTATTCTTCTTTAGGTACATTTTTAGTTATCAGTCTTCTTTTTTCTCTCCTTTTGTTTTTAAAGAAATTTTTCTTCGGCATTTTGCACTTTTAACATTGTCTTTTCTGCGTTCTAGATTAATCATTTATATTAAAGTGCATAGAATGTCCCAATATCTCCCTTTATCTAAAGTTTAGTCTTCAGTATGACCTCAGTACCTCATCTTACAAATGAACCTTTCTTTTTCTATCAACTACGTATTACATCTTACTCGAAACTGTAACAAACTGTATCAATAACGGTTCTACGAGCTTAGCTACAGAGAATGTATCAAATTTTAACCACAAGAAGTTGAGTTATTGTTTGATTGTATTCTCTTATTACTGTTGTTACTATGTACAGGCCAACAGGTTCAGTGTTTATTATTTTCCTTTAATACTGCCTCGGTATGGTCGGAGAAGGAATAATATATAAAGCACAAAGCTTCTTCTAGTGTTGCACCAATGTAAAATACAGACAACTTTTCAACTGATGAAAGAAACTGGTCAGAGTTTTTTATACTTTTTTTCTTTCGGAATGCTCCTCAAGGAGTGGAGAATTAGCATATATTGTGTGCGGGTAAGCCTGAATCCGATGACCGGGGTCATAATATATACTGCGCCTAGAAACAAAGTATTAGGCGCGTTATAAATGTTATCTATTATTATTATTATTTAAAATCGTAACGTTGCAAACTACAACCTTGTGAGGTTAAAAAACACTATCAAACACATCAAACGCTATTAATACTACAACTCTTTATTCCTTTTTTCATGCTTCCTTGTTTGGGCCTTATACAGCATTGCAACCCGAGAGCTATGGTAAGGACCAGCGTTCTATTATCAATAACTCCCTTTTGTTTGCTTCATTGTTTGGTTGGTTGTGAGAGGAAATTCTTGTTAATCCATTTGTTTTATTCATGAACTTCTTGTAGGATTGAACACCCTGATTAGCACAAATTTTTTTTTTCTTAGGGGTCCACTCGGGATCCACACAATATTTTCTGCAACTGCAGAAGCCGTCTTTCTCAAGTCCAGACAACGGAGTATATTTGATTTTTGATTTCGTACAGTCACGTGAATAGCACAAATATATTCCCTCCCATGCTATCATGAATTGAATAGCTAGTTCTGACATGTTTAACACAAGTTTGACAGAGCAGAACAATGTACATGGATGCAAAAATGGAGCAAACAGAACATCGTTACCCTTCTTTAGCTTAAACCTTGTATGTCTACTAATTTAAGGACTATGTGTTTATGAATCAAATTAAACGAATCTTAGAGAATACGTACTATATTAAAGTATGATGTGGGTTAAACGATCACACTCTCTGTCTCTCTCTTTCTGTCTAAAAAATAGTAATGATACTTTAATAGTTCCCTGGGTTTTTGTGTGCATCATATAGGCATAACCACCATCTGGGACAAGCAGAAACATATCTTAATATTTTCAAAGGCAAACCGATCCCTGGGAGAAATATGCGTCATCACACAGAGGACTTACCACGGACCATACTGTGCCTCTGTGAATATAACAGAGTGCGTTGAACACGGCACAGAGGTAAGCATTGACCCGGATGATGACCCAGTTTTGGTGACCTTTGGCAGGGGACTGTGCAGTAAACCAGCTGAACTAACAGGTAAAGCTATTGTCTTTGAGTAGGTTTTATTACATAATTAGTCATAAGAACAAGGGGAGTACTTCGAGATTACCTCGAAGCAGTAACTATCAATTCCCATTAATAACGAATTTTCTCAACATCTTCAAGAAAACGAGGTTCTGAAACAAATAATATATTTTTAAAGTGGTAAGGAAAGAACAGAAGTTCCCTTATTCGATGGAATAATAATAAAAACATGCTTCCTTGATTTGATGAGCTACTATGTAAGGTGTACATTGAAAAATAAAGCCGATATTACCTACATATAATCAACATACAGAACGAGAAATGATCGAGTACGTTACGAAAATAGTTATGATCAGCTGAGTGTATGTGCGTGAGTGGTTGAACTTGTTTACACTTTTGTGTTTGGGTAAACTCACCTGGGTGTGTGGATGGACTCATATTTGTGTTTTGATTCACATCAATAAATAAACCATGGATTTAGCTAAACTTTGCCATTTAACTAATCTCCTATAACATTGTTTAGATAACCAATATCCACAACATTCTAGTCATGGTTTTGTTTTGGTCCTAGACTCCCCAGATTTGAAGCAGCCGTCAGCTAAAGGCAGTCTTTCTTTCATGACAATCGCACTTGGAGTGATTGCCTCTGCTGTCTTTATCCTGCTGATTTCTCTGGCTTTGCTGTACTTCTATGGAGTGTTATGCTGTATGAAACAAAAGAAGGGTATGTCGTAAAGAAGCTTGCCTCCTGCATTCACCTCTAACAAACCAAAAGATCCACATATCAGATATGTTTCAAATTTATTCCTTTCTTCTCTAGGCTTCAATCCTCAATTTTCTTGTTATACCATACTGCCCTTATATGGTAATCTTTCCCTTACTGATATATTTTTCTTCTCTCTGATTTCTACATACACACACATTTGTTTAGCTTTTTCTTTTGTTTTCATGAATTTTCTTTCCGGAGTAACTTTCTTTTCTTGTTTGTCGTTCTTTACGGTATTCATCTTTAGGGTTTTTGTTTTACTATTTATTTTAATTTACCGCTGCTCATAAAATGTGCACTCCAGGTTATCATAGATAATCCTGGCAAATACACTTCCTCTTACCAATTATGTTAACCTAAATAATCTCCCTTTCTCTCTCCTTGTCTATTTCACATTGTGATTGTAGTCACTTTAGCATTCATAATGACAAATAACAGTTTTGATACTGAGATAGGAATTGAGGTGTAATAACATATGGAAATAAACAAATTTCAAATTATTATAGTTCATACACTCAGGAAAAAAAAAAAGGGTTATAACGATCACAATTTAGAAGTAGGATATTTCAAATGTTATTAATCTTTACATTAACATAAAACAATAAATAAACAGGCTTCATTAATTTCATTTTTCAAAATGTATTTGAGGTAAAATTATATATTAGCAAGTTTGTAATTTAAACAAATCAATTAATTTGTTACTAGTCATTATGGATAATATTGTCAATATAATTAAAGTCATGTATTTTTATCACAGTTAAACCTTTAAAAGGAAGTACCTTTACCAAAATCTGTATAATCTTTTATCACAATATTTTTTTCAAACATTTTATTTCATTTTGTGAACTCCAAGCAGACAATGGAAAAAACACTCAACCAGAAGGCCAAATGGTAGGTTTATAATTTTTTTCGATAAGTATTGATATAATATAAAATAAAAAAAAAATCCAAGCAGCATTACTTAAAGGCCCCTTCCGATGAAAATACAATTTTGTATCAATGGAAAGCTGAATGAACATAGATTACAAATATAAAGGCATTTAAAATATATCCCTTTTAGTATTGCACAAAAGCGAATTAAAACCTTATTTTCCGCACCTCTCCTAATGACAGGTCAACAGGGGTCAAATTTGCTGCAGGTACCGTGACGACATAACATTTGCTTGGCTATATAGCTGAGGCGGTGAGCCGTGCTTAATTAATGCAAAGTCATTGCGAATATGCGTTCTCCTCATACGATGATACCATCAATTCGTGAGCTAGTGTTTAGGTCAACAATTCCGATTTGCAAAGCTTTATATTTCGAGTTTTCAGAGAGCTGTTACTCGTCTGACAGGCACTAAATTAGCATATAATTGGTAGTATTGTAATCTATGGCTTGTAAGCTTTCCTTTGATATATAACGCATCTATTTCATTTTTTGTTTATACTTCGGACAGGGACTTTAATTAATCATAGTTTCCTATTGCAAAATACATGCTTATCGGTTAAATTCAAGCTGTGACATGTAGAAAAAACTTATGTCCGAAAAATCAACATTAGAACAAGAAATCTTACAATTCATTCACTCAGTTAAATCGTAACTTAATGGCATGAATGTATTGCTAAAGTTTGAGCTTTGACGATGACAGAAGTTAAATGTTTGGGTTTATTTTTTCTTAGTTTTAATTCAAATGTGATCGAAATTGACGATCCATTGCTGAGCTACTTTTAACAAGGCTGTATTTTAAAAGGAACAAGAACTTACGTTTTAAAAGAGAAAAATGAATGAAAAAGTGTATTTATATATCAGCTAGAATACTTTGCTCCAAAACTTTATTGTAAAGTCATTCAAAGTTTGTTTACCAATTTCAGGTTCTTTCCGTTAAATTACGTTGCGAAAAAGCCATGAAATCCTGTTTGCATATTTGAACTGACAATTTGATACAGATTGGGAGCGAAATGTTGTTTTTCGCCCATTGCGCTATATTCATATATATATATATATATATGCTAATGAGTTTTAGGTGGTAAAAATGCTTTTATCTTTGAATTACAAGCTATTGAATTATATATATATGAAAATGTTCTTCAAGGTGGACAAGGGAGACTATGCCGAAATAGCACAGGAACCTCCATCTCACGCCTCCAAATCAACTACAAGCTACTACATGGACTTGAAGCCTATTCCTCGCACCGACAATGACATGGCTCCAAGCTACTACATGGACTTGAAACCTATTCCTGACACCGACAATTACGACTGCGTCAGTCCTAATGTTACTCGAAAGTGTTCTGGGGCTGTCTATGTAAATAGAGATATGACTGATACAAATGTGGTGCCAAACGACCCAGACAATGATTATGCCATTCCTAGTTTTACTCCAAATCAATTTGAGGCTGTGTATGTGAATGAGGACATTACAGATGAAAAGGCAGTGCAAAACGACCCGGACAATCAATATTATGTTAGTCCTAGTTTTACTCGAAAGAGTTCTGGGGGTGTGTATGTGAATACGGTCGAAAAGGCGCCTAAAGAAGAGCCCCATGATTCTCAATATATCAATACCCTTACCACAGCACAAGAAGATGATGATATATCAACTCCTACATAATTATATGGAAATGAAACCCATACCTCCTATGACGTCTCTGTTTCGTGGTCTTTTCCCACGATAAAGAAGAGTGACACACTGGGTAAATCTAAAGTTGTGTATGCTAGCACATGAACAATGCAAAACCAGAAATTATACAAAGATCCCGCTTAATTATAAATATCGAGTCCATTCTCTGAAAAGGTAACCGCCATTGTCATAACATTGCGTGGGTCGAATTCATTGAAGGACTGTATTTATTTAGGGGTTCATCTATGTTGTGTAAAGTATTAAAGACATACAAAACAAACTAAAGTATAATTAGCGAATAGCTTTTGCCCAACATTCATTTTGAAAAAAAGTAGGAGTAGGCTTATGCATGGTTTCTGATTGATATTACTTTCTTTAAAAAACTGTTTTCATGATTTTATCTTATTCTATCACATCTATTTGTCTACTGAGTAAATGAGTGAACGAGAATAAAACACTCCATAATAAAGCAGAATATGAATTGAATATTAAGACAATGTCGCATAATTTGTATTTCGATTGATATTATATATGTATAATCAGAACTCACTCGTAAGGTGGTGAAAAAAACATCAGATAATGAAAAAAGGGTTTTGCACTGAGCAGGTATTAACCCTCTTTTATTCGGTTCCATCATCACATTGTAAACAATTCCACATCTTATTTTAGACACATACTGCTAGACATGTAAATACATGTAGACATCCTTAGAAAAGCCGACGTATTGATATAGGACCATGAGCTTTTGCAAAATTTGCACAAGTGATTCCTTGTTCTGTTTATCGTTACAGATTTACCTTAATGTATTTAACCTGTATATCCATTTTAATGCATATAAATGTATTTATATTTATCACGTAAACATCTGATTGTATATAGTTGCTTGTTTATAACGAAAATAGATATAAGAACTGATTAAAAAGAAAACACTGTAAATATAGAATTATACCTAATATCGTATTTTAGTAGGATTTCTATGAAACGATATTGTTACTATAATTTCATTTATCATTTGTGATATTTAGATGAATTTTGAAAAGCGGTGTATGATAAATGTTTTTTTATCATAGACATCAGTCTTTTGTTAGTATTCGCTATATCGAAACAAATGTTATGCAAACACATGAATTACAAATTATCATCACTTATATGATAAGAATTAATACATCCGAAGCATATTTTATCACTAAAATAATCATGCAAATGCTTGAACCGGATTGTAAGATGTATCACACTATTTTTTTTTTTTTATTGCATTGTAAGATACCTACGCAATATTTTATCTTATATGTTATATTATATCATTTCATCTGATTTTGTTTTTGAAATGATGCATATAGTTTATTCCTATTTCTCCACTCTCTCTTTCTTTATGATGCTCTCTATTGTAACATATGTAAATCATGAGAATACAAATGACATTCAAGGATTGTCCTCTTTTTTCTTTTTGTATTAGTAGAAATAACATAACATAAGACTATTGTTACGTTTTCCCTTTTTTAATTATGTAGGTATATGCATGCAATGATATTGATTGCGTCTGTTCTAGCGCCAGAACCTTCCTATTTTTATTATGTGGAAGCACAAAACATTTCACATTCTCGGAATTTTGTTAACCATAACAATATATAGAGCCCACGCACTGCTGTAATTTCTAAGAACAAAATGTGATGTTTATGATCTTGAAGGGATAATAAGCTTGCTTTTTTTGGAGAAGCTGAAGTATTTTTTCCAGTAAAAGAAATTGAACCTTTTTCATACCTTAAACATTCTGACTGGGACGAACGCTTCCGTTTGTGGTTAGAAGTCGTGTTGTTGGAATACAACCGCTAAACGTAGATGAAATAATAATGTATACATGTCAATAATATTATGTAGAATCACAGTAATGCACTGAATAAAAATTCACAGTTTGAAAAAGCGGTTTTTAGAATCCTATTATATTATTTTTGTAATTATTTTTTTTCAGATACATGTGTGGTTGCATTCCGAATTATGTTATGGTATTATGGTATAAATTACATTTCGATTACAATATGTAAATTAGAAGTCATCAAAAGGAATGGGTGAGAAGGGTATTGCAAAAACGGGAAATGTACAAAAAAGAAAAGAGAACAAGAAAATTCAAATATTTTTTGGGAAAAGAACGAGGGAAGGGATAAACCGGTGTGTGAGAGTGAGTGAGTGAGATAGAAATAAATATAAATGAGAGAGAGCGACAGTCAAACAAGAGATGAAAGGAGAAAGAGGGAGATAGATGATGGATAATTATGAAGGAGAAAGTAAGAGAGAGAGAGAGAAGGAGAAGAATAGATAGGAAGAGGCAGACAAAACTTGATCTATTTCCAAATGCTTAAGATTTGAAACCTGCATATGATAATCCCATTCCTATGAACGTTGGTTTCGGATTTTACTCCCGACAGCCTTGAACCAGCGTCTCGGGACCGGAATTTTTTTTAAGTGATATTTTTCATTCCATGATTCATTATTCTAATAAAATGCAATGTTTATGGAAACAATATACAAGTGCAGTAGGACTTTCGCCGACAATTAGAAGAAACAAATCAAACTGTGATCGATTTTATTTTCTTCTGTTGTATATCTAAACGAAGGATTTTCAGACTCACATAATTAATATGAAGGCTCTGTTCTTCATAGAGGTCCAGGAAATATGTTTTTATCATTATAACTCGTTTTCTGATAAAGGGATATCATTACACATGCATATTGCCAGAGGTGTAGAGGGATAACTTCACGAAGCTTGTCACATAACAAATAATCATATCGTAGTACTTGTATTATCATTATTTTTTATTTGACCATAATGATGCAAGATATACATACAAAGTAATATTTCAAAGATGTTACATGAATTGAGGAATGGCATGTGGGTCAGTTTTCCCAAGGCGAAATTCCTCCCTGTTGCCCGTAGGCATGCGAACCCTCAACATATAATACCCATTCCAAGAAGAAAAAGAATATATAGATGCATTGTTATATGTACATAAATTTGCCCGATGCAATGCTTTGAAGTTCACTATTTTTCACAGCTTTGCCCGTCTTTGGGAACACATCTCTCCAGTCTGACAGGGACCTTTGTTTAGAAACGAATGTAAACCCAATTCTTAAGGCTCTTCGTGAGTTATGTTGCACTATGTCACCAATAGACCAGTTCACGGTTAGCACATGTCCCAAAGACCCCGAATATCCACAGATCTTCAAAACATGAAGAGGTCCTGCTTTGTACATTTTGAAATTATCACTCCTACAGCGATGAAGGTGCTACATAAACATCCTTTGATTCCCCTTTTCAAAGAATAATTACACCTGTGTATCATGGAGTGCACTGCTTGTGCATAAATGAATAATGACTACATAACTTTCATGAGCACGTATCCATTATTTTGTCTCCTTGTATTGAAAAATTTGGTCTGCAATGAACTTTATCTGCTCTTGCTCAGACTGCAACTATGAACTGGGTTTATTGACAACGCCTTTTAAGCCCCTATCACACCAAACTAGTTCTCAATACGTTCTGGAACCGTCCTAGAAAATCGTAAAACGGGTTGTGGTCGGGGTAGAATGTGTAAATAATGTAAATAATACGATCCTAATTCGTTCATAAACAGTCATTTGTGCGGTCATGCATTATGGATCAAAGCATGGCCACACAGAGATTTTTTCTGTTGAGGACCGGGGGAAAATGCAATTAATTATTGATACTTTATTACATTTTCTTTGTTTTTTGTACTTGTGGGGGCTGCCCCCTACCCTAGCCCCCGCTGCGTGCAGTCATGATTCTTTGGCAAAGCAATGGCCTCGTAACTGTGAGGCCCCAATATCAAAACCGTGTCGATGTGCTATTATTATTGCCCTTTTGTGAGGCATTAATCCTCATTTACTGTCAGTTATGATCTAAGGGCGTAGGTCTCCTAGTTGATTAGCATAGTAGCATACAGACGCTTAAGCAGTCACGCAAAACAAACACTTACAAATTATTATTCAATAAAATCGGAGGATGTAAAATATTATCTAAATCTATTAGGAATAAATCATTATCAAAATCACTCCAAAAATTGGGGTAAAACAAAATATTCCAACTTTATGAGCAACAGTGTACTATGATATAGCCGGTAGCTATGTACTCTATTTCAACACTTAAAAACACCCCACAAAGCTCCTCCAGTCTCTGGCTGTGTCAGGAGCAGCTATAATGCAGTAGACCGTGCAGTCTCCATAGTCGAAGTTCAGACACCCTGCTCTGTGTAACAGGGCCGTAGCCAGAGTTTGTAGGTAATACGTATACATTAAAAGTGAAAATATGGTTTTAATAGCTTCATTGATTTGAAGGCATGGCCACTCCATTGATTATTTGATCTTATTCCATAGGTAACTATGCTTAAATAGTCTTTGTAATTTTCCGGGGGTAATTGTCCTCGGGGTGGAGGGGGGTTGTCCTTGGGGTAATTTTCCGGGGTGATTTTCGGGGTGATTGTCCAGGGGGTAATTGTCCTGATATGGCCCCAGACACTCATCACTCTGTGCAAAACACTGAATTTTATATTATTCCCTGGTATTCCCTTACCTAAAGATATATACCAAATTTGATACAACTAAATGGCATTATCAAAAGTTCAAAATAAAGTACAACAAAATGTAATTGTTTATCTCGTATTAAATATTAATTTATATAAGTGCCAATTAAAGTAATTTTCTGAAACCCCCTTTTAACTTAAAACTGACATCTCACTTATTATCTTCAGAAGGATGAATCGCTTTCACTTTCGTAGCATAAGAGAGAAGTGAATAAGCGTGTCAGCAACTTTTTGAAATCCGTTACTACTAATCGTTCATTCTTTTATTCTCCACATATTCCGCTAGCGAGGTTACAGGATGGTCCATGCAACGCACCTCCTATTAAAGTTGGAATATACAAGAAAGTGAGATGGATTAACAACATGGAAGAACGTCTTCGAATATTTCTCTTCCTCACCTTTGTCGTTTCTAAGACATATGAGATTAGAGTGTCTGTTATTATTCAGAACCAAGGTATCATCCCAGTCGTCGATGAGGACATAACACTAGCCTGCACCTTCACCCCTCCATCGACATATCACCTACTGTCTTGGAAGGACAACAACAATGTTTTAGCTACCGATAGATGCCAAGAAAAAGGATGCAGAAACGAACATGTTTCAGATATGTCCAAGTACAGTTTGAGGGCAGATTTTTCCAGCGGAAACCTAACTATTCGGGATTTAACAGTTAATGACAGCGGCAGATATCTGTGCTCAGTATTCAGTCATACTAATAGAGTTTCCAACGAAATTGATCTGAACGTAATGTTATCAGGTATAAGTATTTTCCTATTTATCCTATAATTCTTGGTAAACAAGTACAATTCAACAAAATACATAATTCTTTATTGATTTATCAATTACAAAACGTTCACTGCACATATATATATATGTATTTATAGATTATATACATAAATAATAGGGTTAGAATAGGTGTCAAAGCACAAAAGGACAATTTCTTCTATAGGATCAGTCAAGTTTCATTTGCGACTGGAAATATTGCCATTATGTAATACAATTATGGATATCGGTCAAGTTTTATACATCTGTGTCTAAAATGTCGTAGTCTTTGAGTCACAGCCCGGTTGTTAACCCTAATAAGGCCTCCGCGATTTGTCTGATTGTTCGGGAACGCATACGGATGACGCCCCGCCGCTTCATGACTTTATTCTTTCGAGTCTTGTGCATCTTTTAAAACAATTTTTTTGAAAATCGGACCTACCGTTACAAAGTCACGTGACCTTTTGTCTTTACATGTCGGCCCGAAAATCGCTCATTTTCGTGATTTGTGTACAAAACATATGGAAATATCATTTTTCCTAAAAGAGATAAAACATTGGTTATTTGGTCTTGTTTAAAGTTTAGGTGTTTGTTTTGGGGGTCAAAATAGTTAAATTATAGTTAGAAATGAAATAAAACAACAAAAACAATAAAATACATAAGTTAAAAAAACAATGAATTACATAAGAAATTATCAAAACAAGAGATAACATAAGGAATAAACCTAGATTTCCAAATTTTGTTTTCGTATTATTATTCCAAATGCTCTAACAAATATATGTAGTGGAAAAGAAAGCTTAAATATGAAGAATATATGATTTATGGGTAAAAATATGAATTTTTTGACCTTATTTGCATAATTTACCATAAATATGCAAATGAGTAATATTTTCAAAAAATTGAAATTGCTATAGTATTTTATACACCTCACTTGACATGCATGCAAAATTTCGCGGCAATCGGCCGTTTCTCGGCCGAGATCTTAGGGGGGGGCATAATGCCCCCCCCCCCGGCCGTATTAAGAACTCAAATAGCCCGGCCTTATTAGGGTTAAATGTTATGTTGTACAATTATTTTGTTTATACATTTTGTGTAACTTTCAGCTATTCCTAGATTGCTATCCATCACCGACGATCGGACTGAAAATGGATACAAGAATGGAGCATCAGTGATCATCACATATGGGCGAACCCACAACCTAACATGTTCAGTCCAAGACGCTACACCACCTGCAGAACTAGAGTGGCAAGTTCCTAAAGAAGTACAGATTCGACTGGACGATCAGTATAGCGCTGTCCATGATGACGCTTACACCTCTCGAAGAGTTGTTTCTGTAACTCCGTCCAGGGACGATGATGGAAAGATTTTCCATTGTGTGGCTTCACATCGGGAGCTGGATAATGAGCTTAAATTGTCCATCCGCCTAGATGTTCAAGGTAATTATCTTACCCATTATTTTTTTCTCTCTTTTCCTCATACGAGGCACTTTATTACTTTGTATCATTTTAACAACATTCCATATAGAGTTTGATTACAATATATGTACAAAATCAACAAACTGATAAAATAAAATAGGGGAGACAAAAAGAAAGTGGAAGGGAAGGATTAAGGCATGAACAAAATGCGTTAAAGGTAATTATCTAACCCATGATATCATTCCATTATTGTTCGGCGTATGTGTTTCTGCCAATGTGGATATGTATATAAATGTGAGAATTCTTTGAAACTAACGGAACGTTAAAAATTTCCTAAAACGATCATGGGGAACTTCTTCTCTGTCAAGTTTTTCAACCAAACGCTGCATTTATGAAGTCTTGGAATGTCAGCGAGGTTCTTCATGTTCTGTGTAAGTTTGATTTATATCAGCATAACTTCTCATCGTTTGGATCTAACAACGGGGCAAGTACATTTCGGTGCCTCACCGCTAAAAAAAAGACATTACAACCATCGATATTACTTGGTGTTAGTGTCCCTTTAATACGGATCCGACTTTGATTAATACTTTTCTATGATTATATTAAACAGACAAAGGTACGTTGTTTTATACAATAATCACCTGGTTTGATTTTTTCTCTTCTCACTAAAAAGCTGTTTGTCTTACAAAACCGTTTCTAAATTTTCTGGTTCGTATCAAAATATCGGGACTTGTTTAATGCCATGGGATACCTTACACATTAAAAGATATAGTTGTATGTTATGTCCATGGTACTGACATATGAGCCTTACATATATCGATAACGCATTACAATAATATATATATAGGTAACGATTGAAATATGTATTCACTTATGCTAATCGGGAATACCATCACAAATGATTTCTTCCTAAGCCTCGCTTTTTTGTTTCCTGAGCGTAATTTTCTTCCTCCTAAATACATTTTTATGTAGATTATCCTGTCATTGTGGACTACTCTGTTCGTCGGGTTTCTACTTGTCAACAGAGCGTTGATGCAATCCTTACATGTACATCAGATAGCAGACCCCTAGCCTCCATAATCTGGTTCTTGAATGGCAAGGAACTCAACACCGGCACCCGTCATCATATTCACCACAGTCTTCTACAAGAAGATACCTTGATTTCAAGTATTCTGATTATTTTTTAATATTTCGGCAGAAGACGATACTTTCCTTCGACAGATGATATTTCAAATAAGAAATTTTAAAGAGTTACCAAAAACGCTTTCAAACATATTTATACACGGCTGGTAAGCAATTCCATTTGTGTTTTGGTTTTGCTGGTCAAGGTGACGCAACAATAAGCTTGTTTACATTGTTGTCAAGGATTTGGCGCCTTTAGACAAGGCGCGCTTTTTGGCGCGTTTCCGAATGCGCTCCCTTTTGCACACGAAACGCATAACACGCGATTTTGAGAGCGCGTACGTACGCGCACGTAGAAATTATGTCATTCTCTTGTGGCTTTTGGTAGAGGCAAGACCTGTTGATTTGATGTTTTATACTTAGACTTCTGGTATGTAACTGGGATTTGGCTGGAATTACTGTTGGATTTAGCCGGAATGAAGTATTTAATGTTTATTCCAAGAATATGGGACCGGAATTGCATGGAATAGATACTGGGGCGGCTATTTAGGAACAATAGGATTGCTCTCTTTACCTTTGTGTTTCGGTTAACCTCACGGAGAGGCCGGAAGGGCACATTGGTGGCGGAGAGGATTAGCCAAAAGTTCTAAGATTTCTTTGTATAATGCAATGGCGATTTTTTTGTATCTTAGGAGGTTGCTAAGATTTGAAAAGAATGTCTGTGGGGCAAGGTTAAGACGAAATGACAAATGTTTCATAATTCTTATTCAGAATATGTGCGAATCATATTTCTTTGAAGTACAAAGTTTGTAAATGAGTAAACTTTTTGTTTCTGGTTCTCCACTGTTTGTGGAGCTATTGATTGGTTATTGATAGAAATATAAATTTATGGTGGTTATTGGTGGCGGTTATAAAGTAAGGTTTATAACATGGAGTAATGCGAGTTAAGGGAGTATGTCTGAATTTTGGATAGGTAATGCAGCATGGCATGATATCGCGGTTCGAAATGCATGACGTATAATGGATGGTTTTAATACCGGAGCCCGGTTGGGAACACTATTGCTGGAATCGTTGACGGAGAGTTGGGAATGGGTGGTGTACCCGGGCTACATAAAATTTTCCCGTGTGATCGGGCGGCATTCCTGATGGCTACAAGCTTGGATATCAGGTTATATATGGGGTGCAAATTTCCTCATTTTCCAGCATTAATTCAGGCACTATTTGCTAAGATTTGAAAAGAATGTCCGTGGGGCAAGGTCATAACGAAATGACAAGTGTGTCATAATTCTTATTCAGAATATGTGTGAATCATATTTCTTTAATATATATAATATATATAATATGGATATCAGGTTATATATGGGGTGCAAATTTCCTCATTTTCCAGCATTGATTCAGGCACTATTTGCTAAGATTTGAAAAGAATGTCCGTGGGGCAAGGTCATAACGAAATGACAAGTGTGTCATAATTCTTATTCAGAATATGTGTGAATCATATTTCTTTAAAGTACAAAGTTCGTAAATAATTATGTAAATTTTTTGTTTCTGGTTCCCCACTGTTTGTGGAACTATTGATTACATGTAGTTATTGATAGAAATATAAATTTATGGTGGTTAGTGGTGGCGGTTATAAAGGAAGGTTTATAACATCATGGAGTAATGCGAGGTAAAGGAGTATGTCTGAATTTTGGATAGGTAATACAGAATGACATGATATGCGGTTCGATATGCATGACGTATAATTGTCGGTTTTTAATACTGGAGCCCGGTTGGGAACACTTTTGCTGAAATCATTGACGAGAGTTGGGAAAGGTGGTGCACCCGGGTTGCATAAAATTTTCCCGTGTGATCGGGCGGCATTCCTGATGGCTAAACGCTTGGATATCAGGTTATGTACAGTGTATGGGGTGCAGATTTCCTCATTTTCAAGCATTGATTCCAGCACTAGTTCTGTAATCGGGTTGGATACTCAAATTAGTGTGTAATGCACTTTTGCTGGAATCGTTGATGAGAGTTGGGAATGGCTGGTGCACCCGGGTTACAATTAAATTTTCTCCGTGTGATCGGGCGGCATTCCTGATGGCTAAACGCTTGGATATCAGGTTAGGTATGGGGTGCAAATTTCCTCATTTTCCAGCATTGATTGCAGCACTAATTGCTAAGATTTGAAAAGAATGTCCGTTGGGCAAGATCATAACGAAATGACAAGTGTGTCATAATTTTTATTCAGAATATGTGTGAATCATATTTCTTTGAAGTACAAAATTTGTAGATATGTAAACATTTTGGTTTCTTGTTCCCCATTTTTAGGGAGCTATTGATTAGTTATCGATAGAAATATATATTAATGGGTGGTTATTGGCGGTTATAAAGTAAGGTTTATAACATTATGGAGTAATGCAAGTTTAGGGAGTATGTCTGAATTTTAGTTAGGTCATACAGCATGGCATGATATCGCGGTTCGATACGCATGATGTATATTTGTTGGTTTTAGAGGCTGCTTTTGAAAAAGCAGGAGAATATGAACGTGAAATTTTGTTTCATTTTTGGTCAGCAATTATTCACAGTAATTGTATGCGTGTGTTGCGTAATGGATATTGCACTGTTTTATACTGAGGTTTCTGGTATGTACCTGGGAATTGGCTGGAATTACTGTGGAATTAGCTGGAATGAAGTATTTAATGTTTATTCCAAGAAGCCTCAATATGGGACCGGAATTGCTTGGAATAAATACAGGTCCGACTATTTAAGAACAGTAGGATTGATCTCTGTACCTTCATTTTATGTTAACCTCGCGGAGACGGAGGCCAAAGGGGCACATTGGTAGCGGAGGAGATTAGCCAAAATTCTAAGAGTTCTTTGTATATGGCAATGGCGATTTGTTTTTGTATTTGGAGGTTGCTAAGATTTGAAATGAATGTCCGTGGGGCAAGGTCATGACGAAATGACAAGAGTGTCATCATTTTTATTCAGTATATGTGTGAATCATATTCCCTTGAACTGTACAAAGTTTGTAAATATGTAATTTTTTTGTTTCTGGTTCTCCACTTTTGTGGAGCTATTGATTAGTTATTGATAGAAATATATATTTCTGGGTGGTTATTGATGGCCGTTATAAAGTAAGGTTTATAACATTATGGAGTAATCGAAGTTTAGGGAGTATGTCAGAACTTTGGTTAGGTAATAGAGCATGGCATGAGAAAAGGAGAAAAAAAAAAAAAGAAGAAGAAGAAGAAGCAAGGGTTGCCTGCGGTACCGGGTATATGGTTTCTGGAGTGGTTATACATTCGTGCTTGGTAATTAGTTGGCTTCAATTTTTGGTGAGAATTTTCACCTCAAGCTGATTTATATGCTCTCCAGCGAAACCGTGTTCTTTGGCGGCGAGCTATTTAATTTGCTCGTTGGCGGAATTTATCAATTTGGGCCTTCATCACACTTACATATAATAGCAAGAAATTATATTACCATTCGTAAGACAAGTAATTCCAGGAGCCTCGCTCGATTTTACATGCGGGGAGGTATACCTGGAGGGAAGTGATGGAGCCCGGTTGGGAACACTTTTGCTGGAATCGTTGATGAGAGCTGGGAATAGGTGGTGCACCCGGGTTACTTAAAATTTTCCCCGTTTGATCGGGCGGTATTCCTGATGGCTAAACGCTTGGATATCAGGTTATGTATGGGGTGCAAATTTCCTCATTTTCCAGCATTGATTCCAGCACTAGTTCTGTAATCGGGTTGGATACTCAAATTTGTGTGTAATGCACTTTTGCTGGAATCGTTGATGAGAGCTGGGAATGGGTGGTGCATCCGGGTTACATACAAATCTTCCCCGTCTGATCGGGCATTCCTGACGGCTAGCAAGGGGTGCTCGTGGCAATGCAGAGGGGACATTCGTTTACGAGAAGGGGTTTCTAGCCGTGGTTTAACCCTTCTCTGGCTACACGATTGGATTTCACATATTTGATTTTAAGGTTTATGTATGGGGTGCAGATTACAGCTTAGATTCCAGCACTAGTTCTGTAATTGGGTTGGATACTCAAATATGTGTGTAATGCAATTATAATAATTGGCGTGAATTCATGTACCGCCATGGTAAAATGATACATGTACAAATGACAGAATCCAATGTTAAATAAAAGCCACGAAAAATGCATAATTCGAACGGTTTGTCGTTTCCTCCTTTATCAGCCGTGTATAAGAAATTTTAAAGAGTTACCAAAAACGCTTTCAAACATATTTATACACGGCTGGTAAGCAATTCCATTTGTGTTTTGGTTTTGCTGGTCAAGGTGACGCAACAATAAGCTTGTTTACATTGTTGTCAAGGATTTGGCGCCTTTAGACAAGGCGCGCTTTTTGGCGCGTTTCGAATGCGCTCCCTTTGCACACGAAACGCATAACACGCGATTTTGAGAGCGCGTACGTACGCGCACGTAGAAATTATGTCATTCTCTCGTGGCTTTTGGTAGAGGCAAGACCTGTTGATTTGGACAATCAAAAATACCCACCCACCATCCCCAATATCACCGCCTGTGTAGCATTAGGTTGTCTTGCAAGCAATAAGATTCTGTAATAATGGTTTTCTTGGTTTAAGGAATAAGTTATGATTGACACGATATTTGTGTTGTCTCACAGATACGAATGCAATTATGCATGGAGATTGTTTTAAATGCTTGTAGGTCAAGCAATCGAATAGGGTACAGTGGAATTTTAGTTAAAGGAGATTTGATATATAACAATATGTTGTTAATATAGCGAATAACATTCCTGGTCCCAGCTCGTTATACCATATTTTGTTGTTAATTTGGGTATTTATACCGGCATTTCTGCTGTAGCATGGTAGTTTTAATGGTGTTATACCGGCTTTCCGCTGTATACAGTGAGTTTGAAGGTATTTAGTGATTGTGTTAATGAATGACAGGATAATTGTATTCCCAAGGGACACGCACGGTAATGCTATAACAAATTAAAAGTTTACTCGGATCTGGAGCAAATTGCTTGGTCGCACAAATATCTGCGGTTGGCTCCGCAGTCGTGGGCCGTGAGCCGAGGAATTTTGTCCCGGTCATGTTTTTTCAGATCAGGGGTCTGTAGATCGGGTTTTCGCCCTCACCTCATCCGAAAGGGGGTCACGGAGTGGCCTCGGGGGAGGGGTGTCTAAATACGCGCATCGCGTATAATTTGCGTTGTGACATGTGTAATTGCAATTGGTGCATGCTATATGAATAAAATCACTGTTTGAAATATAGGTCGCCGACCTGGACGGAATTTATCAATTTGGGCCTTCATCACACTTACATATAATAGCAAGAAATTATATTACCATTCGTAAGACAAGTAATTCCAGGAGCCTCGCTCGATTTTACATGCGGGAGGTATACCTGGAGGGAAGTGATGGAGCCCGGTTGTGAACACTTTTGCTGGAATCGTTGATGAGAGCTGGGAATAGGTGGTGCACCCGGGTTACTTAAAATTTTCCCGTTTGATCGGGCGGTATTCCTGATGGCTAAACGCTTGGATATCAGGTTATGTATGGGGTGCAAATTTCCTCATTTTCCAGCATTGATTCCAGCACTAGTTCTGTAATCGGGTTGGATACTCAAATCTGTGTGTAATGCACTTTTGCTGGAATCGTTGATGAGAGCTGGGAATGGGTGGTGCATCCGGGTTACATACAAATCTTCCCCGTCTGATCGGGCATTCCTGACGGTTAGCAAGGGGTGCTCGTGGCAATGCAGAGGGACATTCGTTTACGAGAAGGGGTTTCTAGCCGTGGTTTAACCCTTCTCTGGCTACACGATTGGATTTCACATATTTGATTTTAAGGTTTATGTATGGGGTGCAGATTACAGCTTAGATTCCAGCACTAGTTCTGTAATTGGGTTGGATACTCAAATATGTGTGTAATGCAATTATAATAATTGGCGTGAATTCATGTACCGCCATGGTAAAATGATACATGTACAAATGACAGAATCCAATGTTAAATAAAAGCCACGAAAAATGCATAATTCGAACGGTTTGTCGTTTCCTCCTTTATCAGCCGTGTATAATTTAAATTTAAGACGATCTTCAGAACCTTAAATTTCACTTTTATCCGTTTGAAATCCCTTTTCCTATGTCTACTTACAGTTATCCCAGATCCACCTTTTCGGTTCTTCGTCGACCAAAACCAAACGACATCTTCAACTCTCTATGTTGTCTGGCAACCAGAGTTCTATGGCGGGTTGCAACAAACTTTCACTCTGGAATACTGTCCAAACGATACGCAGGTAGAAAAGGAGCGGTGTGCTGTTGTCATAAACTTGACAGGAACATCCTACACATTGGTGGGACTTAATTAACCCATTCACTTGGTACTGTTTGACTATATGGGCAGTGAACAGCGCGGGCAACAGTAGCCAAGTGGAAACAGTAGCTTCAACAACTCGTAAGTCTTTAAATACCCATATTTTCTTGACGTTTCTATTGTAATAATCCTTATTATGCTAACATCATACATTACTAGTTACTGAACGCATTCTTTGTTAGCTACTCTGCCAATCTCAATGCACACGCTTCTATTTATATCTAGTTCGTTTTTCTATTCTTGGATTCCTGATGCTGAAAAATGTAACCCCCAACGAAAACCCATTTGCATTCCTTGCTACTAAACACTCTTCCTGAGGTATATTTGCCGTTATCAAATCATATCTGTGTTTTATTATCTTCTAAACAAGTCTACATCTGGAGTTTTGCGATTCAAACAGAGTAATCAACATGATGGCAACCTTTTTCTATTAGCTGGCTTAAGGGCTTTTAAAGTTAAATATCTCCATAGAAAGTTCATAAATTTCAATGATATACAAGTGTTTTCTCCAAAGTCTAGTCTTTATTGTGACCACCATGTTCTTGTCCTCGAAAATATATTTCTTCTCCATTAACTACACATTCTATCTTACTCGTTACTCTAATAAACATATTCCTGTTCTAACTACTGTGTACTAGTAATTGTATTCTACTTGTTCAACTACAGAGAATGTTCCAAATGTGACCACAAAAAAGTAGAATTAACGTTTTATTATTTTCTCTCATAACTGTTGTAATCATTAATATGCCTACAAATTCAGTTCTAGGTGTTTATTTATTTTGTAATGCTGCGTCTAATGGTAATGGTTGATCAAAGGGCAGCACAAGAAATGAAGCCTACTACAGTGTTGCACCATAATCATAGTGTCCTGTTTTACCCCCATCCACTTCACTCTATACCATACGGTATACCGTGTAAGTGATCAGTAAATCATAAGATACAAACAGCTTTTCAAAGGATGAAATAAACTTTTCAGAGTTATTTATAACTATTTCTTTCATTTAAAATCGAAAAATTGCAAACGACAAACCTTTCCCGTAAAACAACACTTATCAAACGCCATTTAGTTACAGCTCTGTTTCCTTTTTTCTATTACATGCTTCCTTGTTTTGGCCTTATACAGCATTGCAACCCGAGAGCTATGGTAAGTACCAAAGTTGTATCAATGCATCCATTTTGTCTGCTCCTTTGTTTGGTTGGTTGTGAAAGGAAATTATTATTCATTTATTTGTTTTATTCAATAACCACTTGCGGGATGGAACACCTTGATCAGCACAAATGTTATTTTTATAGGGGTCCCCAGGGGATCTCTAAAATATTTTCTGCACACGTCGTCTTTCTCTAGTCCAGAGACTGGAGTATATATCTTTTTTTAATTTCGTATTAATCAAGAGGATAGCACAATTATATTCTTTCCTATGTAATCATGAAATTAATAGCTAGCTCTGACATGTTCAACACAATTTTAACCGATCATCATATATATAAAGATGCCAAAACGGAGCAAACAGAACAACATTTCCCTCATTTACTTTAAACCTTTAATTTCCACTAATTTAAAGAATATGTGTTCATGAATCCAATTAAACGATTCTTACAAAATACATAACTCATTAAAGTCTGGAGCAGATTCAACTATCCCACTCTCTGTCTCTCATTAAAAATAGTAATGATACTGTAATCATGTTCTGTGTGTTTGTTTTGTTTTGTCATATAGGCATAACCGCCCGCTGGGACAAACAGAGACATATCTTAACATTGTCAAAGGAAAACAATTCCCTAGAAGAAATATGCGTCATCATACAGAGGACTTACCACGGGCCAGACTGTGCCTCTGTGAATAGAACAGAGTGCATTGAACCCGGCACAAAAGTCAGCATTGACCAGGATGATGACCCAGTTTTGGTGACCTTAGGCAGGGGCCTGTGCAGTAAACCAGCTGATGTAACAGGTTAAGCGATTGTGTATTATTTCTTATATGATTATTCATTTTTCAGAAAGGGGTATATTTTGAGTTTCCCATTCCCATTACTAACGAATATTCTCAAGATCTTGATGTAAACGAGGTTTTGAAACATAAAATATATTTTCCAAGTGGCAAGGAAAGAGCAGAAGTCCCCTGATTTGATGAAAAATCATCATAACATACTTCCTTAAAGGTATAAACCAGTGTTTTGACTAATACGAGATGATACAAATTTTGTCGGGAAACCGACTACTGATTGATATATTTCGTAAATTGTCATATCGATCCTGCCTGGATAGATATCCGAAAGCCATTTCAACATTGAACATTTGGGCATATATTTCTGCTTAATTATTTAGTCTGATTTAAACAATATTGAATGGATATTTTGCACCCAAAACCCTTGAACCGCAATTTTACCACTACCAGTCTATATCTTTAATTTGAAGAGGAACTATGCAAAGTTTATATTTAAACACGAAGTCGATATTACATAGATGTAATCAACATACATAACGAAACAATGATCGAGCATGAGACGAACATAATTCATCGTCAGCTGTGTGTATGTGCGTGCTTGGGTGAACTTGTATACATCTGTGTGTGTGGGTGGATTCACAATTGTGTTTAGCTTTACATGTTACATGCGTGGGTATTGCTCGATTTTCATGTGTCAGGTGTGTTAAGGTTTTAGAGTGCATAAACATGCAGGTGTGGGTGGAGTACATGTGGGTTTTCTGGTATTAGCAACAAATTATACATGGCTTCGTAAAACGCTATTTGAAACACAGGGGATATAGGAATGTGAACGAAACATCCATACATAAATGAAGGATATAATTAAACCAATTTGCCATTAAACCAGCCTCCTACAACATCGTTGACAAAACCAATATCCACAACATTCTAGTCATGGTATTTTTTTCCTAGACTCACCAGTTGAGAAGCAGCCATCAACTGAAAGAAGCATTCCTTTCATGACAATCACACTGGGAGTGATTTCCGCTGCTGTCTTCAT
The DNA here is from genome assembly GCA_037976565.1 of Mesocentrotus franciscanus. NCBI lineage: Eukaryota > Metazoa > Echinodermata > Echinoidea > Camarodonta > Strongylocentrotidae > Mesocentrotus > Mesocentrotus franciscanus. The sequence continues at coordinate 23,267,422 of CP137667.1, forward strand.
CCTGCTGATCTCACTGGGTTTGATGTACTTCTATGGAGTGTTATGCTGTGTGAAACGAAAGAAGGGTATGGTGTAGAGCAGCTGGCCCAGGCATGCATTCACATACAATTATAGCAAACCAAAACATACACATATCACATGTATTCCCCATTTCATTATTTACATTATATTGACTGGGCTTGAGGGATACATCAGAAATATTGACCAAGCTAAAATCATATTGCCCAGAGTTGAAGACGTATTCGGAGTAGCGTGCAGAATATTGTTTCTTATTTTGCAGCTAAAATGCCTTGTATAGGTACTAATTAAGTATCTTCACTAGGCTTCAATCTTTAACTTTCTTGTTTCATTTGCTTTTCACTTCACAACCTCTTGATTTCTATTTATATATATTTGTGGTTCTCTCTTTCGCTTTACTTCTATCTCTGTCACTTCAACTGCCCTTAGATGGCATACAATTACCCACTGATAATGTTTTCTCTCTCTCTGATTTCTAAATACATTTCATTTCATTTTTCCTAATTTTCTTTAATTATTTTTATTTCCTTTTTTGTCATTTTTTACGGTATTTATTTTTAATTTTGGTTTAAACCATTTAAATCAATCTCCCACTGCCCATGAAATGTGCACTCGTTTTTAGTACATGTAACCCTAGCACTTTCACTTCCTCTTACGAACAATAATAATCTCCTTTTCTGTCTCCTTATCTCTCGTACATTGTGCTTGTAGTAACTTTAGCATTCATAATAACAAATTTCAGTTTTAATACTGAGACAGGAATTGAGGTGTAAGAAAATGTGGGAAGAAACAAATTTCAAATTATTATAGTTCCAAACAGGAAAAAAATAAGACGGTTTTAACGATCACAATATGATGAAGGAGAACTTAACTGCCAGTCAGAGGAACATGAAATACTGTATTTTGCAATTTATGTCCATTTACATGACAATACAATAAACATCATTCCTCGCAGGCTTTAATCCTTTATTGTTCATAATGTATTCGAGGTAAAATTACATATTAGGAAGTTTTTAATTTAAACAGATCAATTCGTTGATCTGGCAGTAGTCATTATGGATTTTTGTTCTCAAAATAAACAAAGTAAACTGTTTTTTTCACAGTCTTACCTTTAAAAGTAAGCACCTACTGTATGCCATATTCTGTACTTTTATTTACATGATTTTTTTTTTGTTTACATTTAAATTCATTATGTGCATTCCAAGCAGACGATGGAAAAAACACTCAAGCAGAAGACCAAATGGTAGGTCTATCATTTTGCATTGATTATTGATGTGATAGTTAAATCCAAATAACAGTCCTTTTAATGACTGTTTCCTCTTGCAAAATACATGCAAATCGGGTAAAGCTCAGCTGTAGCATGTATAAGCATGGAAGAAGATACAAAGGTTTTTTATTCGTTTGTTTTTAATTAAGATTTGATCGAAATTGACGACCAGTTGCTGACCTACTTAGACCAAGTGTGTATTTCAAAATGCACGGGAACTTACGTTTTGGAAAATTAAAATCTACCCCTTGGTCACTTTGCTTCTAACTTTGGTTACCAATCTCGGGTTTAGTCCCTTAAACAATTTGTTTACGTTGCCAGAAAGCGATAAACTCTTGATTGTATTTTTGAACTGACAATTTTATAAAGGTTGAGGCCGAAATGTTGTTGTTCGCCCCCGGACGCTATAATCCCTATGTATGTACCCTTTGTATTTTAGGTAGTCAAAATGATCTGCCTCTTATAATTACAAGCTACTCGATTATATACCCACTTAAGAAATTCAATTATTCCTGTCATTTCTTTTGTGTTTATTTTAAATACTCAAATTTAAACAAAAAACTCAGACACTGAATAAAGGACAATAAATACGATGCAAATCATGGATACATACTCTGTATAACGAAATGATATATATGATATTTTGAAATTCACTTTAGGTATTATGCTTGAAAATATTTGTCTAGGTGGACCAGGGAGTCTATGCCGAAATAGCAGAGAGGGACCCGCTTCACCCCTCCAAATCAACTAAAAACTACTACATGGACTTGAAGCCTATTCCTCGCACAGACAATATCAATAAAGCAACCACTACTTATATGGAAATGAAACCCATACCGACGATGCCGTCTCTGTAACATATTTCATCCACGATAAAGGATAGTGACACATTGGGTAAATCTAAAGTTGTCTATGCGAACATATGAACAATACAAAATCAGAAAAAAAAAAGATCAAGTCCTTTGTGACAAAAGCGAAACTTCCATCGTCCCAACATTGTGTGCATGAAGGTTGGTGAAGGTCTGGATATATATAGGTTTTTTTTGTTGTTGTTGTGCAAACGGACGAATTATATAATCTTAGATCATTTCACAAGTAAACATGTCAAAAACATAAAGAAAAAACAAATTATAGTTTCATAATAGCTGATACCAAGTATCTCTTTGAAAAAAAAATTACGAGTAGGCTTATACATGGTATATGATTCATGTAATTTTCTGTAAAACACTATGGTCATGATTGTATCGATTTATATCACACCTCTAAATCTACTGAGTAAATGAGTGAACGAGAATAATACACTCCATACTTAAGTAGTAATATGAAAAGTATATTAAGAGAATGCCGCATGTTTTGTATTTAGAGTTATATTGTATATATATAATCACAATTCACTCGTAAGGTTGTAAACAAAAATGCAAAAAGTGGTTAGCATTGAGCTAGTATTAACCCTCTTTTTATTTGAATACTGTTACACATGTAAATGCACATAGACATATTGTAAAAGTCGAACCACTGACATAAGACCATGATCTATTGGAAACTTAGCGCAAATGATTTATTGTCATTCTACTTGTTGTGACAGTTTTTTACGCATATTTTATTTAAATTTTTTGTCTATTTCATTGCATGTAACTTTCTACATATATATATATATATATATCACATAATCACATATACATGTAAACAATTGCTAACCAAAAAGTTAGAATAATACACTTGAAATATTAAATAATACCCAATATCATATTTTAATAGGATTTCATGCAACTCTGTTGTTAACATAATCCTAATCATAACTTTTCGATATTTAGATGGATCTGAACAAACGGACTTTAGTCAACGGATAAAGTATTTTAAATGTTGTTTATCATAGAAATCAGTATTTATATTTATTGCTATATCACAAAATGTTAGGAAAAAACTTGTATTTCAAATTTCATGATTTAGATATGATAATAATTAAAAAATGTAATTAATATTTGATCAAAATAGTCATGCGAATTATTGGACCGGATTGCAAGATGTATGACACTATTGTATTATAAATTGCATTGCATTGCACTGCTATTATATCTTATTTTTGGTAGATTTTTCACTTTACCTGATTTTATATTTGAAATAATACATACAGTTTATTCCTATTTCTCCCCTGTCTCTTATTTGTGTTGCTCTCTAATATTACATATGTAAATCATATCATGTAGGCCTCTAAGCGCAATGATGTTTAAATCTGTTCCAGTGCCAGAACTACCCTCTTCATTCAAAGGGATGCACAAACCATTACACGTTTGTGCAATTAAGTTGACCAAGAAATAGATCTCATTGATAAAATATCTTAGGACAAAATCTGTTGTGTATGATCTTAAAGAGTTAATAATACGCTTTGTTTAAGAGCACCTCAAGTATTTTTCCATTAAACAAAACTTTGTCATACCTTAAACATTCTGATTCAGACAAACGCTTACATGTGTGGGTAAAGGTTGTGTTCGCTGGACTATAACCCCTAAACGTAGATAAAATAATAATTTATATATGGCAATATGTAGAATCACAGTAATGCACTGAATAAAATACCACGATTCAAAACAAGAGGTCCGTAGAGTCATACTACATTATTTTTGTAAGAGATTTGTTCCTTCAGATATATGTTTATGATTTTAAGCTGGCTACCAAATAATCTTTTGGTCTTGTGGACCAAATTATATTTCTATTACAATAAGAAAGTTAAAGACCCTTTAAAGTGTTGGGAACCCCACAAGTTTGATGGCAACATTGCACTTAAAATGTATCAGAATGTGAAAGAGGATGTTATTTTAAACACATGTCTGCAAGGATTTTCAAAACAAATGTGCTTGAAGTCGAATATTGATGAAATAATAGTCAGAGTCATTTTAATGTATATGAAGGAAACCGGAAACAGGAGTAGAGAGAGAACGTAAAAGAGAACAAGTAAATTGAAATATGAGGGTTGAAAGTGAATGAGAGAGAGCTGGTAAGAACTGATGTGTGAGTGAGTGAGTGAAAGAGATAGAACGATAGAAAGGGAGAAAAAAAAACAGCGATAGAAAAGAGAAAGAGGACACATCTACATCCATTTCAAAATGCTAGGATTTGCCACCTGAATATGATAAATCTCATTCCTTAAAAAAAGAACCTGAAGCAGCCATTCCCTACCCTTCTGTAAACCCTTACAAGCAAGGGATCGAGTGAAATAAATTCCAAACTTGATTTATAATGAATTGGTATTTTAAATAATGTCACCATCTCATGATGGTTTTGGTTACTAGTTAGTGTGAGCTTTCAGTAGGTGAACAGTGAGGGTACTTTGTGCGGAGATCCGTGGATGGATATTTCCATGTACAGAGTGTGAGAAGAAAGATAGATTGATGTAAAGTTAATGACATTAGGAAATGTTTCCCTGAATTTTCGGATTGATGTTTAAATGGCATGGATGTTGATTAATGTGAAGTTTAGTGAAAAGAATGGCATAATATATTTCATGTGTACACCAGCCTTTGGGAAATTAAACAAACTGTACACAGGTCTATGGAAAAAAAAAAACAATTGAGTGACAAATAATGGCATAACGATAACATCACTTACCGCACCTGAATGAGCCACGGTAAATGTTACCATACATAAGACCACTTACCACATATTTTTTTTCCGCGGCAAAGTTTTATGAAACGAAAAGTTGCCGCAGCTCCCACATTTGCCGCATGAACTGGAATTTGTCGCAGAAAATGGGAGTTACCGCTGTGGTAAATGCTTTATGAAACTGGCCACAGATAAGTCTTGTGAGGCAGTCGATGACAGAAGACATGGGTTTGGCTGGGAAACCGATTATAATCAACATCACTAAAGTCGGAGGCCATGTTGAAGAAGTGCAGACGAAACTTTATGGAATAAGATTGCATCCACTTGAAAGCCAGCAGGCTTATGGAGTGTCAGCGCTTGGGTTGGATTGCACCAACAATAGTGTATCAGAAGTTCAGATAGGTGAACTTGCAAGGACATTCCACATGAAGAAGGATCTTCTACACCATGGGTTTGGATCGATGTTTTAGTAGGAATCGACCACGCTAAGCTGCACAAGAGAGAAACCAGACAGAAAGGGGGCGTGACGGCAATGCATTCACCTTTAGGATGTATAGTATTTGGAGCTACCACAGATCAACAGCCCACCAAAAGCAGAGTATTGGATGTAATGCTTGCCATCCTAGTTGATTTGAAGGATGTCTGGACGACAGAATCAATGTGAGTTTGTCATGATCCAGATCAGTGCCAACCTAACGGTCTCAGCAACCTATAAGCAGAGGAGTGGGCTTGCAACGAACAGTCACGTGTCACGTGTCACGTTCACATTTTGCGCTGTTTCGTAAAATAGGTGACTCTAATTTACGAAGTGTAGGGCCTACCATTCGTTGTTTTCCATGCCTGTAAAACACGAATGATCCGTCTACCAAAACGTGACGTGAGTGTTTAATCAATATTTTTTACAATTGCAAGCGCTTGTTACTAAGACTAGTCATGAACACGAAATTGAGAAAAATGGCGATTGTATGAACTGCAACTTTGAAGTTATTCAATTACAAAAAATGAAGCATTTTTCTTTTAAGTGAACTTCTATTGTAATAGAAGTTTGTCAAGTACATCTCTGTGAATCAGAACATCTTCAGGCAAACATCAACATCGAAGTGATACCATACCATATCAAAAAAAGTAAGTAAAGATCCATTTGGTGTTAATATCTCTGAAATAATTGTGATGTGTTCGTCGTTGCAGTTAGGGGCTCTCCGCATTGTCACAACGTATTACCCCCTATCCCATCCCCTTTTCTTTTGTCTGATCAACGAATATTAACTGATTGAATGAACTCTAATTTGTGTCGTCGACGGTAATATTTTTAGAAACAATCAGAAGTTTACCGTAGATTATTTAATTTGAGCACGTCTCATACTTTTAAAGTTCAGTTTATAGCTTGATTATCAATAATAATCAGTGGTAGATGTGGACCTGTTACAGAGACGGCAAAAATGGCTAATTGCTAGTCCAAGCCTATGATATCTTGTCGAGCGGATTATGATTTTCATTTCGCCGATGCTAGCCGGCTGTAAGAACCACCAAGAACGGTGACTGCGTTTACTGAGCTGGCGCGGCTACACTTTAGTGTTAGTGTTAGATCTAGAATGTAGGCTAGTATAGTCTAGATATAACACTAAAGTCTAAACAGCATTTATCCCCGTATCTATAATGGAATCATGTACCTTGAATTTTGCTATGTAAATGTACATTCTAATTAAAAAAGACAAAATAAATGCCTGGTTTAGGAAGATCAATGGGCGCTTGTTCAGAATCATATCCCTACTTTGACCCCGTAACTTCGGGGTAGAGATACGCTACACCGTCGGTCGGTACGGTATGCAATTTGTATTGTGCAGCAGTTTGCCGTGAGAAAGTGTATATTATATTATTATAAGTCTTCATTTTTAGGAAAAATACTCCCGAAAAGATAAGAAAATTGACACGAAACAGGTAAGAAACCAAACGACTTTTAAATCATGGCCATTATTTGAAGAAAAGATAAATATTTACTTGATTTTTAGCTCAGGGGTTTATGGCATTTAATTACCGTCAGATGAGCTGTTTCGCGGGCCCTGACATGTAGGCCTCTTAATAAGCATATATCTTGCCTGACTGTAAATTTAGGAATTTGTCATTTTCCAACAGTTGCATAAAAAGTATAATTTACTAAAACGTGAGGAAAAATCTTGGAAAATTACGTCATTTCAGCAACATTTGTAAATCACCGGTATCGAATTTTATTAGGGCGGCAAATGCCCCCCTCAAAATGCCCCCTCAAGCCCCCTCCCGATCTACACCTTGTTGGCCGGAAAATATCAACTGATCTCCCCTAACTTTCTTCTTTCTCTTTTTTTCTTCTTTCCCTTTCTCTCCTCTTTCCCTTTCCCTTCCCTTCCTTCTTCCTTCTTGCTGGGGGAGGCGTCTTTCGCCCCGATCCACACGTTGTTGGCGGGATTTATTGCAACTGATCTCCCCTTCTTTTCACCCTTTTCTTTTCTTCTTCCTCTTTTTTGTTCCCGTGTAGCTCTCTTCTTTGCCTTTCCCTTCTCCCCCTTTTTGGTGGGGCGGGAAGGCAACAGCCTGGGAGGCAAGGCCCTTTCGGCCCCCCTCCCCCGATCTCCTTTTCCCCCTTTCTTTTCTTTGTCCTCTTCTTTCTTTCCCTTTCTCTCCTCTTTCCCTTTCCCTTTCCCTTCTTTTCCTTCTCTCTCTCTCTCTTTTTTCGGGGGCAAGGCCCGCTCGGCCCCCCCGGATCCGTGCCTGAACTGAAGTTCAGTAGATACACCTATGTTTACAAACAACTTATAATTAATAGACTTCTACCTCTACATGTACTGCCTGTTTTTGTATGTAGCAAATGTTTAATAACAATAATCATTTAAGAAAAATAATTTTGAAAGTTACTTGTAAAAGAATTGGAAATAAATAATAAACCTTTACTCTACTCTTCAAAAAAAGCCCTATCAGATAGACATAAGTCTATCATTTTAAGACCTAATAGTGGGTTTGTACTATTTCTTTAAATCTAATGTAGCGCAGCTAGTTTTAATCTTATTTGCTTTCTCCTCTCTTTTTGGTTTTATTATGCAGGTTTTCCCATGCAGAAGGTTTGATACCCAGGCTTTTTTCGTACAAGTCCCTAGTCCACCTTCATCTTGAGAACTGTTCCAGCGTCTGGGATCCCTAAAACATCTCAGATGTCCAGGATCTTGACAAGATCCAGCGCCGGGGCACATGCTATGTCACAATGGGGACTACAGGAGAACCACCAGCGTGACTGAGATGATGACGTTTTAGTGGCCTACTCTATCTACAAGGCACTCTGCAAGTAGACTGGGAATGGTGCACAAGATAGTCAATAGATCATGGAAGAACCATGACATGACCCTCCAGTTGCACCAAGCCAGAAGCGACATAGAAAAGTTTGAATTTGACCAACACTCTGTCCCAAAGTTGATGGAACTGACTTCCAGGAAATGTAGTGCATGCTGACAGTCCAGAGAACTGCCAGGGACTACTCCTGAGGCATCTAATTCCCTTATTCCACTAAAAAAAAAATCAGCTGTCTTCCTCACACCACTTGTAGTCTTTAGTACTGACTAGTTCATCTTTCGGATAGGCTACATAGCCCTTTGAAGATTACCAGAACTTTGAAGAAGAAGAAGAAGAAGAAGAAGAAGAAGAAGAAGAAGAAGAAGAAGAAGAGAAGATATAGCGAAGATCATGAAAGTATTTATTTGTTCTTTTAAATCATAGCTTTTTGATTAATTCAAGTTCTGACAAATATATTAGGGATGCTGAACTGGATACTAAATTGAAAGGGGGGGGGAATAAAATGATGTAGGAGTAGTACAATAGTAGTACTTTAAAATATTATTAATAATAATAACCATAATAATAATAATACTAATAATGACAATGATCTTCCTCTTCTTCTTGATTTCTTCCGGGTTGGAGAACTGCGGAGTTGTATCCTTCGCAGATTGGGTCAATTGGATTGGATTGGATCATATAGCAGTAATAGCATAGCAGTAATAATAACAATAATAATAATGACAATAGTAGTAATAACAATAATGTCCAATGTAAAACAAAAAAGTACTCATAAAACTCAGTATATACCTGTGCCCTATATAGTAATATAGCATGTTGATTATTGAATGAAGCGTATGGATTTTATTTTAAAATATATAATTTTCTAAATTTATAGTAAAATTTTACAACTGAAAAATTTGAATTCAAGAGACAGCATCCCCCATTTATTTGTTACCTTTCTTTTGTTGATATATATGTCATGTTGCATTTAAAAAGATCATTATAGAAAAAATTATGTTCATCAATGAGTTCTAAATGTTAATAAAATTAGTTAATACTGCTTAATTCTTTTCTTTTCATTTTCTTCTTATGTGAAAAATATGTGATGATGCTGGTGATTATGATGATGTAGGCACTCTGTAATGATAATGCTGTATGACTGAGTTGTGATGGGGCTGATGCAGTCTTGTGTATAGAATTGAGTAATTGGTGTTCGACCTTGTGATTTCTTTTAGATCTGGCATCAGGGAGCAGGCGCGGATCCAGGGCGGGGCAGGGGCCTTGCCCCCCAAAAAAAAAAAAAGAGAGAGAGAGAGAAGGAAAAGAAAGGAAAGGGAAAGAGGAGAGAAAGGGAAAGAAAGAAGAGGAAGCAGAAGAGAAAAGGGAAAAGAAGGAGATCGGATGGGGCCGAAAGGGTCTTGCCTCCCATGCTGTTGCCTTCCCCCCCCCCCAGCAAAAAAGAGAAGGAAGGAAAGGGAAAGAAAAGAAAAAAGGAAAAAAGGAGATAGAGGGAAGGAAATAAAGAGGAAGAAGAAAAGAAGAAGGATATCAGTTGCGATTTTCCCGCCAATAAGTTGTGGATCGGGGGGAGGGGCGAAAGGCCCTTGCCTCTCCCGCCAAAAAAGGGGGGAATGGAAAGGGAAAGAAGAGCTAAAAGAGAACAAAATAGAAGAAGAAAAGAAAAGGATGAAAAGAAGGGAAGATCAGTTGCGATTAATTCGACCAACAACGTGTGGATCGGTGGGACCGAAAGGCCCACGCCCCAGCAAACTTAAAAGAGATAGAAGGAAGGGAAGGGAAAGGGAAGAGGAGAGAAAGGGAAAGGAAAAAAAAGAGGAAGAAGAAAAGTATGAGAGATCAGTTGCGATTTTCCCCGCCAACAAGGTGTGGATCAAGGGAGGCCGAAAGGCCCTTGCCCACCCCTCGGTAAAAAGAGAGAGAGAGAGAGAGAGAAGGAAGGGAAGGGAAAGGGAAAGAGGAGAGAAAGGGAAAGTAAATATAGAGGAAGAAGCAAAGAAAAGGGGAAAATAAGGAAAGATCAGTTGCGATTTGTATCGCTTCTTTTATCATCATTGTACAACTATCATTGTAGAAATGTGTTTATTTATTTATATGTTTAATAACAATACTATGAATATAAACTCATAACAGCACAAAACAAAATGCAGAAGAAAACTATGAAATGTGTTTATTTATTTATATGTTTAATAACAATACTATGAATATAAACTCATAACAGCACAAAACAAAATGCAGAAGAAAACTATTTTGCAGGCAGAAAGATTCGCAAAATGATCATGCATTTGCATGTAAGTGTATCATTAGAACTATTCATATTGTTTTATTACATCTTGTGAAATAGGATGCATTTAAGCTTTCGGAACTTTTGTGTGCATTTGTATGAAAGAAAGCGTTTGGAATTTATAATGCGCATGATGCAATTTCAGGTGCAATTTACTGCAGTTGCCCCCAAAAAAAAAAAAAAAAAAAAATTAAGCATGGTTTATTTCTAATTGGATACTTGTGATTTACACATTTTGCCATTTTGCTAAAAATGACATAATTTTCGGGGATTTTTCGCAAGTTCGCAAGTTCAACCGAAATGTATGGTTGGTTGGGCTAGAAGTAGACGGTTGGTCGGGCTAGACATGGCTGGTTGGTTGGGCTAGAAGTGGATGGTTGGTTGGGCTAGACATGGTTGGTTGGTTGGGCTAGAAATATTTGCCTGCAGTACGATTGATAGCAGGCAAATGTTGTTTACATCGTTAATGAATGCATACTTGGGTCCGGGGCCGTTGCCCCGGTGGAATGAAATTTGCATAGGCAGCTCGTACAGGCGTGCGAGCTTCCGCCACGGAGATTAAGGCGATGCATTAATTAGTGTGTAATTGAATCGTTCTAGCCTGTGCTTTACAAGAAAACATTTCATTGCAAGGAAAGTGCTATGTGTTATGTTATGTTTCGACACGGGTCAGAAGGTTTTCCAGAGTTTTATTCTCGTTGAGTTTTACTTCTGGTTTTTAGACCTGGGCCATGTGCCGTCCGGTTTCCTGATTTGCTTCTGTAGATATTTTGAATTAGTTTATGCTTAATAATAATCATTTCTTTTTATCGAATCCAAAATGTGGAATCGTTATGTCCTGGTGTCATTACAATTCAATTCAAGGGCCTCGATTGAAATATCATGAATTAAGGTATCCTTCCTTTTTTAAGAATCAGTAATGTGTCAGGAAAGAAATTTATTTGTTTTGCTCTTTGGTCTGGAGTATTCTTTGTTAAGGTCAGGTGAAGATGTTAAGGTCAGATGTTTTCTTTTCAGGCCAAGATGTATTGTTCCCTATGAATAGGCCTGGGGAAGTCATTAATTCAGTGTACATGTTTTATCTGTTGTTTGGCACACATTTAGGAAGCCTCTTTTCAATACAAGTATTTTCCTTTGTAAGATCATTTCCTCTCCAAATATTTGTAGTCAGGTGTTTAGAATTTACTTAGTAACCGTAGGGTATATTAAGAGGTGGATTTTCTGCAATCGAGGAGAACCACCTAAGCTATAATAGACTTAACGTCATGTTAGAAGTCGGCAATTAAAGTCAATATCTGAGGGTAATTCCACGTCGGGACGAGAGGCTAGCTCAACTGCCACCCGGTTCTCCATAGTTTTCGTCGGGGGCTAGCTCTTGTCTGGGATCGGGACGCACACCATCGTATCTCAGTCTGCGGAGGTCAAGAATCCGGGGCGACTACCGGGGCCAAGTGGAGCAAAGACGCCGTCTGCGGAGGCCAGGGCCAAGTAGACGAGACGAGCTGTGACCGGCATCGATGTCAGACGGGAAACTACCCATCCAGAATTATATTTTGTTAAAGATAAGTTTAATTACCTACTGTATGTTTGTTTAAGCCAAAACAAAGTGTGTGAAACAGAAAGAATGATTGGAAATTAAACGTACAATTTCACTTTATTTTAACAAGCTTTATTTCCCTTTATTCTGTGTGTCCGTAGCAGTAATAAAAATAAAAAAAGTCTCTCACGTGACAATTTGGAGGTCCCACCGAGACACTGCTACTTATAATTAATTTCCAAAAGGGAATTAGTTATTTCTCCCCCTCTTTTCCCCGCATACGAATTTGATGTTAAATTGATGTTTGGGGTTGAAATACAGGTTAAAAGGAATTATCAATGCTAGGTTGATAAAAGCAATAATGTCAAGAGTTTAGTGGATTCTACCCAAGGTTAAGCCCTTGGTAACGCCTATAGACTAGGTAGTGCTTAGGCGGGTTGTGCATTATGCATGGTATTTTGCTCGATTAGAGATTCCAGGTTTGAACTACTATAGGCTTTGAATGTTCATGTTGTGAAGTTGACCGGTGTTTCGCATGGTTGACTTTTGTGTTCTCGTTAGGAGAAATTCTAGTGTGCTTGTTAGAAGGCACTAGGGGTTAATTGTCTGGTGTGAAGCGGACCGGTGTTTCGCATGGTTGAATTAATTGTATGCTCATTGGGAGATACATTCTAGTGTGCTTGTTAGAAGGCACTAGGGGTTAATTGCCTAGGTTTTTGTAGTTTTGGAATCGATGTTTAGTCGCTATGGCTAGTGTCGAGCAAATTAAAGAGTTTTCTACTTTAGGTAGGGAAATGGGTCTTAGTGGTGGCGAGTTGAGTAGTTTCGTTTCTGAACGCTGTCAGGCGGTAGAAAGGGAAAGAGAACGCGAAGACCGGGAAAGAGAGCGTGAACATGAGCTCAAGTTAGCGCAGTTGCGTAAGGATGAAGGAGATAATGTAGCTCAGTTAGGTGGGGTTAAACTTGATGTCGGTCAATTTGATGATGCCCACGATAAATTTGATGCATACATTACCAAGTTTGAAATGATCCTGAAAAGTCAAAAATCCCTAATGACGTGTGGGTACTACATCTAATCTCTAATTTGAAAGGGAAGGCTTTAGATGTAGTGAATAGAATGAGTACAGATGATCGCCAGAAATATACCGTAGTTAAGAGTGAGTTAATGCAATCTTATAATCTCACTGAGGAGGGGTATAGGCGTAGTTTTAGATCTGTTAGGCCTTTGAACTTTGAACGCCCAAAACAGTTTGCTAATCGGATGAAAGGTCATTTTGATAATTGGATAGGTGCGTCTAAGATAGACAATAGTAGGGCTGCTCTTGAGGATCTGATGTTGCGAGAGCAATTTTTGATTGATTGTCCAAGAGAGGTTGCTAGGTTCATCAGGGAACGGAAATGCACGAAGTTTGACGAGGCAGTGGAGTGTGCAGAGGTTTATGTTAGTGCACACGGACCTCATGCTTTCTTTGGTGGAGAGAAACCGAAAGAAGCCGATCAGATCCGAAGGGGGTAGTAAGGGCCCTAATCAAGTAGGTAAGACTAATGCAAAATTGGGCGAGGTTCAAGCAAGGGCAAAGAAAGTGGAAGGTAGTAAGTCCTTCCAAAAGAAGGGGTGTTATATGTGTGGGAATCCCAATCACATGAAGAGGGATTGTCCCCTGTTAGTGAAGTCTATGGCGGCTCAGGGTATGATGTTGTTAGGGGGTGATGAAGTCCCGGGGTAGATGCTGTTCATAATGAGCCTAATGAGGGTGAGATTGAATCTGAGGCCGTAGAGTTGACAGCAGCTTGCATTGCTGAGTCGGTGGTCGATAGTGAAGTCATTGAAAAAGTTGGAATGGCTTACGATGATATTGAGGCGATGGTCAATGATATGCCTGTCGTGTCTGGGAGGTTGATGCCTGGGAATGTTCCTGTTTCCGTGCTACGCGATTCAGGTTGTAGTACTTGTGTTGTGAAAGAAGCGTTAGTTAGGAAAGAGCAATTCACAGGTCGTCATGTTAGAGTCAGGTTAATTGATGAAACGATAAGGCGTTTCCCCTTGGCAAGAATCGTTGTCGATTCGCCTTATTTCGAAGGAGAGGTTGTGGCAGTGTGTATGCCTAGATGTTTGAATGACGTAATCATTGGTAATGTGAGAGGGGCTCGTCCACCAAAAGAGCCTAATTTCCATTGGGTTCCTAAGGCTGACATAGAGGTCACGCCGGAGGTCGTGCCGGAGGTCACTGGTTTGGAAGATTCGAAGTTGGAGAGAGAATTTTCAGATGAGTTGAAGTCTACCGCTGAGGGCGTTTGTTCTGAAGAGGGCGGTATTAGATTACAAGCTGTTCAGACTAGGGCAAAGAAGTTGAAAGATTCCAAGCCTAGTAAGGGTTTGCCGGTGGCTGACCCAGTTGCTAATATTCAGTCAAATCACTTTTTGCAAGAGCAAAAAGATGACGTATCATTGCGCCCTCTGTGGCAAAAGGTTGATAATGTTGACAAGTCGCAATTCATGTTTTTGCATGAGCAAGGTTTTCTCTTTAGACAGAGAAAGGATGTCAATGCTAAGGGTATAGGTCCTAAATTACTTGTAGTGCCTAAGCCTCGTAGGGAAGAGCTAATGCGAGTTGCACACGATTCTCTTTTAGGTGGACATTTGGGTATTAATAATACTCTGTCAAAACTCAAGGCGCAGTTTTATTGGCCTGGGATGTCGGAAGATGTTGCCAATTTCTGCAGATCATGTGATGTCTGTCAAAAGACTGTTGATAAAGGGCGGGTGCCGAAGGCTAGTCTTGGTCGAATACCCCTTATTGGTGTTCCATTTCAGCGGATTGCCATTGATCTTATGGGTCCATTCATACCTTCTGCCCGTAAGCATACCCACATATTAACCATAGTGGATTATGCTACAAGGTATGTCGAGGCGATCCCGTTGAAGTCTATATCGACTGTCGATGTGGCTGAGGCCCTTGTTTCGGTCTATAGTAGAGTTGGTATTCCAGCAGAGGTCATGTCGGACTTGGGTACGCAGTTCGTATCGGATTTGATGCGTGAAGTTTGTAGATTGTTGTCGGTCAAACAATTGACCAGTTCTCGGTACCATCCCATGTGTAACGGGTTAGTCGAGCGTTACAATGCGGTTGTGAAATCGACTTTGAAACGGTTATGCTCCGAGGAACCAGCTCAATGGGATAGGTATCTCCCGGCTTTGCTGTTTGCTTTACGAGAAGCACCGAGCTCGAGTTTGGGGTTTTCCCCGTTTGAACTTTTGTATGGGCGGCATATCCGTGGGCCATTGGATGTCCTGAGAGAGTTATGGACGGCCGAGAAGTTAGAACCAGAGCTCAAGAGTGAATATGAATATGTAATTGAGTTGAGGGAGAGGTTGGTGAAATCTTGGCGAATTGCGCAAGAGACCCTTAAGTATTCAGCAAAAAGGTACAAGGGGTACTATGATCGTAGGGCTAGAACAAGAAAGTTGAATGTAGGCGATGATGTGCTCATTCTACTTCCTACTGAGCACAATAAATTACTGATTAGGTGGCAGGGTCCCTACAAAATCATAGGAGTCAAATTTGACTACGATTATGTCGTAGATGTTGGTGGCATTGCTAAGACGTATCATATCAATTTGTTGAAGCGATACTATAGTAGACCCGTGAATGCCCCAGTAGGTGCTTGCTTTGAAGTCAGTGTTGATGACGATGAAGTCATTGATGTCAAAGATGATGTCGGTGAGGTTGAGGAGACTGAAGTTGATCCCGATTGGGGGGATGAAATACCCAAAATGCCAAGTGCAATTCAAAGTGAATTCGTGGACAGGGTGGGGATAGATGGAAACTTAGATGAAAATCAGAAAAATCAAGTACGAGACATTCTCTGTGAATATCAAGACATATTCACTGATATCCCTAAGAAAACGTCTGTGTCTAAGTGTGAGATCATGTTGACAACTGATCAACCTGTACGGACTTCACCTCATAGGGTACCACAAGCTATGGAGAGTGAAGTTGATAAAGAGATAGATTCCATGCTTCAGTTAGGGATTATTGAACCATCTAACTCCCCATATGCCCATCCGATAGTCATAGTTAAGAAGCCAGACGGATCGAATCGATTTTGTGTCGATTTTAGACGTTTGAACAAGTTAACTGTCTTTGATCCAGAACCGATGACAAACCCCCAGGAAATGTTCGCTTCCCTTGCTAAAAGCAAATATTTCACGAAGCTAGACTTAACAAAAGGCTATTGGCAAATCCCGATGCGTAACGAAGATAAAGCCAAAACGGCTTTCCTCACTCCTAAGGGGCAACACCAGTTCAAATACATGCCTTTTGGGCTTGTGACAGCCAGTGCCCAATTCACTAGGATGATGAGAAAAGTACTAGCGGGTATGTCAAATGTTGTGAGTTATATAGATGATATTTTAATTCACACGAGTACTTGGGAAGAACATGTGAAAATACTTAGCGAAGTCCTTGGTAGGTTACGGGAGCCAATCTGGCCGCTAAACCCTCTAAATGCACCGTAGGTTCCCAGAACATAGAATTTCTTGGACATAGAATAGGGGAGGGTGAGATACTTACCAGCGATAGGTTGACCCGTAAGGTACTCGGAGCCCCACGACCCCAGACTAAGAAGCAGGTTAGGTCATTCCTAGGGCTCTGTGGGTACTATAGGGATTACATACCTAATTACGCAGATGTTGCCCTACCCCTAACTAATCTTACTCGTAAAGGCACACCTAATAAGGTGGAATGGGGACCAAGGGAAGAAGACTCATTTGCTAGGTTAAAGGAATCCCTTGTTAATCCACCGGTGTTGAAGTTACCAGATTTCGAGAAGACGTTCATGTTAAAGGTTGATGCTTCTGACGTTGGTATTGGGGCAGTTCTCATGCAAGAGCATGATGGGGAAGATTTCCTTTAGCTTATGCTAGTAAGAAGCTCCTTCCTAGGGAACAAAGATACTCCACAGTAGAAAAGGAGTGTCTTGCTATCATTTGGGCTGTCAAGAAATTTGACTACTATCTGTTTGGGAGGGTATTTGAGATCCACACTGATCATAAGCCCCTCACATATCTCCAAACCATGAAAATGACAAACAAGCGAATCATGAGATGGAGTATGTGCCTACAAGAGTATAGGTTTCGGTTAATTTCAGTGAAAGGGTCAGAAAACAAAGCTGCTGACCTCATGAGCAGACTATTGTAAAATATAGTGAAATTGTTGTAAAAAGGCGAATAACCAAACAAGGACAAATTATAATGGTCCATTTTATTTGTATGGGTTTATGCTGTATAGCAAATGACTAATGAAGCTTTCTCATTTCTTTCAGGAAAACAGGAACCAGCAAATCGCGGTCGCCGTTATGTTTAGTTGGTTAAGCTTTAGTTACGTTAAGGAAACATTGTCTGTTAGGGCTTAGTTGTAAATTAGTATAGGTTAGTTTAGGGCCGTTAGGATTTAGTTAGGTTGCTTTAAGATTGTGAACGTAGTTTAAGAAACAAGCTTCATGATTTTATGATACAAAGAAAAAATATATATATATATTCATATACCATAATCAAAACAAGCATGAAAAGTTGTTATCGGTTGAATGTTATATGCAAGAAATGAATCAATATAGTGCATTTCAAATGACAGTTTGGTTATAGTGAATATAGAAAAGTTGCTTAATAACTGCAAAAGTACATTCAGAGTGCAAACATAGATTGAGCAATCTGAATTTATATTGCCTGTTTCATAATCTCTTGTCTTTTAATATGCTTATACTTTTAAAGAAAATGATCCTAAATGTCTGACTAGTAAAGGAAAGCAAGTCATGTTTAAATATAAAAACTTTGAATTCATAGGAGATTTATGGAAGGTGTGATGCAATGCTCAAATGGTCAAACAAAATAGTGATAATGATAATGATACATGTTTCATACCAGGAGTATGATTTCCACTTAAAAACAATATTTGCTTAATGACAAAGTAAGATTATAAAGAAACAAGAAGTGCTAGTGATATTGATGTTAATGTTTTGTATGAAGCAAAAGAAACCTAATCATATTCAAAAGAAAATGTAAGCCATGTTTTTCATAGAGAGATAGAACTTATAGCATAACAGTCAAACTTGCTTTCAGTTTGGGATGCTGTGGTTTATAGTTCTTTGGTTTGAAAAAGCTTTTCAAATAAATTTTTATAGTGGATATAAGTTAGATCCCCTAATTATATTTTAAGGTGGGGGATATTGTCAGGAAAGAAATTTATTTGTTTTGCTCTTTGGTCTGGAGTATTCTTTGTTAAGGTCAGGTGAAGATGTTAAGGTCAGATGTTTTCTTTTCAGGCCAAGATGTATTGTTCCCTATGAATAGGCCTGGGAAGTCATTAATTCAGTGTACATGTTTTATCTGTTGTTTGGCACACATTTAGGAAGCCTCTTTTCAATACAAGTATTTTCCTTTGTAAGATCATTTCCTCTCCAAATATTTGTAGTCAGGTGTTTAGAATTTACTTAGTAACCGTAGGGTATATTAAGAGGTGGATTTTCTGCAATCGAGGAGAACCACCTAAGCTATAATAGACTTAACGTCATGTTAGAAGTCGGCAATTAAAGTCAATATCTGAGGGTAATTCCACGTCGGGACGAGAGGCTAGCTCAACTGCCACCCGGTTCTCCATAGTTTTCGTCGGGGCTAGCTCTTGTCTGGGATCGGGACGCACACCATCGTATCTCAGTCTGCGGAGGTCAAGAATCGGGGCGACTACCGGGGCCAAGTGGAGCAAAGACGCCGTCTGCGGAGGCCAGGGCCAAGTAGACGAGACGAGCTGTGACCGGCATCGATGTCAGACGGGAAACTATACCCATCCAGAATTATATTTTGTTAAAGATAAGTCTAATTACCTACTGTATGTTTGTTTAAGCCAAAACAAAGTGTGTGAAACAGAAAGAATGATTGGAAATTAAACGTACAATTTCACTTTATTTTAACAAGCTTTATTTCCCTTTATTCTGTGTGTCCGTAGCAGTAATAAAAAATAAAAAAAAGTCTCTCACGTGACATAATGGCATTGCAGTGTCGCTGCCCTCACTGTCATCAGTTATGTAGTATAACATACCACGTCTGTAAAAGAAATATTCACTTGAATGTCACTCGGTCTAGGGGTTATGTCATTGGTAGTCTCTGCTTTGTACCTACGCCTACGAATTAACTCTGATCGGACCTAGATTCGAAACTGAGTCACGTTTTTATCATCCCTGATCGATACGCGGCTATACATGTACAACTCCAATTACACACACACATACGCACATGCACACTCACACGTTAAGATTGTATACATACTTACTTCTTGATTCTTCAATATATATATATATATATATATATAACAGTGGACAGAGACCCCGATCATACTGTTAATTACCAGTAAACTGAAGAAGAAAAACAAATCACACGTAAAATCACATATTGTTTTCATTATAAAACGAAACATGATGCTTTGGTCCTTATTAATGTTTCACCACTAGGAATAAACATCACTCTGAACAGGTTGACAGGCATTCTGACGTTTTCAGAGACCAACACCAACCAATCTGTGGAAGAACTTTGCTTCATCATCCACAACACCACTTCTGAATCAGATTGTTCCCCCATAATCAACAAAGAGTGCATCGGACCAGGTACAGAGGTCAAAGTTGACCCTGACCTTGAATACCAGGTCCTCACCGTTGGCAGAGGCTTTTGCAGTACACCAGATAGTCCGAAAGGTGATGTTATCTTGACACAAAGCCCAAATATCTGTAGAGAATAGCAATTGCCAAACAATCATATCAGTCCATTCACTACAAGTCCGAAGCTGTACAAATTGCTCTCCGTTATAAAGGCCCCACATTTAGACCCTCCAAAGGAAGGTAACATATTAAAGGGCAATCCACAATTTGTTATAGGTTCAGTCGTATGGAAGCAGAAAAAATCAGATACACATAATGGCGAAAGTTGGATTTAACACGGACCAATGAAAGAAAGTTATTAATGTTTGAAACATGAAATCAATAAGTCTATGCGAATCTCAAATTGGCAGTTTGGTCAGTGGATTGTGATGTAGTAGCGGATATCTCACCCGTTTGTTGTGTACACAAATATCATTCATTTTTGCTTTTCTCCTCAAAGCATTCTCCCTTATAGCACTACTTAAAATATATCACGGATAGCATATTATTATAGGTCCTATAAAGAGAAGATTCCCTTCTGCGACATACATTTTTGAACATTAGAAATGTTAGTAATGTTTTGTTTTGGAACGAATGGGAAAACTGCCCGCCACTATATCACAGAGACATTAAATATTCAGCCAATTTGAAAAGCCCCTACCTTTAGTGATTACAAATTCAAAAAAATAAATTCAAACTGTCATCAGTCTACTTCTCTGATTATTCTGCTTTTTCCAGAATAGTATGCCATCAAGGTTGGATGTCAATTTCAGATGGATAAACCCACACATTTACAAGAAGGAAAATTATCCACTTTAACAATTCCAGCAATCATGACAGATTAATACAACATTTTCAGAGAGACTTTTAAAATACTCTTTAGTATTATTACATGAAAGTGCTTTTAAGATACTTGGGGTTATAAAGTATGATGATAAATCGTTTCTTACCGCAAATTGTTGTAAGATATAGAAAAACGTATATATTGGCATCAGGAAATGTGTATGTGAAAGATAGAGCCTTTATATTGTGTCTGATCCGTTTAAGCAGGATGACATAAGTATTTACACTAACAAAATATGATTTGGTGCATATCACTATATTAGTCAACGATACTACGTGTGAACAATTATGCGGTTGGTCCACATTAAATTTTGCGGTAAGTTCTCTCAGATGACAAAACCCAGTATCAATTGATAATTGGAACTACTCTTACCTAGTCACTGTAAAAAGAATATATATATTTGTGCTAGCAGCGTTGAAAAAACCTCTTTCCTTTCGATGCCAAACAAAGATAAAGAATGTGAACATTATCTCGGCTTGACCTTTCACATCGAAGAAAAGTTTACGTTCATTGAACATATATCTTTTGTTTTCTTCCTTCAGTCATTGGAACAACATTATCTCGTGGCAATATCTATTTCCCGTTACAGCTGGTGTGCTTGGTTTGACAATCATAACAGTGTTTACCTCCGTATGTGTCTTCTGCTTTAAGAAAAAGACGAAAGGTTTGTTTGTGAGATGCAAATAATTAATGCAAAGATCCCGCTTAATTATCAATATTATTTATTTCGCAAAATATGAAACACTCTATAGTGTCTGACAGTGAAGTGTAGAAAGTAAACGGGTTTCCTTGCATAATTTGAATACTAGGACACTGCTAATGTTTAAATTTCACAGATAGGACATACATGACATAGTCATAATTCCTGCAAAGTTCTACAGAATTTGATGTGGCCTGTAAAAGGGACATAATATCTTTAACTCAAAAGTCTGTCACATCTTTTTCAAACTAGCATGTCTACACAATGAGCCTTCATACGTGGTAAAATAATAGTTGTATATAAAGGTGTTTGACATATATAGCTTGTATAGTCCCATCGCATTCATGCTCCTTTTGTAACATTCTACAGTAGAACGCAGTATGGGTGTACCGAACCCTGGAAACATCACGTCGGTGCCGAGGTCAACATCACCCATTCAGCAGGTAGGTACACTCACAAGTAAACATTTGAAATATATATTTATACCCGATGGCAATATATATCTAAGTATAACTAGCATTTGTTATGGCTTCCTTTGCAGTTGGACCAGGAATACTATGCCGAAATTTCACACGAACTCCAGCCCCATTCTTCAGAATCAACTGCGGATGAGTACATGGACATGAAACCTACACCATCCAGCCATTCGTCCGTCGGTGGTATCAACCGATCCAGGAAATACCAGTATGTCAGTCCTAGTTTCACACGAAAGATTGAGGCTGTGTATGAAAATACACAAAAGTAAATTGCTTCTCCACCCACTACGCCGAAAGCAGCTTATGAAATATCCATAACCTTTAAAGAGATGCAACCAGTACCGTCAATGCAGTCTATGTTCCATGATGTCTCTTCCGCGGTAATTGTCAGTGACACACTGGATAAATATGAAGTTTGTATATTGACACAAGGGTTTATGCAAAATCAGAATTAATGCAAAGATCCCGCTTAACTATCAATATTATTTCATTTCGCAAAAAATGAAGCTTATATTGTCACAACATAGTGTGGATCACAACTGGTAAACGTGTACACTTAGGAATTTATTTACGTTGGGTACTGCTATATGCTTTGTAAATTCGACATAACGCTATAATACGCAACTGCTAACGTTTAATGAAACAAAGGTTACTTTAAAAAAACACCACTTTAGATTATTTCACTTGTGAAAATGTCTGGAACATAAAGAAAAACATACAATTTCATCAAATAATAGATGATTCCCAACATTAAAAACAAAACAGGACTTGTAGGCCTGTACATGATATATGAATCGTGTTATTTTCTTTAAACCACTGTTGTATCGAATTCTATTACACCTCTATGTGTACTGATTAAATGGGTGAATGAGAATAAAACACTCTATACTTAAGTAGTCATATGAAATGAATATCAAAAGAATGCCGCACTTTTTCAAATTTAAATTGATATTCTATACGTGAAATAAAAAAATCCCTCGTAAGGTTGTACATTTTTTTGGATAAAGCTAATGGAAAAGGGTTTTTTGCACCTGAGTGGGTCTTATCCTTCTTTTGATTCGGTTCCATCATCACATTGTCAGCAATTATAGATTTAATTTTAGAAACATAATGCTAGACATGTAAATGCATGTAGACATAATTTGAAAAGTCAGACCATTAACATAAGACCGTCAGCTAATGCACATTTTGCACGAGTGCTTCATGTTCCTTTTGTTTATTGTCACGGTTTTACGCAAATATATTGAACCTGTCATATATTTATTTGTCAATGTATATAACTGTCTGTGAATTTATCACATGCATATCTGTACACGTATACATACATTTGCTGGTTTATAATGGAAATGAATATTAACTGCTTAAAAATAATACACTGTAAACATTAATAATATACAATATCATAGTTCTTTAGGATTTCTATGAAACGCTTTTGTTACTATAATTTTAATCATAAGTTGTGATATTTAGTTGAATTTGAAAAGCGGTAAAATGATAGTGTATCCAAAATGTTGTTTATTATAGAAATCAGTCTTTGTTATTAATCACTTTAATTTAAAAAATGTTAAACTAATATATGGAAAAAAAAAATTAAGATAATTTGCATTGCAATAATTAGTAACTTTAATGCATATTTTATCATAGTAATCATGCAAAACCTTGAACCGGATTGTAAGATGTATAACACTATTGTATTTTATATTGCATTGTACGATACCTACACACTATTACATCTTACATTGTTAGATTTTTCGCCTCACCTGATTTTAGATTTTTACATTTTAAATACGGTATATTCATGTTTCTCAGCCTCTCTCTTTCTTTCTGATGCTCTCCAATGTAACATATGTAAACCATAAGAAGACAAATCAGGATTGTCCTATTTTGTCTGTTTGCATCGGTGCAAGTAATAGAACGTAACCATAATATTACTGTTATTTTACTATTTTAATTATGTATGCCTATACGTACAATTATAATGTTAACATCTGTTCCAGTGGACGATCCACCCCTCTTTAATTAATGAGATTCACAAACCAGTTCGCGTGTATGCATTTTAGTGGACCATGAAAAAAGGGGCACACGCACAGCTGCAACGATCTCATTGCTAGAACTTCTACGAACAGAATGTGTTGGTAATGATCTTAATGGGTTAATGATAAGCTTTGTTTGAAAGCACCTGAAGTATTTTTTTTCCAGTAAACAAACCTTTTCCATACTTTAAACATTATGAATGAGAAAACGCTTCCGTATGTAGGAAGAAGTCGTGTTCGTTGGGCTACAACCGCCAAACTTAGATTAAATAATAATTTGATATGGCAATATGTAAAATTACAGTAATGCACTGAATACAATTTCACAATTCGAACAAGCGGTTCTTAGAGTCTATTATATTCTTTTTGTAACATAATTTTTTTCTCCAGATAAATATGTGATATTCAGCTGGCTTCCGAATGATTTCATAGTCATAGCCTAAATTATATTTCGATTACAATTAGTAAGTTAGATAACATCATAAGTAAATATGAGATAAATAGTAATTGTTATAAAGGGATGCGAAGGATACAGGGCAAAAAAGGGATAGGGGAGGAAAGGAAAGCGAACGAAAATTGAAATATGAATATGGAAAACAGAGAGGGGAAGAACTGAAGTGTGAGAGTGAGTGAGTGAAAACGAAAGAAAGGCCGAGAGAGAGATGATAGATTAGTATAAAAGAGAGAGGCAGAGAGAGAGAAGAGAAGAAAAGAGAAGAGGCGAGCACATCTAATTCCATTTCTAATGCTAAGGATCTTGATCTTTGAATATGAGCAATCCCATTCTTGTAAACCTAAGTTCAGATTTTTAATAAGAGGGTCTTTCAAACAGCGTGTTTTGACAGTGACGGAATTCTTTAAAAGTAATGCGTTCGCATAGTGACTTGAAATGATTTGTGTATACATGTAAGATGACTGTAAAGAAATGTAATCATCGGTTAACTTCTAAAAGCTTCTATAGAGCAAATGTGTTCTAAAAGGATTATCAACAGAAAAATGTATAGTGTAACAAAAGTTTTGGATATCTTTATTTGTGAAGATATATTCGAAGTATCACATTAAACATTTTTTAAACATTGAGGAAAGTTTCAAAAAATTACGGGTAACATCAAGTACATACTAATGACACCAAAACTATACATTCACAATTTAAAACGTAGGGATGTGAATATTAAAAGAAAGATAACAGGCGCACTAATGCATTTATAATCTTATAAATGTGTATATGATATTATGTGAAATTAAAATTTCATATATGTGATAAAACGAAAGAAACCTGACTATCGCTACTAACACTAGATATTTCCATCGCAATGATGAATTATTATATAGTTGTTCAGGTAATAGGTGAATAATTGTATAGCGCCTATAATTATCTGATCAATTTACACAATTTTCATCTACATTTCATTTTTCAAATTGACAGTCGATTTAATTATTGTTGAAACTGTCATTATGCAAAGTAAGATTTTTTCTATTGATTTGATCATTATAATTATTTTAATCATTATTTTATTATTATTATTATTATTATTATTATTATTATTATATTGTTGTTATTATTATTATTGCCTGCCGGAACACATCCTACCTTTCTTCTTCTTCTTCTTCCAGTGTAAGTGCTGCTTGGTGATAAACATATACGCACTGATTGTGTGTGTATATGTGGAGACTTTCACATCTGCTATTCCATATTTTAACTTTTCGTTCTTGTTGCAT
>CP137667.1:23293403-23336070 GCA_037976565.1 Mesocentrotus franciscanus
TTTATTTTTATTTATTTCTCCCCTTTTTGTTCCGAGGATAACTCAAGATCGGTTTTGTCAATTTCTCAATTTTGGCACAGTCATGGGTCATTGTCATGAGACGTGACAGTAACATTTTCAAGGTCATCAGGTCATCGTGACGTCATCCAGGCGCCATTTTGTGAAATCATGATCAATCATATCTTCATGATGCGTAATCAAAGGTCATTCATATTCATATCACATATACTTCGGTCAAGGGTCAACAAGTCATGTCGTCAAAGGTCGTATAGTCAGGACGCGCGTACGCGCGTCAAATTTTAATATGCTCAAAATCACTTAACTATTAAACGAGAGTACGAATCAGGTCATTTAAGCATTTCAAAATTTCCGTCCGTGCGCGTCCGCGCGCGTCATGCGCGCTCGCAGCGCGTACACACATCGTAAAACGCCGTTTTTCGCATGGTTTGTATTCCTGACACTATTTTTGAC
This sequence comes from Mesocentrotus franciscanus, assembly GCA_037976565.1. Classification (NCBI taxonomy): domain Eukaryota; kingdom Metazoa; phylum Echinodermata; class Echinoidea; order Camarodonta; family Strongylocentrotidae; genus Mesocentrotus; species Mesocentrotus franciscanus. The sequence goes on from CP137667.1 coordinate 23,293,875, forward strand.
AATTTCCAACTATTTCCAGTCATTCTCGACCTTCCATAATGCCACACGCGTGTCAAACTTTAAAATTCAGCGCGTCAATGGGCAATATAATGTAAAAGTGGTAAAAACATGTCTATATAAAATCCGCCATAGCTCGTCAGAATGCCTAAATACCCCCAAATTTTTAACATTTTCTGAAGCCCATGAAATTTTAATGTGATTTCATGTATAATTTTGTCCAATCGTATGTTCTGACGTCGTCATATTTGCATATGAACTCGAAAATTTGATTTTGAAAATATGACATCATAATTTTTGTATTCATTTGATAATATTGCAGTAATAGGTTGTCGATTTTCTTCAAAATTTTGATATGTTCTAGCTGAGACAATTCTCTACAAATGCAGTCATCACGAATTTTCATTTTGACAAAGCATCATGGCGTATTTTCGCGATTAAAGGAGGCATGTCAAATTTATTCATTTTGCGTGTATTCTCTATGGGACATGACTTTTTCTCAAAACTGGATTCTACATTACCGTCTTTCGCGAGCAATATCTCCGTCGTTTTAGTTTTGTTTTCGCTGAGCTTCGAGTATGTTGTAGCTGAGACAATAAGCTATCACAAGTGTGCCCTTTATTTTTCGATCAGATGCCGGGATCATGCTCATATTTCACTTGCAAAGTGGGATTTGAGAATTCCATTTTCCGTTCACGTGTAATGTCTATGTGGATTATTTTGGTATAGTGGTCATAGCACTTGCCTCCCATTCCGGCGACCCAAGTTCGATTCCTGGTGGGTCATTTTTTTTTTTGCCGTCGTTTTAAATTTGATTTTATGATCTTCTTCGACTATTAGAACATATTATCATATACAATCACAAACAATGTAATAAAATGCCTAATTTTGCGTGTTATATCTATGGGAGAAGAATGTCAATCGTTTCGTACAACCTATGGGAAATCTGATTCCTTGTCGTGTATCAAACCTATAGGTTAATCTCCTAAATCTGTTGGAATATATCAAATCATCCCATTTTTGATGTTAGTCTCCTTCCCAGACGTTTATACTTTCCAGTTATTCAGCCCAGGTATATGCATGTTTACGTCACTCCCATGGACATAGAATTGTTTACATGTCTATACTTCTCTTTCTCTATAATATAGTAAATATTTAATTTATTTATGCTGGAAATATTAAATGAATCGTTGTCCATTGCATCTTTCTCTTCTCTCTCTCTCCTCTCTCTTGCTTTGTTTCCTTCCCTCTCTTATTCTGCCCCTCTCCTTCTCTTTGCTCTGTCTTTGCATATATCTCTCTCTACTCTTTAACTCTCTCCCTATCTCTGCCTCCCTCTACCTCGACCTCTTGCCTTGCCTCCTCTTTTATTCTCTTGCTCTGTCTCCCTCTGCCTCTGCCCTTCTCTTTTTTCTTCTTCTCTCTCACCTCTACCTCTCCCGCCTCTGGTTCTCGTTCTCCTTCTATTATGTCTTGTAATGTTCCTTAATTTTCTATAGCTCTGCCCTTGCCCTTTGGCCTTGGAACTCAAAATACGAATTTGCATATTATGACGTCAGCATATTTATGGAAAATTGATTGTATCTGTAAATATGGATCGATTTTCTTCCAAATTTTGATATGTTGTAGCTAAGACAATTTTCTACAAGATCAGTTATTCAGATTACATAACAGACCACCTAATTCGTCCTCATGACGAATTACATTTCTAGTTATTCTTATTTTTATTTATTTCTCCCTTGTTCCGACGATAACTCAAGATCGGTTTTGTCAATTTCTTTCAATTTTGGCACAGTCATAGGTCATTGTCATGAGACGTGACAGGAACATTTTCAAGGTCATCAGGTCATCGTGACGTCATCCAGGCGCCATTTTGTGAAATCACATGATCAATCATATCTTCATGATGCGTCATCAAAGGTCATTCATATTCATATCACATATACTTCAGGTCAAGGGTCAACAGGTCATGTCGTCAAAGGTCGTATAGTCATCGCGCGTACGCGCGCGTCAAAATTTAAAATGCTCAAAATCACTTAACTATTAAACGAGAGTACGAATCAGGTCATTTTAAGCATTTCAAAATTTCCGTCCGGCGCGTCCGCGTTTCGCTCATGCGCGCGCAGCGCGTACACATCGTAAACGCCGTTTTTTCGCATGGTTTGTATTCCGACACTATTTTTGACAATTTCCAACTATTTCCAGTCATTTCGACCTTCCATAATGCCACACGCGCGTCAAACTTTAAAATTCGTGCGCGCGTAATGGGCAATATAATGTAAAAGTGGTAAAAACATGTCTATATAAATCCGCCATAGCTCGTCAGAATGCCTAAATACCCCCAAATTTTTAACATTTTCTGGAAGCCCATGAAATTTTAATGTGATTTCATGTATAATTTTGTCCAATCGTATGTTCTGACGTCGTCATATTTGGCATATGAACTCAAAATTTGATTTTGAAAATATGACATCATAATTTTGTATTCATTTGACAATATTGCAGTAATAGGTTGTCGATTTTCTTCCAAATTTTGATATGTTCTAGCTGAGACAATTCTCTACAAATGCAGTCACCACGATTTTTCATTTTGACAAAGGCATCATGGCGTATTTTTGCGATTAAAGGAGGCATGTCAATTTTTCACATTTTGCGTGTATTCTCTATGGGACATGACTTTTTTCAAAACTGGATTCTACATTACCGTCTTTCGCGAGCAATATCTCCGTCGTTTTAGTTTTGTTTCGCTGAGCTTGAGTATGTTGTAGCTGAGACAATAAGCTATCACAAGTGTGCCCTTTATTTTTCGATCAGATGCCGGATCATGCTCATATTTCACTTGCAAAGTGGGATTTGAGAATTCCATTTTCCGTTCACGTGTAATGTCTATGTGGATTATTTTGTATAGTGGTCATAGCACTTGCCTCCCATTCCGGCGACCCAAGTTCGATTCCTGGTGGGTCATTTTTTTTTTTTTTTTTGCCGTCGTTTTAAATTTGATTTTATGATCTTCTTCGACTATTATAACATATTATCATATACAATCACAAACAATGTAATAAAATGCCTAATTTGCGTGTTATATCTATGGGAGAAGAATGTCAATCGTTTGAGTACAACCCTATGGGAAATCTGATTCCTTGTCGTATCAAACCTAGGGTTAATCTCTAAATCTGTTGGAATATATCAAATCATCCCATTTTTATGATGTTAGTCTCCTTCCCAGACGTTTATACTTTCCAGTTATTCAGCCCAGGTATATGCATGTTTACGTCACTCCCATGGACATAGAATTGTTTACATGTCTATAACTTCTCTCTTTCTATAATATAGTAAATATTTAATTTATTTATGCTGGAAATATTAAATGAATCGTTGTCCATTGCATCTCTTCTCTTGCTCTCTCTCCTCTCTTGCTCTGTTTCCTTCCCTCTTGTTCTGCCCCTATCCTTCTCTTGCTTTGTCTTTGCATCTTCTCTCTCTCTACTCTTTAACTCTCTCCCTCTCTCTGCCTCCTCTACTGACCTCTTGCCTTGCCTCCCTCTTATTCTCTTGCTCTGTCTCCCTCTGCCTCTGCCCTTCTCTTTTTCTTTTCTCTCACCCTCTACCTCTCCCGCCTCTGGTTCTCGTTCTCCTTCTATTATGTCTTGTAATGTTCCTTAATTTTCTATAGCTCTGCCCTTTGCCCTTTGGCCTTGGAACTCAAAATACGAATTTGCATATTATGACGTCAGCATATTTATGGAAAATTGATTGTATCTGTAAATATGGATCGATTTTCTTCCAAATTTTGATATGTTGTAGCTAAGACAATTTTCTACAAGATCAGTTATTCAGATTATAACAGACCACCTAATTCGTCCTCATGACGAATTACATTTAGTTTTTATTTATTTCTTTACCCTTTTTTGTTCCGAGGATAACTCAAGATCGGTTTTGTCAATTTCTTTCAATTTTGGCACAGTCATGGTCATTGTCATGAGACGTGACAGGAACATTTTCAAGGTCATCAGGTCATCGTGACGTCATCCAGGCGCCATTTTGTGAAATTTTTTGTACTTTCAACTCATGATCATATCTTCATAACGGAAAGTCATTTCTTATTCATATTTATCATGATCAAGGTCAATATCCGTCCGGTCAATTTCAGGTCAAAAAGCGCGCATAGTACGTCCGCGCGTCAGCGCGCGTCAAAATTTCAAAATGCTCAAAATCACTCAAATTCATTTTGGAGTACGTTTCAGGTCATTTTAAGCATTTCGCAAAATTTCGCCACGCGCATGCGCGCGCGTTTTCGCGCGTAACACCATTACACATCATAAAATCGCCATTTTTTTCTTTCATGATATTTCCCATATTTTTTGACAATTTGATACCATATTTATCTTCTTGACCTTAATAACCAAATGAGCGTCCGTCAAATATAAATTGTCCGCGCGCGTCTCTTGCAATACATAGCATAAATGGGCAAAAACATGTCTATACAAAATTCATTGCATCTCTTCAGAATGCCTAAAACTCCCAAATTTTTTTCATATTTGGATAGATTATGAGTCGGAGATATGATTTCATGTCTCATTTGTCCCTCATTAACTCATGACGTCATCATAATTGTCTCCGAACTCAAAATTTCAATTTGCATATTATGACGTCAGCAAATTTTTGGAAAATTGATTGTATCTCTGTAAATATTGATCGATTTTCTTCCAAATTTTGATATGTTCTAGCTGAGACAATTCTCTACAAATGCAGTCATCACGATTTTTCATTTTGACAAAGGCATCATGGCGTATTTTTGCGATTAAAGGAGGCATGTCAATTTTTCACATTTTGCGTGTATTCTCTATGGGACATGACTTTTCTCAAAACTGGATTCTACATTCCCGTCTTTCGCGAGCAATATCTCCGTCGTTTTAGTTTTGTTTTCGCTGAGCTTTGAGTATGTTGTAGCTGAGACAATAAGCTATCACAAGTGTGCCCTTTATTTTTCGATCAGATGCCGGGATCATGCTCATATTTCACTTGCAAAGTGGGATTTGAGAATTCCATTTTCCGTTCACGTGTAATGTCTATGTGGATTATTTTGGTATAGTGGTCATAGCACTTGCCTCCCATTCCGGCGACCCAAGTTCGATTCCTGGTGGGTCATTTTTTTTTTTTTTTTTTGCCGTCGTTTTAAATTTGATTTTATGATCTTCTTCGACTATTATAACATATTATCATATACAATCACAAACAATGTAATAAAATGCCTAATTTTGCGTGTTATATCTATGGGAGAAGAATGTCAATCGTTTGAGTACAACCCTATGGAAATCTGGTATTAAACCTAATATAGGGTGTATCTCCCAACTCTGCTACAATATCAAATCACCTTGCTAGTCTCCTTCCCAGACGTTTTTACTTTTCCAGTTATTCAGCCCAAGGTATATGCATGTTTACGTCTCTCCCGTGGACATAGAATTGTTTACTTGTCTATACTTCTCTCTTTCTCTATATTAAATTCTATTTATGCTGGATATATTGAATGCATCGTTCTCCATTGCATCTCTCTTTCTCCTCTCTCTTGCTCTGTTTCCTTCTCCTCTCTTATTTTGCCCCTCTCCTTCTCTTGCTCTGTCTCTGCATATATATCTCTCTACTCTTTTACCCTCTCCCTCTCTCTCTGCCTCCCTCTACCTCGACCTCTTGCCTTGCCTCCCTCTTATTCTCTTGCTCTGTCTCCCTCTGCCTCTGCCCTTCTCTTTTTCTTCTCTCTCACCCTCTACCTCTCCCGCCTGCTCTGGTTCTCGTTCTCCTTCTATTATGTCTTGTAATGTTCCTTAATTTTCTACAGCTCTGCCCTTTGCCCTTTGGCCTTGGAACTCAAAATACGAATTTGCATATTATGACGTCAGCATATTTATGGAAAATTGATTGTATCTGTAAATATGGATCGATTTTCTTCCAAATTTTGATATGTTGTAGCTAAGACAATTTTCTACAAGATCAGTTATTCAGATTACATAACAGACCACCTAATTCGTCCTCATGACGAATTACATTTAGTTTATTAGGTGGTCTGTCGTAATCGACAGATCACCTATTAATTTCGTCAGAATTTTCTTTATTAGGTGGTCTGTCGTAATCGACAGATCACCTATTAATTTCGTCAGAATTTTCTTTTTAGGTGGTCTGTCGTAATCGACAGATCACCTATTAATTTCGTCAGAATTTTCTTTTTTATTATTATTATTATTTATTTATTTTTATTTATTTCCTCCAATTTTTTGTTCCGACGATAACTCAAGATCGGACAGTCAATTTCTTTCAATTTTGGCACAGTCATGGGTCATTGTCATAAAACGTGACAATAACATTTTCAAGGTCATCAGGTCATCGTGACGTCATCCAGGCGCCATTTTGTGAAATCACATGATCAATCATATCTTCATGATGCGTCATCAAAGGTCATTCATATTCATATCACATATACTTCAGGTCAAGGGTCAACAGGTCATGTTTTCAAAGGTCACATAAGGTCATGACGCGCGTACGCGCGCGTCAAAATTTTAAAATGCTCAAAATCACTTAACTATTAAACGAGAGTACGAATCAGTCATTTTAAGCATTTCAAAATTTCCGTCCGTGCGCGTCCGCGCGCGTTATGCGCGCGCGCAGCGCGTACACATCGTTAAAACGCCGTTTTTTCGCATGGTTTTTATTTCTGACACTATTTTTGACAATTTCCAACTATTTCCAGTCATTCTTGACCTTCCATAATGCCACACGCGTGCGTCAAACTTTAAAATTCGTGCGCGTCAATGGGCAATATAATGTAAAAAGTAGTAAAACATGTCTATATAAAATCCGCCATAGCTCGTCAGAATGCCTAAAACCCCAAATTTTTAACATTTTCTGGAAGCCCATGAAATGTTTATGTGATTTCATGTAAAATTTTGTCCAATCGTATGTTCTGACGTCGTCATATTTGCATATGAACTCGAAAATTTGATTTTGAAAATATGACATCATAATTTTTGTATTCATTTGACAATATTGCGGTAATAGGTTGTCGATTTTCTTCCAAATTTTGATATGTTGTAGCTGAGACAATTTTCTACCAATGCAGTCACCACGATTTTTCATTTTGACAAAGCTTTATGGTGCATTTTTGCGATTAAAGGAGGCATGTTAATTTTTCACATTTTGCGTGTAATCTCTATGGGACATGACTTTTGTCAAAACTGGATTCTACATTCCCGTATTTCGCGAGCAATATCTCCGTCGTTTTAGCTTCGTTTTCGCTGAGCTTTGAGTATGTTGTAGCTGAGACAATAAGCTATCACAATGTGCCCTTTATTTTTCGATCAGATATCGGGATCATGCTCATATTTCATTGCAAAGTGGGATTTGAGAATTCCATTTCCGTTCACATGTAAACGGTATGGGAAATGTTTTGATATATCGGTAACACACTTGATTTCCGACCTCGAGATCCCTGGTTCGAGTCCGGGCGTCTCCAAAAAAAATTTCTTCACTCTTTTTTCTTCATGACCTTTCACTGATCATAAAAATTGAAGACAGACCACCTAATTCGTCTCCATGACGAATTAAATGTCTAGTTTATTATTATTATTATTATTTATTTTTATTTCCTCCACTTTTTGTTCCGACGATAACTCAAGATCGGTACAGTCAATTTCTTTCAATTTTGGCACAGTCATGGGTCATTGTCATGAGACGTGACAGAAACATTTTCAAGGTCATCAGGTCATCGTGACGTCATCCAGGCGCCATTTTGTGAAATCACATGATCAATCATATCTTCATGATGCGTCATCAAAGGTCATTCATATTCATATCACATATACTTCAGGTCAAGGGTCAACAGGTCATGTCATCAAAGGTCACATAAAGGTCATGACGCACGCGTACGCGCGCGTCAAAATTTTTAAAAGTTCAAAATCACTTAACTATTAATGAGAGTACGAATCAGGTCATTTTAAGCATTTCAAAATTTCCGTCCGTGCGCGTCCGCGCGCGTTATGCGCGCGCGCAGCGCGTACACATCGTAAAAACGCCTTTTTCGCATGGTTTTTATTTCTGACACTATTTTTGACAATTTCCAACTATTTCCAGTCATTCTCGACCTTCCATAATGCCACACGCGTGCGTCAAACTTTAAAATTCGTGCGCGCGTCAATGGGCAATATAATGTAAAAAGTGGTAAAAACATGTCTATATAAAATCCGCCATAGCTCGTCAGAATGCCTAAATACCCCAAATTTTTAACATTTTCTGGAAGCCCATGAAATGTTTATGTGATTTCATGTATAATTTTGTCCAATCGTATGTTCTGACGTCGTCATATTTGCATATGAACTCGAAAATTTGATTTTGAAAATATGACATCATATTTTTGTATTCATTTGATAATATTGCAGTAATAGGTTGTCGATTTTCTTCCAAATTTTGATATGTTCTAGCTGAGACAATTCTCTACAAATGCAGTCATCACGATTTTCATTTTGACAAAGGCATCATGGCGTATTTTTGCGATTAAAGGAGGCATGTCAATTTTTCACATTTTGCGTGTATTCTCTATGGGACATGACTTTTCTCAAAACTGGATTCTACATTCCGTCTTTCGCGAGCAATATCTCCGTCGTTTTAGTTTTGTTTTCGCTGAGCTTTGAGTATGTTGTAGCTGAGACAATAAGCTATCACAAGTGTGCCCTTTATTTTTCGATCAGATGCCGGGATCATGCTCATATTTCACTTGCAAAGTGGGATTTGAGAATTCCATTTTCCGTTCACGTGTAATGTCTATGTGGATTATTTTGGTATAGTGGTCATAGCACTTGCCTCCCATTCCGGCGACCCAAGTTCGATTCCTGGTGGGTCATTTTTTTTTTTTTGCCGTCGTTTTAAATTTGATTTTATGATCTTCTTCGACTATTATAACATATTATCATATACAATCACAAACAATGTAATAAAATGCCTAATTTTGCGTGTTATATCTATGGGAGAAGAATGTCAATCGTTTGAGTACAACCCTATGGGAAATCTGGTTCCTTGTCGTGTATTAAACCTAATATAGGGTTTATCTCCCAACTCTGCTACAATATCAAATCACCTTGCTAGTCTCCTTCCCAGACGTTTTTACTTTTTCCAGTTATTCAGCCCAGGTATATGCATGTTTACGTCTCTCCCGTGGACATAGAATTGTTTACTTGTCTATACTTCTCTCTTTCTCTATATTAAATTCTATTTATGCTGGATATATTGAATGCATCGTTCTCCATTGCATCTCTCTCTTTCTCCTCTCTCTTGCTCTGTTTCCCTTCTCCTCTCTTATTTTGCCCCTCTCCTTCTCTTGCTCTGTCTCTGCATATATATCTCTCTCTCTACTCTTTACCCTCTCCCTCTCTCTCTGCCTCCCTCTACCTCGACCTCTTGCCTTGCCTCCCTCTTATTCTCTTGCTCTGTCTCCCTCTGCCTCTGCCCTTCTCTTTTTCTTCTCTCTCACCCTCTACCTCTCCCGCCTCTGGTTCTCGTTCTCCTTCTATTATGTCTTGTAATGTTCCTTAATTTTCTATAGCTCTGCCCTTTGCCCTTGGAACTCAAAATACGAATTTGCATATTATGACGTCAGCATATTTATGGAAAATTGATTGTATCTCTGTAAATATGGATCGATTTTCTTCCAAATTTTGATATGTTGTAGCTAAGACAATTTTCTACAAGATCAGTTATTCAGATTACATAACAGACCACCTAATTCGTCCTCATGACGAATTACATTTCTAGTTATTATTTATTTTTATTTCCTCCACTTTTTGTTCCAACGATAACTCAAGATCGGTACAGTCAATTTCTTTCAATTTTGGCACAGTCATGGGTCATTGTCATAAAACGTGACAGGAACATTTTCAAGGTCATCAGGTCATCGTGACGTCATCCAGGCGCCATTTTGTGAAATCACATGATCAATCATATCTTCATGATGCGTCATCAAAGGTCATTCATATTCATATCACATATACTTCAGGTCAAGGGTCAACAGGTCATGTCGTCAAAAATCACATAAAGGTCATGACGCGCGTACGCGCGTCAAAATTTAAAAAGCTCAAAATCACTTAACTATTAATTGAGAGTACGAATCAGGTCATTTTAAGCATTTCAAAAATTTCCGTCCGTGCGCGTCCGCGCGCGCATTATGCGCGCATCGCGTACACATCGTAAAAACGCCCTTTTTCGCATGGTTTTTTATTTCTGACACTATTTTTGACAATTTCCAACTATTTCCAGTAATTCTCGACCTTCCATAATGCCACGCGCGTGCGTCAAACTTTAAAATTCGTGCGCGCGTCAATGGGCAATATAATGTAAAAGTGGTAAAAACATGTCTATATAAAATCCGCCATAGCTCGTCAGAATGCCTAAATACCCCCAAATTTTTAACATTTTCTGGAAGCCCATGAAATGTTTATGTGATTTCATGTATAATTTTGTCCAATCGTATGTTCTGACGTCGTCATATTTGCATATGAACTCGAAAATTTGATTTTGAAAATATGACATCATAATTTTTGTATTCATTTGATAATATTGCAGTAATCGGTTGTCGATTTTCTTCCAAATTTTGATATGTTGTAGCTGAGACAATTCTCTACCAATGCAGTCAACACGAATTTTCATTTTGACAAAAGCATCATGGCGTATTTTTGCGATTAAAGGAGGCATGTCAATTTTTCACATTTTGCGTGTATTCTCTATGGGACATGACTTTTTCTCAAAACTGGATTCTACATTCCCGTCTTTCGCGAGCAATATCTCCGTCGTTTTAGTTTTGTTTTCGCTGAGCTTCGAGTATGTTGTAGCTGAGACAATAAGCTATCACAAGTGTGCCCTTTATTTTTCGATCAGATGCCGGGATCATGCTCATATTTCACTTGCAAAGTGGGATTTGAGAATTCCATTTTCCGTTCACGTGTAATCGCTATGGGAAATGTTTTTTATATCGGTAACGCACTTGTTTATTTTTATTTTCCCACCACTTTCTTGTGAGCGTGATTGCTCAAATTCGGCTCCATCAATTTTCATCAAATTTTTGTCAGTCATCAGGCTTATCAAATTCAAGTGCCACCATTTTTTCAAGGTCATCAGGTCATCGTGACGTCATCCAGGCGCCATTTTGTGAAATCACATTATCAATCATATCTTCATGATGCGTCATCAAAGGTTATTTATATTCATATCACATATACTTTACCTCAAGGGTCAACAGGTCATGTCATCAAAGGTCACATAAAGTCATGACGCGCGCGTACGCGCGCGTCAATTTTAAAATGCTCAAAATCACTTAACTATTAAACGAAAGTACGAATCAGGTCATTTTAAGCATTTCAAAATTTCCGTCCGTGCGCGTCGCGCGCGTTACGCGCGCGCGCAGCACGTACACATCGTAAACACGCCGTTTTTTCGCATGGTTTGTATTCCTGACACTATTTTTGACAATTTTCAACTATTTCCAGTCATTCTCGACCTTCTATAATGCCCTACGCGTGCGTCAAACTTTTAAATTCGTGCGCGCGTCAATGGGCAATATAATGTAAAAAGTGGTAAAAACATGTCTATATAAAATCCGCCATAGCTCGTCAGAATGCCTGAATTCCTCTCAATTTTTTTCATATTTGGATAGAGTATGAATTGGAGATATGATTTCATGTCTCATTTTGCCAGTACAAATATCGTGACGTCATCATAAAGGCCTTGGAACTCAAAATACGAATTTGCATATTATGACGTCAGCATATTTATGGAAAATTGATTGTATCTCTGTAAATATTGATCGATTTTCTTCCAAATTTAGATATGTTGTAGCTAAGACAATTCTCTACAAGATAAGTTGGCCTCACTTTTCGTTTTGATGACGTCATCAAAGTGAAAATTTCAATTAAAGGCGACATGTCAGAATTTTCTTAACGTGCGTGTTATGTCTACGGAAGTGAATTTCGTTCACATCATGAATCTACATAACATTAATCTTTGAGCACTATCTAGCTTATTTGAGCTCTTTTTCTCCCAAATTTTGATATGTTGTAGCTAAGACAATTCTCTACAAGATAAGTCACCCTCACTTTTCGTTTTGATGACGTCATCATAGTGAAAATTTCAATTAAAGGTGACATGTCAGAATTTTCTTAACGTGCGTGTTATGTCTATGAAAGTGAATTTCGTTCACATCATATGAATCTACATAACATTAATCTTTGAGCACCATCTAGCTTATTTGTGCTCTTTTTTCTTCCAAATTTTGATATGTTGTAGCTAAGACAATTCTCTACAAGATAGGTCACCCTCACTTTTCGTTTTGATGACGTCATCATAGTGAAAATTTCAATTAAAGGTGACATGTCAGAATTTTCTTAACGTGCGTGTTATGTCTATGAAAGTGAATTTCGTTCACATCATATGAATCTACATAACATTAATCTTTGAGCACCATCTAGCTTATTTGTGCTCTTTTTCTTCCAAATTTTGATATGTTGTAGCTAAGACAATTCTCTACAAGATAAGTCACTCTCACTTTTCGTTTTGATGACGTCATCATAGTGAAAATTTCAATTAAAGGTGACATGTCAGAATTTTCTTAACGTGCGTGTTATGTCTATGTAAGTGAATTTCGTTCACATCATATGAATCTACATAACATTAATCTTTGAGCACCATCTAGCTTATTTGTGCTCTTTTTCTTCCAAATTTTGATATGTTGTAGCTAAGACAATTCTCTACAAGATAAGTCACCCTCACTTTTCGTTTTGATGACGTCATCATAGTGAAAATTTCAATTAAAGGTGACATGTCAGAATTTTCTTAACGTGCGTGTTATGTCTATGTAAGTGAATTTCGTTCACATCATATGAATCTACATAACATTAATCTTTGAGCACCATCTAGCTTATTTGTGCTCTTTTTCTTCCAAATTTTGATATGTTGTAGCTAAGACAATTCTCTACAAGATAAGTCACTCACTTTTCGTTTTGATGACGTCATCATAGTGAAAATTTCAATTAAAGGCGACATGTCAGAATTTTCTTAATTTGCGTGTTATGTCTATGAAAGTGAATTTCGTTCACATCATATGAATCTACATAACATTAATCTTGGAGCACTATCTAGCTTATTTGTGCTCTTTTTCTCCCAAATTTTGATATGTTGTAGCTAAGACAATTCTCTACAAGATAAGTCACCCTCACTTTTCGTTTTGATGACGTCATCATAGTGAAAATTTCAATTAAAGGTGACATTATGTTATGTTATGCTATGTCTACGGAAGTCAATTTCGTTCACATAATGAATCTACATGACATTGTTCTGTGAGTAGTATCTCGCTTATTTTGCTCTAATCCCCCAATTTAAGTATGTTATAGCTGATACTATGAGCTATCGGAAGTGCGCCTTCCGTTTTTGATCAGATGTTTGAATCATGTAGAAATTTTTAATTGAAAGTTGAAATAGCGAATATGCCAAGGCCGTTTGTCAGCTTTGCATCGCTCTCTCTCTCTCTTCTATTTCACCCTCTCCCTCTCTTGTTCTGCCTCCCTCTTCTTCTAGCTCTGATGTCTCCCTAGCTGTCTCTGCCTCTCTCTTTCTCTACTCTCACCCTCTCCTTTTCCCGCCTTTGGCTCTGCTCTCCCCTTTTATGTCTTATAGGATGTTCCTTAATTTCCTCTAGCTCTTTGCTGTGCCCTTTGTATTCTTATTTCACCCCTACCATGTTTCCTTGTACTTTCCTCTCTCCTTCCAAGTGTATGCATTCTGATTCCTCTTTCATCCCTCGGTCCAGCTCATGTATTTTTACATGACTATAACCAGTCTCCCTCTCTCCTTCTCTATCTCTATATTTTCATCAAATTTCATTATGATCATGATCTTGATCATAATCATTTCTCAATATTTTGTTCATCAGTTGAGTTATTACTTCAGTTCAGGTCACAGCTAGTTCAATATCAGTTCATCAGTTCATTCATCAGTTCATCAGTTTAGCTCATCAATTCAGTTCATTTCACATCAGTTCAATCTATCAGTTCATCAGTACTTCATTCATCAATTCATATCTTAATACATCATTTTACATTAACATCATTATATTGGATCATTGAATTGAAGATGAGCATGATCATAAGAATTGTAGACAGACCACCTAATTCGTCCTCATGACGAATTAAATGTCTAGTTATTATTATTAGGTGGTCTGTCGGTATCGACAGATCACCTATTAGTTTCGTCAGAATTTTCTTTCTTCTTTATTTATTTTTATTTATTTCTCCCCCTTTTTTGTTCCTAGGATAACTCAAGATCGGTACAGTCAATTTCTTTCAATTTTGGCACAGTCATGGGTCATTGTCATAAGACGTGACAGAACATTTTCAAGGTCATCAGGTCATCGTGACGTCATCCAGGCGCCATTTTGTGAAATCACATGATCAATCATATCTTCATGATGCGTAATCAAAGGTCATTCATATTCATATCACATATACTTCCGGTCAAGGGTCAACAAGTCATGTCGTCAAAGGTCACATAAGGTCAGGACGCGCGTACGCGCGTCAAAATTTTAATATGCTCAAAATCACTTAACTATTAAACGAGTACGAATCAGGTCATTTTAAGCATTTCAAAATTTCCGTCCGTGCGCGTCCGCGCGCGCGTCATGCGCGCTCGCAGCGCGTACACATCGTAAAACGCCGTTTTTCGCATGGTTTGTATTCCTGACACTATTTTTGACAATTTCCAACTATTTCCAGTCATTCTCGACCTTCCATAATGCCACACGCGTGCGTCAAACTTTAAAATTCGTGCGCGCGTCAATGGGCAATATAATGTAAAAAGTGGTAAAAACATGTCTATATAAAATCCGCCATAGCTCGTCAGAATGCCTAAATACCCCAAATTTTTAACATTTTCTGGAAGCCCATGAAATTTTATGTGATTTCATGTATAATTTTGTCCAATCGTATGTTCTGACGTCGTCATATTTGCATATGAACTCGAAAATTTGATTTTGAAAATATGACATCATAATTTTTGTATTCATTTGATAATATTGCAGTAATATTGTCGATTTTCTTCCAAATTTTGATATGTTCTAGCTGAGACAATTCTCTACAAATGCAGTCATCACGATTTTCATTTTGACAAAGGCATCATGGCGTATTTTTGCGATTAAAGGAGGCATGTCAATTTTTCACATTTTGCGTGTATTCTCTATGGGACATGACTTTTTCTCAAAACTGGATTCTACATTCCGTCTTTCGCGAGCAATATCTCCGTCGTTTTAGTTTTGTTTTCGCTGAGCTTTGAGTATGTTGTAGCTGAGACAATAAGCTATCACAAGTGTGCCCTTTATTTTTCGATCAGATGCCGGGATCATGCTCATATTTCACTTGCAAAGTGGGATTTGAGAATTCCATTTTCCGTTCACGTGTAATGTCTATGTGGATTATTTTGGTATAGTGGTCATAGCACTTGCCTCCCATTCCGGCGACCCAAGTTCGATTCCTGGTGGGTCATTTTTTTTTTTTTTTTGCCGTCGTTTTAAATTTGATTTTATGATCTTCTTCGACTATTATAACATATTATCATATACAATCACAAACAATGTAATAAAATGCCTAATTTTGCGTGTTATATCTATGGGAGAAGAATGTCAATCGTTTGAGTACAACCCTATGGGAAATCTGGTATTAAACCTAATATAGGGTTTATCTCCCAACTCTGCTACAATATCAAATCACCTTGCTAGTCTCCTTCCCAGACGTTTTTACTTTTTCCAGTTATTCAGCCCAGGTATATGCATGTTTACGTCTCTCCCGTGGACATAGAATTGTTTACTTGTCTATACTTCTCTCTTTCTCTATATTAAATTCTATTTATGCTGGATATATTGAATGCATCGTTCTCCATTGCATCTCTCTCTTTCTCCTCTCTCTTGCTCTGTTTCCCTTCTCCTCTCTTATTTTGCCCCTCTCCTTCTCTTGCTCTGTCTCTGCATATATATCTCTCTCTACTCTTTTACCCTCTCCCTCTCTCTCTGCCTCCCTCTACCTCGACCTCTTGCCTTGCCTCCCTCTTATTCTCTTGCTCTGTCTCCCTCTGCCTCTGCCCTTCTCTTTTCTTCTCTCTCACCCTCTACCTCTCCCGCCTCTGGTTCTCGTTCTCCTTCTATTATGTCTTGTAATGTTCCTTAATTTTCTATAGCTCTGCCCTTTGCCCTTTGGCCTTGGAACTCAAAATACGAATTTGCATATTATGACGTCAGCATATTTATGGAAAATTGATTGTATCTCTGTAAATATGGATCGATTTTCTTCCAAATTTTGATATGTTGTAGCTAAGACAATTTTCTACAAGATCAGTTATTCAGATTACATAACAGACCACCTAATTCGTCCTCATGACGAATTACATTTCTAGTTATTATTTATTTTTATTTATTTCCTCCAATTTTTGTTCCGACGATAACTCAAGATCGGTACAGTCAATTTCTTTCAATTTTGGCACAGTCATGGGTCATTGTCATAAGACGTGACAGGAACATTTTCAAGGTCATCAGGTCATCGTGACGTCATCCAGGCGCCATTTTGTGAAATCACATGATCAATCATATCTTCATGATGCGTCATCAAAGGTCATTCATATTCATATCACATATACTTCAGGTCAAGGGTCAACAGGTCATGTCGTCAAAGGTCACATAAAGGTCATGACGCGCGTACGCGCGTCAAAATTTTAAAATGCTCAAAATCACTTAACTATTAAACGAGAGTACGAATCAGGTCATTTTAAGCATTTCAAAATTTCCGTCCGTGCGCGTCCGCGCGCGCGTTATGCGCGCGCGCAGCGTACACATCGTAAAACGCCGTTTTTTCGCATGGTTTTTATTCCTGACACTATTTTTGACAATTTCCAACTATTTCCAGTCATTCTCGACCTTCCATAATGCCACACGCGTGCGTCAAACTTTAAAATTCGTGCGCGCGTCAATGGGCAATATAATGTAAAAGTGGTAAAAACATGTCTATATAAAATCCGCCATAGCTCGTCAGAATGCCTAAATACCCCAAATTTTTAACATTTTCTGGAAGCCCATGAAATGTTTATGTGATTTCATGTATAATTTTGTCCAATCGTATGTTCTGACGTCGTCATATTTGCATATGAACTCGAAAATTTGATTTTGAAAATATGACATCATAATTTTGTATTCATTTGATAATATTGCTGTAATAGGTTGTCGATTTTCTTCCAAATTTTGATATGTTGTAGCTGAGACAATTTCTACAAATGCAGTCACCACGATTTTCATTTTGACAAAGGCATCATGGCGTATTTTGCGATTAAAGGAGGCATGTCAATTTTTCACATTTTGCGTGTATTCTCTATGGGACATGACTTTTTGTCAAAACTGGATTCTACATTCCGTCTTTCGCGAGCAATATCTCCGTCGTTTTAGCTTTGTTTTCGCTGAGCTTTGAGTATGTTGTAGCTGAGACAATAAGCTATCACAAGTGTGCCCTTTATTTTTCGATCAGATGCCGGGATCATGCTCATATTTCACTTGCAAAGTGGGATTTGAGAATTCCATTTTCCGTTCACATGTAAACGTATGGGAAATGTTTTGATATATCGGTAACACACTTGATTTCCGACCTCGAGATCCCTGGTTCGAGTCCGGGCGTCTCAAAAAAATTTCTTCACTTTTTTCTTTATGACCTTTCACTGATCATAAAATTGAAGACAGACCACCTAATTCGTCTCCATGACGAATTAAATGTCTAGTTAGGTGGTCTGTCAACGACAGATCACCTATTGTTTTCGTCAAATTTTCTTTCTTTATTATTATTATTATTATTATTTATTTTATTTATTTCTCCCTCTTTTTGTTCAGACATAACTCAAGATCAGTTCAGTCAATTTCTTTTAATTTTGGCACAGTCATAGGTCATTGTCATGAGACGTGACAGGAACATTTTCAAGGTCATCAGGTCATCGTGACGTCATCCAGGCGCCATTTTGTGAAATCACATGATCAATCATATCTTCATGATGCGTCATCAAAGGTCATTCATATTCATATCACATATACTTCAGGTCAAGGGTCAACAGGTCATGTCAAAGGTCACATAAAGTCATGACGCGCGCGTACGCGCGCGTCAAATTAATATGCTCAAAATCACTTAACTATTAAACGAGAGTACGAATCAGGTCATTTTAAGCATTTCAAAATTTCCGTCCGTGCGCGTCCGCGCGCGTTATCGCGCGCGCAGCACGTACACATCGTAAAACGCCGTTTTTTCGCATGGTTTGTATTCCTGACACTATTTTTGACAATTTTCAACTATTTCCAGTCATTCTCGACCTTCCATAATGCCACACGCGTGCGTCAAACTTTAAAATTCGTGCGCGCGTCAATGGGCAATATAATGTAAAAAGTGGTAAAAACATGTCTATATAAAATCCGCCATAGCTCGTCAGAATGCCTAAATACCCCCAAATTTTTAACATTTTCTGAAGCCCATGAAATGTTTATGTGATTTCATGTATAATTTTTCCAATCGTATGTTCTGACGTCGTCATATTTGCATATGAACTCGAAAATTTGATTTTGAAAATATGACATCATAATTTTTGTATTCATTTGACAATATTGCAGTAATAGGTTGTCGATTTTCTTCCAAATTTTGATATGTTGTAGCTGAGACAATTTTCTACCAATGCAGTCATCACGATTTTTCATTTTGACAAAGGCATCATGGCGTATTTTTGCGATTAAAGGAGGCATGTCAATTTTTCACATTTGCGTGTATTCTCTATGGGACATGACTTTTGTCAAAACTGGATTCTACATTCCCTTTTCGCGAGCAATATCTCCGTCGTTTTAGCTTCTTTTCGCTGAGCTTTGAGTATGTTGTAGCTGAGACAATAAGCTATCACAAATGTGCCCTTTATTTTTCGATCAGATATCGGGATCATGCTCATATTTCACTTGCAAAGTGGGATTTGAAATTCCATTTCCGTTCACATGTAAACGCTATGGGAAATGTTTTGATATATCGGTAACACTTGATTTCCGACCTCGAGATCCCTGGTTCGAGTCCGGGCGTCTCCAAAAAAATTTCTTCACTTTTTTTTCTTTATGACCTTTCACTGATCATAAGAATTGAAGACAGACCACCTAATTCGTCCTCATGACGAATTAAATGTCTAGTTTTTATTTATTTCCTCCAATTTTTTGTTCCGACGATAACTCAAGATCAGTACAGTCAATTTCTTTCAATTTTGGCACAGTCATGGGTCATTGTCATAAAACGTGACAATAACATTTTCAAGGTCATCAGGTCATCGTGACGTCATCCAGGCGCCATTTTGTGAAATCACATGATCAATCATATCTTCATGATGCGTCATCAAAGGTCATTCAAATTCATATCACATATACTTCAGGTCAAGGGTCAACAGGTCATGTTTTCAAAGGTCACATAAAGGTCATGACGCGCGTACGCGCGTCAAAATTTAATATGCTCAAAACACTTAACTATTAAACGAGAGTACGAATCAGATCATTTAAGCATTTCAAAATTTCCGTCCGTGCGCGTCCGTGCGCGCGTTATGCGCGCGCGCAGCTGTACACATCGTAAAAACGCCGTTTTTTCGCATGGTTTTTATTCCTGACACTATTTTTGACAATTTCCAACTATTTCCAGTCATTCTGACCTTCCATAATGCCACACGCGTGCGTCAAACTTTAAAATTCGTGCGCGCGTCAATGGGCAATATAATGTAAAAAGTGGTAAAAACATGTCTATATAAAATCCGCCATAGCTCGTCAGAATGCCTAAAACCCCAAATTTTTAACATTTTCTGGAAGCCCATGAAATGTTTATGTGATTTCATGTAAAATTTTGTCCAATCGTATGTTCTGACGTCGTCATATTTGCATATGAACTCGAAAATTTGATTTTGAAAATATGACATCATAATTTTTGTATTCATTTGACAATATTGCAGTAATAGGTTGTCGATTTTCTTCCAAATTTTGATATGTTGTAGCTGAGACAATTTTCTACCAATGCAGTCACCACGATTTTCATTTTGACAAAAGCATCATGGCGCATTTTGCGATTAAAGGAGGCATGTTAATTTTTCACATTTTGCGTGTAATCTCTATGGGAAATGACTTTTTGTCAAAACTGGATTCTACATTCCTGTATTTCGCGAGCAATATCTCCGTCGTTTTAGCTTCGTTTTCGCTGAGCTTTGAGTATGTTGTAGCTGAGACAATAAGCTATCACAAGTGTTTATTTTTCGATCAGATATCGGGATCATGCTCATATTTCGATTGCAAAGTGGGATTTGAGAATTCCATTTCCCGTTCACATGTAAACGGTATGGGAAATGTTTTGATATATCGGTAACACACTTGATTTCCGACCTCGAGATCCCTGGTTCGAGTCCGGGCGTCTCAAAAAAATTTCTTCACTTTTTTTCTTTATGACCTTTCACTGATCATAAAAATTGAAGACAGACCACCTAATTCGTCTCCATGACGAATTAAATGTCTAGTTAGGTGGTCTGTCGTAATCGACAGATCACCTATTAATTTCGTCAGAATTTTCTTTTTTATTTATTAGGTGGTCTGTCGTAATCGACAGATCACCTATTAATTTCGTCAGAATTTTCTTTTTATTTATTTATTTATTCTTTATTTTTATTTATTTCCTCCACTTTTTTGTTCCGACGATAACTCAAGATCGGTACAGTCAATTTCTTTCAATTTTGGCACAGTCATAGGTCATTGTCATAAAACGTGACAGGAACATTTTCAAGGTCATCAGGTCATCGTGACGTCATCCAGGCGCCATTTTGTGAAATCACATGATCAATCATATCTTCATGATGCGTCATCAAAGGTCATTCATATTCATATCACATATACTTCAGGTCAAGGGTCAACAGGTCATGTCGTCAAAGGTCACATAAAGGTCATGACGCGCGTACGCGCGTCAAAATTTTAAAATGCTCAAAATCACTTAACTATTAAACGAGAGTACGAATCAGGTCATTTTAAGCATTTCAAAATTTCCGTCCGTGCGCGTCCGCGCGCGTTATGCGCGCGCGCAGCACGTACACATCGTAAAAACGCCGTTTTTGCATGGTTTGTATTCCTGACACTATTTTTGACAATTTCCAACTATTTCCAGTCATTCTCGACCTTCCATAATGCCACACGCGTGCGTCAAACTTTAAAATTCGTGCGCGCGTCAATGGGCAATATAATGTAAAAAGTGGTAAAAACATGTCTATATAAAATCCGCCATAGCTCGTCAGAATGCCTAAATACCCCCAAATTTTTAACATTTTCTGGAAGCCCATGAAATGTTTATGTGATTTCATGTATAATTTTGTCCAATCGTATGTTCTGACGTCGTCATATTTGCATATGAACTCGAAAATTTGATTTTGAAAATATGACATCATAATTTTTGTATTCATTTGATAATATTGCAGTAATCGGTTGTCGATTTTCTTCCAAATTTTGATATGTTGTAGCTGAGACAATTCTCTACCAATGCAGTCATCACGATTTTCATTTTGACAAAAGCATCATGGCGTATTTTGCGATTAAAGGAGGCATGTCAATTTTTCACATTTTGCGTGTATTCTCTATGGGACATGACTTTTTGTCAAAACTGGATTCTACATTCCGTCTTTCGCGAGCAATATCTCCGTCGTTTTAGCTTCGTTTTCGCTGAGCTTTGAGTATGTTGTAGCTGAGACAATAAGCTATCACAAGTGTGCCCTTTATTTTTCGATCAGATATCGGGATCATGCTCATATTTCACTTGCAAAGTGGGATTTGAGAATTCCATTTCCCGTTCACATGTAAACGCTATGGGAAATGTTTTGATATATCGGTAACACACTTGATTCCCGACGTCGAGATCCCTGGTTCGAGTCCGGGCGTCTCCAAAAAAATTTCTTCACTTTTTTTTCTTCATGACCTTTCACTGATCATAAAAATTGAAGACAGACCACCTAATTCGTCTCCATGACGAATTAAATGTCTAGTTTATTCTTTATTTTTATTTATTTCCTCCACTTTTTTGTTCCGACGATAACTCAAGATCGGTACAGTCAATTTCTTTCAATTTTGGCACAGTCATAGGTCATTGTCATAAAACGTGACAGGAACATTTTCAAGGTCATCAGGTCATCGTGACGTCATCCAGGCGCCATTTTGTGAAATCACATGATCAATCATATCTTCATGATGCGTCATCAAAGGTCATTCATATTCATATCACATATACTTCAGGTCAAGGGTCAACAGGTCATGTCGTCAAAGGTCACATAAAGGTCATGACGCGCGCGTACGCGCGCGTCAAAATTTTAAATGCTCAAAATCACTTAACTATTAAACGAGAGTACGAATCAGGTCATTTTAAGCATTTCAAAAATTTCCGTCCGTGCGCGTCCGCGCGCGCGTTATGCGCGCGCGCAGCACGTACACATCGTAAAAACGCCGTTTTTTCGCATGGTTTGTATTCCTGACACTATTTTTGACAATTTCCAACTATTTCCAGTCATTCTCGACCTTCCATAATGCCACACGCGTGCGTCAAACTTTAAAATTCGTGCGCGCGTCAATGGGCAATATAATGTAAAAAGTGGTAAAAACATGTCTATATAAAATCCGCCATAGCTCGTCAGAATGCCTAAATACCCCCAAATTTTTAACATTTTCTGGAAGCCCATGAAATTTTATGTGATTTCATGTATAATTTTGTCCAATCGTATGTTCTGACGTCGTCATATTTGCATATGAACTCGAAAATTTGATTTTGAAAATATGACATCATAATTTTTGTATTCATTTGATAATATTGCAGTAATAGGTTGTCGATTTTCTTCCAAATTTTGATATGTTCTAGCTGAGACAATTCTCTACAAATGCAGTCATCACGATTTTCATTTTGACAAAGGCATCATGGCGTATTTTTGCGATTAAAGGAGGCATGTCAATTTTTCACATTTTGCGTGTATTCTCTATGGGACATGACTTTTCTCAAAACTGGATTCTACATTCCGTCTTTCGCGAGCAATATCTCCGTCGTTTTAGTTTTGTTTTCGCTGAGCTTCGAGTATGTTGTAGCTGAGACAATAAGCTATCACAAGTGTGCCCTTTATTTTTCGATCAGATGCCGGGATCATGCTCATATTTCACTTGCAAAGTGGGATTTGAGAATTCCATTTTCCGTTCACGTGTAATGTCTATGTGGATTATTTTGGTATAGTGGTCATAGCACTTGCCTCCCATTCCGGCGACCCAAGTTCGATTCCTGGTGGGTCATTTTTTTTTTTTTTTTGCCGTCGTTTTAAATTTGATTTTATGATCTTCTTCGACTATTATAACATATTATCATATACAATCACAAACAATGTAATAAAATGCCTAATTTTGCGTGTTATATCTATGGGAGAAGAATGTCAATCGTTTGAGTACAACCCTGGGAAATCTGATTCCTTGTCGTGTATTAAACCTAATATAGGTTTTATCTCCCAACTCTGCTACAATATCAAATCACCTTGCTAGTCTCCTTCCCAGACGTTTTACTTTTCAGTTATTCAGCCCAGGTATATGCATGTTTACGTCTCTCCCGTGGACATAGAATTGTTTACTTGTCTATACTTCTCTCTTTCTCTATATTAAATTCTATTTATGCTGGATATATTGAATGCATCGTTCTCCATTGCATCTCTCTCTTTCTCCTCTCTCTTGCTCTGCATGTTTCCCTTCTCCTCTCTTATTTTGCCCCTCTCCTTCTCTTGCTCTGTCTCTGCATATATATCTCTCTCTACTCTTTTACCCTCTCCCTCTCTCTCTGCCTCCCTCTACCTCGACCTCTTGCCTTGCCTCCCTCTTATTCTCTTGCTCTGTCTCCCTCTGCCTCTGCCCTTCTCTTTTCTTCTCTCTCACCCTCTACCTCTCCCGCCTCTGGTTCTCGTTCTCCTTCTATTATGTCTTGTAATGTTCCTTAATTTTCTATAGCTCTGCCCTTTGCCCTTGGAACTCAAAATACGAATTTGCATATTATGACGTCAGCATATTTATGGAAAATTGATTGTATCTCTGTAAATATGGATCGATTTTCTTCCAAATTTTGATATGTTGTAGCTAAGACAATTTTCTACAAGATCAGTTATTCAGATTACATAACAGACCACCTAATTCGTCCTCATGACGAATTAATTTCAATTTTTATTAGGTGGTCTGTCTATCGACAGATTATTATTTCGTCATTTTCTTTTTCTTATTTATTTATTTATTTATTTTTATTTATTTCTCCCCTTTTTTGTTCCGAGGATAACTCAAGATCGGTACAGTCAATTTCTTTCAATTTTGGCACAGTCATGGGTCATTGTCATAAGACGTGACAGGAACATTTTCAAGGTCATCAGGTCATCGTGACGTCATCCAGGCGCCATTTTGTGAAATCACATGATCAATCATATCTTCATGATGCGTCATCAAAGGTCATTCATATTCATATCATATACTTCAGGTCAAGGGTCAACAGGTCATGTCGTCAAAGGTCACATAAAGGTCATGACGCGCGCGCGCGCAAAATCAATATGCTCAAAATCACTTAACTATTAAAGAGAGTACGAATCAGGTCATTTTAAGCATTTCAAAATTTCCGTCCGTGCGCGTTCGCGCGCGCGTCATGCGCGCTCGCAGCGCGTACACATCGTAAAAACGCCGTTTTTTCGCATGGTTTGTATTCCTGACACTATTTTTGACAATTTCCAACTATTTCCAGTCATTCTCGACCTTCCATAATGCCACACGCGTGCGTCAAACTTTAAAATTCGTGCGCGCGTCAATGGGCAATATAATGTAAAAAGTGGTAAAAACATGTCTATATAAAATCCGCCATAGCTCGTCAGAATGCCTAAATACCCCCAAATTTTTAACATTTTCTGGAAGCCCATGAAATTTTATGTGATTTCATGTATAATTTTGTCCAATCGTATGTTCTGACGTCGTCATATTTGCATATGAACTCGAAAATTTGATTTTGAAAATATGACATCATAATTTTTGTATTCATTTGACAATATTGCAGTAAATATTGTCGATTTTCTTCCAAATTTTGATATGTTCTAGCTGAGACAATTCTCTACAAATGCAGTCCACGAATTTTCATTTTGACAAAGGCATCATGGCGTATTTTTGCGATTAAAGGAGGCATGTCAATTTTCACATTTTGCGTGTATTCTCTATGGGACATGACTTTTCTCAAAACTGGATTCTACATTACCGTCTTTCGCGAGCAATATCTCCGTCGTTTTAGTTTTGTTTTCGCTGAGCTTGAGTATGTTGTAGCTGAGACAATAAGCTATCACAAGTGTGCCCTTTATTTTTCGATCAGATGCCGGGATCATGCTCATATTTCACTTGCAAAGTGGGATTTGAGAATTCCATTTTCCGTTCACGTGTAATGTCTATGTGGATTATTTTGGTATAGTGGTCATAGCACTTGCCTCCCATTCCGGCGACCCAAGTTCGATTCCTGGTGGGTCATTTTTTTTTTTTTTGCCGTCGTTTTAAATTTGATTTTATGATCTTCTTCGACTATTATAACATATCATATACAATCACAAACAATGTAATAAAATGCCTAATTTTGCGTGTTATATCTATGGGAGAAGAATGTCAATCGTTTGAGTACAACCCTATGGGAAATCTGATTCCTTGTCGTGTATCAAACCTATAGGGTTAATCTCCTAAATCTGTTGGAATATATCAAATCATCCCATTTTATGATGTTAGTCTCCTTCCCAGACGTTTATACTTTCCAGTTATTCAGCCCAGGTATATGCAATGTTTACGTCACTCCCATGGACATAGAATTGTTTACATGTCTATAACTTCTCTCTTTCTCTATAATATAGTAAATATTCAATTCTATTTATGCTGGAAATATTAAATGAATCGTTGTCCATTGCATCTCTTTCTCTTGCTCTCTCTCTCTCTCTCTTGCTCTGTTTCCCTTCCCCTCTCTTGTTCTGCCCCTATCCTTCTCTTGCTCTGTCTTTGCATCTCTCTCTCTCTCTACTCTTTCCTCTCTCCCTATCTCTGCCTCCCTCTACCTAAACCTCTTGCCTTGCCTCCCTCTTATTCTCTTGCTCTGTCTCCCTCTGCCTCTGCCCTTCTCTTTTCTTCTCTCTCACCCTCTACCTCTCCCGCCTGCTCTGGTTCTCGTTCTCCTTCTATTATGTCTTGTAATGTTCCTTAATTTTCTATAGCTCTGCCCTTTGCCCTTTGGCCTTGGAACTCAAAATACGAATTTGCATATTATGACGTCAGCATATTTATGGAAAATTGATTGTATCTGTAAATATGGATCGATTTTCTTCCAAATTTTGCTATGTTGTAGCTAAGACAATTTTCTACAAGATCAGTTATTCAGATTACATAACAGACCACCTAATTCGTCCTCATGACGAATTACATTTCTAGTTAGGTGGTCTGTCGGTATCGACAGATCACCTATTGTTTTCGTCAGAATTTTCTTTTTTATTATTTATTTTTATTTATTTCCGCCACTTTTTTGTTCCGTTGATAACTCAAGATCGGTTTTGTCAATTTCTTTCAATTTTGACACAGTCATAGGTCATAGTCATGAGACGTGACAGGAACATTTTCAAGGTCATCAAGTCTTCATGACGTCATCCAGGCGCCATTTTGTGTTTTTTGGGGTACTTTCAACTCATGATCATATCTTCATAACGGAAAGTCATTTCTCATTCATATTTATCATGATCAAGGTCAATATCCGTCCGGTCAATTTCAGGTCAAAAAACGCGCGCGCATGCGTACGTCCGCGCGTTAGCGCGCGCAAAATTTCAAAATGCTCAAAATCGTCTCAAATTCATTTTGCATACGTTTCAGGTCATTTTAAGCATTTCGCAAAAAAAACGAAAACGCGAATTTTCGCGCGTTTTCGTTCGTGACGGCCGAACGAAAAATAATTCCCTAGTTTTTGGACATGATATTCCTCATTTTTTTCGAACATTTTGATACCATGTTTATCTTTTTATGACCATTAATAACGGAATGAGCGTCCGTTCAAGATACATGTCCGTGCGCGCGATCTCTTGTAATACATAGCATATATGGGCAAAAACATGCCTATACAAAATTCATTGCAACTCTTCAGAATGGATGGGAACTCCCAATTTTTTTCATATTTGGATAGATTATGAGTCGGAGATATGATTTCATGTCTCATTTGACCCTCAATTAACTCATGACGTCATCATAATGGCCTCCGAACTCAAAATTTCAATTTGCATATTATGACGTCAGCATATTTTTGGAAAATTGATAGTATCTCTGTAAATATTGATTGATTTTCTTCCAAATTTTGATATGTTCTAGCTGAGACAATTCTCTACAAATGCAGTCATCACGATTTTCATTTTGACAAAGGCATCATGGCGTATTTTGCGATTAAAGGAGGCATGTCAATTTTTCACATTTTGCGTGTATTCTCTATGGGACATGACTTTTCTCAAAACTGGATTCTACATTCCGTCTTTCGCGAGCAATATCTCCGTCGTTTTAGTTTTGTTTTGCTGAGCTTTGAGTATGTTGTAGCTGAGACAATAAGCTATCACAAGTGTGCCCTTTATTTTTCGATCAGATGCCGGGATCATGCTCATATTTCACTTGCAAAGTGAGATTTGAGAATTCCATTTTCCGTTCACGTGTAATGTCTATGTGGATTATTTTGGTATAGTGGTCATAGCACTTGCCTCCCATTCCGGCGACCCAAGTTCGATTCCTGGTGGGTCATTTTTTTTTTTTTTTGCCGTCGTTTAAATTTGATTTTATGATCTTCTTCGACTATTATAACATATTATCATATACAATCACAAACAATGTAATAAAATGCCTAATTTTGCGTGTTATATCTATGGGAGAAGAATGTCAATCGTTTGAGTACAACCCTATGGGAAATCTGGTATTAAACCTAATATAGGGTGTATCTCCCAACTCTGCTACAATATCAAATCACCTTGCTAGTCTCCTTCCCAGACGGTTTTACTTTTTCCAGTTATTCAGCCCAAGGTATATGCATGTTTACGTCTCTCCCGTGGACATAGAATTGTTTACTTGTCTATACTTCTCTCTTTCTCTATATTAAATTCTATTTATGCTGGATATATTGAATGCATCGTTCTCCATTGCATCTCTCTCTTTCTCCTCTCTCTTGCTCTGTTTCCCTTCTCCTCTCTTATTTTGCCCCTCTCCTTCTCTTGCTCTGTCTCTGCATATATATCTCTCTCTACTCTTTTACCCTCTCCCTCTCTCTCTGCCTCCCTCTACCTCGACCTCTTGCCTTGCCTCCCTCTTATTCTCTTGCTCTGTCTCCCTCTGCCTCTGCCCTTCTCTTTTCTTCTCTCTCACCCTCTACCTCTCCCGCCTCTGGTTCTCGTTCTCCTTCTATTATGTCTTGTAATGTTCCTTAATTTTCTACAGCTCTGCCCTTTGCCCTTTGGCCTTGGAACTCAAAATACGAATTTGCATATTATGACGTCAGCATATTTATGGAAAATTGATTGTATCTGTAAATATGGATCGATTTTCTTCCAAATTTTGATATGTTGTAGCTAAGACAATTTTCTACAAGATCAGTTATTCAGATTACATAACAGACCACCTAATTCGTCCTCATGACGAATTACATTTCTAGTTAGGTGGTCTGTCGGTATCGACAGATCACCTATTGTTTTCGTCAGAATTTTCTTTTTTATTATTTATTTTTATTTATTTCCGCCACTTTTTGTTCCGTTGATAACTCAAGATCGGTTTTGTCAATTTCTTTCAATTTTGGCACAGTCATAGGTCATTGTCATGAGACGTGACAGGAACATTTTCAAGGTCATCAAGTCTTCATGACGTCATCCAGGCGCCATTTTGTGTTTTTTTGGTACTTTCAACTCATGATCATATCTTCATAACGGAAAGTCATTTCTCATTCATATTTATCATGATCAAGGTCAATATCCGTCCGGTCAATTTCAGGTCAAAAAACGCGCGCGCAAAATTTCAAAATGCTCCAAATCGTCTCAAATTCATTTTGCATACGTTTCAGGTCATTTTAAGCATTTCGCAAAAAAAACGCGCAAACAAGAATGTGCGCGCGTTTTCGCTCGTGACGGCCAAACGCAAAATAATTCGCCTTTTTTTTTTGACATGATATTCCTCATTTTTTCCGAACAATTTGATACCATGTTTATCTTTTATGACCATTAATAACGGAATGAGCGTCCGTTCAAGATACATGTCCGTGCGCGCGATCTCTTGTAATACATAGCATATATGGGCAAAAACATGCCTATACAAAATTCATTGTAACTCTTCAGAATGGATGGAACTCCCAATTTTTTTCATATTTGGATAGATTATGAGTCGGAGATATGATTTCATGTCTCATTTGACCCTCAATTAACTCATGACGTCATCATAATGGCCTCCGAACTCAAAATTTCAATTTGCATATTATGACGTCAGCATATTTTTGGAAAATTGATTGTATCTCTGTAAATATTGATCGATTTTCTTCCAAATTTTGATATGTTCTAGCTGAGACAATTCTCTACAAATGCAGTCATCACGATTTTCATTTTGACAAAGGCATCATGGCGTATTTTGCGATTAAAGGAGGCATGTCAATTTTTCACATTTTGCGTGTATTCTCTATGGGACATGACTTTTTCTCAAAACTGGATTCTACATTCCGTCTTTCGCGAGCAATATCTCCGTCGTTTTAGTTTTGTTTTTGCTGAGCTTTGAGTATGTTGTAGCTGAGACAATAAGCTATCACAAGTGTGCCCTTTATTTTTCGATCAGATGCCGGGATCATGCTCATATTTCACTTGCAAAGTGGGATTTGAGAATTCCATTTTCCGTTCACGTGTAATGTCTATGTGGATTATTTTGGTATAGTGGTCATAGCACTTGCCTCCCATTCCGGCGACCCAAGTTCGATTCCTGGTGGGTCATTTTTTTTTTTTTTGCCGTCGTTTTAAATTTGATTTTATGATCTTCTTCGACTATTATAACATATTATCATATACAATCACAAACAATGTAATAAAATGCCTAATTTTGCGTGTTATATCTATGGGAGAAGAATGTCAATCGTTTGAGTACAACCCTATGGGAAATCTGGTATTAAACCTAATATAGGGTTTATCTCCCAACTCTGCTACAATATCAAATCACCTTGCTAGTCTCCTTCCCAGACGTTTTTACTTTTTCCAGTTATTCAGCCCAAGGTATATGCATGTTTACGTCTCTCCCGTGGACATAGAATTGTTTACTTGTCTATACTTCTCTCTTTCTCTATATTAAATTCTATTTATGCTGGATATATTGAATGCATCGTTCTCCATTGCATCTCTCTCTTTCTCCTCTCTCTTGCTCTGTTTCCCTTCTCCTCTCTTATTTTGCCCCTCTCCTTCTCTTGCTCTGTCTCTGCATATATATCTCTCTCTACTCTTTTACCCTCTCCTCTCTCTCTGCCTCCCTCTACCTCGACCTCTTGCCTTGCCTCCCTCTTATTCTCTTGCTCTGTCTCCCTCTGCCTCTGCCCTTCTCTTTTCTTCTCTCTCACCCTCTACCTCTCCCGCCTCTGGTTCTCGTTCTCCTTCTATTATGTCTTGTAATGTTCCTTAATTTTCTATAGCTCTGCCCTTTGCCCTTTGGCCTTGGAACTCAAAATACGAATTTGCATATTATGACGTCAGCATATTTATGGAAAATTGATTGTATCTCTGTAAATATGGATCGATTTTCTTCCAAATTTTGATATGTTGTAGCTAAGACAATTTTCTACAAGATCAGTTATTCAGATTACATAACAGACCACCTAATTCGTCCTCATGACGAATTACATTTCTAGTTATTATTTATTTTTATTTATTTCCTCCACTTTTTGTTCCGACGATAACTCAAGATCGGTACAGTCAATTTCTTTCAATTTTGGCACAGTCATAGGTCATTGTCATAAAACGTGACAGGAACATTTTCAAGGTCATCAGGTCATCGTGACGTCATCCAGGCGCCATTTTGTGAAATCACATGATCAATCATATCTTCATGATGCGTCATCAAAGGTCATTCATATTCATATCACATATACTTCAGGTCAAGGGTCAACAGGTCATGTCGTCAAAGGTCACATAAAGGTCATGACGCGCGTACGCGCGTCAAAATTTAAAATGCTCAAAATCACTTAACTATTAAACGAGAGTACGAATCAGGTCATTTTAAGCATTTCAAAATTTCCGTCCGTGCGCGTCGCGCGCGCGTTATGCGCGCGCAGCGTACACATCGTAAAAACGCCGTTTTTCGCATGGTTTTTATTCCTGACACTATTTTTGACAATTTCCAACTATTTCCAGTCATTCTCGACCTTCCATAATGCCACACGCGTGCGTCAAACTTTAAAATTCGTGCGCGCGTCAATGGGCAATATAATGTAAAAAGTGGTAAAAACATGTCTATATAAAATCCGCCATAGCTCGTCAGAATGCCTAAAACCCCAAATTTTTAACATTTTCTGGAAGCCCATGAAATGTTTATGTGATTTCATGTATAATTTTGTCCAATCGTATGTTCTGACGTCGTCATATTTGCATATGAACTCGAAAATTTGATTTTGAAAATATGACATCATAATTTTTGTATTCATTTGATAATATTGCTGTAATCGGTTGTCGATTTTCTTCCAAATTTTGATATGTTGTAGCTGAGACAATTTTCTACAAATGCAGTCACCACGATTTTTCATTTTGACAAAAGCATCATGGCGTATTTTGCGATTAAAGGAGGCATGTCAATTTTTCACATTTTGCGTGTATTCTCTATGGGACATGACTTTTGTCAAAACTGGATTCTACATTCCGTCTTTCGCGAGCAATATCTCCGTCGTTTTAGCTTTGTTTTCGCTGAGCTTTGAGTATGTTGTAGCTGAGACAATAAGCTATCACAAGTGTGCCCTTTATTTTTCGATCAGATGCCGGGATCATGCTCATATTTCACTTGCAAAGTGGGATTTGAGAATTCCATTTCCGTTCACATGTAAACGCTATGGGAAATGTTTTGATATATCGGTAACACACTTGATTTCCGACCTCGAGATCCCTGGTTCGAGTCCGGGCGTCTCAAAAAAATTTCTTCACTTTTTTTCTTTATGACCTTTCACTGATCATAAAATTGAAGACAGACCACCTAATTCGTCTCCATGACGAATTAAATGTCTAGTTTTTATTTATTTCTCCACTTTTTTGTTCCGAGGATAACTCAAGATCGGTTTTATCAATTTCTTTCAATTTTGGCACAGTCATAGGTCATTGTCATAAGACGTGACAGGAACATTTTCAAGGTCATCAGGTCATCGTGACGTCATCCAGGCGCCATTTTGTGAAATCACATGATCAATCATATCTTCATGATGCGTCATCAAAGGTCATTCATATTCATATCACATATACTTCAGGTCAAGGGTCAACAGGTCATGTCGTCAAAGGTCACATAAAGGTCATGACGCGCGTACGTGCGCGTCAAAATTTTAAATGCTCAAAATCACTTAACTATTAAACGAGAGTACGAATCAGGTCATTTTAAGCATTTCAAAATTTCCGTCCGTGCGCGTCCGCGCGCGTTATGCGCGCGCAGCGCGTACACATCGTAAAAACGCCGTTTTTCGCATGGTTTTTATTCCTGACACTATTTTTGACAATTTCCAACTATTTCCAGTCATTCTCGACCTTCCATAATGCCACACGCGTGCGTCAAACTTTAAAATTCGTGCGCGCGTCAATGGGCAATATAATGTAAAAAGTGGTAAAAACATGTCTATATAAAATCCGCCATAGCTCGTCAGAATGCCTAAATACCCCCAAATTTTTAACATTTTCTGGAAGCCCATGAAATGTTTATGTGATTTCATGTATAATTTTGTCCAATCGTATGTTCTGACGTCGTCATATTTGCATATGAACTCGAAAATTTGATTTTGAAAATATGACATCATAATTTTTGTATTCATTTGATAATATTGCAGTAATCGGTTGTCGATTTTCTTCCAAATTTTGATATGTTGTAGCTGAGACAATTCTCTACCAATGCAGTCAACACGATTTTTCATTTTGACAAAAGCATCATGGCGTATTTTTGCGATTAAAGGAGGCATGTCAATTTTTCACATTTTGCGTGTATTCTCTATGGGACATGACTTTTTGTCAAAACTGGATTCTACATTCCCGTCTTTCGCGAGCAATATCTCCGTCGTTTTAGTTTTGTTTTCGCTGAGCTTTGAGTATGTTGTAGCTGAGACAATAAGCTATCACAAGTGTGCCCTTATTTTTCGATCAGATGCCGGGATCATGCTCATATTTCACTTGCAAAGTGGGATTTGAGAATTCCATTTTCCGTTCACGTGTAATCGCTATGGGAAATGTTTTTATATCGGTAACGCACTTGTTTATTTTTATTTTCCCACCACTTTCTTGTGAGCGTGATTGCTCAAATTCGGCTCCATCAATTTTCATCAAATTTTTGTCAGTCATCAGGCTTATCAAGGTCAAGTGCCAGCATTTTTTCAAGGTCATCAGGTCATCATGACGTCATCTAGGTGCCATTTTGTGAAATCACATTATCAATCATATCTTCATGATGCGTCATCAAAGGTCATTCATATTTATATCACATATGCTTCAGGTCAAGGGTCAACAGGTCATGTCATCAAAAGTCACATAAACGTCATGACGCGCGTAAGCGCGTCAAATTTTAAAATGCTCAAAATCACTTAACTATTAAACGAGAGTGCGATTTAGGTCATTTTAAGCATTTCAAAAATTTCCGTCCGTGCGCGTCTGCGCGCACAATATGCGCGCGCACAGCGCGTACAAAACGTAAAAACGCCGTTTTTTCGCATGGTTTGTATTTCTGACACTATTTTTGACAATTTCTAACATTTTCCAGTCATTCTCGACCTTCTATAATGCCACACGCGTGCGTCAAACTTTAAAATTCGTGCGCGCGTCAATGGGCAATATAATGTAAAAAGTGGTAAAAACATGTCTATATAAAATCCGCCATAGCTCGTTAGAATGCTGAATACCTCTCAATTTTTTTCATATTTGGATAGAGTATGAATTGTAGATATGATTTCATGTCTCATTTTGCCAGTACAAATATTGTGACGTCATCATAAAGGCCTTGGAATCAAAATACGAATTTGCATATTATGACGTCAGCATATTTATGGAAAATTGATTGTATCTCTGTAAATAGTTATCGTTTTTCTTCCAAATGTAGATATGTTGTAGCTAAGACAATTCTCTACAAGATAAGTTACCTCACTTTTCGTTTTGATGACGTCATCATAGTGAAAATTTCGATTAAACGCGACATGTCAGAATTTTCTAATTTGCGTGTTATGTCTATAAAAGTGAATTTCGTTCACATCATATGAATCTACATAACATTAATCTTTGAGCACTATCTAGCTTATTTGTGCTCTTTTTCTCCCAAATTTTGATATGTTGTAGCTAAGACAATTCTCTACAAGATAAGTCACCCTCACTTTTCGTTTTGATGACGTCATCATAGTGAAAATTTCAATTAAAGGCGACATGTCAGAATTTTCTTAATTTGCGTGTTATGTCTATCGGAAAGTGAATTTCGTTCACATCATATGAATCTACATAACATTAATCTTCGAGCACTATCTAGCTCATTTGTGCTCTTTTTCTCCCAAATTTTGATATGTTGTAGCTAAGACAATTCTCTACGAGATAAGTCACCCTCACTTTTCGTTTTGATGACGTCATCATAGTGAAAATTTCAATTAAAGGCGACTTGTCAGAATTTTCTTAATTTGCGTGTTATGTCTATCGGAAAGTGAATTTCGTTCACATCATATGAATCTACATAACATTAATCTTTGAGCACTATCTAGCTTATTTGTGCTTTTTTTCTCCCCAATTTTGATATGATGTAGCTAAGACAATTCTCTACAAGATAAGTCACCCTCACTTTTCGTTTTGATGACGTCATCATAGTGAAAATTTCAGTTAAAGGCGACATGTCAGAATTTTCTTAATTTGCGTGTTATGTCTATCAGAAAATGAATTTCGTTCACATCATATGAATCTAGACATTAATCTTTGAGCACTATCTAGCTTATTTGCGCTCTTTTTTCTCCCAAATTCTGATATGCTGCCTCTGCCCTTCTCTTTTTCTTCTCTCTCACCCTCTACCTCTCCCGCCTGCTCTGGTTCTCGTTCTCCTTCTATTATGTCTTGTAATGTTCCTTAATTTTCTATAGCTCTGCCCTTTGCCCTTTGGCCTTGGAACTCAAAATACGAATTTGCATATTATGACGTCAGCATATTTATGGAAAATTGATTGTATCTGTAAATATGGATCGATTTTCTTCCAAATTTTGCTATGTTGTAGCTAAGACAATTTTCTACAAGATCAGTTATTCAGATTACATAACAGACCACCTAATTCGTCCTCATGACGAATTACATTTCTAGTTTTTATTTATTTCTCCCCTTTTTTGTTCCTAGGATAACTCAAGATCGGTACAGTCAATTTCTTTCAATTTTGGCACAGTCATGGGTCATTGTCATAAGACGTGACAAGAACATTTTCAAGGTCATCAGGTCATCGTGACGTCATCCAGGCGCCATTTTGTGAAATCACATGATCAATCATATCTTCATGATGCGTAATCAAAGGTCATTCATATTCATATCACATATACTTCCGGTCAAGGGTCAACAAGTCATGTCGTCAAAGGTCGTATAAAGGTCAGGACGCGCGTACGCGCGTCAAAATTTTAATATGCTCAAAATCACTTAACTATTAAAGAGAGTACGAATCAGGTCATTTTAAGCATTTCAAAATTTCCGTCCGTGCGCGTCCGCGCGCGTCATGCGCGCTCGCAGCGCGTACACATCGTAAAAACGCCGTTTTTTCGCATGGTTTGTATTCCTGACACTATTTTTGACAATTTCCAACTATTTCCAGTCATTCTCGACCTTCCATAATGCCACACGCGTGCGTCAAACTTTAAAATTCGTGCGCGCGTCAATGGGCAATATAATGTAAAAGTGGTAAAAACATGTCTATATAAAATCCGCCATAGCTCGTCAGAATGCCTAAATACCCCAAATTTTTAACATTTTCTGGAAGCCCATGAAATTTATATGTGATTTCATGTATAATTTTGTCCAATCGTATGTTCTGACGTCGTCATATTTGCATATGAACTCGAAAATTTGATTTTGAAAATATGACATCATAATTTTTGTATTCATTTGACAATATTGCAGTAACTATTGTCGATTTTCTTCCAAATTTTGATATGTTCTAGCTGAGACAATTCTCTACAAATGCAGTCATCACGAATTTTCATTTTGACAAAGGCATCATGGCGTATTTTGCGATTAAAGGAGGCATGTCAATTTTTCACATTTTGCGTGTATTCTCTATGGGACATGACTTTTCTCAAAACTGGATTCTACATTCCGTCTTTCGCGAGCAATATCTCCGTCGTTTTAGTTTTGTTTTCGCTGAGCTTCGAGTATGTTGTAGCTGAGACAATAAGCTATCACAAGTGTGCCCTTTATTTTTCGATCAGATGCCGGGATCATGCTCATATTTCACTTGCAAAGTGGGATTTGAGAATTCCATTTTCCGTTCACGTGTAATGTCTATGTGGATTATTTTGGTATAGTGGTCATAGCACTTGCCTCCCATTCCGGCGACCCAAGTTCGATTCCTGGTGGGTCATTTTTTTTTTTTTTTTTGCCGTCGTTTTAAATTTGATTTTATGATCTTCTTCGACTATTATAACATATTATCATATACAATCACAAACAATGTAATAAAATGCCTAATTTTGCGTGTTATATCTATGGGAGAAGAATGTCAATCGTTTGAGTACAACCCTATGGGAAATCTGATTCCTTGTCGTGTATTAAACCTATAGGGTTAATCTCCCAACTCTGTTGGAATATATCAAATCATCCCATTTTTATGATGTTAGTCTCCTTCCCAGACGTTTATACTTTCCAGTTATTCAGCCCAGGTATATGCAATGTTTACGTCTCTCCCATGGACATAGAATTGTTTACATGTCTATAACTTCTCTCTTTCTCTATAATATAGTAAATATTCAATTCTATTTATGCTGGAAATATTAAATGCATCGTTCTCCATTGCATCTCTTTCTCTTCTCTCTCTCTCTCTCTCTTGCTCTGTTTCCCTTCCCTCTCTTGTTCTGCCCCCTATCCTTCTCTTGCTCTGTCTTTGCATCTCTCTCTCTCTCTACTCTTTCACTCTCTCCCTCTCTCTGCCTCCCTCTACCTCGACCTCTTGCCTTGCCTCCCTCTTATTCTCTTGCTCTGTCTCCCTCTGCCTCTGCCCTTCTCTTTTTCTTCTCTCTCACCCTCTACCTCTCCCGCCTGCTCTGGTTCTCGTTCTCCTTCTATTATGTCTTGTAATGTTCCTTAATTTTCTATAGCTCTGCCCTTTGCCCTTTGGCCTTGGAACTCAAAATACGAATTTGCATATTATGACGTCAGCATATTTATGGAAAATTGATTGTATCTGTAAATATGGATCGATTTTCTTCCAAATTTTGCTATGTTGTAGCTAAGACAATTTTCTACAAGATCAGTTATTCAGATTAC
This sequence comes from Mesocentrotus franciscanus, assembly GCA_037976565.1. Taxonomy (NCBI): domain Eukaryota; kingdom Metazoa; phylum Echinodermata; class Echinoidea; order Camarodonta; family Strongylocentrotidae; genus Mesocentrotus; species Mesocentrotus franciscanus. The sequence continues at coordinate 23,331,714 of CP137667.1, forward strand.
ATAACAGACCACCTAATTCGTCCTCATGACGAATTACATTTCTAGTTTTTTTTCTTCTTCATCTTCTTTCATTCTCTTTAGTTACACGATAGCTGTACCAGCAGAAATTCATTTCCACATTCTGGAAATCCATCTTGAAAAACGTTATTCGACTGCGGTCAGAAGAAATCTGAATGATGGGGAAGGATGCTCACCCATTTTAGGGTTGGGTCCATAGATTCGCCTGGTTCTTTACCACGAGTTGGCAAAAAGTCCCAAACATTCATAAATAGTGGCAAAGGATTGGCAAATAGTTGCTAATCTGCGCAAAAAATGTCGCTAACATTTGCTTACAGTCGTTAATAGTCGCCAACTTCCTTTCGCAACACTTTAGCAAACATTCGCTCAAATGTTGCTAATCGTCGCTTAACATCGCTAAAGGTCGCTAAAATGTCGCTAATGGCAGAGGCAAACCCTGATTTTCGCCAACATTCGTCAGAAAAGTTGGCGAAACCAAAATTCACTACGTTCGCAAGCATTCGCCGCTCAGTGAGATAGGGCCTTGCCTATCTCACTGAGCGGCGAATGCTTGCGAACGTGGCGAATTTGTGGTTTCACCAGGGTTCGTAAACGGTTGCAGGAAAGTTCGCAAACAGTTTTCATTGTCGCAAACAGTTTTTCTCGTCGCAAAACAGTCGTAGGCCTTTGCAAAACAGTCGTAAGCCTTTGCAAACGGTTATAAAACGGTGTCGCTGAAGTTCTTTTTGATCCAAAAATCCAAAATTCGCAACGTTCGCAAGCATTCGCCGCTCAGTGAGAGCCCTTTAGGAAGATGTGATACTCTGAAGCTCGTATGCTACTAATTAAGTTAAACCCGACGCCCGGTCTAAATTCACTTTTGACAAAAGAAATTTAGACTGGTTTAATTTTTCTTTCCACTATACACCTCCGTTCAAACCATATAAGAGTTGAAATTCAGTCAAACGTTTTTCGTCCAGCGTAAAAGTCATGAATATGCGATGATTAGGTATACTGCGCGTGTGCAGAATCCGGAAATGACTCGTTACAATTTTTTGTAACGATTTTTTTACGAATTATTCACGGATTATTGCGAATGCTTACGTGTTGTTTACGATTTGGGGAAAGGTGTCAAAGCTGCAAAATCGAACACTTCATTTTCAGTTGTTATTTTTTTGGCTGAAGATCGTAAGGACTCGGAAACACTTGTAACTAACTCGTAAGTATTCGTAACAACACGTAAACAGGTTGTAACTTTCACGTAAGTTGCTCGAAGTTATCCCCGACAACTCGTAACAAATCGTGGAATTTTGCAGTAAATACATCGTAATAACTCATAATAATCCGTAATAAACCGTACATAGCTCGTAATAACAACTCTTAAATCGGTCGTAAAAGTGGCAAAATCGTAAGGATACGTGACAGATCTGTGAATTTGTGCGATCCGTAAGGACTCGTAAGAAAAATCCGTGAATGTGAAGGGGGTATTACTTACACTCTGGTTTATTCAAATTAGCTTATCCTCTATTTGCTATGTGGCGTAGTTATACGGAGGGAAATGAGGGAGGGGGAGGGGGGCGTCAGGCATCAAGTAATACAAACAATCTTGAAGCCCCCACATATATTTTTCGTAAAATACTTGTAGAAATTCAATCAAGATCACCCAATCTCCTCCCCAAACTATTATTATAACGGTTGTTGGTGGCATAGCAGTCAGTTTCAATTTGAATTTAATAATATATTTTGTTGACTTACTAAATAATGTGTGCATGGGTCTCTCTGGCAGCGAATTTCGTTGACCCACCAGAAGATTACTCCAGCTTGCCTTCTTATCGCGAGGGTGAGGGATATTTGTATTATGATGATAATTCTTAATACACCGCTGGTTTCAGGGCACAATGCAATCAAACATTCGTGTTAGGTCCATGATGCAGCATATACCTTTAACAGGTTTCTCCCTTTGTAAATTTCAATAGGCTTCTCGTGATATGCCTGACAATCCGTCATTGTTACAACTGCGTACTACCCTTTTGTTGAAATGTACTTGCTTGAACTCTTATGAACTTAGTGCGACAAATTGATCCCTCCCTCCCATTCTTAACCTCACGAAACCACAATCCTGCCGATTACGCCATGTTGACAAAATAGCCCACGCTATGGCTCTTAGGGTGCGTTCAATCAATGTTTAAAAGCTAGAATCACAAACATGAATCACAAATCAAAACGCCGTTACAAAACACGGTTACTGCGGGAGATCGTTCAAGCGATTTTCCATCAACGCTGATTCTTGCTCATTTCAAACCCAGCCACTGCGCATCACACTGCGTAGTTTGACCCAGGCAGTATAGGTGTACGCTTTCTGAATTTGTTTACGGTCGACTGTCGGCCAAACCAGAAGCAGGCCACGATAATGACGTCATATAATCATGATTGAGGTCATAAACATTACTTATTTATTATAGGAAAGTTCTGTTTGATATTTAGACACAATTAGACTCATTTATAGATGTACCTATTTCTATGAATAATCATCGTTGTTGCTGATGTAATGTAACAGAAACAAAAACTAAGCTATTTGCCCGTTTATTTTTGTCTATCTTATTAAGGGTTGATCCACCCTTTAAAAAAATACCACATAAAACTCGGAATGACTTCGTCGAGTGTCATTTGTGCCTGCTGTTAAATTAGGATGCTGCACCCTCACTCTCTCTCTCTCTCTTTCTTTCTCTTCTCCTCCTCATTCCTGTTCTTTCACTTTTTTTTCTCCTTCTTATTCCTTGTCTATCCTATTCTCTTCCCGTTTCCGTCCCTCTCTCTCTGAACTAAACTCGTTATTTGTTTTCTTTTTGTCATTATTGAATACAAGTTTGTTTTTGCTTTCCTAAAAGGGGACCTATAGCTTCACAAGCTCTGCTTCTTGAATAGGTTCCTCCACTTTTTCTCAAATTAAGATGTAATTAAAAATAATTATATTTTCTACAATTCTTTCATAGTAATGATGCGATGTATATGTTCACTAAAGAAGTAATTTATGTATATCATTTAATAAATGAAACATTATTATTTTACCGATTTTGGTAATGCACTGCTTTGTTTTGTTTATGTTTTATTATATATGTAATATGAGGAAGTGAAAATAAATTGAACCATTGAACCATTATTATTTTTATTTTATTTGTCGGATCTAATACCTTTGATCGGAGCCATCTATACACAGAGATTGGCCAACCTGGTTTCAGTTGTTCACAATCCGACGTATACTTTGTGCTTGCCAAACAAAGCAGTATGAGCCATATTGTGTTGAACTAGCCGCGATTTTCTTTGAATATACATGTAGATGGCCTTCCTTTTCCTACTTTACCGAATTATCAGTTAAAGTGTCGTTTCAGTTGTAGTGATATGAGGCCGGCTCTGGAATAAACTTCCTGTCCTCGGAAATGCTATATACATGGTTAGCGTCAATGCGTCATCCTTGATGTCTGGAAATACCGACGAAATAAAAGGTAAGTTCACACGACTAGCCGCTAAAAACTTCGATTTTTATTTTATAGATATGGACCGTGTAGTCACACAAGTGATCTTAAAGGGAAATCCAACCTTGATAGCAAACTTGTCTAGAATAAAGCAGATAAATCAGAGAAGCATACTGATGAAAGTTTGAATCGGACCAAAAATTAGAATGTTACGAATTTTTGAAAGTTGTAATTACTATAGGTATGGGTTCTTCAAATTGGCTGAATTGATAATGTCTATGTGATGTAGTGGCGTACAAATTTCACATTTGCTCCAATACAGAAAAGGACTAAAATTTCAACTTTTCATTAATGTATGACTATGGATGGTCTGTTCTTTTTAGAGGACCTGTAATAATGTACACTCCATGATATATTTTGAGTAGTGCCCCGAGGGTGAAGGCACTTGGAATAAAAACAGAAAAAAGTGATATTTTTGTACGCGACAAACGGGAGAGTAATCCATCACTACATCACAATCCCCTGACAAAATTGCCGATTTGAGATTCGCACAGCTGTAGTGATCTCTTATTTCAAACACTCATTACTTTCTTAATATTGGTCCGATTTATTTCAAACTTTCGACATTCTGTTTCTCTGGTTTCTATGCTTTCATTTAAATTAACTTATCATAAAGATTGGATTGCCCTTTAAGGTTATCGCGACAATTACGAGCAGTGGAGGCCCTCTGTCGAAGTTATGTGCCATAAGGATGCAGTAAACGGGGTTTGACCACTTGAGCGAAGGCCCGCCAGACTAAAGGTCCGCGAGTCCAAAAATGAAAAAAAAGATTGCGCAAGACCGAGAGCCTCCGAGAACGAAGGTCCGCGAGACCGCACGTGTACATA
>CP137667.1:23336570-23421822 GCA_037976565.1 Mesocentrotus franciscanus
AAGCTCAGCGAAAACAAAACTAAAACGACGGAGATATTGCTCATGAAAGACGGGAATGTAGAATCCAGTTTTGAAAAAGTCATGTCCCATAGAGAATACACGCAAATGTGAAAATTGATATGCCTTTAATCGCAAAATACGCCATGATGCTGCAAAATGAAAAATTGTGATGACTGCATTGGTAGAGAATTGTCTCAGCTACAACATATCAAAATTTGGAAGAAAATCGACAACCGCAATATTATCAAATGAATACAAAAATATGATGTCATATTTTCAAAATCAAATTTTCGAGTTCATATAAATATGACGACGTCAGAACATACGATTGGACAAAATTATACATGAAATCACATAAACATTTCATGGGCTTCCAGAAAATGTTAAAAATTTGGGGGTATTTAGGCATTCTGACGAGCTATGGCGGATTTTATATAGACATGTTTTTACCACTTTTTACATTATATTGCCCATTGACGCGCACGAATTTTAAAGTTTGACGCACGCGTGTGGCATTATGGAAGGTCGAGAATGACTGGAAATAGTTGGAAATTGTCAAAAATAGTGTCAGAAATAAAAACCATGCGAAAAAGGCGTTTTTACGATGTGTACGTGCGCGCGCGCATAACGCGCGCGCGGACGCGCACGGACGGAAATTTTGAAATGCTTAAAATGACCTGATCGTACTCTCCATTAATAGTTAAGTGATTTTGAGCTTTTTAAAATTTTGACGCGCGTACGCGTGCGTCATGACCTTTATGTGACCTTGATGACATGACCTGTTGACCCTTGACCTGAAGTATATGTGATATGAATATGAATGACCTTTATGACGCATCATGAAGATATGATTGATCATGTGATTTCACAAAATGGCGCCTGGATGACGTCACGATGACCTGATGACCTTGAAAATGTTTCTGTCACGTGACAATGACCCATGACTGTGCCAAAATTGAAAGAAATTGATGTACCGATCTTGAGTTATCGTCGGAACAAAAAAGTGGAGGAAATAAATATAATAATAATAATAACAGACATTTAATTCGTCATGAGACGAATTAGGTGGTCTGTCTTCAATTTTTATGATCAGTGAAAGGTCATAAAGAAAAAAGTGAAGAAATTTTTTGACGCCGGACTCGAACCAGGGATCTCGAGGTCGGAAATCAAGTGTGTTACCGATATATCAAAACATTTCCCATACCGTTTACATGTGAACGGGAAATGGAATTCTCAAATCCCACTTTGCAATGAAATATGAGCATGATCCCGATATCTGATCGAAAAATAAAGGGCACATTGTGATAGCTTATTGTCTCAGCTACAACATACTCAAAGCTCAGCGAAAACGAAGCTAAAACGACGGAGATATTGCTCGCGAAATACGGGAATGTAGAATCCAGTTTTGACAAAAAGTCATTTCCCATAGAGATTACACGCAAAATGTGAAAAATTAACATGCCTCCTTTAATCGCAAAATGCACCATGATGCTTTTGTCAAAATGAAAATCGTGGTGACTGCATTGGTAGAAAATTGTCTCAGCTACAACATATCAAAATTTGGAAGAAAATCGACAACCTATTACCGCAATATTGTCAAATGAATACAAAAATTATGATGTCATATTTTCAAAATCAAATTTTCGAGTTCATATGCAAATATGACGACGTCAGAACATACGATTGGACAAAATTTACATGAAATCACATAAACATTTCATGGGCTTCCAGAAAATGTTAAAAATTTGGGGTTTTAGGCATTCTGACGAGCTATGGCGGATTTTATATAGACATGTTTTTACCACTTTTTACATTATATTGCCCATTGACGCGCGCACGAATTTTAAAGTTTGACGCACGCGTGTGGCATTATGGAAGGTCAAGAATGACTGGAAATAGTTGGAAATTGTCAAAAATAGTGTCAGGAATAAAAACCATGCGAAAAACGGCGTTTTACGATGTGTACGCGCTGCGCGCGCATAACGCGCGCGCGGACGCGCACGGACGAAATTTTTGAAATGCTTAAAATGATCTGATTCGTACTCTCGTTTAATAGTTAAGTGTTTTTGAGCATTTTAAAATTTTGACGCGCGCGTACGCGCGCGTCATGACCTTTATGTGACCTTTGAAAACATGACCTGTTGACCCTTGACCTGAAGTATATGTGATATGAATTTGAATGACCTTTGGTGACGCATCATGAAGATATGATTGATCATGTGATTTCACAAAATGGCGCCTGGATGACGTCACGATGACCTGATGACCTTGAAAATGTTATTGTCACGTTTTATGACAATGACCCATGACTGTGCCAAAATTGAAAGAAATTGACTGTCCCGATCTCGTGTTATCGTCGGAACAAAAATTGGAGGAAATAAATAAAAATAAATAAATAATAATAATAATAAAAAGAAAATTCTGACGAAATTAATAGGTGATCTGTCGATTACGACAGACCACCTAAAAAGAAAATTCTGACGAAATTAATAGGTGATCTGTCGATTACGACAGACCACCTAATAAAAAGAAAATTCTGACGAAATTAATAGGTGATCTGTCGATTACGACAGACCACCTAATAAACTAGAAATGTAATTCGTCATGAGGACGAATTAGGTGGTCTGTTATGTAATCTGAATAACTGATCTTGTAGAAAATTGTCTTAGCTACAACATATCAAAATTTGGAAGAAAATCGATCCATATTTACAGATACAATCAATTTTCCATAAATATGCTGACGTCATAATATGCAAATTCGTATTTTGAGTTCCAAGGCCAAAGGGCAAAGGGCAGAGCTGTAGAAAATTAAGGAACATTACAAGACATAATAGAAGGAGAACGAGAACCAGAGCAGGCGGGAGAGGTAGAGGGTGAGAGAGAAGAAAAGAGAAGGGCAGAGGCAGAGGGAGACAGAGCAAGAGAATAAGAGGGAGGCAAGGCAAGAGGTCGAGGTAGAGGGAGGCAGAGAGAGAGGGAGAGGGTAAAAGAGTAGAGAGATATATATGCAGAGACAGAGCAAGAGAAGGAGAGGGGCAAAATAAGAGAGGAGAAGGGAAACAGAGCAAGAGAGAGGAGAAAGAGAGAGATGCAATGGAGAACGATGCATTCAATATATCCAGCATAAATAGAATTTAATATAGAGAAAGAGAGAAGTATAGACAAGTAAACAATTCTATGTCCACGGGAGAGACGTAAACATGCATATACCTTGGGCTGAATAACTGGAAAAAGTAAAAACGTCTGGGAAGGAGACTAGCAAGGTGATTTGATATTGTAGCAGAGTTGGGAGATACACCCTATATTAGGTTTAATACCAGATTTCCCATAGGGTTGTACTCAAACGATTGACATTCTTCTCCCATAGATATAACACGCAAAATTAGGCATTTTATTACATTGTTTGTGATTGTATATGATAATATGTTATAATAGTCGAAGAAGATCATAAAATCAAATTTAAAACGACGGCAAAAAAAAAAAAAAAATGACCCACCAGGAATCGAACTTGGGTCGCCGGAATGGGAGGCAAGTGCTATGACCACTATACCAAAATAATCCACATAGACATTACACGTGAACGGAAAATGGAATTCTCAAATCCCACTTTGCAAGTGAAATATGAGCATGATCCCGGCATCTGATCGAAAAATAAAGGGCACACTTGTGATAGCTTATTGTCTCAGCTACAACATACTCAAAGCTCAGCAAAAACAAAACTAAAACGACGGAGATATTGCTCGCGAAAGACGGTAATGTAGAATCCAGTTTTGAGAAAAAGTCATGTCCCATAGAGAATACACGCAAAATGTGAAAAATTGACATGCCTCCTTTAATCGCAAAAATACGCCATGATGCCTTTGTCAAAATGAAAAATCGTGGTGACTGCATTTGTAGAGAATTGTCTCAGCTAGAACATATCAAAATTTGGAAGAAAATCGATCAATATTTACAGAGATACAATCAATTTTCCAAAAATATGCTGACGTCATAATATGCAAATTGAAATTTTGAGTTCGGAGGCCATTATGATGACGTCATGAGTTAATTGAGGGTCAAATGAGACATGAAATCATATCTCCGACTCATAATCTATCCAAATATGAAAAAAATTGGGAGTTCCCATCCATTCTGAAGAGTTACAATGAATTTTGTATAGGCATGTTTTTGCCCATATATGCTATGTATTACAAGAGCTCGCGCGCACGGACATTTATATTGAATGGACGCTCATTTTGTTATTAATGGTCAATAAGAGATAAACATGGTATCAAATTGTTTGAAAAAATATGGGAAATATCATGAAAGAAAAAAATGGCGATTTTATGTTGTGTAATGGTGTTACGCGCGAAAACGCGCGCATGTGCGTGTGCGCGTTTTTGCGAAATGCTTAAAATGGCCTGAAACGTATCCAAAATGAATTTGAGACGATTTGGAGCATTTTGAAATTTTGCGCGCGCTGACGCGCGGACGTACGCATGCGCGCGCGTTTTTGACCTGAAATTGACCGGACGGATATTGACCTTGATCATGATAAATATGAATGAGAAATGACTTTCCGTTATGAAGATATGATCATGAGTTGAAAGTACAAAAAAACACAAAATGGCGCCTGGATGACGTCATGAAGACCTGATGACCTTGAAAATGTTCCTGTCACGTCTCATGACTATGACCATGACTGTGCCAAAATTGAAAGAAATTGACAAAACCGATCTTGAGTTATCCTCGGAACAAAAAAGGGGTAGAAATAAATAAAAACTAGAAATGTAATTCGTCATGAGGACGAATTAGGTGGTCTGTTATGTAATCTGAATAACTGATCTTGTAGAAAATTGTCTTAGCTACAACATATCAAAATTTGGAAGAAAATCGATCCATATTTACAGATACAATCAATTTTCCATAAATATGCTGACGTCATAATATGCAAATTCGTATTTTGAGTTCCAAGGCCAAAGGGCAAAGGGCAGAGCTATAGAAAATTAAGGAACATTACAAGACATAATAGAAGGAGAACGAGAACCAGAGGCGGGAGAGGTAGAGGGTGAGAGAGAAGAAAAGAGAAGGGCAGAGGCAGAGGGAGACAGAGCAAGAGAATAAGAGGGAGGCAAGGCAAGAGGTCGAGGTAGAGGGAGGCAGAGATAGGGAGAGAGTTAAAGAGTAGAGAGAGAGAGATGCAAAGACAAAGCAAGAGAAGGATAGGGGCAGAACAAGAGAGGGAAGGAAACAGAGCAAGAGAGAGAGAGAGAGAGAGAAAGAGATGCAATGGACAACGATGCATTTAATATTTCCAGCATAAATAAATATTTACTATATTATAGAGAAAGAGAGAAGTTATAGACATGTAAACAATTCTATGTCCATGGGAGTGACGTAAACATTGCATATACCTGGGCTGAATAACTGGAAAGTATAAACGTCTGGGAAGGAGACTAACATCATAAAAATGGGATGATTTGATATATTCCAACAGATTTAGGAGATTAACCCTATAGGTTTGATACACGACAAGGAATCAGATTTCCCATAGGGTTGTACTCAAACGATTGACATTCTTCTCCCATAGATATAACACGCAAAATTAGGCATTTTATTACATTGTTTGTGATTGTATATGATAATATGTTATAATAGTCGAAGAAGATCATAAAATCAAATTTAAAACGACGGCAAAAAAAAAAAAAAAAATGACCCACCAGGAATCGAACTTGGGTCGCCGGAATGGGAGGCAAGTGCTATGACCACTATACCAAAATAATCCACATAGACATTACACGTGAACGGAAAATGGAATTCTCAAATCCCACTTTGCAAGTGAAATATGAGCATGATCCCGGCATCTGATCGAAAAATAAAGGGCACACTTGTGATAGCTTATTGTCTCAGCTACAACATACTCGAAGCTCAGCGAAAACAAAACTAAAACGACGGAGATATTGCTCGCGAAAGACGGTAATGTAGAATCCAGTTTTGAGAAAAAGTCATGTCCCATAGAGAATACACGCAAAATGTGAAAAATTGACATGCCTCCTTTAATCGCAAAAATACGCCATGATGCCTTTGTCAAAATGAAAAATCGTGGTGACTGCATTTGTAGAGAATTGTCTCAGCTAGAACATATTAAAATTTGGAAGAAAATCGACAACCTATTACTGCAATATTGTCAAATGAATACAAAAATTATGATGTCATATTTTCAAAATCAAATTTTCGAGTTCATATGCAAATATGACGACGTCAGAACATACGATTGGACAAAATTATACATGAAATCACATTAAAATTTCATGGCCTTCCAGAAAACGTTAAAAATTTGGGGGGTATTTAGGCATTCTGACGAGCTATGGCGGATTTTATATAGACATGTTTTTACCACTTTTTACATTATATTGCCCATTGACGCGCGCACGAATTTTAAAGTTTGACGCACGCGTGGCATTATGGAAGGTCGAGAATGACTGGAAATAGTTGGAAATTGTCAAAATAGTGTCAGGAATACAAACCATGCGAAAAAACGGCGTTTTTACGATGTGTACGCGCTGCGAGCGCGCATGACGCGCGCGGACGCGCACGGACGGAAATTTTGAAATGCTTAAAATGACCTGATTCGTACTCTCGTTTATTAGTTAAGTGATTTTGAGCATATTAAATTTTGACGCGCGTACGCGCGTCCTGACCTTTATACGACCTTTGACGACATGACTTGTTGACCCTTGACCTGAAGTATATGTGATATGAATATGAATGACCTTTGATTACGCATCATGAAGATATGATTGATCATGTGATTTCACAAAATGGCGCCTGGATGACGTCACGATGACCTGATGACCTTGAAAATGTTACTGTCACGTCTCATGACAATGACTTATGACTGTGCCAAAATTGAAAGAAATTGACAAAACCGATCTTGAGTTATCCTCGGAACAAAAAAGGGGAGAAATAAATAAAAATAAAGAATAACTAGAAATGTAATTCGTCATGAGGACGAATTAGGTGGTCTGTTATGTAATCTGAATAACTGATCTTGTAGAAAATTGTCTTAGCTACAACATATCAAAATTTGGAAGAAAATCGATCCATATTTACAGATACAATCAATTTTCCATAAATATGCTGACGTCATAATATGCAAATTCGTATTTTGAGTTCCAAGGCCAAAGGGCAAAGGGCAGAGCTATAGAAAATTAAGGAACATTACAAGACATAATAGAAGGAGAACGAGAACCAGAGGCGGGAGAGGTAGAGGGTGAGAGAGAAGAAAAAGAGAAGGGCAGAGGCAGAGGGAGACAGAGCAAGAGAATAAGAGGGAGGCAAGGCAAGAGGTCGAGGTAGAGGGAGGCAGAGATAGGGAGAGAGTTAAAGAGTAGAGAGAGAGAAAGACAAAGGAAGAGAAGGATAGGGGCAGAACAAGAGAGGGAAGGGAAACAGAGCAAGAGAGAGAGAGAGAGAGCAAGAGAAAGAGATGCAATGGACAACGATTCATTTAATATTTCCAGCATAAATAGAATTTAATATTTATAGAGAAAGAGAGAAGTTATAGACATGTAAACAATTCTATGTCCATGGGAGTGACGTAAACATTGCATATACCTGGGCTGAATAACTGGAAAGTATAAACGTCTGGGAAGGAGACTAACATCATAAAAATGGGATGATTTGATATATTCCAACAGATTTAGGAGATTAACCCTATAGGTTTGATACACGACAAGGAATCAGATTTCCCATAGGGTTGCACTGAAACGATTGACATTCTTCTCCCATAGATATAACACGCAAAATTAGGCATTTTATTACATTGTTTGTGATTGTATATGATAATATGTTATAATAGTCGAAGAAGATCATAAAATCAAATTTAAAACGACGGCAAAAAAAAAAATGACCCACCAGGAATCGAACTTGGGTCGCCGGAATGGGAGGCAAGTGCTATGACCACTATACCAAAATAATCCACATAGACATTACACGTGAACGGAAAATGGAATTCTCAAATCCCACTTTGCAAGTGAAATATGAGCATGATCCCGGCATCTGATCGAAAAATAAAGGGCACACTTGTGATAGCTTATTGTCTCAGCTACAACATACTCGAAGCTCAGCGAAAACAAAACTAAAACGACGGAGATATTGCTCGCGAAAGACGGTAATGTAGAATCCAGTTTTGAGAAAAGTCATGTCCCATAGAGAATACACGCAAAATGTGAAAAATTGACATGCCTCCTTTAATCGCCAAAATACGCCATGATGCCTTTGTCAAAATGAAAATTCGTGATGACTGCATTTGTAGAGAATTGTCTCAGCTAGAACATATTAAAATTTGGAAGAAAATCGACAACCTATTACTGCAATATTGTCAAATGAATACAAAAATTATGATGTCATATTTTCAAAATCAAATTTTCGAGTTCATATGCAAATATGACGACGTCAGAACATACGATTGGACAAAATTATACATGAAATCACATTAAAATTTCATGGCCTTCCAGAAAACGTTAAAAATTTGGGGGGTATTTAGGCATTCTGACGAGCTATGGCGGATTTTATATAGACATGTTTTTACCACTTTTTACATTATATTGCCCATTTGACGCGCACGAATTTTAAAGTTTGACGCACGCGTGTGGCATTATGGAAGGTCGAGAATGACTGGAAATAGTTGGAAATTGTCCAAAATAGTGTCAGGAATACAAACCATGCGAAAAAACGGCGTTTTTACGATGTGTACGCGCTGCGAGCGCGCATGACGCGCGCGGACGCGCACGGACGGAAATTTTTGAAATGCTTAAAATGACCTGATTCGTACTCTCGTTTATTAGTTAAGTGATTTTGAGCATATTAAAATTTTGACGCGCGCGCGCGCGTCCTGAACTTTATACGACCTTTGACGACATGACTTGTTGACCCTTGACCGGAAGTATATGTGATATGAATATGAATGACCTTTGATTACGCATCATGAAGATATGATTGATCATGTGATTTCACAAAATGGCGCCTGGATGACGTCACGATGACCTGATGACCTTGAAAATGTTACTGTCACGTCTCATGACAATGACTTATGACTGTGCCAAAATTGAAAGAAATTGACAAAACCGATCTTGAGTTATCCTCGGAACAAAAAGGGAGAAATAAATAAAAATAAAGAATAAATAAATAAAGAAAGAAAATTCTGACAAAAACAATAGGTGATCTGTCGATACCGACAGACCACCTAAAAAGAAAATTCTGACGAAATTAATAGGTGATCTGTCGATTACGACAGACCACCTAATAAATAAATAATAATAAATAATAAATAATAATAAAAAAGAAAATTCTGACGAAATTAATAGGTGATCTGTCGATACGACAGACCACCTAATAATAAAAAAGAAAATTCTGACGAAATTAATAGGTGATCTGTCGATTACGACAGACCACCTAATAAATAAAGAAAGAAAATTCTGACAAAAACAATAGGTGATCTGTCGATACCGACAGACCACCTAATAAATAAATAAATAAAGAAAGAAAATTCTGACGAAAACAATAGGTGATCTGTCGATGCCGACAGACCACCTAATAAAGAAAGAAAATTCTGACAAAAACAATAGGTGATCTGTCGATACCGACAGACCACCTAATAAATAAATAAATAAATAAAGAAGAAAGAAAATTCTGACGAAACTAATAGGTGATCTGTCGATACCGACAGACCACCTAAAAAGAAAGGAAGAAGAAAATAAAGATTGTTTGGGTCAGAGAGTGGTTGCTGCAAAAAACAGACTTCCGTCAATATGAAAAGCTTTTGCAGCATCTATGTGATGGAGATGTCAATAGCTTCAATTCTCAGAGTGGAACCTGACCTGTTTCTACGAGATTTTTGAGAGGTTAACCCCTCGCATCCAGAAGAAGGACACCAACATAAGACGAGCTCTGGAGCCTGGTCTGAAGCTGGACATGGCCATTGCATTGAGATACATGGCCAGTGGTGATATTTATAAGTCCCTGTCCTATGGATTTCGTGTTGCACCCAACACCATTGTGACCATTGTGCCAGAGGTCTGCCAGGCCATCTACGAGGAACTTCCTGAAGAGTTCATCAGGCTTCCTACAACCGAGGACTTCTTCTTCTTCTGTTTTTCTCACCATCATCAGAGTGATGGGGAAGAGGACTCATCATCTTCTACAACATCAGGAGGTTCTGCAGGAGCAGGGGGTTTAGCAGCACCTTCCTGGACTGAGGGGAGTTTTACCTCGGTCGGGGCCTCGGCATAGACCTCTCCCGTCCCCGAGTGGTCTTAGCTCTCCTTTTAGTACCTTCTTTCTTCGGCATGACGATCTATATGGCAAATTTCTCTCAATGGGTCGATTTTATATAGGAACCATAAGATCACATGGCCGCTAGCATTGGCGAAACAAAAAGAACTTCAGCGACACCGTCTAACAACCGTTTGCAAAGGCTTACGACTGTTTTACAAACGATTGCAACTGTTTGCGGAAAAATAAATTCGCAAAAAATTTTGAACATGTTCAAAATTTCTTTGCGACAAGAAGAACCGTTGCGACACTGAAAACCGATTGCGAACTTTCTTGCAACCTGTTGCAACCTTTTACGAATCCTGGCGAAACCCCAAATTCGCTACGTTTGCAAGCATTCGCCGCTCAGTGAGATAGGGCCTTAAGGAAGTGGTTCCACTTTACCTTGCGGTGTGTCTATTGTCTATGCACACGGATCAACTATTTTCAGTTGATTGTTGCTAAGGTTACGAGTTAAATGGATTCACGCAGCTTTAATAACGAGCTATTCCATGAATGACTACCATTTAGACTTCCCATTAGGAAACACTGACTAGTACTATCACACAGTGGCGGAGATCTGTTGTTATAGCCTAGTTGGGGGAGGTACAGACCAGAGGCGGCGCTACGGGGGGCTAGGGGAGTAGGGGCACAGTGCCCCCCCCCACTTGATCAAGTACCCAAAATGTGCCCCTTTAACTTTGTAAGAAGTGCCCCCTTTTAAATAGGAAATGTGTCCCTTCTACTTTGACAAGTGCCCCTATTAATTTGTAAAGCTGCCCCTTCCCATTTTCACCTCTGATAAGTGCCTTTTGTATTGTTGTACGTGCCCCTTTTCCGTCAAGCAATCATTTATAAAACTGAGGCTTTGCCAAGGCGTCCATTTTAAGTATGCGTCCATAGGGCGAATAAGATGTAGTCAAGTTACAACCTGTAAGCTAAGATCAGAATTTTGGAAAGTACGATTTTGTTGTGAGGGGTCGTCTTTTATCGATTTCGGTTCATTGATAACAATTATAAAATTTGGAAATGGGCCCTTGAGTATGATTTATAAATTGTTTTGTTTGTGTGTAGACTTACATAGCATATGAAAGCATATACGGTGAGCATTGTATCATAAACATCCCCCCTGGTAAAAATATTGGGGGATTCCCCCAACTCCCGGGATCTCCGCCTATGCTATCACTAGATCCTTCCTTTTCAATTTGGTGAGACGGATATAGAGATTTGAGTGCCATTGTACATTGGAATTCAGTTTACGTCGGGAGTACGTTAATGGCTATGCACAAAGTATGCTTGCCTGCGGATTGATAACAAGTTTGCGTACATTTATCGTGACTGCATCGTCATGTTACCCGGTGTCACAATGCATGTCACGCCGTTACATCCTAGCAAAGCCAATGAAGTTCTGTCAAGAAACCATGAAGTCTGTTGCAATTTCGAAATTGATTCATCAGAAGGCGCACAAAAAGGATAGGATGAAAAGTTGTTCACAAACATCTGTTCTCGATTCACTTCAGCTTACATCGCTGGAGGCATTCCACTATCTTCGCCACACACTCAATATCGATTCGGCTGACACGAAGCTTAGCCGAGATCGTTTCGGTCTACTTCGGGAAATCACGTTGGGATCCCACTTTCGACAACCGTTCCAGAATGTCACTAACACTTATGCAATACCATTGAGGGAGAGAAGAATTCCTTCTTGGGACGAGATAAAGCAGACAATGCTTGCAGGACAAGGAGGGGTCTGCTATGAGCTTAACGTTTTCACAAATAGGCAAGGAATTTCGTTTTATTTATTTTCCTTTTGTCATAATAGCTACTATATTACGCTACACGATCGCGAAGGAAATGGGCCAGTATATTTATGTTATGCATACTTCTTAAAACAAAGGTTTCTCTTCACAATTCAAAAGCTTGCCAGATTATTGCCAGGTATAGCAACGGTCAATGTGTCTATAGTGGATTCTGCCTTTTGAAATCTCATTATATAAAGCAGGTGAATCAAATAGTCAGTATCCAGGGCTGGAGAGGTCGAAGCATGCATAAATTGAAATATTTTTTGTTTACAATCTAAAATGAAGATTAGATTTCGCAAGGTTTCGATGCGGAAGGTGGGATAAGGTTGACTAGTGTGGGCGCCGCCACTTCCAAGGAGTGGAGGCGCACGCCTCCTTTAAATGTTTAGTTTATTCATTCAGAAATGCCTCAGAATGTACCATAGAAAATCTTAAGGTTCCACATTTTCCGGGACCCTTAATCGGGCCCCGGACCCCACACCGTAGAGGCTTCGTGTTCGCAATTTCGTACATTTCACGCCCCCCTTTGGAAAATCATGGATCCGCCCCTGACTCCTGGAAGTTACGCTGAGTAAGACTGGGTCGGTGGAAGGTCGTGTTAACTTAATCGTGGCAAGTTGGTCCGAGTAAGAGGGTATGCACAACTAATGTGTAAGTCAAATATTTATGAAATATTTACTGCTGCAGGGATTAACTTACGCCGACTAGGAAGCCCCCGTCTGAACATGGCTAATGATTTATTACGCAATCCCAACAAGATATCAATAGGTAAAATGTATATTTAAATTTATTCGAGTTTACTTAGCAACGAGCTATTACATTCACCTGTCATTTACAATAAGTGTTCATGTTCAAGTATTTAAAAAGTCAGAATGTGGACTGCATAATATCATTTACTATAGGTAGGACAAATATTATGGCTTCCCCTACGTTCAGCAATGAATGTAGACAATTTTAATTCTCAGTATTAAAATACAATTATTCTTAACGAGGCACTTCAAAAAGATGCATGGGGATCATATTACAAATAATGCCTGTTTCCTCGAAGTTAATTCCTCAAAAGTCTTTGCGATCGTGTTCTCTTTCAAAAAGCGATCGTAAACAAGTCAAAAGTGAAAATTCGTATCAGACTGATTTTTGCACATGGTAGAATGTCAAAATTATACATGGCTTCTTATTATACTGTGTGTACAAGTATGTGCACGTGCGCGTGTGTGTGTGTGTGTGTGTGTGCGTGTGCGTGCGCGTGTGCATGTGTGTACTCCTACTAACACACGTATGTAAATAGACATACAGGCATAAACTACTGCAATGTACATAAAATATATTACTGTTTATGTATTCGTATATTGTAAAGTAAAGACTTAAGTATTTTGCGGTAACATTTTAGAGGCAATTATGTATTATGGTGATTGCATTTTAGTTGCATGTTTTATTTCTTATTTAGCGTTTGATATTGAATGAGTAATGTCTGTGTCGATTAATAAACAATTCAAGAGTTTCAGATAAAAATGAGTTCTGGTCATGCGATTGCACTCTGAAAGAAACAGTGTGGCATCGATCAGAAAAAGTTGATCATGTAGCGTACAAGTATTGGTGTGTACTGCTAGGTTCTGGAGACATCAAAATGATAAGAAATCTGGCCCAGTCTTGGTAGAGTAACAAGCACTGAACACAAACATATGTATATATGGGACTACACAAACATGTGGCATAAAAAAAATCGGGCCTCATTTTTAAGCTGTTATACTTCTCATATTTAGAATATGAAGGCATTTGAAGAGCCATGCTTTTCAGGGAGCATTTTTTCTCTGATGTTCTTCCACACTTACATACTAACAATGATAACGTTCACAAATTATTGTTAACCTCTCCCCAGAACTCAACCTTCTCTTAAACGTTTGGATGTAGAGATGTTTTATTTATAGAGTTATAGAGTACTGAAGCGCTAACGTTATAATCGCTCGTTACTGGTTCCAAATAACAGAGCCTCCGCATGAGGTTCACCTCGACATTCTAAGCAACAGACTGGAGTGTGGCAAATTCAGTGTTTGGCGCTGGTGTGATCATCACATTGCAATTGTTTAACGCAATCTTATTTAGAACCATACCAGCAACTTTGACAACTTGGCCAGTATGCATGACGTCACACTTTATGTACTTTATATACAAGGACGCTTGTTTAACGCTCGTTTCTCTGGCATATTGTCATTTCATACAGACTCCTAGCTGTTTTGGGATACAACGTTCATCTCATTGGAGGAAAGTTCATGGGCCACGACCGATATCACGTGACCAACGTAGTTCACGATGTTGAGGTCAAAGGTCAGCGGCATCTGGTAGAAGTTGGTGCATCGGATCCAACGTTTTACCCTATTCCGCTTGACTTTGAGAAAGAGAGCCCGGTGTACCAGGACTCCTATCTGACGTATAGATTCAAACAAGGAAGGAACGACCTGCAACGCTTTCATGTTATTCACGAGGGTAACCCTGACTTGACCCTTATTGAGGACCACGCCCACCCGACTAACTGGAGATTAATATCGGAGATGGATATCGCTACAGATCGTGATCTCGACTACTTCAAGGAACCAATGTCGTACGTCTTTAATGCTCTTCCGCGCCCCAAACTGAAATTCTTCGGTGAAGGGATGTTCGCTATGATTTACGAGAATGGGAAGATGGTCTACATTCGTGACAACAATCTCTATTTGGAAAGAAACGAAAATACTGTCGAACGTCGCGTTATGTGTTCAACGGACGAGGTGCTCGAAGCGTATTGCAGATTTATGCCAATGATACCACATGAAAAGACATTGCTGGGATTGAAGAATAGAAACTTGGTGTTTCCTCCGCGAGATGAAAACAAGCGTGTAACTGTTTTCCCTATTGTGAGGTTTGACTACGCCGTCAACCTTTCTAAAATCTATGCAACAAAGTAACCCGTCATATAAAGTAGTCCCGGTTGTGAGAAATTTATCGCAGTTTTGACAATTATTAGCTTCATAAAAAACATGATGATAAACAAGTTGAACGTCTAAAGAGTCTCATCATCTACATCATGGAAGTACTGAAATTATTTGAGATTTTATGTCAAAATATTTATGAAATTAGTAACTGGCGTGCATACTTTCTTAGGACAACTATAATTCCCATACCGAAGATAACATATGCAACCTAGTGCTCTAACTTTCGTACAATAAGTCTTATATTCCATGCTGCAATGGTGTACTAGGAATCATCAAAAAAGGAATTACGAGTAAGTTATAAGCAGACAATTTCCTATGCTAAGATGAGTTTGGGTTTCGAGCTGGACTTGGCCGTCAGGAGGCTATTGCTGTAATGAGAACTCTTTGCGAACGGTATCTAGAAGTACAGAAACAAGTAGGAGAAAGCGACATGGTGAACTGGGATAAGCTAGTGGATGTTTTGAGATATCTCAGAGTAGACCGGAAGGAAAGGCGCCTCATCAGGAACTTGCACATTGGACGGACAGTGATCATGAGAACAGCAGAAAGGGACTCTGAACCTGGAAAAAGTGGGAGAGGGGTTTGAATAGGCTGTCCGCTTTCACCCATTGCACGTGTTCAATAATTATGCTGAGGCTATGGTAAAAGAAGCATTTGTGAATATAGAAGAAGGAATCAGAGTAAATGGCAGATTTATGAACTCTGTTCGCGCTTTGAAGATGACAAGGCCATTGTTAGTGAAAGAAGGACTCCAAAGGCAAATGAACTCACAGCAGGTGAAGATTTTGGATTGAAGATCTATACCACTAAAATTAAAGCAATGAAATATAGTTTTGTAGTTTGTTGTCCGTGCCAGGTTCCCGTACTTACAGATGATTGACATTATGACTAGTTTAATATACGTTGTTGCCGTTAAGGAAATAAATGACAACACAATATTTTGTTGGATAGCGAAAGCACTAACAAAAGACCGGTTTACTAATATATTCACATGTGTGTATGTTTCTTTTCTGGGGACTTAGTCACGACTGAGTCCATTAACCCGATGTTAGTTTATTATGAACTACAATACTTGGAATCCAGTCAGCATAAAGTACTTATTGATATGTCGGGCAAGCCTCAGGTAAGCTTTCAAGTTGTCAAGATCAACCTTTGTATAGAAAGTATGCATAACATTTTAATATGGTAATAAGCTGGTCTATTAAAGAGGATGAACAATTTGTCATTTGAGGCGTTACACCTGCAAACATGTCCTTATGAAATCATGTGTCATTATAAGATTTAAAATATTTTGGAAAAAATAGTGAAGAAAAAAAAATAGAGAAAAGAAAGAGAGAGCATTAGGTTGGTTTGTGCCATGAAGTTGCACTGAAAAGAAAATTTGAATAATTGTTTTCGAAATCGACGGCCAAATTGTACAGGAAGCCAAATCAATGTGAACAAATAAGGCAAAATGAATAGCGCCATCTAACGACGAGATCACGTCTGGTCCATCGTTCTTAATCAGATAACGGCAAAAAAAGTTCCATATTTTCAGCTATAGTAAGTAAACGTACTTCCCCAAAATCAAGATTTGTTTTCGCCATAATTAGACGCTAAGAAAATTCTCCAATTTAATTTTATCAAATTGGTGTCAAATCCCCTAAACGTTAGTTGCCTCGATGCATTTCATTTGCCACATGTAATTTATTCAATTATTTTGATAATGTATTTGATTTGAATGATTACATAATTTTGCTGTCATCATTGTTGTATTATTATTGTTTGACAATTATGTAGAATTTATTTTAATGTCATTAATGTCATTTAAGAAATATATTTATTTTGATAATGCATTTAATATCCTTTTTACAATAACAATTATAATCCTCGTAGCACAGTGCAATTTCAAGAATCGAAAGTAACATCATCTCAAAAAATCAATTTGCCATTTTGAAAGTGTTGTATGGAATTCCTTGTCCTCCTCGTTAAGAGAAATCCTGTTTCTAAATTCATTTATAAGGAAGCTTGAATTTACCTCTTATCTTTTTATCGAGAGGTTATCAATTATTTAATCATTTGTTTTTAATTTAATTTATAATTCCATACCCCAACACCTTTAATTGTATCTTTTTATTTTGCTCTGCAAACATATTTATCTTATAAGTAAATAATTCTTGGGACTATCATCCTGCTAAAGCCTAAAATAGGCTTTTCGTGATTACCCTTTTGATTATTGTTTTTTTATATGAATTCAATTACTGCACGTTGTATTTTACTACGAAATGTTTTGTATATGTTAAATTTTGTTTAAACTGATGAACGAATAAAGAATTTATATCTCATTACTGTGCATAATTGATGCATATCTATCTGCTGTTATATATTTACTTTGTAAAAAAAATATGAAAAATAAAATAAAAATGGGGCATTTCTGCCAAATCAGCTGTTCAAAATGAGATATCCTTTTACTATTTACCAATTCCTCCATGTTTTCGCCCTTATGCTTACGGAAGGAGAAATTAAGAGCTGAAGCATATGGCACAGATATAATATTTGTGAGAAATCTGACGACTTAACCTAATTATTGTCACTAGGGACATTGCTGGAGTACAAATAAAGCATGCCCTTCCACTACTAATAATTGCCCCTTTTCATCTCTGATAAGTTCCCCTTTTATTTTTACTCGTGCCCCTTTTTAATTCAGATAATGGACCCTTTTCTTTTTAAACAAGAGTCCCTTCCCTTTCTCCTGAATGCCCCTTCCCAATTCTGATAAGTGCCCCTTTTTGTGGACTCGTGCCCTCTTTCCTTTTCTGATAAGTATTGTGTTTCCCTCATGAACGCTTATTTTCCTTTTTAGAGCCCACACCCCTTTTCTGTTTCATAAATGCCCCTTTTCAACGCTGATAAATGCCCCTATTGAAATACGATAGGTGCCCCTTTTCCTTCGAACAAATTCCGTTTTCAGTTTTCCATTATCAACATTGCCCTTTTTTCCATCTCCGTTGAGTGCCCCATTTAAACGTGCGATACGTGCCCCATTTTCACCTCTGATAGTTGCCGTTTTTGTTTTACTTTGCCACGTGCTACTTTCCTTAATCTAATAAGTGTCACGTTCCACACTGATAAGTGCCCCTTTTCCTTTCTCCCTAACATGCGCCCTAATTTAAAGCGACAAAGAGCAACCTTTTCTATAATTTTCCAAAAGTTCACTCGCTCGCATTTATAGTTGATATAATTATGTTGCTTATTAAAGGTCTGTTCAGTCTTTCATAATTAGGTTATGCTTAAAACATCCTCAGGATTATTATTTTCACTTTATAAGATCTAAAATCTAAAACTTTTTGCTCGCTTCGCTCGCTCGCAAACAATATTTAGACTATCGCACACAACTGAAAAACAGGTTGCTTAAGCATTATCTTGGACCATGTAAAGAAAGAAACAATATTGAAATCATCCCCAACAATAGCGCTAACCTTAACCCTAATAAGGCCGGAGGGCATTATGCCCCCTCCGTGATTTTTCTGATTGTTCGGGAAAGCATACGGATGACGCCCCGCCGATTCATGACTTTTTTCTTTCGAATCTTGCGCATCTTTTAAAATATTTTTTTGAAAATCGAACCTACCGTTACAAAGTCACGTGACCTTTTGTCTTTACATGTCGGCCCGAAGATCGCTCATTTTCGTGATTTGTGTACAAAACATATGGAAATATCATTTTTCCTAAAAAGAGATAAAGCATTGGTTATTTGGTCTTGTTTCAAGTTTAGGTGTTTGTTTTGGGGGTCAAAATAGTTGAACTATAGTTAGAAATGAAAAAAACAACAACAAAAACAATAAAATACTTAAGTAAAAAAAACAATGAAATACAGAAATTATCGAAACAAGAGATAACATAAGGAATAACCTGGCTCTTCCACAAAAGATTCGGTATTATTATTCCAAATGGTCTAACAAATATATGTAGTGGGAAAGAAAGCTTAAATATGAAGAATATATGATTTATTGCTAAAAATGTGAATTTTGTGGACCTTATTTGCATAATTTACCATAAATATGCAAATGAGTAAATTTTTCAAAAAATTGAATTTACTATAGTATTCTATACACTTAACTTCACATGCATGCACATTTTCGTGGCGATCGGCAGTTTCACGGCCAAGATCTTAGGGGCATATGGAAACGTTTGCTTGGATTTGTCTCATAAAAGAAGTTGACCACAACACACAGTGTTCAGTGCAGGGGTCACGGGCACAAAACTGTAAAATACGTAGAGCGCTCATCCCAAGTCACAATGCACAGTTCGACGTGTGGCCAGTGGCGGATCCAGGGGCCTCCCTAGAAAAAAACAGGTAAAAAACCCTTTTTGAAAAAAGAAGTTGGGCCCCTCCTGGCGCTCAAGGGGTGGCGGTGGAAAAAATTACCCTTCCCGTATGGAAAAAATTTTCGGGTGCCAAAACAAAAATTGTGCACACTACCCTGGCGCCCAAGGGGTGGCGGTGGAAAAAGCATTTTTCGGGTGCCAAAATTTTTATTTTTTTTTGCTCACTACCCCAATTTAGCATTAGTGAAAAACGTACAATATTTTTAAGGCTCAAATGCTTTACGCATTTGGACAATCGAAAGTTAGGCTGCTCAAATATTGGCCCATCGCTCTATGCGTCAATTATTTTTGTGACAGAGCGCCACAACGGACCGACGTGAAGATCGGTCAGCCGTGGCGCGGAGAAGCCACGCCCTGTTCCCACGTCATACGCATTTAACGACAAGTCCATATATTTGATACATCGCATCATGAAGAGAAAGTGAAGGGGAAAGAGTAGAGCTAAAAGGGAACAAAAAAGAGGAAGAAGAAAAGAAAAGGGTAACAAAAGGGAGATCACTTGCGATTAATCCCGCCAATAACGTGTAGATCGAGGGGGGCGAAAGGCCCTTGCCCCCAGCAAACCTAAAAGAGAGAGAGAGAGAAGGAAGGGAATGGAAAGGGAAAGAGGGGAGAAAGGGAAAGAAAGAAAAAAAGAGAAAGAAGAAAGGTAGGGAAGATCAGTAGCGATTTTTCCCGAAAACAAGGTGTAGATGCCTAAAACCCTTGAATTTCTGGGGTCTTTGCCACCTGGACCCCACGCCAATTAGTGTCCTGCCAGTGTCCACAAATAAGGTATCAAAAAAGTAATGCTCATCTGACCGTAATTAAATGCCTAAAACCCCTGAACTTCCGGTGGCTCTGCTCCCTCGACCCCACAAGGGGCCCTAAGGCGGGCCCCTGAATGCTTATCTGACCATTATAAAATGCCCAAAACCCCTGAGCCTCTGGGCGCTCCGCCCCCTGGACCCCACGCCAATAACTGTCCTGCCAGTGTCACAAATAAGGTATCAAAATATACTCATCTGACCGTAATTAAACGCCTAAAACCCCTGAGCTTCCGGGGGCTCTGCCCCCTGGACCCAAACAATGACCCTAAGGCGGGCCCTCTTGATGCTCATCTGACGGTAATTTAATGCCTAAATTCCCTCAGCTTCTGGGGGGCTCCGCCTTCTGGAGCCCACGCCAATTAGTGACCTGCCAGTGTAACACTGGCCGGGGCTTTGCCCCTAGATCCCACGCCAATTTACGCTACGCTCTACCTGATCGTAAATACTCTATCCTAGCTCCCCCACCCACTCTTTGAAAAACGTTCTGCGGGGCCTACATGTGAGAGTGGGGTGATGCGGATCTTTTGTCTGCCCCCCAAACGTTTTTGCTCATTACGCCACTGCTGCTCACCATTATGTACCAATATTTGGCTCGCATAATTTCAAATGTAGCCCGCCCCTAAGAAATCCACGATCCGCGCCTGGGCTAATGCTAAACACTCGGGTCGTGGCGCGCTGGAAAACAATCGGGTCACGGCTATTGTTGCCATTTGTTTTATTTTGGTGTCTTCAAATCGGCTCTATACTATGGAGGGGAAAAATTTATTGAAGAAGAGATTTGAAATTTAATATCGACAAATTTGAAAGATTTTAAATCGTGTCTTCCAATCCTGTTCAAGGGGAAAATGCACTCATAAAGATTTTAGTTTAGGCATAGGGCCTACCGTCATAAAAAAAAGAAGAAGAAAAAAAGAAAGAAAGAATCTTTAAAAGCCGAAGTAGAAAAGGAAGATGCCCAAAAAGTACGGCAAATCAGACTGAACAGCTGAGCTGATTTGACGCTCCTGTCCGTCCGCTCCCGTCGATCGCGTTTGCTACTGCATGCTCTCCTCCTTCTTCCCTATAACTAGTACAGGCCACCGCCGGGTGTATTTTGATAACTATGGCTTCAGATGGTGACGGGTAAGTATTATCTCTAAATCATTATCATATATTTTATTTGTATTTCATATCTTACATGTATGTTGTACGGTATTTTGGGCCGCTGGGCTGTAGACAGTTATACGCTCGCTCCCACTCTCGAATCGATCCATACCCATGCCATGGCATGGCAGGACTCTACACTGGCTCATGCTGCGCCGCACTGAAGGTACGGTGCTCCCATGGCCGGCCGGCTAGGTAGAGCCGCGCCGAGTCTGCCACATACCATGTACGCGCCTTTCTCGAACGAAGCCAGGCCATGCCATGGTAGCATAGTATGCCATACTGAAGTGAGGTTATTCTCATTAGGTAACTTAAGAACCATTTAATGAATCAACTTAAAACTAGGCTCATGAATACATATTGGAGTGACCGTGATCTGATTAGATTTTGGGGTCACGACGAGGTGAAAGGTCAGTTCACAGAGTCAGAGGTCACTGTAATTGTATACATTTAAATAAATAGCTTGATAAATGAAATTCAAACCTGAGTATTACATGTATCTATACTGGAGTGAGAATGATCTGATTATAATTTAGGGTCATTAGGTCAAAGGTCGTAGAGGTCATTGTATAAATGAAATCGCTCCTTTTCCTGATATATATCTTGAGACTATTGGAAGATCAGGACAACTTCAAACATCCCTTATGTATGCAGTGGAGTAGCAATTATTTTATTAGATTTGGGGCAATGGTCTCTGCTGTCATTTCAGAAAGTAATTGATTTGACGATAGCGTTTAGCATGAATAATTAAGTTATAGGCCAAACTATTATAAAAATCTCTATCAAAGCTTATGAAAATTCAGCAAGAATATGCAATATATTTTATATGTGGTGAGGGTAGATCGAGGCATTAATTTCGATGACGCGCAGTCTAGAATCCATATAATGTTATACGCACTATATATATCAGTTGTATTAGTGTTTCAAAATAAGTATTTGAAGGCTGAAACAGTTTCATTTTGTTTTGCAGGGATATTTACATTTTGTCCTCTGGAGTTGAAAGTGATGTATCAGATGATATCAGGTAAGTTTTTTAATGTGTGTCTCTTCATCTTCTTGCACTGTATAGTCACCTGACTGTTTAATATGATAATGATTAAAAGAGGCATGCCTATTACCTAAGGGTGGCAGTGCCACAAATAGAAATCCATACAACCTTCCAAGACAAGTCCGACCCACTTGCAGATGAATAAAGAGAGAAAATAACAAACAAATACAAATGTGAATGTTTCATCAAAAGTGCACAAGGGGAAAGTATGTAATATGCTAGTGATTCATTCCGTGAATGCGCATTTAAACTATTTGATTACATGTTTAGCCTTTCCTTATTTTTCTTTTATTCATGTCTTTCTGAATAAGATGTGCCACTGTGAAGACAGAACCAGAATCAAACACTCCTTCGACTGGGTCATCAGTTCTCAAGCGGAAAGCAAACTTCAACCAAGAGTAAGCTTTCATATCTCTTTTCAGTAAAATATGGGTGGATGAAATGCAAATGACACTACATGTACTTTGCCATGAAGTCTTTTGAAAGAACTGTGTATTAATTTTTTGCCTGAACAACATTCATGGCGAGACTTATACGATCTCTTGTCTGTCCGTCGTGACATTTTGGTTAAATTTTTGGTGTCATATGTGCTCATTTTCTGTATTATTACTGAATCCATTTCGTTGAGACTGGTAAAGATGATTGAGTGTTTGCACATACATGATGCAGAGAAGGGTGGGGATAAAATAAGCTTAACCCCGGACTATTGGTGGGGCTAAGACCCCCCTTTAACCCTACCTATAGTACGGGGTTAAGCAACATTTTGCCAGTGTGAAAACAGTATAGGGGTCTCATCTAGGGGTCAAAGGGTAAGGGGTGGTATTCTGAACACCATTTTAACTCTGTTGTAAGTTCTGATTTAATTTCCGTTGTAAGTCCATGAGTTACAATTAACACTGCTAGAACGGTTGTAAACTGGTATTCGTTTTAATATATGCATTAATTTGCACTTAATTCCAAGCATTGACTTCTTGCTTTACTGATGCGATGATGTGAGAGAATTTTTTGCCAAATTCCTCCACCCCCAAGACGATAATACTTGCAAAATTGTTTCCTCGGGAATAACAGCAAAGTTTATGCATAGTCTGGGAGCCTGGTACATCTTGACTCACCCCCACTGAGCCCATAAAGTTTGAACCCTGACATGTGTTCAGACCATGAGTGTGATTCAGGAAATGACCTGTCAGCTTTACTATTTTCGTAATGTACACCTAGACTTCTTTCATTCGGTCCACAGGCTCAATGGGGTAAATTATACCACCGGAGATGCGTTTTCGAAGCGTGCCATGTGACACCCATTGCCTAAGTCACAGTCATAGTCTAAACACATTTCCGAGGTCAAACCTTACACTACGAACATAGCTGTATTACTGGGGAATACTCGGTGAAAACTTTTTAATTATGGTTGAATGTTCGGTTACTGTTGGATGAATTCCAGAATCCCCATATCCTGTTCTTAGGGAAGAGCCATTAAAAAAAGAATCTAAAATTCAACAAGTTTCCATCATTTTATGGGCAATAAAAGTGTCAAGTGGCATAAACATCAAACTGTTGAATAGAGCATGAAAAGACGATGAAATCGAGCCTCGCAAGATTTTATGGCCCGTGCGACCCTGAAGATTGCTGCTGCCAGAGAATTCCTCAGACGGGATGGTTCGCACAAGTCAAGAAGTCCCACACCATTTGTTCTCCTAGCAGACGGTTATATTTAGCAGGGGCGGATCCAGCCGGCGGCAAGGGAGGGGGCCTAAAAAGGGGCCCACTTCGTGCGAAAATTTGAAAATCGTGCCGGTCGATTTTTCGCTCAGTGGGGAGGGTAGTTTTGGGCAAAAAATTTTTGGGGAAGGGTTAATTTTTTCCACCGCCACCCCTTGGGCGCCAGGGGAAGGGGCCCAACTTCTTTTTTCAAAAAAGGGTGTTTTTACCTTTTTTTTTTCTAGGGAGGCCCCCTGGATCCGCCAATGATATTTAGTACATTGCAATATAGTGATTATATACTTTCCATGTGTGGATTCTACCTATTTTATTTGAAAGAAGTTTCCAAAATAGTAGAATAAATAATACTGTAGGCATAACGTCTTTTATTTTAGGGGGACTCGGTAAAGTTGTTCAGTTGTGAGAAAAATGCTTCTAAGGTATTGCATTTTTCCTACTGTAAGCTAGATGTACAATGTAACGATAATCTGAAGTACTAAAATTAAAGATAACATGAAAGCATGACTGAAACTAGAGGTCCATTAACCATAACATTGGGAAGAAACCATGAAACTATGTTAAGAACCCCACACATTTGACTGCAAAATTAATCAGAAATTGCTTAATTACGTACAATATGTTGTCAATTTCCATGTGTAACACTAAACAAAATGTTGATGAAAGAATTTATAATTTGAGTTTTCTGCGGACAGCAGAAACAAATCTTATTCTGTTATACCAATATTTTTATTCAAACACATTTATTAAAAAATCCTTGCAGATTTGAGCGTCCCTCTGCTCTTCCTCGTCATTCTGCAATTTATGGAATATTGCCCAACACTAAGAGTGTCTTTAAACTAAAGCCTCTCTAAAGTGTTGGGAGCCCCAAATATATGATGACAATATTTTACTTCAATTGTATGAAATGAATGAGGCTGTCATTTTATTAAATGTGTTCGAAGACGAATATTGATGAAAGAATATTACATTTTGGCAGGCTGCTTGCAAGCAGTGACAATGTGTCACAACCGGCGTGCTTCTCGAAACAACGAATCAATGGCAAACTTGGGAGGGAGAGAAAGGGATACTTGGTAAGTCTCTCTTATCTAATAATCCCCGTCACATGATCCCCCAAAACACATTTTTATTGAGATCAGGATGGCTTGTGTGTTGATTTTATTCAGTAGATTTTACATGCAAAATGGACATAAACAATATTGCAAAAACTTGAAGTAATAGTACAATAACATACAGGAGTACAACAGTTTGTGTGGGTCGATCATAAGCCCAGGTCATTGCATTTTAGTTTTATAGCAACGCAGGGCTGATCCGGATAAAAAAGACAATCACAAATAATGCTAAACATCGGCCAGTGAAATAAAGAACGGCAAGAGTATAAATAATTAAGTTTATGTTTGGCATTTTGATATAAAGTGTATGCAGTGAGCCGGGAAACATGGTCAATGTAGTAGATTAATAAACTTCAGTATTATAATATTCCATTTGTATATTTTATAAGTAACAATATATCGCAGTCATATGACTGAATTGCATATCGTTACACAATAAGTGGATTATGCATTATAACAGAGTAATATAATAATTACATATCAAATAAGAAAAATATCGATGAAATGTACATTCATTTTTATTTAACCATAGAACAATTATGTAGCGCTCAGACCAACTTTTTTTTTGGTAGCAGTATTGTATTGCATGTGTCGGTAATTTTTTAGACGTTTGTAAACGTATATAAATCATAATTTCTTTGTGAAAGATGCATGATGTAAAACTGAATGACAACACTTTCATTCTGCCACAGATGATGATTCGGGCCAGTGTCACGGAGAAAGATTTGTTGAGCACAAAGCACCCGGAAATTAATCGAGCGGTGAGAGAGATCATTAGAGATCTTGATCTCCATTCGAGAAGCTTCCCCAAAGTATACAAGGATTTCGCGACAGTAATTCACAACAAGCGCAATTACATGAAACGGTGAGTTGGTTTTATGTGATATTAGTATTTGTCTTGTCTTTATGGTAAAACTATTTGTATTATTGTTATTGTTATTATTATTATTATTATTAGTAGTAGTAGTAGTAGTAGTAGTAGTAGTAGTAGTATTAGAAGTAGTAGTAGAAGTCATGTAATGCCCAAAGTCCAGCTGAACCCATCTTAAATCTAAATATATATGCCCTTGCAGAATAAGGATCTGAATCTAACATGAACGGCTATACCATAAGAACAATAATATACTTTAAAACAAAATCACGTTCCTATTCTGTCAACAGACAAACACTTTGAAATTTGGCATTAGGTGTTATTTTCATCTCTTTACACTTTACATTGTCGGTCTACGAGGAAAAAAATGCATAGTGAGGCATCTCACTGTAAGTACACAAAATCACAAGTCATCATAATCTCAAGAAAAACATTCAAATATTACTCAAGCGCTATGTTCTGATGTTAAAATCACACTGTCTACCTCATCTTTGGGCCTCAGGTACACATCAAATGTACCTGTTAGTCAACGTAGAGTAAAGGAAATCAAAATGTTCAATAAGACTTTCGGCTAAAGTAAAATGACATACTGAATATATAGACCCACAAAAGAAGAAAACAATCCGTAATATGCTTTTGTGTTTCGACAAATTGTTTTTGTTTTGGAAATGTGATGTTTATGCCTAATAGTTATAATCTTGTTTTCGTTCTGATGAAGGAAATGTCCATAGGAATAGAAAAAAAAAACTTATAACTTTTCTGGGATCCCTGTTAAAGAATATTAAGAAATGTTCACTTAAAATTGTAGAGGATGTTATTTAGGACTCACTTTTGCATGGATTTTTAAAACTATTGTATTCGAAGACGAATATTGTACGGAAAATATATACATTTTTTTAAATTCACCAGTGAGATAGTAATTCGTAAACGGATATTTGAAAAGTCTTGTCACTATGCCAGAAATATAATCCAAACTAAGATGATACTATTCATTGTATCGATAAAGATTGCAGGACTGCTCTCTTGACTGTTCTTCCAACATTTTGAGCAAAACGTAATATACATGTAAACTAAATATTCTTTTTTCTAATTTTCTGTATATTTCTTTTAAAGGGCAAGTCCACTCTGATATCTTGTTGCTTTGTGTGAAAGCAGAAACATTAGAAAAGCAAATCAGTGAAAGTTTGAGAAAAATCGGACACATAATAAAACAAAAAGTTATGCAATTGTGAAGGTTTAGAGAGTAAAACAAATTGGCAACTCTGAGTGATGTCACTGATGATCAGCTCTCCATTCGTTTGTACACAAAATTTAACTAATTTCAAGTTTTCTCCCCAGAAAGTTTTTCTTCAAACCTGCGCTTCGTATATAGTCAGAGCAATATGTATATGCATGTCATTTATACTGGTTAAATTCGGTACGTCGCCAAACATTTGAGAAAAGGGGTAATTTGTGTAATTTTGTGTAACAACGAATAGAGAGCTGCTCATCAGTGACACCACTCAGAGTTGCCAATTTGTTTTGCTATCTAGACTTTCACAATTGCATATTTTTTTAATTATGTCACTGATTTGCTTTTCTGAATTTTCTGCTTTCATACAAAGCAACAAGATATCAGGGTGGACTTGCGCTTTTAAACCTAATTTACTGCCAATTGTGTACAATGTTATAATAACACTTATTAATTTATATCATCGTCGTGTACATTACTTTTGAGTTTGCATTCAAAAACTTTCTTGTCAGTTCATTTTCCATGTTAATTTATCTACCTTTGATGTTGTTATGTATTTATTCATTATTTTGTTGTATGATTTATTATTCAGCAGGGTCCCATGAAAGACCACTGATCGGTGAATGGGCTACCCTGTATAAATATCAGAACGAAATAAAGAAATAAACTTTTGAATACAGGTCACCACTCACCAGCATTTTGTAGCACTTAATTTGTCAATACATGATGATATTTTCAAATCTTTTATTTTTATATTCGTTCTATCTGTGTTTTGATCAATTCATGCAGGAAGCAAAAACGAAGGAAGCCGAGTTTGAATGATTCTGGGATCGGGGATAAGCTGGACCAAGGCGAAGAGGGGATCGGCGCAGACATAGGAGAGCTGGGCTTAGGAGGAGGGGAACGGGGCTTAAGCTATGGTCACAACTCAGAGCGGCGACCGACCGATTTGTAGCCTGCTTGGTCGCCGCTGGAATTTAGGCATCGCCCAACGATTTTTGGAGAAGTCGAGCAGGCTGTAGAGCCCCAGCGATGCCAGGGGCGGTGCCCTGTCGATTTCCTGTTGGTCGCCAGTCGATTTTAGGTCAAAACTGGGCGAAATCGGGGAGCTCCTCCCCGCGGCGTCCCGGCAGTGACCGACTGGTCTTCCAGCGGCGACCGGGCTGCGACCGATCGTCAGCCTTTGACTAGCGGCTTCGAGTTTTTGACCTAAATTGCTCGACGGCGAACGCTAGATTAGGTCGGTGCCCGGGCGGCGACCGCCCGGCACCGAGCGTATTTTGGGCGGCGAGTGAAAAATGAGCAGGCGCCGCCAGAAATTGGCTAAAAAATCGCTGCCCGGCCGCCGAGCAGGCTACTTTTTGGGGTTGTGACCATAGCTTTAGAGGGAGGAGAGCGGGCCCTTTGGGAGAGGAGAGCAGGACTTAGAGGTAAGGGAGCGGGGCTTACAGGAAGGGGAACGGGGCTTTTAGGAAGGGGAGTAGGTCTTAGAGGGAGGGGAGCGGGGCTTGGAGGGAGGGGAGCGGGGCTTGGAGGGAGTGGAGCGGTACTTGGAGGAGTGGAGGACTTGGAGGAGCGGGACTTGGAGGAGGGAGCAGGACTTGGAGGGAGTGGAGCGGTAGCAGTACTAGAGGGAGTGGAGCGGGCCTTGGAGGGAGGAGAGCAGGACTTGGAGGAGTGGAGCTTGGAGCCTTGGAGGGAGCAGGACTTGGAGGAGGAGGGACTTGGGAGAGCAGGACTTGGAGGGAGTGGAGCGGTACTTAGAGGGAGTGGAGCGTGCCTTGGAGGGAGGGGAGCAGGACTTGGAGGGAGCAGGACTTGGAGGGAGGAGAGCAGGACTTGGAGTGAGTGGAGCGGTACTAAGAGGGAGTGGAGCGGGCCTTGGAGGGAGGGGAGCAGGACTTGGAGGGAGTGGAGCGGTACTTGGAGGGAGGGGAGCAGGACTTGGAGGGAGGGGGCAGGACTTGGAGGGAGGGGAGCAGGACTTGGGGGGGGGGGTGGGGGTAGTGAGCAAAAAAAAAAAAATTGGCACCCGAAATTTGTTTTGCCTCCGGGAAGGGTAATTTTTTTCCACCACCACCCCCTCCCCCCCTTGGGCGCCAGGGATAGTGAGCACAATTTTTTTGGGCACCGAAATTTTTTTCCCTAGGGAAGGGTTATTTTTTCCACAGCCACCCCTTGGGCGCCAGGGGGGGCCCAACTCTTTTTTTCCAAAAAAGGGTGTTTTTACCTGTTTTTTTCTAGGAGAGGGGCCCGGGCCCCCCGCCCCTGGATCCGCCATTGGAAATACATATGCTTTTTAATTATCTTGGAACAAAGGCCTTGATTGCGGTTTGTGTTTCCGCGATAACCAAAGAGAGAGAGAGAAGGAACTTGAATATCAAATCTTACGGTCTTGCATATTCACAGGAAAATCATTTGTTACTCTGTGAAGTCTGTACAATCAAAGTATTTATTGTTCTTTTTGTAATTTCTCACATGACCCGGAAAAGAAAATATGTAAAGCGATTTGTACTGGGTTAGATGCAAATGCATTATAATGTAGGCAAAAGCATCTCGTAAAAAAAAAATTAAAAAACGACATGTTATGTGCATTTCTGAAGTGTACTGGGTTTTGGCGCGGTGTCCGCTAATCGCCACGGGGCGGGGTACATGTCAGTCCTTGGTGGTTCGCCGACTCTATTTTGCGGTCTGATGCACCCACGCGATTAGTCTAGTTACTAGCCGATCTGATTTAGTCCCCACTTCTCTCACGCCAGCGCCAGCCATACAGCGGGGCCAATGAAATAGTGGGGTTGCATTGTATGGGTTGTATGGCTGGCGCTGGTGTGAGAGAAGTGCAGACGAAATAAGATCGGCTAAAAACTAGACCACCAGGCGATGAACTTTAGTAGCGTAGGGGAGGTATAACCGGGGTCTTGTCAGCTAGAGAATGGACTACACCGATTATGAATACTTTTATGTAATGGCCTGTAGTCTGTATATTCTGTAATGAATGCCACACTCTTTTTCAAAACATATTTCGATTTATATTGCATAGTATCCATGTTTATTGTAATAGATAGTTTATTACCTAAAATAAAATAACAAACCCAATAATATTGGTAATGCTTGTGGTCATACATGTCTAAGATTTAAAAAAATGCTTTCCCTTGTACTCTGTTGGTATGATTCGTAGTACTAC
The DNA here is from genome assembly GCA_037976565.1 of Mesocentrotus franciscanus. Classification (NCBI taxonomy): domain Eukaryota; kingdom Metazoa; phylum Echinodermata; class Echinoidea; order Camarodonta; family Strongylocentrotidae; genus Mesocentrotus; species Mesocentrotus franciscanus. The sequence goes on from CP137667.1 coordinate 23,367,116, forward strand.
TTAGCTTGAATGTATATGTGTTCATTTATTCATGAAACGAATATTTCAGTCCGTGTGTAGCTACTAAATGTAATATGTAATTGTTACCCATGATGCACAACCCGTACTTATTGCTGCCGTGTTAAGTAAATACTTTACTGTAATATTTGTACACAACAGCTCTTAGTTATATAGTAGTTATTGCGATGTAAAGGCATATATAGCTATATTCAATATATCGTAGCTTGTAGGCCTATGGGTTTGAGAGCAAGTTGTAAATATTGTTATATTTGACACATATTATATGAAAGCCATCTCATCACTGTATGGAATGGATCTGACCTCTTTGAAACGAAACTGATGTTACTTTCTCTAAGAAAATCCTATTTTCTAATTTTTCTAAATATGAAACTACTGAACATTCATTCATTTATATACAAAATTACATTTGAGGATGAATGGATCCAAACTACATGCACGTAAATAAAGTAAATATGTAAATCGGAAAAGGTGGTTGTTTTGTTGTGACTGAATTTATCACGTTTTGTTGTGAAAACAAGGATAAATTAGCACCGGGATGAGTTTGATTAACGCCTCGAGAGTGTTGGGCGCTCCAACTTAAATTGTATAATGAAAACAGATGTCCTTAAAACCGAATTACTGCAAGGATTTTTTCCTACCTAATGTGTTTTGATATGAATACTGATGAAAAAATACATTTTAAAAATATTCTATGAATATCAGAAAACTCAAATTTTGTATTTGTCATTAATATTCGTTTTTAGACATTTCTTTTGAAAATCCTTGGAGAAGTGAGTGTTTAATGGACATCCTCTTTCATATCGATATACAATGTAAGTGACATTTTCCCACCTAATTTTGGGGGTGTACTTTGTTTTACAGGCTTGAAATTATATTGGCATAATGACGTGAAAGATGGTGTAATTTAACGCTTACTTCTGCATGGATTTTCAATATGTGTTTTAGGACGAATATTTATTTAAGAATACAAACTTCGAGTTTTAATAGAGAGAGAGAGAGAGAGAGTGGTGGGTGTAAGAGAGAGAGACAGAGAGACAGAGAGAGAACAAAGAGAAAGAGATATACACGGGAGTGAAAAACCCGGGGGAACTTAATTCTTTGAAAGTGTCGGGGGCCTCTAAACTTAGATTAGATTAGATTAAAATGTTTTTACTTAAATGGTATAATGAAGTGATAGAAAATATCATTTATTGGTAGTAGCCCTCATTTGCACCACCCTAACAAATTGTGATGAAATTACATAGGTAGAAGCTTTTTGGCATGAAGATAACGCTCTTAAAAAGGACCAGTAGTTTGGACATGAGAAGAGAATATATATTTCTTGTATTTTCCTTGAAATTACATTACTAACGTGGTCGGCTACTAATGTAAATCTAAAGAAAGTAAAATAAATCTATTCACTTCTCATTTCCAAAATACTGATCCGTTTGCTCTACAATTTGAAGAAGGTTATTATCATGCTTAAAGGCTTCTACTCACGAAATTTCATCGAAATTGAGAAGGATGTGCAAATGAGGGCCACTATCTTTAACAATCATCTCTGCACGGATGCTTAACACAAATGTGTTTGAAGACAACTATTGATGAACAATAAAATTGGTGACTTTTGTATACTATGCACAGAATATTATAAGTATCTACTTGTTTCACCTATTTTCTCATCGAAACACACATTTTTTTCGTAGGGGATTTACCTGCTGACACTATCCTTCTACAAAGCACTAAACACAGAATTCACAATTTCAATATAAATCAAATGTCCTTGACCACTTGTCGTCTGGGGTTGAGACCCCACAAAAGGCTTGAGCTTCATCTCATTCTCAAGGCATTTTAAAGGTGGTGTGTCCCTTTTGCAAGCTGAAAATATAAACTTGTGTAAATCCTATGGTGAACGAGAGATTATACCAACTAATACAAAAGGGTATAGCAAATACTGACTAAAGACTGCAACACACTTTTAGGCTTTGGAGGGCCCAAGAGTGCAGCGGTTAGCTAGACTAATGAAAATGCAAAAATCTTCTCGCCCGTTCGTACGCTCCCTCGCATAATATCCTTCAAAATGTACAAGTAAATATTGTAGAAAAGTGAAGTGTGAAAAGTATACTGTTGTTTTCATACTGCAGTTTTGCTAAGGAGTGTAATGTTTTAATACAACAAAACTTCAAAAACCTGTGAGGGAGTATAGTCACTTCCGTCACCTTCGCCCCTCTCGTTCACTATGCTCCCTCGTCCCTCGCTTTTGCCCCGGGTCATTAAAAGAAATCGCCGCCCAATGGCTAACAGAGTTCATCAATCCAAGCGCGTAGCCAGGATTTGATTTTAGGGGGGCGGTCGTGAGCCCGCAAAGCTAGCGAATCACCTACAGAGCGCGCGTAGCGCGCTCCCTAAGGGGTGGGGCAACTCCCCCTCACACGCGAAGCTTTGCCGTTTCATTAAATTATTAGAGAAAGAAGGCTATTCGATGTACCGTTCTCGACTCTTAATTCTTGTCTGAATTCAGTAAATTGCCCCCCTCCCGCGAGAAGCGCGGAAGCTTTCACGTTTCATTAAATTATTAGAGAAACAAGGTAAATAATGGAAAGAAGACGATTCGTTGTACGGTTCTCGACTCTTAATCTATGTCTGAATTCAGCCCCCGTCTTTCGCGAAGCCCGGAAGCTTTGACGTTTCATTAAATTATTAGAGAAAGAAGACAATTTGTTGTACTGTTCTCGACCCTTAATCCTTGTCTGAATTCAGTTTCCCCCCTCCCCGCGAAGCGCGGACGCTTTGACGTTTCATTAAATTGTTAGAGAAAGAAGACGATTTGTTGTACCCTTCTCGACTCTTAATCCTTAATTGTCTGGATTCAGTTCCCCCCTTCACGCGCGAAGCGCGGAAGCTTTGACGTTTCATTAAATTATTATGTCTAAATTTTCAAAAATGTTTCATTGTCTGCTCCTTTTTCTTCCTACGTCCTCTTACTTTTTTCTCTTCTCTCTACTCTGAGATATCTCAATTCAAACACTAGCTTATCCCAGTTCACCATGTCGCTTTCTTCTATATAGCACTCATTTGCACACCCTCACTAATTTTGAATAAATTCCATTGTTAGAAACGTTTTGGCATGAGAATAACCCTGTTGAAATTAGAAAGCACATAGAAACCACATAGAGGCAATTGCCAGGTCTAAAAACAACAGTGATCACAAACGGACTCTTCTCGAGGGCGTATGAAACACCCCGGAGGTTAATCTCCGTCACGTTAAAAAGGATCGACAACACAAATATAATCAATCATACAAAAACAACGAATGTCAATCATCAAAAATCAAGTACATACTACAATAAGGATCGTTAATTAGTTCAGCAAAGCGTTCAATAAGAAATCATAATCAAACCAAATCAGAATTAACGAGGTCAGGCAATGACGATGCTGACGATGGCGACAAAACGATGATGACGAAGACGTAGACAGCGATGACGACGATGATGACGGAGACGGATACGGCGATGACGACGAAAACTGCGGCGATGAAGGATACGAAGATGAAGACGACGATGATAAAGACATTGACGATGGCCTTGATGATGAAGGTGATGAGACAATCAATCGATGAACGCGATGATGATGCATATAATGTCAATGATGTGGTGTTGACGATGACGATAATCAGCGAGTCAGCACAGCACAACTGATGACAGTGAGTTGATGACGATGATCAACGTGTCAACACAACACAATGGATGGTGGCGATCAAATAGACAGTGGTCGATAACAAATAATGAGTCGATGATGGTGAAGTGAGGTAATGACGAAGACGACAATCAACATGTGAACGCAACACAACAGACAATGGCGAGGTGATGACGATGACGGCAATCATCGTGTCAACACAACGAAAAGTGTCGGTGGAAAAGACAGATCCTAGAATATGCTAGTAAAAGCGATAAACAAGTCTCTCCACAACACAATATTAAAGGGTCGACGTTTACAACACAATATTAAAGGGTCGACGTTTGGTGAGCAATTGCTCACCAAACGTCGACCCTTTAATATTGTGTTGTGGAGAGACTTGTTTATCGCTTTTACTAGCATGAAGTCCACCGCGACCGGTCCGGGGACGAAGTCGTGGAGTCCATGTTAGACGAAAATTCGACCGGCATGCAATGCATGCAAAGGTTAAAAATCGTGACATTTGGTCACTACAAATCGAAGATGAAAATTGTATTTCGCGCGGTTTAGATGGGGAAGGTGGTCAACTACTGCGGGCGCCACTACTTCCATGGGCGGACCCAGTGGGCGTGGGGGCGCACGCGCCCTGTTTGCCTTCACAAAAATAATACAAAATTCACATTACAATTCACAATTCAGTTTACTCGTTCAGAAATGCCCCAGAATGTACCATAAGGCAGCTTAAGGTTCAACATTTGACAGGGCCCTTAGGCGGGCCCTTGACCCCACACCTTAAAGTCTTCGCCCTTTGCACTCGCAATTTCGTACATTTCAGCCCCCTCTTTTGGAAAATCCTGGATCCGCCCCTGACTTCCGGCAGTTACGCTAAGTAAGACTGGGTCGGTGGAAGGTCGTGTTAACTTAATCGTGGCAAGTTGGTACGAGTTAGAGGGTGTGGACAACTAATGGTGTAAGTCGAATATTTATGGGATATTTACTAATGCAGGAATTAACTTACGCCGATTAGGAAGCCCCCATCTGATGCAGTAACATTTTCTATTTTCTATCCTTGCATTTCTCTCTTTCCTTGTTTTATTTTCTGTTGTCTTATATCTCTCTCTCTATGTATATTTTATTTTTATTTGTTTAATCATTATCATGCGTAGTACACGTTTATGTCTTATCTGTCAGTCTTCATTGTCTCTTTGGAACTTTCCAATGTTCACTATACTATATACGTGTCGTATTAAACAAGTTTTCAATTGTATTATTTTCAGCAACTTTTTGGTAATCAATGTATATATATTTGTTGAAGTCAATATATTTACATGTTACAACAATACTTGGAATCCAGTCAGCATACAGTACTTCTTGCTATGTCGGGCAAGCCTCGTGTAAGCTTTCAAGTTGTCAAGATCAACCTATGTATAGAAAGTATGCACAACAATGTATTTTGTTATGCAACGAAAAATAACATGTAAACTTGTACAATTACTTTTATATACTTTTAAAAATGTGGTTTGTATTTTATTTCATGTACATGATTTTTATTTTTCTATTTGAAAATGGAAATAAACTTGAACTTGAAGCTGGTCTATTAAAGAGGAGGACAAATTAATTTGTCATTTGAGGCGTTGACACCTGCAAACATGTGGCCTTGAAATCGTGTGTCAATATAGTATTTAACATATTTTCAAAAAAATAGTAAATAAATATATATATATATACAAAAAGAGAGAGCATTAGGTTGGTTTGTGCCACAAAATTGCACTTAAAAGAAAATTCGAATCCCTTTTTACCAAATCGACGGCCAAATAGTGTAGGAAGCCAACTCAATGTAAACAGATAAGGCAATATGAATAGCGCCATCTAACGACGTGATCACTTCCGTCGTTCTTAACCAAATTACCGCAACAAAGCCCCATATTTTGTTTAGCTGTAGTAAGTAAATGTATGTCCCCATACCAAGAGTAATTTTTTCGCCATACATGCTAAGAAATTTTCCTATAACCTTTTCTAAAAATTGATTTACCCCGCACTGTTAGTTACTTTGGAGCATTTCATTTGCCACATGTACATTATTTATTTATTTTGTTAATGTATTTATTAAATGATAACATAGTTTTGCTTTTATCATTGATTTATTATCCTTGTTTCACAATTAGGTAGGAAAGACGTTTTTAATTATACCATTAAGTCCATTAAAGATATTATGTATTTTATAAATTTAACATTTTACAATTATATTTATAATATTCGTAGGATAATGCAATTTCACGAATCGAAAGTAACATCATTTAAAAAAATGAATTTGCCATTTTGAAAGTGTTGTATTGAATTCCTTGTTCTCCTCGTTAAGAGAAATCCCGTTTCTAAATTAATTTACAAGAAAGCTTGAATTATACCTGTTATCTTTTGTTTTCTTCAATAGGTTATCATTATTTAATAAGTTGTTTTAAATTCAATTTTCTAATTTGCCTTTATCCATTTACATCACCTGGGCGGAGTGGCAAATGTAAATTCATGTCTTGCCAAAGGATAATTAGCGCAGCGAGAGGGATTCGAACCGCGTACATTGTGGTTAACAGTCTGCAGACTCATCCACTGGACCACAACACTATTAAATAAGTTCTAGGTCATTGCAAATTGCCATTATACATTTGGTACTCTCCACCTAGATGTTAAATAAGTATCATGAGGACGGAATTCCTTGAATGCTGCGAGCACCAAAATCGGTAGCCTAGCAGAACCGATGTAATAATTATTGGAGCACCTTCACTTCCCTGCGTGGAAGATATGTGCGCTATGAAAATATCACACATTATCATTATCATTATTTTTGTTATTATTATTATAATAATTATTGTTGTTTTTACAATTTAATAAGCTTCATATAGAAATCGTCAACAGGCATCTTTATTGTTTGTAAATATCTAGAAACAGAGATTAATATTAAACTAAATCGGACTCCTATTAAATAAATAGGCCTAGTTGAGTTTTCTTGCAGAGGGCGCTACACAAAATATTTTGCTGTGAGATAAAGAAAAACTGGGTGTCAAATTTGAAAGAATGTACAATTTAAATGACAAAATCATCTTTGTTTGATCAAAATCAGTTCAGAGACGGCTGAAATATCCATAAATATAACCATTTTAAATATTTGTGGTGCCCCGCAAATGTTCGGTAATTTTGAACCAGCCCTTGACAAACGAGATAGCGCCTTATACGTTTTATTCCAGCCAAAGCCAAACTTGGATTTTTGTTGGTTTTTAGTGTTGGTTATAATACGCACAACAAGCCGGCCCGTGTAGTATTATTATTAATTAATTAACGGTCACCGTATTTTTTGGACAGTGGAGCTGAATTGGTATGATTGTATTAAATCTAAATTCACACATCTTGGGGTCTAAAATTATCTTCATAGCAGTGTTAGGTTCTAAAAGGGCACTAGAAATGTCATAAATAAGAATAAGAGCAATAACCATGCACTTTGAAGGTATTTGCGGTCTTAAACAAAAACTCAACTACCCCTTTAAATTAATATATACACGATGATTCAAATAATACAATCATTAAGAAATCCATGAAAACAAAAACATAGTTGTTGTCATTATAGCATGTTGCAGCATGTCATAATATGAACACATATGGTTAATACGATTCATCCGTCTTGTCTAGTTAGCGATTAAAATTCGTGGTATTTATGTGACATATGGATACATAAATAGAAACATACCCATTAATACCAAATTACAAATTTAGTAAAAGATATTTTGAGTCGCCAGAAGAAGAAAAAAAAAACATAAACAAGCATAGACATGTTATGCATCGACAATGATATACATGTATACAGAAAAATGGTGCAAAGACGGTAAGTTTTACAGGCGTTAATATGTATTATATTGTTATTATTATTGTTTTTTAATCAATATTTCTCTATTATTATCATCGTCACCTTTATCAACATCATCTTAAAAATCAAGTTTTTATCACGTTCATTGGTAACAGTAATATATTTCATTAAAGTCATTATAAGGGATCACCAGAACAAATTTTTCCCCCTCCCCCTCAATCAACCGCGAACATTCACGGAAATAAGTCACTTCGGAAATACTAAATGCGCATGTAGAGATGAAGGTAATTTGTACAAAACTGTAAAAAACCGTCGAGACGTCTGCTGAATACGTGTTCATTAAAATTATGTTCTATGTTCTGCTCTGAAGGCAAACAAAGGGTATTAGTCGTGGAGCACCTCCATCACTTTATCTTTAGCAGTGATTGTTAAAAAATGCACAAAGTGTGACGTCTCCATGTGTAAAAGATCTGTGGATATGTGGGGGTCATTAATTTTGTGTACAAGTGGCTTATACAAGAACACGACAAATTCTGTAAAAAAGGTAGAGCTGGGATTAAGTATGACAACATTCATTGGTTGAAATTTGCTCAGCAGTAATAATAATTTCCAGGTAATCTCATTCATCAGTATGACCCCAGTTGTGTATTATTCCAATATGTTTATACTATAAGTTCAAGTGGCGAGCGAGAGTCGAAAAGGCAGGGGAATCCCCTAGAAACAGGGGATCACATGACCTAAATGACGTCACTGAGTAATTATGCTTTGGCACGTGTCTTGCGCTCTCGAGAACGAAATCCGCCCGAACTGCGCATAACAATTATCGACGGAGAGCGAGCGAGGTCTTTCCTCTTCGGCGTGAGCTCATCAAAGACACACACACGTTCGCCCATCCATTTCCTACATAGTTTTTATCGTGTGCGTACGACTGGTATGAAATGCATAGGGGCCCCTGCGTGTTTCAACGCAGACGATATTTTCTATGTTTTCTTTTTTGTGATCTGCACAGCTGATTCGCCAACACAAAGCTAACACATGACATGCGACGACAAAGAAATGCGAGTCTCATATCGACACGACACAATAAACCGTACCAAATCGCCGGGAATTGAGCTCAAAATCGTGCAATAGAGCTCTCCTATTCTCCGGGATTATTCATCTATATGCTGGCATATTTTGAATAACCATAACGCAGAACCATGGCGGATATTTCCTCTCCAAAATCGAGCTTCTTATCTTTGCGGATGTATGTTATGATTTTTGTCGGAGGTAAGTGCACGTTGATGATGATGTTATCCTTTGTTATTGCCATATCCTGTTTTTTGTTTCACCAAATAACGAGCTTTTCTTTGTACTAAATGATCAATGTGTACTTGCGTATTACAATAATTCCACCGAGTTATGATGAACGGTCTATTTGTTAGTTAATATCACCCATGATTATATTTTCAGAAAGGTTAACAAAGAGTAGCGGTCGGTCAGTGTTGGATAACATTGATGTGCATACAAAGTACAATACACAGCTGCGCATGAAGGAAGCCATTGTTTGTTATCAATATTAGTTTATTTTCTTTTTCATCGAAATACAGTAATACTATTTCTGTGTTGGCTCGTATAGACTGCAATACAGTCTAGCTGAGTTCGCTGACACAGTGACACATGCATAGCTGGAATGCCTCTGTGTCGTCAGGGTCAGGGAGACACATGTGTTAATCACATATACATACAGTACATGCATCCATGTATGCATCAATTTAGCATCTATATGCATGAAAGTTGATATGGTTTCATGTAGTTTCTAGTAATGTATTAGCAGGTCCTACAAAGAAACCTCATGCATAGAGCAATAAATAGTTTTCCTTTTGTTGACTGATATACTCTTACACCATGATATAGATTATAGAGTACATGTATACATAATTGCAATTATATTCAGAATCACAAAATTGCCCAATTCCACAATGATTGATTGATATCCTATATTCTCAACAATCTCTGTAAGTTCTACAATATACAATATACGTATAAGTATAAGTAGTATATTTAACCATGATGTAGCTAACAACAGCGTGGATGCGATGGGAAAATGAATGCAATTGACATTGGCAAACAAGACGGTGCATGTCTGTAAAATCTAGATCCAGGTTTTCTATAAAACTAAAAAATAACAATGAGGAGTGGCACTGGTATTGTGACAAATGTGAGGCACACGTGTATTGCACATAAACCATAATAGCATCCTGCAATATTGCATAGTTTCAAGATGCAGGACAAAGAAACCATACCTTGCTGGCATTTTTTGTCCTCTTTCATCCTGTAATATCACACGCGACTTCCGAGGAAACTTGATATGTTTTGACTAATTGCTTAGTTTCGAGTCATTATTGTGATTTCGCTAGCTAGCCTCTGCTCCAGATTAAATGGGTTATATGTTACAAAGGAATATCACCAATTGAACTATTAAATGAATGGGCCAACGAATTGCGTTTGTGTGCATGTACTTTAACAATACACGATGTGTCCGTTATGTTTTCAACATCCAAGTACATGTATCGTAATGTGATGCACGCAGATAAAATATCCCAATGGTAAATGGATCATTGTGGTTTGAAGGCCAATTTCCTTCAAAATGTGTCATGACTTGAATATTTACATACTTTTTGGCACCAGTTCAGGGCGTTTCTGACCACAATGTGGATTCCCACGGGATTGAACTGTGTTATTATGTAAATTTAAATTAATTACAAATTAACATGAACTATTGAAGTACCAAAGGCAAAGAAACATAAATGAATCATATCTTCTTTTAAAACTCATGTAATTGGTTTCGTATAGCAAGTTTATAGAGGGGGTTATGAAGTAATATGTCCATTCTATTGTTCCTTTAATCCTATTTTACTGTCCCGAAAAAGAATTGATTTTAGGGGAAGTGATCAAACTGGCTGCCTATCGCAAATAGAGGTTTATGGTCGTTGTAGTTCAACATGACCCTAATTAGCATTTTTCTAGCTCAGTCCCCTTCAAATTTCGACATATTGCGAAAGTTTAGAAATAGTTTTGTCCTGCATGTGACTCGATGACTCATGTTGTATTCTGTATATTTCGCAAGTGTGAATTATACCACACCACGTAATGGGACTTTTACACGTGAACAAAGAGCTGAACAGCTGTGATGTCATTGTGTGTTCGGCTGGGTAAACTTGTTTATTTTCTGCCCCCGAAAAGTTCAACCAGGGCCAGGGTAGCTCTTTCATGCAAACTACTGGAGCAAGGAGGGGTTGAAAAGTGCGCTAGTCTCTCAGGTCTCAGACTCGTAACCGTCTTTTTAAATAAAAACTATTTGATCAAAGAGAGTGTAACGACAGAGCTATTATTAAATGCGATTACATTGTGAAAGAAACTGTCGGGAAGTATTCAAGTAATGCTCTAATTTTGATTATTTTGCACATATGAATCGGTGTGTCCTGTGAAGATTTGTAACCTTCAAAGTGATGATAAGAAATTCACTCAATTTTGCTAAAAAAATAATAGTGTGTGTATGGGACCACTCATACATGTGGGATGAAAATTCTCGCCAAATTGTCAGGTATTTTTGCTATTATGTCGAATTTGAATTAAGAAAGTAATGAGAAAGCTCACCGAATGTGTTCACGTCTTGTTAGCATTATTTCAGTTGAAATAACCTCTCTCCATTGATTATTTATGCAGTTGTGATTGTCCGTTTGTTCTTTGTTTAATTTGGGTTTTCATTACTGCTTTGATTTATGTTACAAAGTTCTGAAAAGAACTAGAAACTGAATACCCCCCAACAATATGGGTAGATAACGCTGTGAAGACCATGAATGATAACTGTATTTACATAAATGAAAAAAATGACGAACCCCAAAGATGTGATTCTTTGGTGTCTGCATCGTAAAACTAGTACACCTTTAAACTGACTCCACTTTTGGACCGCTTTTGTCAGGGCCGTTCCCAAGCCTGTTATTTGGTAGATTTGCAATTACTGTATAACGGGCCCCCTATTGTACTCCTACGGCTATTTGCATACAATTGCATGTTTCTGTATGTATGCGCTCTACATAATTATATGCTCTTTGTCCATCTTCGTTTGCTCACCTGGCAAAGCATCACAAATAGATGACGTTATCGTTTATGGTCGGCTTTGTTTATGTATACATGTATTTACAACGTGGAGCCTTTCAATTCCTTGGGGCAAGACTAGACACGCCCGGGAAACACAATTGCAGAGGTAACAGTTTACATAATTGATTGTGTTGACGCACAGAAAGAACAAACAAACTGTAATTGATCAGTGTTAGTAGTGGGGATTTTTTTCTTTAATAATGCCATTTGACCTTTAATATTAAGTTTACAATATGAATCATATATAATAAATAATATATTTTATGAAATTTCTCGAGATTTCCATCAAGCGTACTGCAGTGATATTCATTCATTCCGTCACAAGCCGGGAATGGCGGCTAGCGATGTACATCTATATTCTTTGTTGTTCTGACCTCTCCAAATCCAATAACCAGCATGATATTTATATATCATCGCGTGTATTGGGTAAATTAATGAACCTTTTTCTATATCGTTTGACGTTTTTAGCATTTAGGACTTTTTAGGTGTCATATTCAATAGCCTCCGGCGTATATGCTACATGCCCATCATGCAGCAAGGATCCTCGGTCCTCGGGTGACCCCTCCACCCTCCTCGCCTCGCCAGCTCGGTTTAAAGTACAAGTCCACTCCAAAAATAGCTTTCCTTTAATAGAACAAAAAAAATCAATCAAACCACTCAAAAAAGTTTGAGCAAAATCGGATTACTAATAAGAAAGTTATGAATTTTTGAAAAAGTATGTAAAACTAAAAAACAATGGAAGTCACTACACAAATTGCCAATTTGGTTATCAGATTGTGACGTCTGTCCTCACTATTTGTCAATTGCTTTATATAGTTTAATCCCATTAATTTCCCTTTTTATCCCCTAAAACTTGATATCCCCATGCCTTTGCCCATATGATTTGTATCATATCGCTTGCATGATATTTCACGAAATTTGTTATGAACTTTGAAGAATTGATACTATTTTCTGAATATTGTATTTCCATAATTATTGATATTTATATAAATAGTTTATCAAAATTCACATTTTTCATGATTTAACTGGAAAAAAAAATCTACATTAGTGCATCCACACAAAAACATATTACTATCAATCTAACTTGGATGCTGGTGTGAAGAAATAAGATTCTTATTAGTTATCCGATTTTGCTCAAACTTTTTTTGATTGGTTTGTCTGATTTTTCTGGTTCTATTGAAATAAGTTATTTTTGGAGTGGACTTGGCCTTTAAGTGTTGAGTCTAAAGTAAGATATGCTCCGTGATTACACCGATGCGGTATAGCGTTATGAACATTGAATGCGTGCATTCACACAGGGCTGCACACACAATCCCCAACGACTTGATGCCAAGCTATCAGTTGCCATATTCTCCTTTCAAGCCACGTCGAAACTAAAAATGAATGACAATATACCCTTGTGTTCCCAACCACACCGTGCACGATCTGCTTGAAATAATAAAGAAGACGGATATTACTTCGTGTAATTTCAGTGGTATAGGGAAATATATATTTTCAATAAAACTGATGATCCTTCTGCGTGCGTTCAACATCACGTATATTGCCATCATGACAATTATGACAAATTATAAATGCAAAGCCATCGGGCTGAAAAGTATCGTCCCAGACTTGTGCTGTGTCGGGGTTACCCTATAATTTAAAGATGGTTATGATGCAACATACCTCGTGGATATGTCAGCTGGCAAATACCCTCCCTGACGGCATTGAGTGCAATTAACAAAAGAACATCATACGAAAAAAGGATATAGCATTTATAATTTAAAAATGAATGACAATATACCCGGGTGTTCCCAACCACAACGTGCACGATCTGCTTGAAATAATAAAGAAGACGGATATTACTCCGTGTAATTTAAGTGGTGTAGGGAAATATATATTTTCAATAAAACTGATGATCCTTCTGCGTGCGTTCAACATCACGTATATTGCCATCATGACAATTATGACAAATTATAAATGCAAAGCCATCGGGCTGAAAAGTATCGTCCCAGACTTGTGCTGTGTCGGGGTTACCCTATAATTTAAAGATGGTTATGATGCAACATACCTCGTGGATATGTCAGCTGGCAAATACCCTCCCTGACGGCATTGAGTGCAATTAACAAAAGAACATCATACGAAAAAAAGGATATAGCATTTATAATTTAAAAATGAATGACAATATACCCGGGTGTTCCCAACCACAACGTGCACGATCTGCTTGAAATAATAAAGAAGACGGATATTACTCCGTGTAATTTAAGTGGTGTAGGGAAATATATATTTTCAATAAAACTGATGATCCTTCTGCGTGCGTTCAACATCACGTATATTGCCATCATGACAATTATGACAAATTATAAATGCAAAGCCATCGGGCTGAAAAGTATCGTCCCAGACTTGTGCTGTGTCGGGGTTACCCTATAATTTAAAGATGGTTATGATGCAACATACCTCGTGGATATGTCAGCTGGCAAATACCCTCCCTGACGGCATTGAGTGCAATTAACAAAAGAACATCATACGAAAAAAGGATATAGCATTTATAATTTAAAAATGAATGACAATATACCCGGGTGTTCCCAACCACAACGTGCACGATCTGCTTGAAATAATAAAGAAGACGGATATTACTCCGTGTAATTTAAGTGGTGTAGGGAAATATATATTTTCAAAAAAACTGATGATCCTTCTGCGTGCTTTCAACATCACGTATGGCCATCATGACAATTATGACAAATTATAAATGCAAAGCCATCGGGCTGAAAAGTATCGTCCCAGACTTGTGCTATGTCGGGGATACCCTATAGTTTAAAGATGGTTATGATGCAACATACCTCGTGGATATGTCAGCTGGCCAATACCCTCCCTGTCGGCACTGAGTGCAATTAAAAGAACATCATACGAAAAAAAGGATATAGCATTTATAATTTTTGTAGTTATCATATTATGGAAATGTCACAAAGATTTATCCGTGTAATATTTTAATAACTCCTTCGTAATATTACGTGCACGTGTAGTAACTAGTACATTGATATTACAATGTACGTACATACACTGCTGTTTTAGAAATCCTCTTGGGCTTCTGTTCGGTTCCTTTTTTTCTTTGATGGTTTCACAACTTTCGAATTATTAATTTGTTTCCAGTTCAGAAGCCATCGAAAATGCACTAGGCACAATGTGCCTCCAACATTGGATGAAGAATAATACCATCGACAAATACAAATAATTATTATATTTTTAAATTGTTGGGGAATTCATCTTTTCATGACCTGGATTCATATACATGCGCTTGATTATGATGTCTTCTCCATTGCATTCGTGTCTTTTTACACATACAGTATATATGTACCTGCATAGTATAGTTGATCAACAACATACAGTATATATGTACCTGCATATATATGTTTTTATTGCTACATATATAGCACATCGATAATACTTTTTATGGTCGTTCAACCTCGTAAACATAATTATGCTCTAATTTCCTGCCTTATTTACTGACAGTTTAACATGCAAGAACAAAAAAAAAGATTTATTTTATGTGTTTTCTGATGATGTTTATTATTATGTATCATTCTGTATTTCAGTAGTAAATTGCGCTCCTTGTTGAGAGTCCTGCCTCAAGTATCTCATAATAATATACACGTATAATCTTACTAAGTAGTAAGTAAGAGAATTGCTATGGTTATATCCTATTTCCCTGTAAACGTTGTGATACATTCAATTGACATGGATTTAAATTAGTATTTAAAGGAATCTCCCTCCGCTCGTTTATATCGTAGACAGCGTTTCATATTATAGATTTCTATTCGTTTATAATAGTCATATTTGAAATATGATAGCACTTCAAGAGCAAACCCGTCAATGTGACCACTGGTGTAACCTGACTTGTTGAAGGGGGGACACAAATCACAGAGTCCCGCCAAACACCTGGGGTAGTGGAACGGTAATGGTGTTGACTCCATATCAGTTCCATGGATGACTTTGTTTTAACGAATTAATAAAGGGAGGGGTCACTTGTATGCATGTGACGTTGCTATATTTTGATATTCGTCCACAAAGGACTTAGACGAATAAAATAAGACCCACAATCTTACCATACTATTTCCATTAAAAACATTGTTATAAATGCACTTGACATTTGTTTTAAGGTGGAAATTAAGGGAGCTCACACCGTTGATTTACCTCGTAGAGAACGTGTCACATAATATTAATAGAGTAATTCCTGTTGTAAGTTATCACGTGCCCGTCATCAATAGTCTATTTTGTTGATATACCTACATAAATCGATAAGCTTCCTGAGAAACCTCATTAATAACGGTCACATGCATACTTCTGAAGGCCGAATCATTGGGGTTCAGAGGAAGAAGCGATTTGAAGTTGTTATGGTCCAAAGCTGAAATGGCAGTGCTTTACGATCGAATGAACTTTCACTGAATCAAAATAATTGAAACTCATTTGACCTTTGGCCTTCAAACCCCCGTTTACGTCTGTTTGCACGTGTGTTCTTCAAAATAAATGTTGTCGCAGTCTCAGAATGGACTCACACTTTGCCATTAAGGGTGGGTGTTGGGGGGGGGGCCCTTTTTAATCCCTATATATATATATATATATATATACGCGTTTGCATTGAAACTAATCAACTAGACTATTATTAGAAAAAAGAAAGACGTCTGAATGTCCTCTGCAAATGTAGGTCAAAATCTGACCCACAAGCTTGATGCCAATGTAGACCTACATTTTGCAGGAAATAACATATAATCGTATGACTCTACAGACGTAGAGGTTATCATATGATATCTTCCTCATCATTCTCTACGAGCATGCATGTGTGACGTTGTGTGTATAACATTTTGCTTTCCAATATTTCTGTTTCGATGCTGCTTATTGTTTGCACCGTATCTAACATCTCCCCCAAGGTATTTAGGACCTTTGTAAAATAAGGCTCTTGAATCTCATGCGAGAGGCCCTGGCCGTGTTCGAACCTAGTCTGCAAGCACAGACCCTAATTTGAAACCACATCAAAAAATCATTGTGCCTTGAGAGAAGCCTAGCCCAGCTACCTACTGGTTGTGTCTGTCAGGAGCCAGTACATGGCTTATGGTAGTCTTATAGTGCAGACTCTCTTTTACGACTGACTAGGGTTTGTGCCTGCAAACTAGGTTCGACCCTCGTTCGGTGCTTACATCATTTCAGACACTTTTTGATGGTTGGTTCGTTTTAAGCAAATACGTATGTGAAACCGATCCCACCCGACCCCTCCACAACCCCCCACCCAAAAAAAGGACAAACACGAGAATAAATGAATACAAACAAATAAAAGAATGGTAAAATAATTCCCATGTATGTCCGTTGTAAATTGTGCGTAATTTTATTTCATCTATTGCCATTTGATCCAAAGCCATTTAGTCCAATTCCCGGATCCTTCTGTACTCAGTCCACTATATACAGGTTGTCCATTCAACATTTCACTCAATCATCATTTGGCTGAACCATTAAAATGAAACTGAAAGTATGCTAATGCAGTTTTGTCGATTTATCTAGGTACGTCCTTTAAATTGTGTACATCTCAGGATGTTTACAACATCTCGCCAACCAATTCTGTTGCCATTGATATGGTGATATGCCATAAAAGTAACAGACAAATTGAAAACTTCTTTTGTGCTAAATTACATATTATAATGAGACGGCAGAATGACAAATTGTGCAACCTTTGTAAACTGAAATTAACTCTTAGGTGCCAATAAAAATATCGGCAAAATTATGTAAACATATGACATTTCATTTGTTTGTCAGTTGAATAGAAATACACGGTCGACGGAGAAGGACAGACTGCTATATTTAAACATAGGGATAGTTGAATGATAACAAAACTGAAGTCCATAATTTTGCTATTACCCATTGTTTTTGCATGCACGTTAGCAATTGTATGGCACAAAGTTCTTCCGCACTTTAGCTATTCTTATGGAAAATCTGAGGCAAGGTTCAAGCGAAGGATGTTGCGACTATTATGAATGATGATGACGATGATATTACTTATGATAATAGTAATTGTAGTGTTATGAAAATAATAATAACAATGACAACAATAATAATAATGGAATTAATTATAATTATAACATACTACTACTATACTTATACTACTAATAATACATTATGCTTCTAAAATACATGGATGTCTCTTCACCGTTGATTATAGATGTTACACAAGGAAATTAAAAAATGTACTGCGAAAGAATCATAAAAACTAGCAAAGTTTCACGTTTGAAAGGAAATAAAATGTGTTACCTTTAATTCCTGTAGTAGTTTAGTACTATTTTCCTACATTCTTATGGCGTGACATACAATTACCTTTCCACGTTTATTGATTACCCATAGTGTATGATTTGAAAGTATGGCCATTGAGTTTATAAGTATCTGTTACACCCATTTGTTATATTCATTTTTTGGAGAACAAGAGACCAGTGAAACAAAGAATAAGTCACACGTTGACTGCGAGGCAAAACCCACAGCGACTTGACACTAGGCTAGTCATAACGCGCTCTGTTGTAGTGGATGGCCAGAACAGCTGACAACCACAAACGATCAAACAGACAGGGTTGCATTGTTCTGTAAACTGTGTATACCATCACTGACTATTACTCCATAATATTTATGAGGCCCAGAGCTGCAGTTCATTTCGCCAACTGACAAGAGTACATAAGTCATATAATATGCAGGCTCATACTATTGTTGATTGAAAACGTTAACTTCTTTATAAAGTTTAGTTTGGCCTTGTTGAGAATAATATTTCCATTTAATACAGAAGGTGTATGCAAATCATTTTGTTTACGACACCCCTCCGACATAAAATGTGGCGTCGTATACGCCTCGTGCACGGTTTGTGTATAATTTGCGTTTGTTTCATATTGTATTTTCGCTACACAACTCTGAAACCAAACCTGAATGTTCGCATCTGTTCCTGCCAGGTTGTAGAGTGGGATAAAAACAAAACAAAAGACACACAAAATGAAAGAATCGATGACATAATAGGATGAACGCAATGTCGTGATAATATGAACACAATAGCATACGAACTTTCCTATTTAATTTCAAACCCGTCATTTTAACTACATACTATTATGAAAAATATGAGTTAATTTCTCTTAAAAATATATAATGGTGGGACAGATAACAGCACATATGAGAAGCCTCATTCCAGGATATGTCGCCACATTTTCCAGGATAGGCATATGAATGCGTGTGGTGAGAGGAAAACAATGATATTGCTGTCTTGACAATTACTCGTTGTATACATTTCACTTATCGTCGGGATATAAAAAGAAAACAGTGTTGGGAAGAAGGTGGTATCGCATCTCTAATTCTCTATGCATATAGGGTCACCACGGTGTACATGAAGTTTATTAGCATGGTAACAGCGACTAAATGCCTCGCAAATAAAGGTTCTGCTCTAATGGTTTCAGCGTGAGAGAGAAGAGAAGACAGCGAACAGCTGATGCCGCTATTTAAAGGAGAAATCACACTTTTACGGTGCGGATTGTGCTATGTCAAACAAAGGTTATATTACCTTTGTCCAGTGTAGTAATGCAGTTTTTCTGCCACGGAAGTGTTTGTGTTAGAACTAATTTACGAATCAGGAACCTGTATAGCATGTCTCCATACGAATATAGCTTTGATTCATGTCATAAGAGATTATTTCATTTAATTTGTAGTTTTAATGTTAAATATCAATGCTCCTGCTTCCTCCAGTATGCGTTGGATAAAGTTCACCTTTCGGCCTAATTTCTCTCTCGATCATATATACGGATGAATAACTGAATATGTTTTTAAGAGGCTAATTCAAATTTTTCAGAATTTCAAAAATGACACTAAACAACCATGGATTATACGAGAGAACTACATGCACTATAACAATTGTTTGCTTTGTTCAAATGATTTTGGTTTCATTTTCAATTACCTCATGAAATGCTAACGAACCACTCGGTACTAAAATAGACTAGAACCGCGTTTCAAGAAGTCCATTTAACATACACGGAAACGCCCTGAATGTTCATTTACATAAAACCTAGCAAGGGGAAAAAGGATGATGGAAGTTGCGCAAATTGTATTATCTTTAAAAAATTATAATTAGTTCATTCTAATTTCCCTGTCTGCGTAACCAAGGATGAAACTTCGGGAGCGGTAAGGGGGAGGGGGTGGGGTCCTCTTCATCTTCCCGGATAACAAATTATGCTATGTAGGGCGGTAGTCTTCATTTATCCTACTCTATAACATTACGTTATGCATATGATATTATGACTGAATTGATCATAGACACCATCCGACTCATCTGTTCATCGTAAAACCAGGATGTTGCTGTATATTTGTTAACGTACATGGGAATGAATAATATTCCTTTTCTCACTCCAGACAACAATTTCAAATTGTCGTATTTTTATCTCATAAAATTATGATGCGACTCATTTCCCCCGGGCTTTATTTTGTCAAGAATATGTAGGTTAAATCTATGTTGGCAAGTAGATTTTAAGATAGGTTAGGTATCCCCTTGGATTGTTCACAATTTAGATATTCGATTTGTTATTTATTGATTCTAGTATCAGTAACGTGACATAAATCGATAACAATAATTTGGGAGGCCTAGTCTGGTGTTTATTACAATAACCAATGTATTTGCCCAGAATGAATATTAATTTCTGTTTAAATTGTTTAAGTTTACCTGGAGCAGGATTTTTCCGCTGGAGCTCGTGCCGTACAAGCCTCTAAACGTCACACCATAAAAATGCGATTCTACCTTTAACACCTTTCCGCCGCTGAAGCGGAGAGCCCCTGGTAACAGCGTAGACATGACGTTTGATCGTGATAAACGAGAATAATTATCCTGCATAACAATGAGCCATGACCTACAAAGCACTTTGTGACTCCACGCGTGCGCAGTAGACACCCAGCTGCGGTCCACTAGATTTGGTGAATAGGGCTTTCCCCTCGATCAGCTGTTTGAGTTAGTCATTGTAGTCTGGTTTACCATACCCTATTATAAGCTTCTTTGTGTGGATGTCATGGATCTAGCAATGAGTTTTCCAACGGATTTGTCAACGGTGATGCAGGATTTTACTAACTTAGTATGATGTGAATATATTTAGGTTGATAAAACATAATGTTGGCTTCAATGCAATAGGTAAAATGTGATTCCTGACCTTATATTGTTTTATTAATGGCAACATTCTCAGTTGTTTATTGTTTAATTTGTCATGGTACCGAGTTAGGGAAACCCTGACCTTTTTACACGAATGTATGACAATGGGCCTATGAAATCGAGAATTTTCTGTGCATTTCTGATCTACTTTTAATATTACTTTCATCAAACCTTTTGCATAATTAAGATTTTAAGAGTTTTACTATAACCACGGTGTATACGAATCGCCCTTTCCAGAAAGAGGTATTATTAAATGTGTAGGCGACTAGACGTGTGAATTATTCATTTCCCTGGCCAAAGCCTTGTAAACCAAATGATTGTTGCCCAGGTAGGTTTTGTTACTGAGGTGCTTTCTGAAGTGTGGTGCTTTGTTCTCAAAATATATTCGCATAAGCCTCCCATGGTCTCCAATTTAAGAGAGAATGTAGCTGGAATATGGGGAGATTAAAAACCAGTATATTGCCTCACAGAAACTATTACGAGAAAACTGTCTTAAATTTAACAAAAATAGATAGCGTGTTCAAAGAGGTGGCTTTTGGACGTTGTGTGATATAATATTAAGTGATTCACTTCATGTTTTTCTACCCAGTTTCGTAAATGAAATGATAATGTATACAAAACTCGAAACAAATATTATGCTATAACATGATGCTACAGCGGCGATATCTGACGGATTATGTTCGCTCTCAAGCGAACAAAGAGCCTCACGGCATGATGATTGTTGTTACGTAATAAGGGTGTTATCACCTCCTGCAATAAACATGATTAATTGACTAATAGAAATTGATCTTCGTCTTGTTCCTGCATGCCTTAATAATGGAACCTTTTTGATGTGTGGGTAACTGCGTTATTACCGTTAGATGATGATGAGTTTATAATGATGAGGAATGGGGGATTTACAGGGGTGCAGAACTGTATCCACCGCCTCTACCCCCAATAACAATAGGAACGGTTAGGAATTTAAAAGACGAAGAGAAAAAAGGGAGAGAACAAAATTTGGGCAGAGGAGAGCATAGAAATCATTTCACTAGTCTAGCCGACGGCCTTTTTACTTCACATTACACACCCTAGTAAGACCCATGCCCCCCCTTCAAACCGCATTAAAAAAATATTATCAACCAGGCTATCAACCCCTCAATGACCTGGCCCACGCTAGCTACGCCACTGGACATACATGTGGTTTAACATCTAATTGAATGTATATTTTTATTTTTGTTATTTTTGTATTCACAATTTCACAATTAATTGGTTCTTCACATTGTTTCATTTTCTTCACTTATGCCATTAGAATGTTTGTATAACATGCAAAACCTCTTGAATAACTATAAACCTTCACCAATTTATGTTTTTGAACATTTTGAATGAGGCATTAGTGTTTTTCTTCTATAATTGCTACGTGTGTCCTGTTTCTGAAACGCAAAAGTGGTCAGACCATGCACGGTTCGTGGTCAGACAAAGCAGCGGGTGAAAGGGGATTGGTATAGGACATATATATATATACGTCCTGTAGTAAATAATGATATTCCTGGGCAGTCCCACAGACTCAAAACTTCAGTTACACAATGCCTTTTTAGACAAAGACATTCCGCATCTCGTAGAGTAATTTTGTCGATCCTTTGGTCAAATTTTCTTGTCAGCTCAGTTTGAAATCTAATTGTTTCTTCAACAGCGATTAACACTACTTTCGCGACAAAATAATACCCTAGTATTAATCCTTTACTTTTATATCATCAACCACAAACCATAATTATTATTTGGAGATACGCGTTAACTTGCACAAACAAAGAAAGGTGAATTTAATCGTCCGGCAAAAGGGCAGTTACACAAACTGCAGAAAAGAGGGAATTATGAGCCTAAATAATACATTTTGTTGTCGAGGGTAGAAATTTCTGGCTTTGATACTCTTGGAAATTACATTATAAGCATTCTGTATAACCCCTTGTAATAATATTGATAGGTACAGAACAAATTGTTTTTCGTAGCTTGTACATTGTAATTGATGCACGAATTGTATCCTAAATTTTACAAGATAGTGCCCTGGTTTGTAAAACGTGGTGTTTCAATAATCAAGTCGAATGCAGAGGAAATTGAATCAAGAAAATAATCGTCACCGAGAGCGCTCAGTAAATTACCACCCTGTTTGCATGAACATGACTTCCCGAGATAACGGTATTGTGACGTAGCCTGACGTAGTCACGAGGCACATTTTGTTTTGAACTGTGCCTGGATTAAGAAAGGCAGGAACGAGGAAGGATCATGTGCTTCGATAAAATGAAGAAGTAACCAACAGGACGCCCATTATTATGTTGTTACTGTGATAAGCCCATAAGCATAGATTCCCCATGGGGACTGACTCCTCTTGTCAGAATCAATCGTCTAGTTTCTGATATTTTTTCTCTCGAGCGACCAAAGCAAGGGAGCCAAATTATTGATACCTTGTCTTTATTGTGGACGATTTATTTCGTCCTAAGTTCAGCCTGATTTCGTTCTAAAAATCACCTTTATAAAAGAATTAAGAATAATGCAAATAAACCATCCCTCGTTGCCCGAGTACGAGGTGACGGTTGCCCGAATAAGTTTACCCCACCCTTTTTTGTGTGTTTAAGGTTGGGGGCTGCAGCCTCATCCCCTTGTGCCCAAATTGACCAAGTTCTAAGAACGAGATCGAAACTAGGTTTGAAAATCAACTCAATGGAAATTTCAATCCCTATTGTATCATTCCGTAGAAATCAAGTTCGGATTGCGTAATATGTCGTTGTCATATTTATACATTTCAATAGGTGACGCACGCACAAGGCAATCCTAATTGCGTTAGGGTATTTTCGGGTCGAAATGGAGTTGCTATTGTGTAAGAATAATATATGACATAATCTCGAAGAGGATATTTTGCTGAAAGCCACATACAAAATGTACAGTTCCCTCCACTAATTCGTTGGGCCAGACAGTTATTTGGAAGTAATTTGGTAAAGCTCTCAAAGCGATTTTGAAGGACTTACACCGAACTATGAACAATTCAAACAATGAAACTGATAATCACACAAGTTGTGGTGTAATTAATTGTCAGTCGCCATGCATAACATATGTTCCGAACTAGCTAGAGCTTTGAAGACTATATAAATAAAGCACTGGTGAGCCACCGTCCAGAAGTGCGCCCCCTCTGTTTATTCAGGCCAACGTCCATTACAAGCATGCATGTATATGTCCCATATGTAGTACACAAATAGCGAATCCGCCACTATAATGGATATTTCTTTGTCCATTCCCTAGCAATAAAGTTGATAGCATTTCTACCTCGCGATCACTACCACCGGGTGGTATGATGAAATTCATAATTCATAATATGTTTCCGAGGGTACCGGCATGTTGGGATCCCCAAAGTTCTTTGTCTCCGGCTACAATGCATCAATCACCGTTTGGCCAGGAAAGGAATGTCCTTTGTCCTGTGAGGCCCTTTTTTCTTATTTGTTATCCCAATTCAAATTTTAAGTGCCTCTAACAAACGGCCTGTAGGGGTATTTGATGACACTCCATAACATTTCCAGCTTTCAAGAAGAGGATACAACAGTTGAGAGTGGGAGGAGGTAATAGAATCAGGGAGCAATATCGCGTATTGAATTCAATGAAAGATTAGTGACCCAGGTCAGGCTACTTTGTGCTTTATCAGATAAAAGACACACATGGTTAGTGCTCGGACGACCAGGACGAAATAATACAAAGTTACACGATTTTAGTGACTTGATGAGAAAAAAAGAGAAAAAAGGGGGATGGATGGGGAGGGGTTAAACAGAGAGACAGGGAAACACAATTAAAGGAGACACGTAATAAAAGAGAAGAGTGTGGGGGGTAGAAGTGAGAGAAGCTGAGAGAGACAAAATAGAGACATAACGAGAGACATGAAGAAAGTTAGAGAGAGAGAGGGGGGGAGGGGGGTCATAGGAATAATGACAGACAGAGACAACAAAAAAACAGAGAGAGAGAGAGAGAGATAAACAAAAAGAAAGAAAGCTGGAGGCGACAAACAGATAGTTATAGAGAAAACAGTGTGTGGAGGAGCTGAGGGGGCCATGCTTAGGGAAAGCTCGCTATACGATGATTTTATATACGAGTTTCTACATAGGTTATCAGCGACAGACACGAAAGGAAAGGCAGAAGAAGTGAAATAGTCGGAAACAAAGAGACAAGAAGGGGACGGAAGAAACCTAGTCATAAAATGACAATAATGAGAGATGTAAATTTTATTTTCCTTATTTGGTCATAATATGTGCCAACTGACTTAATCATACGAAATTATTTACATTCATCTTGCCATGAACTCACTGTATCCAAGTAGGCATGGAGATACATAAATACACCGCAAACTAAATAAAACGCCAGTTTCACATAATTCACAAAGAAATCAGGAAATCATTCCATAGTACACAGCATTTTTCTCTCGAACGTTTCATAGGCTCGAAATCAATTTGTATATTATCAGATCTTGCCGAAATCTACTGTGGGGTTAATTTTGTTATCTGTGGTTATTGCATTTTATGTTTGCCTGTAAATTTCTGCGCTAACACAAGCAGTCCAATGACTGGTACTAAACCAGTGTTGCTATAGCAGAATCATTATTTGTTTAACAGTAGAGAACACACACTAAATACAGAAATCTGCAAGCGTAAACAGCAAAATTTCAATAGGTTTTAGTGAATGTTGATTGCAATAAATGTACTTTATTAAGGAGAAACACAAAAATGTTCATATTATTATTCTTATTATTAATAATATCATCATAACTATTATTATAATGATTATTTTTATTATTATTATTATTATTATTATTACAACTTTCTCGACGTCCTTACAGCTTCCCTGATGTGCGAGAGTATATCTGCGCTCGAAATCTTCACTCAAAAGACAGTATCCCTGTGGCTCGACAAGACAGACCAAAGCATTCCATGCGATGTACGGTTCCAGGATGGGGAGCGGATATTTGGGTTCTCCTGGAGCCGAGTGGAGGAGGAGAAATCGACCCCGACCATCATTGTAAAGGTGTTCAAAGATGTTGTATCGGGTCCAGGAATTGTGAGCGGAAATTTCAGTCTTTCAGATAACAAATCGCTGGTTCTACACCGGCCACCGACGATAGAGGACGAGGGGCAATACATCTGCAAAGTAGTTTTATCGGGCGCCTCCGCGGAGCATCAAAATTCCAGTACTATTCGTGTTCTATGTAAGTAGTAGCGAGATAAATGTATACATTTTCTTTCCTGAGTAGTCGTGGTATAATGGTTCATTCACTCTCAATCCAACGATTGAAGGTTCGAATCCAAGCCCGGCACTAAGCTCATTTGGAAAGATGTTAATCCACATTTGCCACTCTCTACCCAAGTCGTGCTGAGAATAATATTATATAATTATATTTTCATTACTATGATAGGATGTGATAAGGTTTCTGAAATATTCAATTAACTCTTACAATTGGGAGCGAATCGATGTCTTAATTTCATGCAGGAACTTATTAAAGGAAACCCCACCCCAATATATAAATTAAGTTATTCTGAGAGGTCTGTTGTATTCTTGCCCTTTAATCTACATGATCCCCCACCAGAGTGTATGCGAGAGGTATAAAGAAAGATAAATGTACAGTTTCTCAGCACGACATGGGCATCACCATTTTCTTGACAACGTGACGTACTAAGCGAAGTCGTTTATGAAGTAAATGTATTCAAATGTATGGATGGTTATTTGAATCCTTTCATTCACCTGTTATAATCCTTTGTACTATCATCGCCAGAACGCAAATTGCAGAAATTAGTTGGTGCTCTTCTTGGGTGAATGTTTCGCATAAATAAAATATATTTTCAACTGCTATATTCTAGTTTTGTTAAATAAATGAGTTATAATTGTTCCCCTGTTATATATTTTTCACCAAATACAATTACTATTTACTCACCTATGATTTTCCGTCATTGAAAAGTAAAGGTTTTGTTACTGACTTAAAAAGTCTTTCGAATTAAAGCTTGGTGCATGATTCATGTACAAGTTCGCCTGGTACGTCACATTATCCAAAATGGCTGCGCCCATGTCAAGCTAAGAGGCATGACATCATGCAAAGGATATCTTCATTGACAAATCTCTTGTACACTTTCGTAAGAAATATTGTACAACAAAGGGCAAGGATACATCTCATCTTTCAGAATACCTACACTTATTATTTGGGGTGAGGTCTCCTTTAAGCGTTTAAAAACAATTAGGCTGACGGGGGGACTGGTGAACAAAGTTGTTGAATCCTATACATCAAAATATGGCACATGCAACTTGCCTATGATTGGAGACACTAGCATTATACGTGCCTTCACGGTTGTTTCACCGCAAAGGATGCCGGGACAGATTACTAGTACGGCAGGAGATTTTCACCTTCGCCGCGATCAGCTGTTCCATTGCCAACAACGGGATTTTTATCCCGTCGAATCAACATCATAATCTTGTACAGGATGCGTTATTCTGCAGTGATTTTCTTTCATTCCAGTATGATTTGTACAGTAAGAAACCAAAGTTTGTGATTGTGTATTGTTATGACGATCCTTCGAAAAATAAAGCTGATAATACGAAGTAAAGTTGGCTAATGAGAGTGGGTTCCTTGGTATGAATATGTAGTCCCATATGTTCAAATGTGTGTGTGTGTGTGTGAAGTTTGGGTCGGTGGTTTGCCTTTTTAAGCTGCTAAACATTCGTGTTTTAGGTTGAAGGATCGTCATAAAAATACATAATCACAGACTTTGGTTTATAACGATCCTTCGAAAAATAAAGCTGATAATACGAAGTAAAGTGGGCTAATGAGAGTGGGTTCCTTGGTATGAATATGTAGTCCCATATGTTTAAATGTGTGTGTGTGAAGTTTGGGTCGGTGGTTTGCCTTTTTAAGCTGCTAAACATTCGTGTTTTAGGTTGAAGGATCGTCATAAAAATACATAATCACAGACTTTGGTTTATAAACGTACAAATGATACTGGAATGAAAGAAAATCACTGCAGAATAACGGATCCTGTACAAGATTATGATGTCATGTTGATTCGACAGGATAACAATCCCGTTGTTGGCAATGGAACAGCTGATCGCGGCGAAGGTGAAAATCTCCTGCCGTACTAGTAATCTGTCCCGGCATGCTTTGCGGTGAAACAACCGTGAAGGCACGTATTAGTGGGTTTTTGATGAATATTAATTGAAAGCTCTAAATCGTTAACAAAATTGATGTAAAATTCATGGCCTACATGAAATCGTATATTACGATCGTAATGGTGTTTTCAAGATTTGTTGGTAATATCTCCCCCCCCCCCTTCTCTCTCTCTCTCTCTGTCATAACTTCTCTTTCTGACACATTTTTTTCTTCTTTCAATTTCCTCTTATGTTTTTTTCTTCTCCCGATCACGATTACACGATCTTTTCTACTATTCCCGCTTACTCTGTGAACTCTTTATTTACGCCCTCTCTACCTCAATCCCCCGCCCACACCTTCCCTATATATACATACACATATATATATATATATATACATATATATATATATATATATATTTATATATATCTTTCTCTGTTCTATTGTATTCACTACAGCTGCTCCGACGGAGCTATATCCTTCTATTCTGGAATGTGCAAACGCCAATGAACATGCTGAAACTGAGGACCAAACATGTGTAATCAAACGCGAGGCTGGGACGAGTCTAAACTTAACATGCGATATTTCTGGATTTCGACCCCTCTTGGATGTAAGATGGACAAACGCAACTCAGGACGATATTGCAAGTTACAGGACGTTGACAAATAACTCCGATGGAACTCAAAACTTGTCCGTGACATTTGAAGTAACAGCTAGTCTTGAGAGACAGGATTTTTCATGTAATGTGAGCGGGGAAGCAGTCTCGGGACATAGATGGAGCGTAGTCGCTGTTCAAGGTGTAGAAGGTACTGTACTAACCAACCGTTACCGAATCAGAAACCAATATCCATCGGCGGATTCAAAATTGTGCTTCCCAACTGAGCGAATTTTCTGCCGGCGCAATTTTCAAATTTTCGAGCAAAACAAAAATTAGTGCTTACTACCACGTCTAAGAAATCCTGGATCCGCGCCTGGATTTCAAAGGGGATCATTCGACCATTCATCTAAAAACGTGTATGTTTGCAGCTCGAATCAATCATTTATTAACATATATGTTTTATATTTTTGTAATTAAAGAATAAATGATAAATACTGTGTAGCAACTTTAAAACATGAAATAGAGACGGGGAATAAAACTAGAAGTGCATTTTCAGGCAATAGTTCTTAACAATTTGCCTTTTGTATTTTCATTTTTCTTAAATTTCAACAGCAAACGGGTCACCACTCGTAGTCATCATCGTCATCATTGTGTCAATTCTATTAGTAATTTTTGTTCTCTTCGTCGTCATCATCCTAATTCTGAAGAGCAGAAGGCAGTCGAGATCTGAAACGGGGCAGCAGACAAAGAATGAAGAGCTCACAGAACTAGAGAAGGGATCGGGTAAGCGTGGCCTTGATAGTTCAATCATATAGACTCCACACCGATTACAAACAGACCAACACTGACTTTAAACCGACTCCACACCGATTACAAACAGACCCAACACTGGCTTTTAAACCAACTCCACACCAATTTCAAACAGACCCACACTGACTTCAAACCGACTCCACACCGATTACAAACAGACCCAACACTGACTTGAAACCAACTCCACAACGATTTTAAACAGACCCACACTGACTTCAAACCGACTCCACACCGTTTGCAAACCGACCTACACAGACTTCAAACCAACCCAAACTGACTTCAGCCCAACCAAAACCGACTCCACACCGACTTTAAACCGACAACTGATTTCAAACTGACGTTTTATTTGCCATTTATGGTAATTTAATTTTTGTGTACGGTCTAATTTTGGTCGTATTGGTGTCACAAATAGCTCAGATACACTACCAAATAGAATCAAAACGGATTATAAACAGAGTGATTTCGGCGAGTCAGTGTTATGTCAAATTTAGTTCGGTATGCTGTAGGTCTTGTGTAGCTCTCATTAATGTGACTGAGGTTTACAAGATGTTACTTTATTCCCCGGTCACAAACGTGACCGACGCCAGATCGATAACAGACCGTACACAACAATCCAATAGAATCTGTTTGGAGTCGGTTTAGCGGTTTGCCCGAGGAATTCTGAAGTAGAAAGGTAATAAGTAAGCGGTTCTCGAAGTATTTCTATTTTCTATTTAGACCATGTCCTCTTTTAATTTTAAGAATGTTCATGATCTATAGCAGCAACGTCATAACTTTGTTCTTCTTCAAATGAAAATATGAAAATTCCTGTCTGCTATTTCGTTTTAACTTCATGACCGCCTCTATCATGTTAAAGTTATTATGAAATGATGTAACAAATTGGAATATGAAAGTTTGGAATAAATCAGTTGAGTTTTAGGCATTCTAATATGCATCATGATATCAATGTTATTTATATGTATATGCCTTCATTCCAAGTATATAGTGTTTCATTTCTTTTCCCCCTTTTTTCATCATGAGCATATACATTTTATACTGGGCCATTGCCTTGCATTTTAACATTTAATGACCTATTTCGACTTTTACATATCCCCTACATCTGGCAATGGACCATTTTCATAACCTTGGCATCATATTACATCTGCTTCTATTCACAATGATAGCGCATCACCTCGCTTGTATACTATCTAACCCAACCTATGCCTAGGGTCACACCAACTCGTTGAGCCCGTGCGTTTCCATTTCGATGTAAACCCGGAGAAACGAGCAGACATCGATCTGGGAATGCATGATTTGAATTCGTTCAGAAGTAACATGATAAAGCTATGCTTTGTTTCCCATGCGTTTTAGGGGACAGATCAATTTCAAATGTCCCGCTGCGTTTCTCCATATTGAACCGGCATCGAGACAGTATCGGAGTGACGTTGAAATTAAAAGCATACTTCGATCCCAGATTGCATCGTACGGTAATAAGGCATGGAAAACGCATGCATTAACACATTGGAGAAACGAAATGAAAAGAAAACTGTTGGTGTAATCTAGACATTAGTTTTGCCATCGAATACAAAAAAAGAAATACATATATATATATATATATATATATATATATATATATATCAGCAAGCAAAGGTTTCAATAATCCAGTAAGCCAAGTTGACATTTAAAAACAAATGTTAGCCTTTTATTTGTCGTTAGGCTCCATAAGATGTTCAGAACTCTACAAACATACTCAAGATGCATACGCGGAAAGAATATAGGCGATACGAATGTTTTAATGTATGTTGTTTACATTTGGGTGGTTACATTTATATATATTTCATACTTGCTATCTGGTTGTATTTTTGCGGAGTTATTATACCTTCATGATCTCGTAAATTCATATAACTAGCATATTCCATAACCCGGCTGTCTAACCTCTAACATATATTTTAGGTGATATTTTATTCATCTAGGTCGTAGGGAAAACCATAGATTATAGGTGTTTTTCTTTTCTTCTTTTCTTCATGGTTTGTTTATTTTGACCATGGTTCCCCTTCTAGCTATATGCATGCCTAACTTAATCAAAGCTGGCTCATATATAAAACTGGCTCATTCCATAACCCCATATAAAGTAACAAAACACAATTTGATAATGGGTTTCCACTTTTGTCTCGTTATAGCTGTCCGTCCAATAGAAAACAATCACTACACACACGAGCCAGGTGAGAATCTTAGCCATTATCATTTCAACCTTTCCTCTTTCCTGTCATTAAAGTTCAATGGGTTTAAACTTTTAAAGTAGTTTGTAAATTGAATACACTGTCAGGCAACGGTGTTTTTTGTATTACGGAAAGGAAGTTGCTTAGCCATTGGGTCTCAAATGCTAATACGAATCCACAAAAAATATAGGTTCGTGAGTATGCAAACTTTGTCCAAGTGCTGAAGGGCAGAGACAGTGACATCATAGGATGTGCAACCAAAACAAAAGACGAACCTGATGGCACCGATGTACATTATTGTTTAGTACACCTTGCGTCTTTGTATAGACAATTAGGACAACCACAATTAGGACTAGTGCTGAAGGGCAGAGACAATGACATCATATGATGTACAACCAAAACAAAAGACGAACCTGATGGCACCAATGTAGATTATTGTTTAGTACACCTTGTGTCTTTGTATAGGCAATTAGAACAACCACAACAGGTCGTAGATTTTGTTTAGGATCCCCAATAACGAGCAAGGTCTGTTCTGTTTCCACTTCCTCTGAAGATAAAACACACCATGCCTCGTTATTGACTCGAAGTTACGTCGATGTTCAAACTACGGAATATACTCACTGAGAAATGAAAACCAAAGGAAAATCGAAACAGTAACTAAACAGTAAAATAATCCACACACACACACACACACACACACTAACAAGCAAAACATAATTGTGAGTTCCAACATATACCGAGTGAACATCAAAAAAGAAAAAGTGAACATTACAAGTGCCGTAAGCTAACTACATTGTATCAAACTAGAAGAGGTTACTGTCAAATTGTCAGAAATCTTTATTTATGCAAGTATGGCATCAACGTACCAATAATAGTATGTAAACAACAAGATAAATAACGGGCTGATATAGAATGTGTAAATTATAATATTTTTAATCACGTTTAAGGAATGTTTTTATATCATCTTGATTTGTCTTACAATGTATGTATTATTTGTTTGTTTTTCTTTCATCTTAATTTTCTCTCTCTCTGTCCGTCCGTCCCTCCCTCAGTATCTGTGCTGGTAGAAGAACCACCCGTAGAAATTGTAGAAACCAAATTCGACGAAGAAACACAGACAGATATTCCTGAACCACCAGAAGGTAAGGTCAAAGGTCGCTGAACAATACCAAATCATTTTCATCATAATTTTTTGGTCCTTGTACTCGTAATTACCTCGAGCTAAATGAATCGTAAGAAAGATATAAGGATATTAATATTTTGGTCCACATTATTCAGCTGTTTCACGTTATATTTCAAATATGAGAGCATTTCAAGAACAATACTTTTCAGGAGTCATTTCTACTATTGTAATTTTTTTTCAAAGCTGACGTTTAAAATAGAAACCGCATCCTTGATATGATATGAGGTCAGACGTCCTCGATTGGTTCAGGACATGGATCACTTTGCCAATGAGTGGTATTCCAACAAACAAATGTTGGCCTTACCCGATCACGAAGACTTTCAAGAAATCAACTTGAGGACGATTTCAAAACCCTTTAATATTGCTTATAAAAGCCATGTCCTGATTATATAAAAAGTGATTGTAATGGATTTTTTTTAGATTTTTTTTTTTACTGTTGATATTTTGAAAGTCCTTGCAATATGATTGTAAAGCCTACATTTTCAGATAGGATGACATGCACAATTTTCCTTTTTTGGAATGAATTGCAGATGAAGACATCGAACAGTCTCAGGAATTATTGGACAAGGATGCTAGAGAAGACAGCCAATCCAACTCAAGAGGTAAGGTCATGACCTCAATGCTCCTCTTCGAGGTGGTACGAAGAAAGCATGAAAATATAATAGGTTCTTACTATTGAATATTCACTCCTCTTGAAAGATACTCTATCCATCATGATACATCGTATTCAATTAACATAAGTTTTGTTCATGCTATGATTGTCATTGAATTTCCATAGTGTATAAGATATTTGGGGAAAGGCGACGAATCGGCATTAATGTGAGGTTTGAAATCACCAACATGATAAGGAATTAACTATGTTTTGCCGAGAAGAAAAGGAAGTATTGCAAACAATTTGATAAGTCCACGTGTTGGCATAAGTGATGAAGAAGAGAAGATTCATGTTTAAAATCAAACTGGGCTCTGTTGCCTTGGGTTGATTTTGTTAACAATTCTTCGCGATTGTGTTCTACATGAAATTATTTCAAATGAATCACCCTCGAGCAATCCATCTCCATGGTAAATATCATCTCAATCAGTCTATACTTTTGTTTGAAATCTCCTTGCAGAACCGTCACAGCTTTCCAGTCGATCAGACATCGCTCATCACGACTTCGGGGAGAGCTGGGTTTGCGTGAACCCCGAGGAGCTTCGGAATCTACAAGAAGCAACCGGTTTAGATGAACCCGGTACATCTGATGAGCGCCCTCCGCGTCCGGGTCCCTTTCGTGGCGTGATCCAGGGCGTTGGTAATCTTCTGGACACGTTCAACAACTTCATTCGGCATGAAGCCTGATATTAGGGACAATAGCTGTCGCTGTTAATATATTTATTGCTTCTATGTTTTGTTGTTTTCAATAAATTCGCTTTGGCCACATTGTCAAAGAGCGGAATGTTATTAGACAGCAGAAATATACAGACTGTATACTTACACAAAGAAAAATGGTCAGACGTGACCTTAAAAACACTGCTTGTATATCTTGCCGTGTTTAATTTTGATGGGTATCTAAGGTATATACATGTCAAAAGCCATGAGCAGATCTTCAGTATGAAACATCCTGAAAAATAACGCCTGAAACTTATGTATCAAACATTATGTAGTTGGGCATATAACTGAAGGCTAAACCTAATGATTAGCCATCTGTTATTGCTTAAACACCCATAAGGTTTCGAATTCCCCATAAGAGCCCACTCCTATGCGTCTTTAAGGTGTAATGCCCTCCTGAGCAATCGCACAACAGGCTCCACCAAACAGGCGAAATTCGACTTCACTGTCATACTTTGCAGTAAGATGTAAACGTGCAAGATGCAAACGATGATTGATTTGAATCTTCATTAGTAAAGCATGGCCTTCGAAAGTACGATTGAGGACAAAAATGTGAAAAATGTTGCATTGGTAACGTGATGATTTACTTTAGGACATATACTGTAACACTAAACCATGTATCATAGTCATATCATATGTCATTTGTTGAAGACTATTGGAGAATGATGTGAGTTCCAAAAAAGAACAGGGCAAGGACTATTTACAATAGTACATTATCGATGTGTATGTACATGGATTATCATGATTACCTTCAGAGGCAACGGTAATGTTTTTTTTTCCTAATAGCACTTGTGTGGCATGTATATCAAGTTGTCAATGTCAATATCCGGCTTATTCTAATTATCAAAATCTTATTAACATCAGACATGTTAACGGTATAATGCGTGAGTAATGAGTGTAATGTATATGCAGTGACCATCACCAACAATGAAGGAACTCATGAAGCAATGATGAGGCCCTCGATCAATGAGGCCCTCGATCAATGAGGCAACAGCGTGACACTTTTACAAAAGCATTCAGTTGTGTTATATGTCTGGAACGGGGATGTAACGGCCTACATTTACTTTTGTATTGCAATACACTCTGCTTTGAAGCTGATTTTTGTACAAGAACTCAAAATTTTCAATTTATATGGATGAAAATTATAGTACTTGGTTAAATATATTTAATGTTACCGTTGAGATTGTGATAGATAAAGTGTACTCTAAATCAGCAGTATTTCTTGTTGACTAGATACATCCAGGTACAAGAAACAATCACTCTAGGTTTAATGACACACCAGTACTCGTGTCATCTAACTAGATTATTTATGTCACTTACCGCACACTTATGTGTGAACACATTACACTGGATAAAGGCATGCGTAGAAGATCACAGAATAGCTTTAACTATGGAAGGTTTTGGTATTGCAATCATCTGTTCTTTCGTTTTAGAATGTGAGACGACAATCTCGGAATAGTTATTGTTTAATTGTTATTGCTTGTAAGATATCCAAACAAAGTGTGTATAGTTGTAGAGGTGTTGTGGTCTACTCTTTGTCGGGGAAGTCCTCGGCTTGTGAACATCAAAGTATGAGGTTCGCAGCACTAACGTCCTTTTGCAATACATTAATCTATATTTGCCAGACCTGACCCAGCTGAAGTAAATGGGTACCTGGTAGGTATTATACCTTAAATGCACTACGATTGATGGAGCCAAAGCCGGGGTAATATCCAAAGTCATTTTGAAGCGCATATATTGAAGCTATATCACAATGTAATATACGCTGTTACAGGAACAGAATCTTATTGCAGAATTATGCCTTAAGTTAGTGATTATCCTATACATTCACTACTGTGCATTAATATCATCGAAAATTGGAACATTGATACGATTCAATACAGCCAGCACAAAGTGCCAAATGTTGTCGAGTCTGAATATTGATCCCTTTCACAAAAGTCAGTAAGTGTAATATCAAAAAGAAACTCCAAGTTATTCGTCAGGATAAAACTCCTGCAAAAAAATAGAAATGTCTATTTATGAAGACTTTCTCCGATTACAAACATTTTCTTGGACCCCTGTATGTATTTTACTCATATCCAACATATTGGTGCAAATATGCTCTGTGTGGCTTTTGTGCAAATTGAAAACTTTCAGGCGAAGAAAATGGCGTAACGAAATATGACATTTGAACTTTATCGCGGAAATGATGAGTCTAGGGTATGTGCTCATGTCCCCTTTCATAATGAGATCTGAATGAGATCTGAACGAGAATGAGCAATTAAAGATTACTATAATTCTTGATATGTCTTTATACCTAGCGTTTACAGCAGTTATCAACTTGATATATTCAGCAGCTATACCAAATTCGTTGATGTAGTCTGCAACGTATGAGGCAAATTACCTCTTTTTTGCCTCTAAAGGAAATAATAGGAATTACATTTTATTATTAGTTGAAGGTTGGGATTCTCTTAAATGTATATTTCGAACTGTAGGTGTGACGTGTTGCTTTTACGAAACAGGGTTCATTTTACATTGCAATTGTGATCATGTTGTGATATCAACACAGGAACCACATATTGGCTGACAGTTACTACGAGATATTGCGGGTTTACATTTGTATGTATTTTAGTTTGTAGTCCATGATCATGCGGCTACGTCTTTTACATTTATTTTCCAATGATCTTCGTTAGAACTCATCTTCATTTCCCACATGTTGTTATTAATCTTTCTACATTAATAAAACAGAATCATTGTTACTACCTACAGTAAACACAACTCTAATTATGTTTTAATAAGAATGGACGTTTTGCAAGGTAGATAATGCAGTTCTTAGTAATGGGTTGAATATATGGTTTGAAAGGATATTAATATGAAAGTACATGTATGTTTTGTCAATTTGTCATATATCTCCAATCGGTTTATCATACATGAACGTCAGTGAATAATCTTACACCATTTCCGCTTCAATCGATACATGTAGGTTGTGAGTATATTGTTTTTTTAGTACCTAGTGTTGGTAAGGATTCTACAAAACTCTTTCTGACTTTTCAATAATTGATACATTTTCAATTGTCAAAAGTTTGACATAACGTCCTGTTTATTACGTCACCTCCTATGTACGGGTATATGGAAACATTTTGGTAGCCATTATTTCGATGAAAGGGGGAATCTTGCCACTCGTAGTACAGTATTTAGAAATAGGCAAAATGCTTGTATTTTTAAGATGAAGTAAATTGAAATAGTCATGTTCCTAAATTCTTTCATTTTTTGTTATTATTTGCGTTGTTATTCCCATGCAACCGATACGAGGTACGAAGTGTAAATCTCGAAACAGTAGATTCAAACTAGTTTATTATAATTAAGCCTTGGGGAAAGCTATCATATATATATATATATATACTATTTGTCCCCAACGCACACGTACATAGTATTCACAGTATATACTGTAAGGTCAACAAAATATACTCTAAGGTCAACAAGTTGACTGTTAACTGAAAATGAGAAAAATAACAAATAGTAATCATAATTAAATTAGTCGGGGTTATTTCAAAGTATCCTGTATCCATTTTAATAAAATAATGTCTTGTGTGGAGGTATTTAATTCAATTGATTAAATACATAAATAAGGATTTTATATGCAATTGAATGGAAATGTGTAGTGTGTGAAGGTCAGAGGTTTTGTTTAAAGAAGATCGAAAATGAAGGATTAATGTTTCTATAAAAGTGCCAGTAATTGTAAATATCAATGAAATGAGCCTTGTCGTGTTGAAATGCTTAGATTGCCATAAGCAGATGCAATATATGGAGTTAAACGGTTTAGATTTATCCGTGTATATAGCAATTAAGGTAAAATCATATTTCATTTGTTATACATGTACTTCAGTGATGATAGTAGTTGTCGCATTTTTAAACTTATTTTGCAGGCATAAACCCTTCTCATTCGTAGTATAGAAGAGTATATGAGCTACGAGACTATCGTGACTTCACAGCCTACTGCACCCCTAGACTACTCTTGTTTTAAACAGTCGGAGACTGTCAGCGCCAAGCCTACCTCTGCCAGTCTCCGGCTGTGTAAAATAAGAATAGTCTAGGGGTGCAGTATCCACTGTTCATTTCAGTAAACAAAATCAAAATGATGCCCGCATTTTGTCAAGATGATTAGTAAAATTTTTTCCTGTTATAGTAGCACAGGACATTATTCCATCATCACTTCAATTTTTAGACATGATTGTTTTAGTCTTCATTACATTTTATAACCAAATTCATTTGTTAACATTTGTGTTTTTTAGTGAATTCGTGCAATAATATAAGTTCAGGTTTGTCTTCTTGTGTTTCACTCGCATTTATGTTGCTGCACGTGTAGTAAAAGATTGGCAGTCATGGGATAGATTAACAAGAACACGATCGCAACTGTTTTCGAAAAATAAACTCATTTCAAGAGCAATTTCAATACCCTATTGTATGTCCTAAATAAATCATATTCACACTACGTAATACGTCATTGTCATATTTGCAACTTTCAATAGGTGACGCACACGGCGTTTCAAATTGCCTCAGGCTGATTCTTCGAAAGTAGTTGCTATCGTGATGTAATGTACTCCATGGTATGCTTGTTATAAATGTTATGTTATTTATAAAGTATTCCGTTAAAAAATCTTGTTTTTAAGGATTACAAAAAATTGTTAGTTAAATAATATTGGTAGAGCGATACGTTTACTCAAAATGGTCTGGATTGTGAGTAGGTTGTCATGGATATTTGATATGCTACGACATTGTTAAGGTGCCCATAGAAAGAAGTGATGTGAATAAAAGCGCGTTATACTTGAGTTTAATGCGTGTCAAGTTGGTAACAAAACTCATATAATTACTGCATTTTGTCCACTCTGTACTTACATACTGTGATATGATATACCACATCGTGCTGTACATGTATTTTATTTGGTATTAAAATATAACTATTTATGCAAATAATCTCGATTGTTGTGGTTTGATTATTATTGTATTGACTACTTTACACAGATTAATGTCTTTCACAAACAATTAGAAAATAAATTATTCAAGTTGATTACTTATTTATTGATATGGTTTTACATTCCTTTTTTAGTATTTTGTTTGTATTCGTTTTACCCTGAACAATTAAATCAGTAAAGAAGTTCAACAGATTGGTGATGCAAATTCAAAATTCGTGCTTTCTTAACAACCAAAAAGGGGAAAATTCTGTTGATTGTGAACAATGGACTACTTTTGATTTTCACCTTGAACAATACCTTTGTCGTTAATTGTGTATATATGGGTGAATTGGCGGTGAAATATTGAAAAGCCTAGTTTCAACAAAGGAAGTTCATTTTCATGCCGCCGCTTACGGAAGGTGGTGCCGTTATGTTTTCGGTTCGTCCACCCGACCGCCCGTCCCGTTGTCTCGTTACAAATTGTTTCATTCACCTGTAGTTACGAATAGTTGTATTTCAATAGTCAGAGTGGGTGTTGCATACATTTCTTGTTGTTGGTAGGACAATCCATCATTTTTGTCCTAACTATTTCATGAAATTCCCATCTTATAAATTTGTTTCATTTATAGCATTGACTTTTTTTTTCTTCTCAAGATTCAAGATTCAAGATTCTCAAGATTCAAATGATTTATTTTCATGCAAAACATAATACAAAAAAATTGCAATTTCATTTGCAATTCAATATCAGTATTTTACCCAAAAATATACAATGAAACAAGACAAATGTAACAGTAATGGCACGAAAAAAGAGGAAATAAATAAAAGCAGTGCTTGTTGAAGTATTAGTTCCTCGGAGGCTGTTTTACAATACGTCTTGAAAACAAAGTATATGTATACATAAAAAATCAATA
Organism: Mesocentrotus franciscanus; assembly: GCA_037976565.1. Lineage (NCBI taxonomy): Eukaryota > Metazoa > Echinodermata > Echinoidea > Camarodonta > Strongylocentrotidae > Mesocentrotus > Mesocentrotus franciscanus. Next base: position 23,407,097 of record CP137667.1, read on the forward strand.
AATTAAAAAGTATGTAATAAAAAAGATAGTATTTTGGGAAGAAGAACAAAAACCAAGAAGAAAAAATGGGGGAAATAGAAAAAGGCAAAAACGAAAGAAAGATAGAAATGAGGAAGAAAGAGGGAGTAAGGGATTAAATCACGCATTACAATATAGCCTCTGTATCTGACTGTTTTAAGTAAAATCATGTTCGTACCTAAAAAGCGCACTACAATAATTTATTGTTAATGATAAGTTAAAAAAACAAAACAACCACTCCACCCCATAACAATAAGACATATGGACAAAATGTGGTACGTAATGGAAAATCATCCCATTATGTTGAACGTCGCATTTCTGGATGTGGACATGGAATATATAATATTCTTTTCTTAAATCGCATGATCACTTTTAAATGCTCTTTCACATCTTTTTGAAAGTAGAGCAATGAATAAGAAAACACAACGGCTTTCCATTAGGTGCTTTCTCACAAAACATTCACGCTCTTTAGTTTCGTGTTTACATTTTACACCTATCTGTTCTTACAATTGTATCCTTGTGGCTGACCTCGGTTGACCTTGGTATTTGTTGCTAACCCGCAGCGGGTCCTAAGTTCTAGTCCCGAAAATTCTGCAGCCAGTGAGAAAAAAACCCTCAGATTTTTTTTTCATTTGGCGACGAAGAGGAGGGGGGCGATAAGCCGAACACAAATTTATTTAAGTATCTGTATATGCTTTCTTAGGGTATGCCCGAATGTTTTGTGTAGGGAGGGGGAGGGGCTTGCCTCCCTCCTTGATGAATAAATGGCAAAGTTCTGTAGAAATCTGAAAACAATAATATTCAAATAAAATTTGAAAATTCATAAATCATCAGCCTTCGAATGTTGATAAGATTTGCGCTATCAAGATAAATATGGTTGTAGAAATCATATTTAACTGAAATAGCTTCATTGCAATTATTTGATAGAGTGTCTAATGCTTAGCTGATCGTAATCATGGTATATTGGTATATTCATGGATTTCAGCAATGCATTTCACACTCTTGAACGTTGATCGAACTATCCGTAAATTGGAATATTATTTATTGAGGCGTATTGCAATTCAATGGTTTATAAATTAATGAACGAACAGAAAGCAGTATGTGTATTATGATTTTAATTTAATCAATATTTTTGTCTGTAGAATGCGGGGTAATACGTGGTTCAATCCCTTGCCTGGCGTTATATGGTTATATGATATTATTTTTTTGTTTACCAAATGCATTACACTCTATATTATTCGCTGATGACACTGTATTTTGTTCCAACTTAGATCAATTACATAAATTATCTAAATGTAATACCTTCAAATGTATGAAGGTAACCATATTTGTCACCTTTTTTTATTATTATTATTATTATTATTATTTATTTGACCATTCATAAAAAAGCACAAATACAATACATCATGGCAAGAGACAAGTACATAATAAGAATAATCAAACACATGCAAAGAGATATGGGAGCAGCAAGTGGATCAGGGTGCACAAAAGTGAAGTTCAACACTGTTGCCCGGAGGCATGTACCCCCACACATGCTACTCCCAGTACATAATTAAAAATTCTTTACATAAAATATTGCACAAGATAAAGAGGGGGAAATAAAAATAAAAATTACTATAAAAAAATAAGATGGATTAAAAATTGAATATCGGAAAGTTAATTTAAAAGTAAATTTAAAAAAGTGCTACAATGTACAAAAGATTTATACATGTATCTCCCCAACCCTGAACATTCAGCACGAATATAATCTTAGTACCATTATTACATGAGTTGCATGAAATGTACATAGCCATTCAAAAATATAAATAGAATAATATTAAATGATATTTGAGTATGGCTGGCAATATAGGCATCATCCTGATCAAGATTCAATAGGGCAGGCATGCAAGCTATTAAAATATATATATATTAATACAGTATGAATTTTGATAAGCAAAGTACAAGTAGGCTTCCAAAATAGGCATTATGAACAGAAATGGTATAAATGATATTGCAAGAAGAAAAATGTATATATCATTATTGAAAATGAATCTGGAAAGATTGGAACAAAAATGGGGTTCATCTTAAAATAACCTATAGAAAAAAGAATCAACACAACATGGATATCCAATTAAAAAAGAAATTATCCAATGGACAAGTCCATGATAAATAATGTATGCATATAGATATAGATATAACTTTCAGTGATCAAGATGTGAGTTAGCAGGAGGGGTAGAGAAAAACTAGAGAAAGAGAGGCAGAAGGAAATCAAGTTAAGAAAAAATGAGAGAGAGGAGAAAGAGAGACAGAGAGAGAGAGGGGGAAAGGAGAAGGAACAGAAAATGATCACTATACAAATATACTGGATAAATTATGATAAATTACAAGATAAAAACTTACAAACAGGAAATAGTTTCACAGCCACATACATGTACATGTACTCAACATAAATGTTATTATATACGCCTGACAGGCAATGGAATTCAGGAGAGAAATACAAGATAGGAGCAAAGTGAAAGAACAGAAGGAGTGGGAAAGAGAGAATTAAGAGAGAGAAAGAGAGAGAACAGAGGAAATGGGTAAAGAGGGAAGGCTCTGCTAAGACATAATTCTTGTATCATAACCAAGAGAGTAAAATCATGCAGTGTAATTAAGTAAATGGGGTAGAGCAGACAAGAGAAGACAACAGATCCAATATAACCTAATCAGGAAACAAGATTGCACTCTTCAGGGACCTTAGGAAAGTAGAAGGAGAGAGAACTGCAATGTCCTTGAAGAAAGATGTCGAAAAGAAAGAACCTCTAGACGACGTGGATTGATGAGTATGTTCTCCTGAAGGGATTGATAGTCACATAAGCCTGAAAGACACTTATAAGCAAATGAACATAACAAGTAGTCCCTACGAGAAGAGAGAGAAGACCAGTCAAGTGCCAGAAGTCTTTCATCGTACGGCATCTCACCACGCCTCTGCTTCAGCGCCAAGCGAGTCGCCGTACGCTGAATTTTCTCGATTTGTTTAATTTGGGTTTGGGTCATCGGGTGCCAGGCCGGAACACCATATTCAAGGATTGGCAAGATGAGAGCTTTATACATTGAGAATATGGCACTAGGAGAAGCACCACGTGCAACTACTCGGATAAAACCAAGTAGACGGTTGGCCCTAGAAACAATATAATCAATATGTGACTTCCAAGACAAGTCTGAGCTAACTGTTATGCCTAAGTATTGAAAAGAAGGTACAGAAGATATACATGTGTTTCCTAAAAGGTATTGGGGAGTTTGGGTCCTCTTCTTCCTGGTTATATGCATGACTTTGGTCTTGTTTGGGTTAAAAGACATACCATTGCTGGTAGTCCACTGTATCAAGGTGTCCAAGTCTTTTTGAAGTAGGATTTGGTCAGCATCAGAAGAGATTACACGGAATAACAAGAGATCATCTGCAAAGAGAACAACTTCAGAAAAAAGAGAAATAGAAATATCATTAATAAAGAGGTTAAAGAGCTTGGGCCCCAGCACACTCCCTTGTGGAATTCCAGAAGGAACATGAATCCAAGGAGAAGTGGAACCCTGAAAGAGAACAGACTGATAGCGGTTAGAAAGGAAAGAGCGAAGCCACCTCCACAGGTTGCCCTGAATATTGAACTGAGAAGATAGTTTGGCAAGAAGGGCATTGTGAGGCATTTTGTCGAATGCTTTCGACATGTCCAGAAACACTGCGTCAATTCGCGGTGGAGACCGCTTATCTAAGACAGTCGCCCACCTATGGATCACATTCACAAGCTGAGTTACGCAGCTCCTCTTTCTGGTAAACCCATGCTGGTACCTGTTAAGGAGACCATATGATTCGACATGATTATCAATTGCCTTCACAATAATTTTCTCAAGTACTCTGCACAACACAGATGTTAATGCAACTGGTCGGTAATTGGCAATGGAGGATGATTCACCAGTCTTAAACACGGGGGTAATATGGGCCCGTTTCCAAGAGGACGGGACAGTTCCACTGTGAAGAGATGCATTAAACAATATTGTGAGAGGGTGTGAAATTTCAAGAGCAATGTGACTGAGTACACTGGGTAATAAGCCATCTGGTCCTGGGGGTTTGTTCTTGGATAGGCCAAGAAGAGCAGAATATATGTCAAAGGTAGAGACGGACAGGTCAAAGAGAGGAGGGATTGGCAAAGAGCAGGAAGAAGGAGCATCAGGAAGAGGAAAAGAAGGACCAAAGACAGATGAGAAAAAAGAGCTGAATGCATTAGCAATATCACAAGGTTTACATACATTCACATCATTGAACTTAAATTTAAGAGGTGGTGCTGCATGCTTCCGATTACGTACAAATGACCAGAATTTACGCCTATTATCTTTACAAGCAAAGAGAGAGTTTACATAGGTCCAGTAGGATTTTCTAAATTCTTTCTTTACCTTATTTCTAATAGCTTTGTAAGCAACCCAATCATCATGTTTCTTTGACCTTCTAGCCATTCTAAATAATGTATGTTTCTGTACTATGAGCTTCTTTAGTTCAACTGAGATCCAGGGGGAACATTTAGATTTCTTTTTCAAAGTTCGAGGTATAGCGTCTTTAACAGCAGCATGAAATAAGTCAAGAAATAGTTCGTAACTTTCTTCAATGTTTGACGGATCTAAAAGTGAGTTCCAGGGTATAAGATGTAACATACGTCGAAGATGATCAAAGTCTGCCCGTTTCAAATGAAGAAATGACCGTAGGACTGAAGGCGTGGGGGCAGGCTTCGATGAACGAAAACAACGTGAACAGCGAGATGGTCCGACTGAACAGGGTTGGACATGGTTTCGACATATGCCAAGGCATCATCACGCGTGGTAAACACAAGATCAATAATAGAACCAGTATAAATGTCATTAGGGGATGATGGGCGCGTAGGAGAAGTAACCATCTGAACGAAGCCATACTCTCCCATGGTGTCCAAGCAACGTTTACGATGAGATGAGGTACTGTTGGTAGACATGTCAACATTGAAGTCTCCCATCAACAAGCATCCACCAAACATGTCCAGATGAACAGCATCAATTTCTGACTGTAAGTCATTCCAGAATGAAACAGAGCTGCTAGGTGGACGATAAAGAGCGCCAACAAGCCATGTGTCTGATCCAAAGCTGATAGATGCCCACAAGAGCTCAATCCTATGACTGCCATTAGTCCCAATGATATCAGGGTCGATCAAAATAGGATTCAATCCCTGAAGAGCTGCGATCAAAACACCACCACCTCGGCGGCTGCCAGGGCGATCATAGCGTAAAATCACATAATCATCAGGAATCCCAAGAGTAGAGTTGACAACACTACTGTCCAGCCATGTCTCGGTGATACAGATGATATCAGGCTTGGAAGTATTAAAAAACACCTCCAGATCTAGAATTTTGCTTCTCAGGCTTCTCGCATTAATAAGGCAACAGGACATACCTTGAGAGCGACAATTCTGTTTAACATTGTTCCGTGTATCACAGGCACTAGTAGTAGATCTAGTAGTGTTTTGAATAGGTCCTGGATTAAATTCTATATCACCAGCAGTATATAACAAAGCACGGAATGTTGAATAACTATTTGAATATAGTATGGAATCGGCTTACCAGCTGGTCTGAAATGTTTATTGGAGGTCAAACGAGTTCCGTTCCAGTTCATCAGTGAAACAGCAACGCTGTGGGTATCACCAAAAATAATGTGCACTGCCCCAGCGAAGACGATGAAGAATACAAGAAGTTTCAGTGGGAACATGATTGTTCTCGCAACCATTTTCATAGATGAAATGAACACGAATCAATCCAAAGAGTCGTCAAAACAAGTGTAATGATAATTACCATATGCCTATACAGGATTACCCAGAGTCAGTGCTGGTCAGTACTACATGTAGATCCAACACAAACATGTAGCTGTGGGGCTGAAGTCAAACTGATGATTCATCCAGGTGAAAATCTACCAGCAGCTTTCCTCAAATATGTTACTTAACATTGAACTTCTTCCATAAACAGATCAAAATAACATCCGCAGGATCCACATGGAGATAATGAAGTTCATTAAAGATGATCTTTCTGTCCAAATGTGTATCAACAACCACTCTTCTTAATGAGATCGAGAGAAGGCGGATACGTATTACCTAATTAAATATATACATTTGTTTGCAGACACAGACCCTGATTCGCAATGCGAAATAGGGTGTCTGGACTATAGAGACTGCACAGTCTATGGCACGTCATAGGCTCTGCACTATTCCTTCCCATGAAACAACCATAGACTGACATGGTTGGGCTAGGCTCACGGATTTTTAAAAGTGTTTAAGTTTAAAAATAGAGTATACAGTGGCAGACTATATTACAATAGGCCCTCGGTTAAGGAGCAGGACAAAGGGTGAAAGAGTACATATTCATATCAAAGACTACACATACGAACAATGAAATCAAACTCACATTCTTAACCAACATAGTTTCTTTGTATGTTTGTCTGATTTTATTTCTGCATTTTTCAACATAATAGAATATAATAGAATATAAAAAAAGTAAAATACAAACAAGTAAATAAGTATACCAAAAAAAAAAAAAAAAATAGTTAACAAATCATTTCAAAATCAAATAATGCAGGAGACCGCCATCTTAAGCTACAGCTTGAAACGATGGCGGCCTCAAGAAAGGAATCTATCTGGGCGACCAAACCTATAACATATATAATCATAAATAAATAAGTTACAACAGCCATGTAATGAAGGATTTCATTTTTTCGGGACAGGAATTGCATTACGTGTAAATGAGTATATTTTGTAAGTGCATGTCTGTTTTGAAGCGTTTTATTTATGTTCTTATTAATTATGTGCATGTGGAAGTGTATGTGCGAGTGTTTGGATCGCTTATTAGATGATGACTTGTATGCTGTTAATAATTTACGCTTCATGGCACCCTTGAAAAAATATATCGTAGTGCATGATTTAATAGTAGTTGGTAGACTACTATAGTATAATCTGTGTACTATAATACAACAACTACTTAAGCCATGTTACCTAGACACTAAGAAATAAAGGTACAATTCTGCTACAATAGCAGCACCCTCTGCCGAATACGCGTAGATGGATGCGAATCTGCGCCCCAATTGCATCCTTATTTCTTAGTGTGTATATGTTGAATGATGCATCTTCAAGAGTACTAATTACCTGAACAACAACAAACTATGTATACAATTAGGTATAATACCTAATACGAATACGATATCTAATTGTTTGACTTATAACATTATTATTCACGGCTGACAAATGAGGAAACGACAAACCGTTCGAATTATGCATTTTTCGTTGCTTTTATTTAACATTGGATTCTGTCATTTGTACATGTATCATTTTACCATGGCGGTACATGAATTCACGCCAATTATTATAATTGCATTACACACATATTTGAGTATCCAACCCAATTACAGAACTAGTGCTGGAATCTAAGCTGTAATCTGCACCCCATACATAAACCTTAAAATCAAATATGTGAAATCCAATCGTGTAGCCAGAGAAGGGTTAAACCACGGCTAGAAACCCTTCTCGTAAACGAATGTCCCCTCTGCATTGCCACGAGCACCCCTTGCTAGCCGTCAGGAATGCCCGATCAGACGGGGAAGATTTGTATGTAACCCGGATGCACCACCCGTTCCCAGCTCTCATCAACGATTCCAGCCAAAGTGCATCACACACAAATTTGAGTATCCAACCCGATTACAGAACTAGTGCTGGAATCAATGCTGGAAAATGAGGAAATTTGCACCCCATACATAACCTGATATCCAAGCGTTTAGCCATCAGGAATACCGCCCGATCAAACGGGGAAAATTTTAAGTAACCAGGGTGCACCACCTATTCCAAGCTCTCATCAACGATTCCAGCAAAAGTGTTCCCAACCGGGCTCCATCACTTCCCTCCAGGTATACCTCCCCGCATGTAAAATCGAGCGAGGCTCCTGGAATTACTTGTCTTACGAATGGTAATATAATTTCTTGCTATTATATGTAAGTGTGATGAAGGCCCAAATTGATAAATTCCGTCCAGGTCGGCGATTTATATGTCAAACAGTGATTTTATTCATATAGCATGCACCAATTGCAATTACACATGTCACAACGCAAATTATACGCGCTGCGCGTATTTAGACACCCCCTCCCCCCGAGGCCACTCCGTGACCCCCTTTCGGATGAGGTGAGGGCGAAAACTCGATTTTCAGACCCCTGATCTGAAAAAAAAACATGACCGGGACAAAATTCCTCGGCTCACGGCCCAGGACTGCGGAGCCAACCGCAGATATTTGTGCGACTAAGCAATTTGCTCCAGATCCGAGTAAACTTTTAATTTATTATGGCATTACCGGGCATGTCCCTTGGGAATACAATTATCCTGTCATTCATTAACACAATCACTGAATACTTTCAAACCCACTGTTTACAGCGGAAAGTCGGTATAACACCATTAAAATTACCTTGCTACAGCAGAAATGCCGGTATATATACCCAAATTAACAACAAACAACAAAATATGGTATAACGAGCTGGGACCAGGAATGTTATTCGCTATATTAACGACATTGTTATATATCAAATCTCCTTTAACTGAAATTCCACTGTACCCTATTCGATTGCTTGACCTACAAGCATTTATAACAATCTCCATGCATAATTGCATTCGTATCTGTGAGACAACACAAATATCGTGTCAATCATAACTTATTCCTTAAACCAACAAAACCATTATTACAGAATCTTATTGCTTCTAAGTCAACCTAATGCTACACAGGCGGTGATATTGGGGATGGTGGGTGGGTATTTTTGATTGTCCAAATCAACAGGTCTTGCCTCTGCCAAAAGCCACGAGAGAATGACACAATTTCTACGTGCACGTACGTACGCGCTCTCACAATCGCGTGTTATGCGTTTCGTGTGCAAAAGGGAGCGCATTCGGAAACGCGCCACAAAAGCGCGCATTGTCTAAAGGCGCCAAATCCTTGACAACAATGTAAACAAGCTTATTGTTGCGTCACCTTGACCAGCAAAACCTATACACAAATGGAATTGCTTACCAGCCGTGTATAAATATGTTTGAAAGCGTTTTTGGTAACTCTTTAAAATTTCATATATCTGATACTGCCTAATGTGCCACTTAATATAAGTTTCCGAAACCCCCTTTATATTAAAAACTGACACCCCATGCACTTAAATTTTTCAGAGAGATAAATTTGGTTTCATTTTCATTTTCGTAGCGCAAGAGAGAATCTAACGAGTGTTTCAGCCACTGTTCGTTGTGCCAAAACATTCCGCCACTGAAAACTAATATTACTTCCTCATCACTTTTTATCTGCAGATATTCTGGTAAGTTGCACGTTGGTTCATTATACAAACGTCATCGGTTTGAATATACAGGAAGATGCAATCCGTTAATGACAATATGACTTCTTGTCTTCAAATATTTCTCCTCCTCACCTTCATCGTTTCTAAGACATACGAGATGAGCGTGTCTACTAGTATTTGTAACCCAGAAGTCCTACCAGTCGTTGGAGAGGATATCACCTTAGCCTGCACCTATACCCCTTCATCGAAACAACGCCTACTCTCTTGGCAAGACGGGAACGGCTATATCCTGGCTACCGATACATGTCAAGGAGTGGGATGCAGACACGATCAAAATGTTCCAGATATGTCCAAATACAGTTTGAGGGCAGATTCTTCCAGCGGAAACCTGACTATTAGAGATTTAACGGTGGATGACATCGGTAGATATCAGTGCAAAGTACTCATCACTCCTTCTAATACAGTTGTAAATGGAATGGATCTGAACGTACTGTTATCAGGTTGGATATCTTCCGTTTGTCCTATATTTATTCGTATTCTACTAACATGTACTACAAAAACACTTCTTAATGATTCATAAAATACAAAACGTTCACAAACAATTATATAAAAATAGTGTAAAAATAACTGGGTTTCAATTTGTGTTACTGCACGAAAAGAGACTTATTTCAATATAATCCGGCAAGTTTCATATGCAACTGTAAATAATGCCATTACATGATAAGATTATGATGATTGGTAAAATTTAATACATCTGTGTCTAAGAGATCGTGGTCTTTGGGTCACAGCCCGGTTATTTCGTAGAATGAAAACTGTATTTACTTTGTGTAACTTCAAGCCATTTCTAAGATGCTATCCCTCCCCGACGATCGGTCTAAGAATATATACCAACATGTAGCATTAGTGAGTATGACAACTGGCGAACCCACAACCTTACATGTTCAGTCCAAGACGCTAGACCACATTATCCACTATAATATTCTATGGAAGAACAAGAAGGGACCACCCACCTTTAAAGGACATTGGTTAATGCTTATATATGTATAATAAAGGCAGGTGCAGTGGAGAGAAAGTAATTATGATTCCTTGGTTTCATTTATTTTCATAAATATTCCCAGCTTCGCCCAATAGGCTATTCATTAGTGACGCTAGATCAAATGAATACCTCAACAACGCACTTGTAATAGTGAAAGTTGGGGAGCCGCATGACGTCACATGTGTCTCACAAGGTGCAAGACCTCCTGCAGTATTGGACTGGCGTGTACCAGAAGATATGGCGGTCATTTTGAGAAGTCAGTCGAATGCCGTACAAGGCAACAGCTATGTCTCTCGAAGGATTGCTACAATTAAGCCCTCTACGAATGACCATGGAAATAGTCTCCGCTGTGTGGTATCGCATCCCGAACTACAAACAAGTCATCAACGTTCGGTTAACCTACATGTTCAAGGTTGAACTTTTTTGATATAGGCTTGACAATCTTAGCGTTGTGATCTAAATAAGCATATAGTTTATACAATTTGAAAATGTAACTTATTATTGCAAAACAGATGACAACACCAAACAGAATATATATATTTGAAGAGTACTAAGCTTATTCTGAATAACTCGTTTTCATATAGTTAGCAGTCGTCTGCTCACATAAGCACAGATAGACACAGTAGAAACATTGTTCAACGTTTAGTTTATTGTATCGTATGTTATTCCTTTACACTTTTATTCTTTCCTAAAGTTCCACCGACGAACACGATGCTTATATCATCTGCAGACACAAACATGTCAGGAGAAGGTGTAAGGATGTATTTCGTTTATGAAAACACCTCAACTTCATTCACCTGCGTCAGCATCGGTTCAAGACCACAAATTAACATTTCATGGGATCTTGGCAGCAAGAAAATCCTACCCAAGGACATAACATATATGAATGCTGGGGATGAAAGTTTGTTTGACACGGAAAGTACAATTAAAATACGTCCACAGAAAAATAACCACAAACAATTTCTCCAGTGTTCTGCATCTCTGGAAATCATTGTCATTCATCGAAGGAAAGCAATGTTAATAGTTTATGGTAAGTTTTTTTTTCTTTTTAGAAAACATTACCCCGAGAAAGTATTCTTAAATTACAAAATAAGCACATTGTAACGATATTCATTCACTCCTTTAATTTATAAATCTATTTTTTATGATCTTTCAGGAAAACTACGCTTACAATTTAACCCCTACTTTGATCGGCGGCAATACCACTATATATTTACTAGACGTACCTTGACTAATGACTATATATATAATTTATTTATCTATTGCAACCATGAGTTAGATTTCATACAATTAAAAGGCAGGCATAAAATGGTTCACAATATAGTTATATATGTATATATATATATATATATATACTTTGTACAATAAAATTGTATAAATTGGCACTTTAAATACATACATATGAGAAAATAACATGTGCTGCTCTTTATAAAGGACCTCCCACTGATGCCAGATTACTCTCACCTGCTCGATTCAAAGAAGGTCAACAAACCGAATTAATCTGCATAGCTTATGACGGATACCCAGCCCCGTCCTTTCATTGGTACATTGAATCCAGAACAAAGACCAATGACTCGTCTCTCCAGGCATCAGAACATGTAGGGGAACTTTTTGACGCTCAAAGTACCTTAACCTTCACACCAAGGCGGAGTGATCACGGAAAACGTATTCTCTGTGAAGCTATTTTACCTACATCATCAACTTGTTGGTCAAAGAATACTAGCATGATTCTTAACATTTCATGTGAGTACAATACTGTATCGGTACTTCAGAATAGAAGTATGATTTCATTATACCAGTTTATCAGTTTACATCAATATTAATACTTGCGAACAAAGATATATCTTATATTGACAAAGAGAAGGTTATCTCCGCTTGTAAAAATCAGCATAGTTGTAAATGTCTTCCATCGATGCTTTACAATACCTCCAACATATCATATTGCCCCCTCTTTCATCTATCGCACACACATATATATATACATGGAATAAGACTCACACACCCACACTAACCTCTCTTTCTATCTTTTTCCCTTTCAACGCCTTTCCAATCGAGATTCACCCAATTTTGACAACTTGACATGTGTTCTTAGATAACTTAATTATTATTATTATTATTAATTTTCTGTTTGCATATGTTTCTGCATTTATTGATAGATGAAATACAAAACATTCAATAAACAATAATAGTATATAATATAATTCATTTACATAAAGAGTGACAACTGAAATACACACACACAAAGATGCATATATATATATATATATAATCAAATAAATCATTGTCTCTTCTTCTTCTTCTAAAGATTATTTTTCTAATTTCATATTGTAGTATACCACTACAATTGTTTATAAATATGAGAAATCCACTGATATGAATTGATCATATGGTGTCATCAAAGTAAATCTTTAATTCAAAATATTTGGACGATATAAAGTTTTGTTCGTGAAACGGTCTCTAAGACGTCTTTCAAATGAAGTTTAACCAAAATAATAATATATTTTTTAAAATGTACCTGCCCCATTCTGTTTGTGTTACACTATCTGTTTCTTACAATTTTCATTTCTCGGACACAGACAAGCCCAAGGTATACCTTTTCCTGCGACGCGTTATAAACGATAAACGACACATCACTTTAATACTGAAGTGTACTTCAGACGCCAATCCTCCTGCAGACAATTTAATCTGGTACTGTGATTATACTACGTTATTTAACAACACCAGGAATGTAGTCATACATAACACGATACAGGAAAGTGAAACGCTGACTACCAGTACGATGACAATTCTAGCTCTCCAGCAAGAAAGCCCATGTAATTACAAATGTTTCGCATTAACAAGAGCCGGATCCGGCGAGGCGGCCTTCAACTCCTCATTTACCAGTCACATAAGTGAGTAGATTTGGTCATACCCTGCTTTGCCTATATATATATATATATTTGTGATTTGTTGTTGTTAACAATTCGGAGTAAATTATCAAACCGGGTTGTTCCTGTTGAGAAAGAAAGTGATGGTTCTGAAACGTTCTACATCGCCGAGGTTATGAGAGAGGCGTTTTTCCCCTTTAATTCAAGAATTGTTTGTTTTGTTGTATTCGCAACTAATATTTGGACTCAACCAACACACTCGAATGGACGCAATGAAGCAAATTGTTTTATGGATGTAGCATGTCCTAAAATTGAAGTAAATTTGAAGCGCATTTGGAACAAAACTGTGTTTTTTCTTGTATTATGGCCATAGTTCTTTCACTTTCTCCATATGAAATTTATCTTTTTTAAAATGTATAAATAAATGATTGAATGAATACAAAAAATAATAAAACAAAGTAGGTAGGTTAATGAGTTTATTACGAATTGAAAAACTAAAGGTCTTCTACAATGTAACACAAATATTTCAACGAAAGGGTTTAAGGGTTTTAATGCGGAAATATCTTACATTTTTGCATTAGAACGATGCACTGATGTGCAAAGTAAATAAAAGCTTTGTTTTATAAATGATATTTCAGAATGTCTAGGTACTTTCATATGTTTAATGTATTTACCTTGTTAGGCGCCTTGAGCATCTTTCGGTTGGATATGTGCGCATTATAAATTTAGTTATTATTAGTATTAAGATATCCCGTTCATACCCGACACCTTCCAAATCCAATCATATAAGCTAATTTGAAAGAAAAGGTATCTGAGCAGTTGGTGAATGATATTTGACTACACTCGGAAACTACTCTTGTGTTTTCCTTTACCGGTTATTGCAGCAATACCAGATTCATCTTTTTGTTCCATAGTCGTCAAAAAATGAAATCTTCAACTCTCGACGTTAATTAAGAATTAACATTGCATGGCGGGTTTCAGCATATTTTAGCACAATAAGCTGAAATTGTATGTCCAGTTTTAAAGCCGGGGAGGGGTTGAGAGGAAATTGCATAACAGCACCCTCTATCATGATATCAGAACGACATTATTTCGGTACGTAAGCTAATCTTTTATTACAAAAGTTGCATCCGAATTTTTACATAATATAAGGGACGGTGTTTATAACTAGAAAAATAAGAATATATAATTTTCAATTCGTAGAAGCAGTTCTACGTAAAAGTGAACGTACATTTTTCATTTTATCATTCATTTTCTTTGATGTCTGTCATACTCTTAGCTATTAGGGATTTTCCTCGAATGACTGTTGATCGAAAGTACGCGACCTCATCATCTATCTTTGTTACATGGCAACGTGGTTTGGATCGAGGGTTGAGGCAGTCTGTCACTTTGGAATTTTGTACAAATGACACTCAAGGAGGGGAGGAGGAGTGTACTCGTGTCACCGATTTGGAGGATTCATCCTTTAACCTGACAG
>CP137667.1:23422322-23725568 GCA_037976565.1 Mesocentrotus franciscanus
AACAGGAGCTTCAACAACTCGTAAGTCTCTAAATACACATATTTTCTATATAAGCTTGCATTATACATTCCTCTTAACTATAGGTACTTTGGCATTTTTGCCAATCTCAATGCAAACGCTTCTATTTATATATTTGTTGTTGCTACTTTGGGATTCCTGATGCCGACAAATGTAATTACCACACAAACCCATCTCCATTCCTTGCTACTAAAAGCGTTCTTCTTTGTGAGGTACATTAACCGTTGTCAATGCATATCTGTGTATTTTTGTTCTTCTGAACAAATCTCCATCCGGCGTTTTTGCGATTCAAACAGCTTAATCAATATGAAAGCTATCTTTATTTTTGTCTGGTTTAGGGCATTCTAAGTTAATTATTTTTCGAAAGTTCATAGATTTCCCTATATATCAATTTTTCCAAAGTACAGTTTTTATTGGAAACACCACATTCTCGTCATCGAAAATATATTTTCTTTTGTCCCCATTAACTACACATTATATCTTACTCGTTACTCTAAGAAACATATTCGTCTTCCTATCTAATGCATATAGGGAAGTGTATTCTACTTGCTCACTTACAGAGAATGTGTCAAAATAGGACCACAAAAGTAGAATTATTGTTCACTTATATTCTCTCGTAAATGTGATGATCAGTCATAGGCTATAGATTCAGCTCTAGGTGTTTATTTATTTGTTAATGCTGCATACAATGGTAATGGTCGGCCAAAGGGTAAAACAAAGGATGGAGCCCATAGCAGCGTTGCACCATAATCATAGTGTCCTTTTCACTCTCATCCACTTCACTCTATACCATACTTAATACTTTAAGTGTAAGCGATTAGTAAACCAGAAGAAACAAACAGCTTTTCAATTGATGAAAGAAATTGTTAATAGTTATCTATTACTATTTCTTTCCTTTCAAATAGAACCATTGCCAACTACAACCTGGTGAGGTGAAAAACCACTCATGAAGCGTCATTGACCACCACATTCTCGTCATCGAAAATATATTTTCTTTTGTCCCCATTAACTACACATTCTATCTTACTCGTAACTCTAAAAACATATTCGTCTTCCTAACTAATGCATATGGGGAAGTGTATTCTATTTGCTCACCTAATACAGAGAATGTGTCAAAATGGGACCACAAAAAGTAGAATTATTGTTCACTTATATTCTCTCGTAAATGTGGTGATCAGTCATAGGCCTACATATTCAGTTCTAGGTGTTTATTTATTTGTTAATGATGCATATATGGGTAATGGTCGGCCAAAGGGTAAAACAAGGGATGAAGCCTATAGCAGCGTTGCACCAAATCAAAGTGTCCCTTTAACTCTCATCCACTTCACTCTATACCATACTTAATACTTTAAGTGTAAGCGATTAGTAAACCAGAAGAAACAAACAGCTTTTCAATTTATGAAAGACATTTTTCAGAGTTATTTATAACCATTTCTTTCATTTAAAATCGAACCTACAGATTTTACCAGCTTGTGAGGTGAAAAACCACTCATGAAGCGTCATTGAATTATAGCTCTGTTTCTTTTTCTTCTCCATGCTTCCTTGTTTGGGTCTTATACACCTTTAACCCGAGAGCTATGGTAAGGGACTAGAAATGAGCAAGTAACAGAAATAGTTCATGTTCAGCTTTACGTATGTGCTGGGATGGGTGGGTGAAAATGAATACACATTTGTGTTTGGGTAATTTCACATGTGTGTGGGTCTGGATTTGATAATCCTCCTACATGGCTTCATAAAATGTTATTTGTAACACGGCATATATAGTCATGTCAAAGAAACATTGATACATAAACCATGGATAAAACTAAAATTTACCATTAAACAATCTCCTACAACATTGTTTCTAAAACTAATATCCACAACATTCTAGTCATGGTATTGGTTTGTCCTAGACTTACGAATTGAGAACAGCCGTCAACTGAAAGTGGCCCTCCTTTCATGACAATCGCACTTGGGTGATTGCCTCTGCTGGCTTCATCCTGCTCATTATACTGGGTTTGTGGTACTTCTATGGATGTGCTGTTTGAAACGAAAGAAGGGTATGTCGTAAAGCAGCTTGCCTCCTGCATTCACCTCTAACAAACCAAAACATACACATATCATATATATTCCCCTTTTCATATTTAAAGTATCTTCTCTAGGCATCAATCTTCAAATTTCTCTTCACATTTTCTTTTCATTTCATCAACTCTGTTGGTTCTTTTTTTTACTCTCTCTCTCTCTCTTTCGGCTTTATTTCTCGCTCTGTTACTTCTACTGCCAATAGGTGGCGTTAATTCACTCACTGAGAATTTGATTTTATTTCTTTGATTTCTTAGTACATACACTGTTTGCTTTTCTTTCGTTTTTGCTGCTTTTCTTTCTTTCCCTTTCTGTCTTTCCGTACGGCATTTATCTTTAGGTTGTTTTAACATTTTTATTTTATTTCTCGCTGCTCATAAAATGGGCACTCGAGTAATCATATGTTACCCTAACATGTTCACTTCCTCTTACCAACCATTTTTACCTATGTAATCTCCATTTCGCTATCCTTATATCTCGTACATTTTGCTTGTAGGCTTATTAGCATTAATAATGACAAATAACAGTTTTAATACTGAGACATGAATTACGGGTTTAAGAAAACGATTGAGGATACGAATTTCTAATTATTATGGGTCCATACAGGAGAAGAAAACAATAGATGGTTATAATGATCAACATAAGAGCAAAGGTTAACCGCCAGTTAGAGGAATATGATGTAATATATTTTAAATGTTGTTTCTAATTACATGAAAAGACAAAATAAACAAACATCTTTCCTTGCAGGCTCCAATCCTTTTTTTATTCTTCTTCATGTATTTGACGTTAATTTATGTATTGGCAAGTTTTAAATTTAAACATATCAATTCATTGATCTGTCATTAGTTAACATGGATAATATTTTTTTTTAAATATGAACACAGTCAAGTATTCTTATCACAGTTTAAACTTTAACAGGAAGTACCTATGCAATAGTCTGTACATTCGTGGAAATGATTTTGTTTACATTTAATTTCATTCTGTGCACTCCAAGCAGACAATGAAAACGAAACTCAACCAGGAGGCCAAATGGTAAGTCTATCATTTTGCGTTAATTATCAATATAATATAAATATAACAAAAAAATGTGTACTAAAGATAAATCCAAATAGCATTACTTAATTAACCATTGTTTTCTTTGGCAGATCGGGTATTCGGAAAAACCTCAGCTGTGGCAGGTGGAAACAACTATCTCCAAAAATTCAGCATTAACAAAAATTTCATAAATGTTTCTGACCCAGTTAAATCATAGCTAATCTCACAAATTTAATTAGTAGAGTTTGCGCCTGGAAGATAAAGAAGTTAGATAGTGATTTTTGTGTGCTTTTAATCCAAATTTGACCGAAATTGACGATCAGTTGCTGAACTACTTTGAAAAAGTAGGTATGCTAAAATGCACTATAACGTGCGTTTTGAAGGAAAAAATGAAATGAAGAAGAAAAAATACCGCCCGGTCACTCTGCTCCCATGCTTCACTGTACACTTATTCAAACTTGGTTACCAATCTCAGATTCAGTCCATTAAATATGATTTTCACGTTACGAAAAAGCGAGGAAATCTTGGTGGTAGTTGTGAACTGACAATATTTTAAAGGTTGGGGCGAAATCTTGTTGTTCGCCCCTGGCGCTATAATCCCTATACCTAACCCGCCCCCCTGTGTTTTAGGTAGTATAAATTATCTGCCTCTTTGGATTACACGCTACTGGATGTTATACCCGCTATAGATATTCAATCATTCCTGTCATATCATTTTTTGTTTATATTGTATACTCACATATACATAAAAGACTCAGACACCGAATAAAGGAACAATATATAAGATGCAATTAGCCATTGATACATACTCTGAGTAATGAAATGATATTTATGACATTTTGAAATTCACTTTAGGCATTTTGCTTGAAAATATTTGTTTAGATGGACCAGGGAGTCTATGCCGAAATAGCAGAGAGGACCCGCCTCACCCCTCCAAATCCGCTACAAGCTACTACATGGACATGGAGCCTATTCCTCGCATCGACAATGACGACTACGTCAGCCCTAGTGTTACTCGAAAGTGTTATGGGGCTGTGAATGTGAATAGTGACATGACAGATGAAAATGCGGTGCAAAACGACACAGACAATGATTATGTCAGTCCTAGTTGTATTCCAAAGGAATTTGAGGCTGTGTATGTGAATAAAGACATGGCAGATGAAAATGCAGTGCAACGACCCAGACAATCAAGATTATGTTAGTCCTAGTTTTAGTCGAAAGAGTTCTGGGGCTGTGGATGTGAATACAGCCAAAAGGCGCCTAAAAACAAACCCCAGGATCCTCAATATATCAATACCCTTCCCACAGCACAAGAAGATGATGATAAAACAACCCCTACATATATGGAAATGAAACCTATACCACCTATGCGGTCTATGTTTCATGGTATTTTCCCCACGATAAAGAAGAGTGACACACTGGGTAAATCTAAAGTTATGTAGGCTAACACATGAACAATGCAAAATCAGAATTAATACAAAGATCCCGCTTAATTATCAATATCGCTTCCTTTCTCAGAAAAAGGATACCTCCATCGTCACAGCATTGTGTGGATAAAGGTTGGTAAAGGTCTGCATATATATAGGAGTTTGATTATGTTGTGTAAATGGAAAAAAATATATTCTTAGATAATTTCATAAGTGAACATAATTATCAAGAACATCAAGAACCAAAAAAACATAATTATAGAATAGCTGATACCAAACATTCTTTTGAAAGAGTACGAATAGGCTCTATATACATGGTATATTATTCATGTTATTTTCTGTAAAACACTATTGTCATGATTGTATCGAATACTATCACACCTCTAAATCTACTGAATAAACGAGTGAACGAGTATAATACACGTCATACTTAAATAGTCATATAAAATGAATAGTAAGAGAATGTCGCACATTTTGTATTTACATTGATATTCTATATGTATAATCAATGTGCACGCGTATGGAAACAAAAACATAAGGTAATGACAAAATGGTTGTTCACTAAATAGGTATTAACCCTCTTTATATTCGGTTCCATCATCACATTGTAAACAATTCCACATTTTATTTTAGACACATATTGCTAGACATGTAAATGCATGTAGACATCCTTTAAAAAGTCGAATCATTGACATAGGACCATGAGCTTTTGCAAAATTTTCACAAGTGATTCCTTGTTCTGTTTATCGTCACAGTTTTACCTAAATGTATTGTATAATTCAAATGATTTTATTTCTCATGCAAATGAGAATACAATGAATATGTACATTACAGACAAATAAACAATGACACGACAAATATAATACAAATATCACAAGAAAAGAGGAACTAACTAGAAGCAGAGCTTGTTAAACTGTATATCCATTTAAATGCAAATAAATATATGTATATTTATTACGTGAACATCTGATTATATTTATTTCCTGGTTTATAACGAGACAAAATATATTAACTGATGTAAAAAAAAAAATGTAAATATTGAATTATACCTAATATCATATTTTATTAGGATTTTTATGAAATGGTATTGTTACTATAATTTCGAATTATCATTTGTGATATTCAGATGAATTAAAAAATGGTGTATGATAAATGTTGTTTGTTGTTTATCATATAAATTAGTCTTTGTTAGTATTCGCTACATCGAAACAAATGTTATGCAAACACATGAATTACAAATTATCATCACTTATATGATAAAATTATTGCATCCGAAGCATATTTTATCACCAAAATAATCATGCAAATTCTTGAACCGGATTGTAAGATGTATCACACTATTTTAATTTTATTGCATTGTAAGATACCTACGCGATATTTTATCTTATATGTTATATAATTTCATCTGATTTTGTATTTGAAATGATGCATATAGTTTATTCCTATTTCTCCACTCTCTCTTTCTTTATGATGCTCTCTATTGTAACATATGTAAATCATGAGAATACAAATGACATTGGATTGTCCTTTTTTTTTTATTAGTAGAAATAACATAACATAAGTATTGTTACGTTTTCCCTTTTCTAATTATGTAGGTATATACATGCAATGATAATGATTGCGTCTGTTCCAGTGCCAGAACCTTCCTATTTTTATTATAGGAAGCACAAACCATTTCACATTCTCGGAATGTTGTTAACCATAACAATATATAGAGCCCACGCACTGCTGTAATTTCTAAGAACAAAATGTGATGTTTATGATCTTGAAGGGATAATAAGCTTGATTTTTTGAAGCACCTGAAGTATTTTCCAGTAAAAAAATTGAACCTTTTTCATACCTTAAACATTCTGACTGGGACGAACGCTTCCGTTTGTGGTTAGAAGTCGTATTGTTGGAATACAACCGCTAAACGTAGATGAAATAATAATGTATACATTTCAATAATATTATGTAGAATCACAGTAATGCACTGAATAAAAATTCACAGTTTGAAAAAGCGGTTTTAGAGTCCTATTATATTATTTTGTAATACATTTTTTTCAGATACATGTGTGGTTGCATTCCGAATTATGTTATGGTATTATGGTCTAAATTACATTTCGATTACAATAAGTACATTATAAATCATCAAAAGGAATGGGTGAGAAGGGTATTGCAAAAACGGGAAATGTACAAAAAAGAAAAGAGAACAAGAAAATTCTAATATTTATTAGGAAAAGAAAGAGGGAAGGGGAAACTGGTGTGTGACAGTGAGTGAGTGAGATAGAAATAAATATAAATGAGAGAGAGAGCGACAGACAAACGAGAGATGAAAGGAGAAATAGGAGATGATGTATAATTATGAAGGAGAAAGAGAGAGAGAGAGAGAGAGAGAGAGGAGAAGATTAGATAGGAAGAGGCAGACAAAACTTGATCTATTTCCAAATGCTTAACCCGTTCCTTCCGACATTATTCAGCCCGATAGCCGCCTCACAAACAATCAAAGACTCGACCAGTTCGCTGCCGTGCGTGCGTTCAGCGGGCCGTACAATGCGTGTGCGTTCAAGCCTGGCCAGTGGCTTCGACGAGCAGGAACATAGCGCATGCGCAGATCTGGCCCACCTATACAGCTAAGTTACGTAAGAGGAACAATGGACGTGGCCGAGGGTAATGGTCGTTGTCATGGTTATAAACTCCAACAATAGAAGAGCGTAAATAAGGTAATGGGATGCTGACACACAGCATTGATGATCCATGTATACTACATGTATATCGGGTTCAAATAACACTTTTTTTTTTGGGGTCTTGTTGTTTTACAGTTGTCGTTACTGTTTTCAAAGAATGTTAATTTGATCACGTTCCGACGTAGTCCTAAATAAAAAATTGTTAGAGAAGGTTCATTGATTTTAAAAACTAACTTTATTGTCATTATTGCATAGGTGACACTTTTGATTGGACAAGGTTATCGAAATTCAATGCTTGGAAATATTCGCAGTAATGATTATTATCAATTACAAAACGCTTAAATACAGCCCCGGCATAGCACCTGAAAAGCTCTCCGATCGCTGCTGAGATGTGTGACGTCACATGTTGAACATGATTTGCACAAGCAGGCGATGTCCCACGACTTCTCACACATTTTCAGTGCCTGTTTTGTCATCTTTTCTTCAGTTATTTCTCTTATTTCACTACCGTCAGGCTAAATGTTTAATCTATTGCCTCACTCTAAACCCCGCGCATGGTATTATTTTGATGAAAAATGCAGCGATAACAAAATAAAGGAATCCGTCGCTTGTAAACAAAATAAGACGCCATTGCATTTTTTTAGCTGCTACATCGCGGTATGTTCGGCGTTTCAAGAGGGAACAAATGCCGTCTTGCTATCATTCCGGGGGTCTTTTAATTTGAAAGTGTGGTTTCTTTGATTGTTCATTAACCCCTATCCTGTGTATTTACTAACAAAAGAATTTAGTTATCAGAATCGGTTTCATACCCTTTTTTGAATGGTGTACAATTCCATCACATTTATATACACTAAACTCATTATAATTTGAGAAATAACAGCATAGCAATTATGTTCATTCTTTATGGGATGTCGTCTGCTTGGGCAGGATCGGTTCATATTGTGACGGCATTAAAACATCGTTATGTTTTTCTGGCGAATCTCTCGCATATCCCGAGGCTGTGGAGGTGGTTTTATTTGTATTTTTATAAATCACCCGATATGAAGTTGACCTAAAACTTGTACGATGGCCATCTGTTAGCTTACCAGTTTCTAGTAATATGTTATTTGCCATTTTGTGATTTTATTTGAACCCGCACTTTAAACAAATAACATAGAACCAGATTTTACTCTATTTGGAATAAACAATCATGCAAGATAAAGGAATGAACAAGAATATGTGATGAAGCAAAATGTCACAAACAAACACATGATTATGAGAAATTATTGTTTCTCTCTCTTTTCCTCTCTCTGTATGTCTCTTTCTCTCTCTCTTTCGCTCGCTTTATCAGTGCCATTTTCCATCTTCATCTCTGGCACTGTTTTCCGTTCCGCTTTTTGCTTTTATTCCGAAAGTATTCTGTTCGATCTCGAGATAAATTATTTTACCATAACCTCGATATGGAGAAGAAAAACATGGAACGAGCGCCTGATGATATCGAAATAAGAAGAATATTACTGTACAATAATTATCAAAACAAAAGTAAAACCTTTGAACGTAAATCATGATTAATGGAAACTAAGAGGAATCCAGAGCGGGTGTGGGTTGATCGGAGAGACAAATAGCATAATAATAAATGACAATACACAACTTTTCTCTCTCTCTCTCTCTCTCTCTCGTTTTATCAATGTCGTTTTCAATCTTCATCTCTCATAGTGATTTGTGTTCCGCGAATTTTAATGAGATCTCGTTTCCACGTACTCCTAACTAAAAATAGCTGATCATAATTATAATCTAAATATTAATTCAAATATATAACAATCAATGAAAGATAAAGGAATAATACAAATGTGATAGAGTAAAATGTCACTGACGAAAATATGACATAAGAAATGATTGTTTCTCTCTATGATTGTCTCTCTGTATCTTTCTCGCTTTTTCTCTCGCTCTTTCTCTCTTTTTCTTTCCTGTATTTCTCTCTTTCTCTCTCTCTCCTGCTCGCTTTCTCAGCGCCATTTTCCATCTTCATCTCTGTTACTGTTTTCCGTTCCGCTATTTGCTTTAATTCCGAAATTATTCCTTTCGAACTTGAAATAAATTATTATACCATAACCTCGACATGGAGAAGAAAAATACGGAACGAGCGCCTGATTATAATCAAAATAAGAAGAATATTACTGTACAATAATTAGAAAAAGTAAAACTTTCGAATGTAAATCATGATAAAACAATGGAAACTAAATAGGAATCCAGAAGGGGTGGGGGTTGATCGGAGAGACAAATAGCATATAAAGCGGTAATAATAAATAAAAATACGGCCAATTTTCTCTCTCTTTCGTTTTCTCAATGTCGTTTTCTATCTTCATCTCTCATAGTATTTTCTGCTCCGCGATTGTTAATGAAATTGCGTTTCCACGTACTCCTAAATAAAAATAGCTGATCATAATTGTAACGTAGAACCGAATTTGACCCTATCTGAAATATTCATTTAAATATATAACAATCATGGAAATATGAAGGAATAATACAAATGTGATTTAGTAAAATGTCACAGACGAAAAGATGACATAAGAAATGATTGTTTTTCTCTCTCTATCTGTCTCTTTCTTTTTCTCTCTCTCTCTCTCTCCCTCCCTGTCTTTGTTTCTCTCTCTCTCTCTCCCTATCTTTGTTTCTCTCTCTCTCTCTCGTTGTCTATCTTCATCTCTATTCTGTATTCTGTTCCGCGATTTTTAATGAGATCGCGTTTCGACATACTCCTAAATAAAAAGAGCTGTTCATAATTATAACTTAAAACCAAATTTGACCCTATCTGAAATATTCATTCGAATATGTATAACAGTCATGGAAAGATAAAGGAATAATTAAAATATGATTTAGTAAAATGTCACAGACGAAAAGATGACATGATAAATGATTGTTGCTCTCTCTGTATGTCTCTTTCTCTCTCTCTCTCTTTCTTACTCGCTTTCTCAGCGCTATTTTCCATCTTCATCTTTGGTACAGTTCCGTTCCGCAATTTGCTTTTATTCTGAAAGTATTTATTTCGATCTTGAGATAAATTATTATACCATAACCTCGATATGGGGAAGGAAAACAGAGAATGAGCGCCTGATGATTTCAAAATGAGCAGAATATTACTGTACAATAATTATAAACGGTAAAACTTTTGAATGTAAATCTCTGTTGCATCAAAATGATATGAAGAAAAACAAGTTTATTATGCTATATTGACGGTACTTATTTACGTCGGACAGATATAAACAAACAAAAAAGAAAGTAACTAAAGAAAAAACATCTGAGCTGAGGGGGGGATTGGAGAGACAATTATCATAGTAATACATACAGTACAGACTAAGTCCAACTTTCTCTCTCTCCGCCCCTTTCTCTCTCTCTCTCCCCTTTCTCCCACTCTATGTCTATCTGTATGTATGTCATCTTTCATGTTGTTTTATATTCCGCCATTTGCTTGTATGCCGGCATCATCCCTTCCTTGAGATAAATTATTATAACATATCCCTGATGATGTGCACATTATACCTTATATTTATTATAGGTGACGAAAATAGAGAACGAGCGGCTGATAATGTCGAAATGAGAAGAATGTTACTGTACACAAATTATAGAAAGTAAAAGTTTTGATTTGGTATGTAAATCTCTGTTGCATCCAAATAAAATGATACGTTCATTATATGTTATTGACAGAAATAAAATACATCGGACATTATACTTTAGCACAAAGGGTTATCCAAAGAAGGTGGACAACATTATAAGAGAAAGAATAAAACTTTCTCTTTTATTTATAAAAAATAGCATAAATTCCCTACACAAACAGAAGAAATCTTGAACAGGGAGACAAGAAAATATAAAAAGGACGCAACAAATAAAACCAAAAATAGGATTCTAGAGCGGAAGATGATAGGGGAAACGTAATAGTTCGTAAGTATTGGCACATTTTAACAGTTATAGTTTTTAGGTATTGACAAAGTATACATAAACAAAAATGACACAGAAATATTTGAACGTATTTTAGACCTATATAGAATATACGAAAAGAGTTATGTTTTAGGCCCACCTACAGTTACGTAAGAGGAACAATGAACGTGGCCGAGGATCAAGTTCGTTGTCATGGTTATAAACTCCAACAATAGAAGAGCGGAGGTAAGGTATTTGGGTGCGTGCCGTCATAAGCTTCTACAGGGCGGGCGCGGATTACGCTGCTCCCAATGAAGTACCAGCAGTATCAGTATTTGTGTATGGAAAGGTCTCAGCGAAAGTCATTAGGGACTTTTAGATTCACACGACGAGAACGTGGACTGCCACGTGTGCCATTCTTTCAAGGCACTGGCCGTGCCAGTGCCTTAAAAGGACGCCACATTACCTTAAAAGGATGTCACCGTGGCAGTCCACGTTCTCGTCGTGTAAGATCTAAAAGTCCCTAATATCTATGGGACAGACACCGCGGAACTGTATACGCTGCTATACGAATTTCTTGTGAGAGAAAACCTGACATGTTTATGAAAAGTACAACTATAGTGAATAATATGAAATTACACAAAACAGGAGCAATGGGTAATGATAGTATATACTTTGGAAATACCCTCAAATCAACTAGTTTAGTGAATTTGTGGCAGGAAAGGCAATTTTAGGCTTGTAAAGACGTCATTTACCTGTCTATATTGAATGGGAACCTGGTATACCAGGTATACCTGGTATACCAGGTTCCCGTCTATGAGTGCGCTCCACGGGAAGTGGTGAAGTGTGACATCATCAAAAATCTATTTTTTTTGGATTTCTTATTTTTTTCTTAATTTTCCGAAAGACCACCAAAAATAATGTCCAAATGTCGAAAACAAATTGAATAGGTTAAGTATTGACTGAGATATGACCATCTGAATAAAAAGATTGCCTATGGGAACTCAGTGTTATATTGCTCTGGCTCATAACATTAGGAGCTAGAGCAATATAACACTGAGTTCCTATAGGAAATCAATTTATTCAGATGGTCATATCTCGGCCAATACTTTACATATTCAATTGGTTTTCGACATTTGGACATTATTTTTGATGCTCTTTCGAAAAATGAAGAAAAAAATTGAGAAATTCCAAAAAAAGATTTTTATGACGTCACAGCTTCGGTACTCTATACCAGGTTCCCGGAAGGGTTAAGATTTGAAACCTGCATATGATAATCCCATTCCTATGAACTTTGGTTTCGGATTTGCAGCCTTGGACCAGCGTCTCGGGACCGGAATTTATTTTAAGTGATATTTTTCATTCCATGATAAATTATTCTAATAAAATGCAATGTTTATGAAAACAATATTCAAGTGCAGTAGGGCTTTCGCCGACAATTAGAAGAAACAAATCAAACTGTGGTCGATTTTTTTCTTCTTTGTATATCTAAACGAAGGATTTTAAGACTCATACAATTAATATGAAGGCTCTGTTCTTCATAGAGATCCAGGAAATATGTTTTTATCATTATAACTCGTTTTCTGATAAAGGGATATCATTACACATGCACATTGCCAGAGGTGTAGAGGGTAACTTCATGAAGCTTGTCACATATTAAACAAATAATCATATCGTAGTACTTGTATTATTATGATTATGTATTTGACCATAATGATGCAAGATATACATACAAAGTAATATATAAAAGATGTAAAATGAATTGAGGAATGACATGTGGGTCACTGTTTCCCAAGGTGAAATTCCTCCCTGTTGCCCGTAGGCATGCGAACCCTCACATTCAAATCCTAAAGCATGATAGATATTGCGACACGAACAGTCTTGAACATGTTACCGTTGTATAACAGATTAATTAACTTGTCAACCTCTTTCATAATAAAATGTTTTTTGTGTGTATGATATCCCTCAACATATAATACCCATTCCAAGAAAACAAAAGAATCTAGATGCATTGTTATATGTACATAAATTTGCCCGATGCAATGCTTTGAAGTTCACTATTTTTCACAGCTTTGCCCGTCTTTGGGAAAACATCTCCCCAGTCTGACAGGGACCTTTGTTTAGAAACGAATGTAAACCCAATTCTTAAGGGTCTTCGTGAGTTATTTTGCACTATGTCACCAATAGACCAGTTCACGGTTAGCACATGTCCCAAAGACCCCGAATATCCACAGATCTTAAAAAAATGAAGAGGTCCTGCTTTGTACATTTTGAAATTATCACTCCTACAGCGATGAAGGTGCTACATATTCAAGCATCCTTTGTTTCCCCTTTTCAAAGAATAATTACACCTGTGTATTATGGAGTGCGCTGCTTGTGCATAAATGAATAATGATTACATAACTTTCATGAGCACGTATCCATTATTTTGTCTCCTTGTATTTCAAAATTTGGTCTGCAATGAACTTTATCTGCTCTTGCTCAGACTGCAACTATGAACTGGGTTTATTGACAACGCCTTTTAAGCCCCTATCACACCAAACTAGTTCTCAATACGTTCTGGAACCGTCCTAGAAAATATTAAAACGGGTTGTGGTCGGGGTAGAATGTGTAAATAATGTATATAATACGATCCTAATTTGTTCATAAACAGTCATCTGTGCGGTCATGCATTATGGATCAAAGCATGGCCACACAGAGATTTTTTCTGTTGAGGACCGGGGGAAAATGCAATTAATTCATTGATACTTTATTACATTTTCTTTGTTTTTTGTATTTGTGGGGGCTGCCCCCTACCCTAGCCCCCGCTGCGTGCAGTCATGATTCATTGGCAAAGCAATGGCCTCGTAACTGTGAGGCCCCAAGATCAAAACCGTGTCGATGTGCTATTATTATTGCCCTTTTGTGAGGCATTAATCCTCATTTATCTTATAATAATCTTATAATCTTATAATAATAATCTTATAATAATCTTTTATAGTCCACTCCAAATTTTATTAAACAGAAAATGGAAATTCTTTGTGCCCAATTGATCGTGAGCCCGGCAGCCACTGAGCAGCGCCAGATCGACATTGCTCTATCCCCTTATTGTTGAACAGGGGCGGATCCAGCCGGCGGCAAGGGAGGGGGCCTAAAAAGGGGCCCACTTCGTGCGAAAATTTGAAAATCGTGCCGGTCGATTTTTCGCTCAGTGGGGGAGGGGGTTGGGGTAGTGAGCAAAAAAAAATGTTGGCACCCGAAAAGGGTTATTTTTCTCCACCACCACCCCCTTGAGCGCCAGGGTAGTGAGCACAATTTTTTTTTGGCACCCGAAAAATTTTTCCCTACAGGAAGGGTTATTTTTTTCACCGCCACCCCTTGGGCGCCAGGGGCCCAACTTCTTTTTTCAAAAAAGGGTGTTTTTACCTGTTTTTTTTTCTAGGGGAGGGGGGCCCCCCTGGATCCGCCACTGTTGTTGAACGCCAAACAAGGTAGCAGCGACTCCCATCTTTTAACGTCTTTTGGTATGACGCGGCCGGGGTTCGAACCCACGACTTCCCGGTTGTGAGGCGGACGCTCTACTGACTGAGCCAACACACCGGTAATTTACTGTCAGTTATGATCTAAGGGCGTACTTCCCCTAGTTGATTAGCATAGTAGCATACAGACGCTTAAGCAGTCACGCAAAACAAACACTTACAAATCATTATTCAATAAAATCTGAGGATGTAAACTACTATCTAGATCTATTAGGAATAAATCATTATTAAAATCATTCCATAAATTGGGGTAAAACAAAATATTCCAACTTTATGAGCAACAGTGTACTATCATATAGCCTGTAGCTATGTACTCTATTTCAACACTTAAAAACACCCCCAAAAGCTCCTCCAGTCTCTGGCTGTGTCAGGAGCAGCTATAGTCGAAGTTCAGATACCCTGCTCTGCGTAACAGGGCCGTAGCCAGAGTTTGATGTTGGGGCACATACATGTAATTGATCGACGTCCTGGTGAGGGTCTATGAGGAGGGTGTATGATCTTGGAAAAAAATTGGGGGCATGTGCCCCGTGCCCCACCCCTGGCTACGGGCCTGCTGCGTAACGACTGACAAGGGTCCATGCCTGCAAACAAACAAACAAACAATCTCACTTAATATCTTCAGAAGGATGAATCGCTTTCACTTTCGTAGCATAAGAGAGAAGTGAATAAGCGTGTCAGCAACTTTTTGAAATTCGTTACTGCTAATCGTTCATTCTTTTATTCTCCACATATTCCGCTAGCGAGGTTACAGGATGGTCCATGCAACGCATCTTCTAAGTTGAAATATACAAGAAAGTGAGATGGATTAACAACATGGAAGAACGTCTTCGAATATTTCTCTTCCTCACCTTTGTCATTTCTAAGACATATGAGATTAGAGTGTCTGTTATTATTCAGAACCAAGGTATCATCCCAGTCGTCGATGAGGACATAACACTAGCCTGCACCTTCACCCCTCCATCGACATATCACCTACTGTCTTGGAAGGACAACAACAATGTTTTAGCTACCGATAGATGCCAAGAAAAAGGATGCAGAAACGAACATGTTTCAGATATGTCCAAGTACAGTTTGAGGGCAGATTCTTCCAGCGGAAACCTAACTATTCGGGATTTAACAGTTGGTGACAGCGGCAGATATCTGTGCTCAGTATTCAGTCATACTGATAGAGTTTCCAACGAAATTAATCTGAACGTAATGTTATCAGGTATAAGTATTTTCCCATTTATCCTATAATTCTCGGTAAACAAGTACAATTCAACAAAATACATAATTCTTTATTGATTTATCAATTACAAAACGTTCACTGCATATATATACATATATATATATATGTATTTATAGATTATATACATCAATAATAGGGTTAGAATAGATGTCAAAGCACAAAAGGAGAATTTCTTCTATAGGATCAGTCAAGTTTCATTTGCGACTGGAAATATTGCCATTATATGATGCAATTATGGAAATCGGTCAAGTTTTATACATCTGTGTCTAAAATGTCGTAGTCTTTGCGTCACAGCCCGGTTGTTAAATGTTATGTTGTACAATTATTTTGTTTATACATTTTGTGTAACTTCCAGCTATTCCTAGATTGCTATCCATCACCGACGATCGGACTGAAAATGGATACATGAATGGAGCATCAGTGATCATCACATATGGGCGAACCCACAACCTAACATGTTTAGTCCAAGACGCTAGACCACCTGCAGAACTAGAGTGGCTAGTTCCTAAAGAAGTACAGATTCGACTAGACGATCAGTATAACGCTGTCCATGATGACGCTTACACCTCTCGAAGAGTTGTTTCTGTAACTCCATCCAGGGACGATGATGGAAAGATTTTCCATTGTGTGGCTTCACATCGAGAGCTGGATAATGAGTTTAAATTGTCCATCCGCCTAGATGTTCAAGGTAATTATCTTACCAATGATTTTGTTTCTCTCTTTTCCTCATACGAGGCACTTCATTAGTTTGTATCATTTTAACAACATTGCATATAGAGTTTGATTACAATATATTATATACAAAATCAACAGACTGATAAAATAAAATAGGGGGACAAAAAGAAAGTGGAAGGGAAGGATTAAGGCATGAATAAAAATGCGTTAAAGGTAATTATCTTACCCATGATATCATTCCATAATTGTTCGGCGTATGTGTTTTTGCCAATGTGGATATGTATATAAATTTGAGAATTCTATAAAACTAACGGAACGTTTAAAATTTCCTAAAACGATCATGGGGAACTTCTTCTTTGTCAAGTTTTCTCAACCAAACGCTGCATTTATGAAGTCTTGGAATGTCAGCGAGGTTCTTCATGTTCTGTGTAAGTTTGATTTATATCAGCATAACTTTTCATCATTTAGATCTAACAACGGGTCAAGTACATTTTGGTGCCTCACCGCTAGAAAAAGACACTACAACCATCGATATTACTTGGTGTTAGTGTCCCTTTAATACGGATCCGACTTTTATTAATACTTTTCTATGATTATATTAAACAGACAAAGGTACGTTGTTTTATACAATAATCACCTGGTTTCATTTTTTTCTCTTCTCACTAAAAAGCTGTTTGTCTTACAAAACCGTTTCTAAATTTTCTGGTTCGTATCAAAATATCGGGACTTGTTTAATGCCATGGGATACCTTACACATTGAAAGAGATAGTTGTATGTTATGTTCATGGTACTGACATATGAGCCTTACATATATCGATAACGCATTACAATAATATATATAGGTAACGATTGAAATATGTATTCGCTTACGCTAATCGGGAATACCATCACAAATGATTTCTTCCTAAGCCTCGCTTTTTTGTTTCCTGAGCGTAATTTTCTTCCTCCTAAATACATTTTAAGGAAAATTATCCTGTCATTGTGGACTACTCTTTTCGTCGGGTTTCTACTGGTCAACACAGCGTTGATGCAATCCTTACATGTACATCAGATAGCAGACCCCTAGCCTCCATAACCTGGTTGAATGGCAAGGAACTCACCACCGGCACCCGTCATCATATTCACCACAGTCTTCTACAAGAAGATACCTTGATGTCAAGTATTCTGATTATTTCTAATATTTCGGCAGAAGACGATACTTTCCTTCGACAGATGATATTTCAAATAATTTAAATTTAAGACGATCTTCAGAACCAATAAATTTCTCTTTTATCCATTTGAAATCCCTTTTCCTATGTCTACTAACAGTTATCCCAAATCCACCTATTCGGTTCTTCGTCGACCAAAACCAAACGACATCTTCAACTCTCTATGTTGTCTGGCAACCAGAGTTCTATGGCGGATTGCAACAAACTTTCACTCTGGAATACTGTCCAAACGATACGCAGGTAGAAAAAGAGCGGTGTGCTCTTGTCATAAACTTGACAGGGACATCCTACACATTGGTGGGACTTAACCCATTCACTTGGTACTGCTTGACTCTATGGGCAGTGAACAGCGCGGGCAACAGTAGCCAAGTGGAAACAGTAGCTTCAACAACCCGTAAGTCTTTAAATACCCATATTTTCTTGACGTTTCAATTTTAATAATCCTTATTATGCTAACATCATACATTTCTAGTTACTGAACGCATTCTTTGTCAGCTACTTTGTCTCTCTGCTAATCTCAATGCACACGCTTCTATTTATATCTAGTTTGTTTTTCTATTCTTGGATTCCTGATGCTGAAAAATGTAACCCCCAACGAAAACCCATTTGCATTCCTTGCTACTAAACACTCTTCCTGAGGTATATTTGCCGTTATCAAATCATATTTGTGTTTTATTATCTTCTAAACAAGTCTACATCTGGAGTTTTGCGATTCAAACAGAGTAATCAACATGATGGCAACCTTTTTCTATTAGCTGGCTTAAGGGCTTTTAAAGTTAAATATCTCCATAGAAAGTTCATAAATTTCAATGATATACAAGTGTTTTCTCCAAAGTCTAGTCTTTATTGTGACCACCATGTTCTTGTCCTCGAAAATATATTTCTTCTCCATTAACTACACATTCTATCTTACTCGTTACTCTAATAAACATATTCCTGTTCTAACTACTGTGTACTAGTAATTGTATTCTACTTGTTCAACTACAGAGAATGTTCCAAATGTGACCACAAAAAAGTAGAATTAATGTTTTATTATTTTCTCTCATAACTGTTGTAATCATTAATATGCCTACAAATTCAGTTCTAGGTGTTTATTTATTTTGTAATGCTGCGTCTAATGGTAATGGTTGATCAAAGGGCAGCACAAGAAATGAAGCCTACTACAGTGTTGCACCATAATCATAGTGTCCTGTTTTACCCCCATCCACTTCACTCTATACCATACGGTATACCGTGTAAGTGATCAGTAAATCATAAGATACAAACAGCTTTTCAAAGGATGAAATAAACTTTTCAGAGTTATTTATAACTATTTCTTTCATTTAAAATCGAAAAATTGCAAACGACAAACCTTTCCCGTAAAACAACACTTATCAAACGCCATTTAGTTACAGCTCTGTTTTTTTTCTATTACATGCTTCCTTGTTTTGGCCTTATACAGAATTGCAACCCGAGAGCTATGGTAAGTACCAAAGTTGTATCAATGCATCCATTTTGTCTGCTCCTTTGTTTGGTTGGTTGTGAAAGGAAATTATTATTCATTTATTTGTTTTATTCAATAACCACTTGCGGGATGGAACACCTTGATCAGCACAAATGTTATTTTTATAGGGGTCCCCAGGGGATCCCTAAAATATTTTCTGCACACGTCGTCTTTCTCTAGTCCAGAGACTGGAGTATATATCTTTTTTTAATTTCGTATCAATCAAGAGGATAGCACAATTATATTCCTTCCTATGTAATCATGAAATTAATAGCTAGCTCTGACATGTTTAACACAATTTTAACCGATCATCATATATATAAAGATGCCAAAACGGAGCAAACAGAACAACATTTCCCTCATTTACTTTAAACCTTTAATTTCCACTAATTTAAAGAACATGTGTTCATGAATCCAATTAAACGATTCTTACAAAATACATAACTCATTAAAGTCTGGAGCAGATTCAACTATCCCACTCTCTGTCTCTCATTAAAAATAGTAATGATACTGTAATCATGTTCTGTGTGTTTGTTTTGTTTTGTCATATAGGCATAACCGCCCGCTGGGACAAACAGAGACATATCTTAACATTGTCAAAGGAAAACAATTCCCTAGAAGAAATATGCGTCATCATACAGAGGACTTACCACGGGCCAGACTGTGCCTCTGTGAATAGAACAGAGTGCATTGAACCCGGCACAAAAGTCAGCATTGACCAGGATGATGACCCAGTTTTGGTGACCTTAGGCAGGGGCCTGTGCAGTAAACCAGCTGATGTAACAGGTTAAGCGATTGTGTATTATTTCTTATATGATTATTCATTTTTCAGAAAGGGGTATATGAAGAGTTTCATTCCAAAAGGAGCTAAATCCACTTTGGGTACTTCTGAGTAAATCGCCTTTTTTTATTTCTCCACTTTCCCTTTAGTAATGTACCTTGGTGTTGTTATATATGTTAAAGGTGCCACCCTGGACCAATAATATATGATTAGAAAAAATCTACCAGTTATTTCTGTTTTTTACTAAATTTTTAGATTTTTATTTTTCGTGGATTTAGCTCCTTTTGGAATGAAACATGATTTTGTACCCAAAATTTGTCATATTTTCTCAATAAAATCACTGAAATTTATTAAAATTAGTAGCAAACCTTTCCTTTTAAATAATAATAGTGAAATCACAACTAAATATAGCCTTTGAAAAGAAAGTAAACAACATATCCGAGTTTCATTCCAAAAGGAGCTAAATCCGTTTCATTCCAAAAGGAGCTAAATCCATGTTTCATTCCAAAAGGAGCTAAATCCACAAAATCTAAAAATGTAGTAAAAATCACAAATAACTGGTAGATTTTTTTTTCTTCTCATATATTATTGGTCCAGGGCGACACCTTAACATATATAACAACATGAAGGTACATGGCTAAAGGGAAAGTGGAGAACTAAAAAAACGTGAAAGTACCCAAAGTGGATTTAGCTCCTTTTGGAATGAAACCGATTTGGATTTAGCTCCTTTTGGAATGAAACATGATATTGTACCTAAAATTTGTCATACTTCCTGGTGAAATTATAGAATGTGATATAGTGCATTTTGTCCCCATGTAGGAAATCATCATTTTAAGACAAAAAACTCAATTTTGATAAAATATGGATTTAGCTCCTTTTGGAATCAAGCTCTTCATATTTTGAGTTTCCCATTCCCATTACTAACGAATATTCTCAAGATCTTGATGTAAACGAGGTTTTGAAACAGAAAATATATTTTCCAAGTGGCAAGGAAAGAGCAGAAGTCCCCTGATTTGATGAAAAATCATCATAACATACTTCCTTAAAGGTATAAACCAGTGTTTTGACTAATACGAGATGCAAAGTTTATATTTAAACACGAAGTCGATATTACATAGATGTAATCAACATACATAACGAAACAATGATCGAGCATGAGACGAACATAATTCATCGTCAGCTGTGTGTATGTGCGTGCTTGGGTGAACTTGTATACATCTGTGTGTGTGGGTGGATTCACAATTGTGTTTAGCTTTACATGTTACATGCGTGGGTATTGCTCGATTTTCATGTGTCAGGTGTGTTAAGGTTTTAGAGTGCATAAACATGCAGGTGTGGGTGGAGTACATGTGGGTTTTCTGGTATTAGCAGCAAATTATACATGGCTTCGTAAAACGCTATTTGAAACACAGGGGATATAGGAATGTGAACGAAACATCCATACATAAATGAAGGATATAATTAAACCAATTTGCCATTAAACCAGCCTCCTACAACATCGTTGACAAAACCAATATCCACAACATTCTAGTCATGGTATTTTTTTTTCCTAGACTCACCAGTTGAGAAGCAGCCATCAACTGAAAGAAGCATTCCTTTCATGACAATCACACTGGGAGTGATTTCCGCTGCTGTCTTCATCCTGCTGATCTCACTGGGTTTGATGTACTTCTATGGAGTGTTATGCTGTGTGAAACGAAAGAAGGGTATGGTGTAGAGCAGCTGGCCCAGGCATGCATTCACATACAATTATAGCAAACCAAAACATACACATATCACATGTATTCCCCATTTCATTATTTACATTATATTGACTGGGCTTGAGGGATACATCAGAAATATTGACCAAGCTAAAATCATATTGCCCAGAGTTGAAGACGTATTCGGAGTAGCGTGCAGAATATTGTTTCTTATTTTGCAGCTAAAATGCCTTGTATAGGTACTAATTAAGTATCTTCACTAGGCTTCAATCTTTAACTTTCTTGTTTCATTTGCTTTTCACTTCACAACCTCTTGATTTCTATTTATATATATTTGTGGTTCTCTCTTTCGCTTTACTTCTATCTCTGTCACTTCAACTGCCCTTAGATGGCATACAATTACCCACTGATAATGTTTTCTCTCTCTCTGATTTCTAAATACATTTCATTTTATATTTCCTAATTTTCTTTAATTATTTTTATTTCCTTCTTTGTCATTTTTTACGGTATTTATTTTTAATTTTGGTTTAAACCATTTAAATCAATCTCCCACTGCCCATGAAATGTGCACTCGTTTTTAGTACATGTAACCCTAGCACTTTCACTTCCTCTTACGAACAATAATAATCTCCTTTTCTGTCTCCTTATCTCTCGTACATTGTGCTTGTAGTAACTTTAGCATTCATAATAACAAATTTCAGTTTTAATACTGAGACAGGAATTGAGGTGTAAGAAAATGTGGGAAGAAACAAATTTCAAATTATTATAGTTCCAAACAGGAAAAAAATAAGACGGTTTTAACGATCACAATATGATGAAGGAGAACTTAACTCTTTGCCCGCTACGTTCGGCTAGCGGAACATACAGCGGGCTGCCCACTTCGACTCAAGTCACATTTCATTCACAATACACACGGAACGCATTTAATTCTATTGTACGCACACACACAATAGTAACGCGTGCTTCGCATTGTATACACATCACACTTCATTGCACCGCTTTCGCAGACATTGTTTACATTGACATTTTCCTAGAAAAAATGAGTTTTTGAAACTGCTTTTGCAAATATTCTGATGAGCTAGGATGGCCCCTATTAGGAGGAGACGGGACTTCTTCACTGCTTCTAAACGAAAACTTGGATACAAAATGTATAGTTGATAATCTCAAAATTTATGATAATATACATTACAAAAATGATACCATTGGCAAGACTATTAATTTCTATACAATATTGCTACACAAAGTTTTTCATTACCGTACACCAATCAAAAGTTATTGCGAGTTGAATAAGCATAGTCCATGCAGAACCCCTCCTAAGGTGGCACCCTAAAAACAATGTGGCACAGGGGGGATTGTGTACGTGGCGGGCAAAGAGTTAACTGCCAGTCAGAGGAACATGAAATACTGTATTTTGCAATTTATGTCCATTTACATGAAAATACAATAAACATCATTCCTCGCAGGCTTTAATCCTTTATTGTTCATAATGTATTCGAGGTAAAATGACATATTAGGAAGTTTTTAATTTAAACAGATCAATTCGTTGATCTGGCAGTAGTCATTATGGATTTTTGTTCTCAAAATAAACAAAGTAAACTGTTTTTTTCACAGTCTTACCTTTAAAAGTAAGCACCTACTGTATGCCATATTCTGTACTTTTATTTACATGATTTTTTTTTTGTTTACATTTAAATTCATTATGTGCATTCCAAGCAGACGATGGAAAAAACACTCAAGCAGAAGACCAAATGGTAGGTCTATCATTTTGCATTGATTATTGATGTGATAGTTAAATCCAAATAACAGTCCTTTTTTAATGACTGTTTCCTCTTGCAAAATACATGCAAATCGGGTAAAGCTCAGCTGTAGCATGTATAAGCATGGAAGAAGATACAAAGGTTTTTTATTCGTTTGTTTTTAATTAAGATTTGATCGAAATTGACGACCAGTTGCTGACCTACTTAGACCAAGTGTGTATTTCAAAATGCACGGGAACTTACGTTTTGGAAAATTAAAATCTACCCCTTGGTCACTTTGCTTCTAACTTTGGTTACCAATCTCGGGTTTAGTCCCTTAAACAATTTGTTTACTGCCAGAAAGCGATAAACTCTTGATTGTATTTTTGAACTGACAATTTTATAAAGGTTGAGGCCGAAATGTTGTTGTTCGCCCCCGGACGCTATAATCCCTATGTATGTACCCTTTGTATTTTAGGTAGTCAAAATGATCTGCCTCTTATAATTACAAGCTACTCGATTATATACCCACTTTAGACATTCAATTATTCCTGTCATTTCTTTTGTGTTTATTTTAAATACTCAAATTTAAACAAAAAACTCAGACACTGAATAAAGGACAATAAATACGATGCAAATCATGGATACATACTCTGTATAACGAAATGATATATATGATATTTTGAAATTCACTTTAGGTATTATGCTTGAAAATATTTGTCTAGGTGGACCAGGGAGTCTATGCCGAAATAGCAGAGAGGGACCCGCCTCACCCCTCCAAATCAACTACAAACTACTACATGGACTTGAAGCCTATTCCTCGCACAGACAATATCAATAAAGCAACCACTACTTATATGGAAATGAAACCCATACCGACTATGCCGTCTCTGTAACATATTTCTTCCACGATAAAGGATAGTGACACATTGGGTAAATCTAAAGTTGTCTATGCGAACATATGAACAATACAAAATCAGAAATAAAAAAAAGATCAAGTCCTTTGTGACAAAAGCGAAACTTCCATCGTCCCAACATTGTGTGCATGAAGGTTGGTGAAGGTCTGGATATATATAGGTTTTTTTTGTTGTTGTGCAAACGGACGAATTATATAATCTTAGATCATTTCACAAGTAAACATGTCAAAAACATAAAGAAAAAACAAATTATAGTTTGATAATAGCTGATACCAAGCATCTTTTTGAAAAAAAAATTACGAGTAGGCTTATACATGGTATATGATTCATGTAATTTTCTGTAAAACACTATGGTCATGATTGTATCGATTTATATCACACCTCTAAATCTACTGAGTAAATGAGTGAACGAGAATAATACACTCCATACTTAAGTAGTAATATGAAAAGTATATTAAGAGAATGCCGCATGTTTTGTATTTAGAGTTATATTGTATATATATAATCACAAATCACTCGTAAGGTTGTAAACAAAAATGCAAAAAGTGGTTAGCATTGAGCTAGTATTAACCCTCTTTTTATTTGAATACTGTTACACATGTAAATGCACATAGACATATTGTAAAAGTCGAACCACTGACATAAGACCATGATCTATTGGAAACTTAGCGCAAATGATTTATTGTCATTCTACTTGTTGTGACAGTTTTTTACGCATATTTTATTTATTTTTTTTGTCTATTTCATTGCATGTAACTTTCTACATATATATATATATATATTTATATACCTCACTTAAGAAATCCAGCCATCTGATTGGTCGAAATTGCAGTCGTTGTTTTAACTATTCCCGAAAATAAACGAAAAATGCCAAAGCCATGTAATAGTTAAAAAAAATAGTTAAAAAACCCGGCAAAATTCCAGTTACCGGAAATTAGTTCAGTCTTGCTGAGCACGGACACCTTACATTAATTTTTTTGTGCGATAATTTCATAGTCGCTACATTTTAGTTTTTTAATTGCTTGAAAATTTCAGTCACGTCATTTTGCTAGCAAAGATTAACAGATTCGACAGTGTCTCAGATTTTCTGTGATGTTTTAACCAATCTTTACTCAATAAAAGGCTAATTAAGGTAGGAATTCTTGGTAGATTATTGTGATAATTCGTACGGTCGGTGAAAAGTCATACGCGCACTGGCTGTTTCTATACTGCCATACTGGCTTGCGAAAGTTGAATCCTCAGATCACCCTCGGCGCGCCGCCCGCACAGGCGCGCCTCGGGGTGATGGCAGGGGATTCAACTGACAACTAGACTAGGTCTAGGTCTAGGTCTATCTCTTGAGCGTATAATAAAAACAGCTAGTCCTCTCGTAGCAGTCGATCACTATAACTATATTTTAGATTCGGACTTTAGCGTCATTTCCTCAATTGTAACAAGGTAGATATCATCGATCAAGCATGAAGATTTTTCCAACTCGACGAGAGTTTTTAAGTGTTTTTCAGCAATGCTTAAACAGGAAGGAAAGGGAGTTGTGACTCACAAACCAGTCCTGTTCTACCAGTTGATTGGTAATTTGACTCTTTTTTCGGCATATAAAGTATTAATGACTGCTTTAATATTCGAGAAATAGTTTATACGCTCTCGGGAAGTTACAATTGGGCTATTGCCCTCGGCATGCCTCGGGCAATAGCACAATTGTATCCTTCCCTCGAGCGAATAAAAACAACTATTTCTCTCAAAGCAGTCATTAATACTATAATATCACATAATCACATCTACATGTAAACAATTGCTAACCAAAAAGTTAGAATAATACACTGGAAATATTAAATAATACCCAATATCATATTTTAATAGGATTTCATGCAACTCTGTTGGTAACATAATCCCAATCATAACTTTTCGATATTTAGATGGATCTGAAAAAACGGACTTTAGTCAACGGATAAAGTATTATAAATGTTGTTTATCATAGAAATCAGTATTTATATTTTTTGCTATATCGCAAAATGTTAGGAAAAAACTTGTATTTCAAATTTAATGATTTAGATATGATAATAATTAAAAAATGTAATTAATATTTGATCAAAATAGTCATGCGAATTATTGGACCGGATTGCAAGATGTATGACACTATTGTATTATAAATTGCATTGCATTGCACTGCTATTATATCTTATTTTTGGTAGATTTTTCACTTTACCTGATTTTATATTTGAAATAATACATACAGTTTATTCCTATTTCTCCCCTGTCTCTTGTTTGTGTTGCTCTCTAATATTACATATGTAAATCATATCATGTAGGCCTCTAAGCGCAATGATGTTTAAATCTGTTCCAGTGCCAGAACTACCCTCTTCATTCAAAGGGATGCACAAACCATTACACGTTTGTGCAATTAAGTTGACCAAGAAATAGATCTCATTGATAAAATATCTTAGGACAAAATCTGTTGTGTATGATCTTAAAGAGTTAATAATACGCTTTGTTTAAGAGCACCTCAAGTATTTTTCCAT
Source organism: Mesocentrotus franciscanus (assembly GCA_037976565.1). Lineage (NCBI taxonomy): Eukaryota > Metazoa > Echinodermata > Echinoidea > Camarodonta > Strongylocentrotidae > Mesocentrotus > Mesocentrotus franciscanus. Next base: position 23,449,186 of record CP137667.1, read on the forward strand.
TAAACAAAACTTTGTCATACCTTAAACATTCTGATTCAGACAAACGCTTACATGTGTGGGTAAAGGTTGTGTTCGCTGGACTATAACCCCTAAACGTAGATAAAATAATAATTTACATATGGCAATATGTAGAATCACAGTAATGCACTGAATAAAATACCACGATTCAAAACAAGTCCGTAGAGTCATATTACATTATTTTTGTAAGAGATTTGTTCCTTCAGATATATGTTTATGATTTTAAGCTGGCTACCAAATAATCTTTTGGTCTTGTGGACCAAATTATATTTCTATTACAATAAGAAAGTTAAAGACCCTTTAAAGTGTTGGGAACCCCACAAGTTTGATGGCAACATTGCACTTAAATTGTATCAGAATGTGAAAGAGGATGTTATTTTAAACACATGTCTGCAAGGATTTTCAAAACAAATGTGCTTGAAGTCGAATATTTATGAAATAATAGTCAGAGTCATTTTAATGTATATGAAGGAAACCGGAAAAAAGGAGTAGAGAGAGAACGTAAAAGAGAACAAGTAAATTGAAATATGAGGGTTGAAAGTGAATGAGAGAGAGCTGGTAAGAACTGATGTGTGAGAGTGAGTGAGTGAAAGAGATAGAACGATAGAAAGGGAGAAAAAAAAACAGCGATAGAAAAGAGAAAGAGGACACATCTACATCCATTTCAAAATGCTAGGGATTTGCCACCTGAATATGATAAATCTCATTCCTTAAAAAAAGAACCTGAAGCAGCCATTCCCTACCCTTCTGTAAACCCTTACAAGCAAGGGATCGAGTGAAATAAATTCCAAACTTGATTTCTAATGAATTGGTATTTTAAATAATGTCACCATCTCATGATGGTTTTGGTTACTGGTTAGTGTGAGCTTTCAGTAGGTGAACAGTGAGGGTACTTTGTGCGGAGATCCGTGGATGGATATTTCCATGTACAGAGTGTGAGAAGAAAGATAGATTGATGTAAACTTAATGACATTAGGAAATGTTTCCCTGAATTTTCGGATTGATGTTTAAATGGCATGGATGTTGATTAATGTAAAGTTTAGTGAAAAGAATGGCATAATATATTTCATGTGTACACCAGCCTATGGGAAATTAAACAAACTGTACACAGGTCTATGGAAAAAAAAAACAATTGAGTGACAAATAATGGCATAACGATAACATCACTTACCGCACCTGAATGAGCCACGGTAAATGTTACCATACATAAGACCACTTACCACATATTTTTTTTCCGCGGCAAAGTTTTATGAAACGAAAAGTTGCCGCAGCTCCCACATTTGCCGCATGAACTGGAATTTGTCGCAGAAAATGGGAGTTACCGCTGTGGTAAATGCTCTATGAAACTGGCCACAGATAAGTCTTGTGAGGCAGTCGATGACAGAAGACATGTGTTTGGCTGGGAAACCGATTATAATCAACATCACTAAAGTCGGAGGCCATGTTGAAGAAGTGCAGACGAAACTTTATGGAATAAGATTGCATCCACTTGAAAGCCAGCAGGCTTATGGAGGGTCAGCGCTTGGGTTGGATTGCACTAACAATAGTGTATCAGAAGTTCAGATAGGTGAACTTGCAAGGACATTCCACATGAAGAAGGATCTTCTACACCATGGGTTTGGATCGATGTTTTAGTAGGAATCGACCACGCTAAGCTGCACAAGAGAGAAACCAGACAGAAATGGGGCGTGACGGCAATGCATTCACCTTTAGGATGTGTAGTATTTGGAGCTACCACAGATCAACAGCCCACCAAAAGCAGAGTATTGGATGTAATGCTTGCCATCCTAGTTGATTTGAAGGATGTCTGGACGACAGAATCAATGGGAGTTTGTCATGATCCAGATCAGTGCCAACCTAACGGTCTCAGCAACCTATAAGCAGAGGAGTGGGCTTGCAACGAACAGTCACGTGTCACGTGTCACGTTCACATTTTGCGCTGTTTCGTAAAATAGGTGACTCTAATTTACGAAGTGTAGGGCCTACCATTCGTTGTTTTCCATGCCTGTAAAACACGAATGATCCGTCTACCAAAACGTGACGTGAGTGTTTAATCAATATTTTTACAATTGCAAGCGCTTGTTACTAAGACTAGTCATGAACACGAAATTGAGAAAAAATGGCGATTGTATGAACTGCAACTTTGAAGTTATTCAATTACAAAAAATGAAGCATTTTTCTTTTAAGTGAACTTCTATTGTAATAGAAGTTTGTCAAGTACATCTCTGTGAATCAGAAAATCTTCAGGCAAACATCAACATCGAAATGATACCATACCATATCAAAAAAGTAAGTAAAGATCCATTTGGTGTTAATATCTCTGAAATAATTGTGATGTGTTCGTCGTTGCAGTTAGGGGCTCTCCGCATTGTCACAACGTATTACCCCCTATCCCATCCCCTTTTCTTTTGTCTGATCAACGAATATTAACTGATTGAATGAACTCTAATTTGTGTCGTCGACGGTAATATTTTTAGAAACAATCAGAAGTTTACCGTAGATTATTTAATTTGAGCACGTCTCATACTTTTAAAGTTCAGTTTATAGCTTGATTATCAATAATAATCAGTGGTAGATGTGGACCTGTTACAGAGACGGCAAAATGGCTAATTGCTAGTCCAAGCCTATGATATCTTGTCGAGCGGATTATGATTTTCATTTCGCCGATGCTAGCCGGCTGTAAGAACCACCAAGAACGGTGACTGCGTTTACTGAGCTGGCGCGGCTACACTTTAGTGTTAGTGTTAGATCTAGAATGTAGGCTAGTATAGTCTAGATATAACACTAAAGTCTAAACAGCATTTATCCCCGTATCTATAATGGAATCATGTACCTTGAATTTTGCTATGTAAATGTACATTCTAATTAAAAAAGACAAAATAAATGCCTGGTTTAGGAAGATCAATGGGCGCTTGTTCAGAATCATATCCCTACTTTGACCCCGTAACTTCGGGGTAGAGATACGCTACACCGTCGGTCGGTACGGTATGCAATTTGTATTGTGCAGCAGTTTGCCGTGAGAAAGTGTATATTATATTATTATAAGTCTTCATTTTTAGGAAAAATACCCCCGAAGAGATAAGAAAATTGACACGAAACAGGTAAGAAACTAAACGACTTTTAAATCATGGCCATTATTTGAAGAAAAGATAAATATTTACTTGATTTTTAGCTCAGGGGTTTATGGCATTTAATTACCGTCAGATGAGCTGTTTCGCGGGCCCTGACATGTAGGCCTCTTAATAAGCATATATCTTGCCTGACTGTAAATTTAGGAATTTGTCATTTTCCAACAGTTGCATAAAAAGTATAATTTACTAAAACGTGAGGAAAAATCTTGGAAAATTACGTCATTTCAGCAACATTTGTAAATCACCGGTATCGAATTTTATTAGGGCGGCAAATGCCCCCCTCAAAATGCCCCCTCAAGCCCCCTCCCGATCTACACCTTGTTGGCCGGAAAATATCAACTGATCTCCCCTAACTTTCTTCTTTCTCTTTTTTCTTCTTTCCCTTTCTCTCCTCTTTCCCTTTCCCTTCCCTTCCTTCTTCCTTCTTGCTGGGGGAGGCAAGTCTTTCGCCCCGATCCACACGTTGTTGGCGGGATTTATTGCAACTGATCTCCCCTTCTTTTCACCCTTTTCTTTTCTTCTTCCTCTTTTTTGTTCCCGTTTAGCTCTCCTCTTTGCCTTTCCCTTCTCCCCCTTTTTTTGGTGGGGGCGGGAAGGCAACAGCCTGGGAGGCAAGGCCCTTTCGGCCCCCCTCCCCCGATCTCCTTTTCCCCCTTTCTTTTCTTTGTCCTCTTCTTTCTTTCCCTTTCTCTCCTCTTTCCCTTTCCCTTTCCCTTCTTTTCCTTCTCTCTCTCTTTTTTCGCGGGGGGCAAGGCTCGGCCCCGGATCCGTGCCTGAACTGAAGTTCAGTAGATACACCTATGTTTACAAACAACTTATAATTAATAGACTTCTACCTCTACATGTACTGCCTGTTTTTGTATGTAGCAAATGTTTAATAACAATAATCATTTAAGAAAAATAATTTTGAAAGTTACTTGTAAAAGAATTGGAAATAAATAATAAACCTTTACTCTACTCTTCAAAAAAAGCCCTATCAGATAGACATAAGTCTATCATTTTAAGACCTAATAGTGGGTTTGTACTATTTCTTTAAATCTAATGTAGCGCAGCTAGTTTTAATCTTATTTGCTTTCTCCTCTCTTTTTGGTTTTATTATGCAGGTTTTCCCATGCAGAAGGTTTGATACCCAGGCTTTTTTCGTACAAGTCCCTAGTCCACCTTCATCTTGAGAACTGTTCCAGCGTCTGGGATCCCTAAAACATCTCAGATGTCCAGGATCTTGACAAGATCCAGCGCCGGGGCACATGCTATGTCACAATGGGGACTACAGGAGAACCACCAGCGTGACTGAGATGATGACGTTTTAGTGGCCTACTCTATCTACAAGGCACTCTGCAAGTAGACTGGGAATGGTGCACAAGATAGTCAATAGATCATGGAAGAACCATGACATGACCCTCCAGTTGCACCAAGCCAGAAGCGACATAGAAAAGTTTGAATTTGACCAACACTCTGTCCCAAAGTTGATGGAACTGACTTCCAGGAAATGTAGTGCATGCTGACAGTCCAGAGAACTGCCAGGGACTACTCCTGAGGCATCTAATTCCCTTATTCCACTAAAAAAAAAATCAGCTGTCTTCCTCACACCACTTGTAGTCTTTAGTACTGACTAGTTCATCTTTCGGATAGGCTACATAGCCCTTTGAAGATTACCAGAACTTTGAAGAAGAAGAAGAAGAAGAAGAAGAAGAAGAAGAAGAAGAAGAAGAAGAAGAAGAAGAAGAAGAAGAAGAAGAAGAGAAGATATAGCGAAGATCATGAAAGTATTTATTTGTTCTTTTAAATCATAGCTTTTTGATTAATTCAAGTTCTGACAAATATATTAGGGATGCTGAACTGGATACTAAATTGAAAGGGGGAATAAAATGATGTAGGAGTAGTACAATAGTAGTACTTTAAAATATTAATAATAATAATAACCATAATAATAATAATACTAATAATGACAATGATCTTCCTCTTCTTCTTGATTTCTTCCGGGTTGGAGAACTGCGGAGTTGTATCCTTCGCAGATTGGGTCAATTGGATTGGATTGGATCATATAGCAGTAATAGCATAGCAGTAATAATAACAATAATAATAATGACAATAGTAGTAATAACAATAATGTCCAATGTAAAACAAAAAAGTACTCATAAAACTCAGTATATACCTGTGCCCTATATAGTAATATAGCATGTTGATTATTGAATGAAGCGTATGGATTTTATTTTAAAATATATAATTTTCTAAATTTATAGTAAAATTTTACAACTGAAAAATTTGAATTCAAGAGACAGCATCCCCCCCCCCCATTTATTTGTTACCTTTCTTTTGTTGATATATATGTCATGTTGCATTTAAAAAGATCATTATAGAAAAAATTATGTTCATCAATGAGTTCTAAATGTTAATAAAATTAGTTAATACTGCTTAATTCTTTTCTTTTCATTTTCTTCTTATGTGAAAAATATGTGATGATGCTGGTGATCATGATGATGTAGGCACTCTGTAATGATAATGCTGTATGACTGATATGTGATGGGGCTGATGCAGTCTTGTGTATAGAATTGAGTAATTGGTGTTCGACCTTGTGATTTCTTTTAGATCTGGCATCAGGGAGCAGGCGCGGATCCAGGGCGGGGGGCAGGGGCCTTGCCCCCCCCAAAAAAAAAAGGAGAGAGAGAGAGAAGGAAAAGAAAGGAAAGGGAAAGAGGAGAGAAAGGGAAAGAAAGAAGAGGAAGCAGAAGAGAAAAGGGGAAAGAAGGAGATCGGATGGGGCCGAAAGGGTCTTGCCTCCCATGCTGTTGCCTTCCCCCCCAGCACAAAAAGAGAAGGAAGGAAAGGGAAAGAAAGAAAAAGGAAAAAGGAGATAGAGGGAAGGAAATAAAGAGGAAGAAGAAAAGAAGGGGATATCAGTTGCGATTTTCCCGCCAATAACTTGTGGATCGGGGGGGGCGAAAAGGCCCTTGCCTCCTCCCCGCCAAAAAGGGGGAATGGAAGGGAAAGAAGAGCTAAAAGAGAACAAAATAGAAGAAGAAAAGAAAAGGATGAAAAGAAGGGAAGATCAGTTGCGATTAATTCGGCCAACAACGTGTGGATCGGTGGGACCGAAAGGCCCACGCCCCAGCAAACTTAAAAGAGATAGAAGGAAGGGAAGGGAAAGGGAAGAGGAGAGAAAGGGAAAGGAAACAAAAGAGGAAGAAGAAAAGTATTAGAGATCAGTTGCGATTTTCCCCGCCAACAAGGTGTGGATCAAGGGGCCGAAAGGCCCTTGCCCACCCCTCGGTAAAAAGAGAGAGAGAGAGAGAGAGAAGGAAGGGAAGGGAAAGGGAAAGAGGAGAGGAAAGTAAATATAGAGGAAGAAGCAAAGAAAAGGGGAAAAATAAGGAAAGATCAGTTGTATCGCTTCTTTTATCATCATTGTACAACTATCATTGTAGAAATGTGTTTATTTATTTATATGTTTAATAACAATACTATGAATATAAACTCATAACAGCAACAAAACAAAATGCAGAAGAAAACTATTTTGTAGGCAGAAAGATTCGCAAAATGATCATGCATTTGCATGTAAGTGTATCATTAGAACTATTCATATTGTTTTATTACATCTTGTGAAATAGGATGCATTTAAGCTTTCGGAACTTTTGTGTGCATTTGTATGAAAGAAAGCGTTTGGAATTTATAATGCGCATGATGCAATTTCAGGTGCAATTTACTGCAGTTGCCCCCCCAAAAAAAAAAAATAAGCATGGTTTATTTCTAATTGGATACTTGTGATTTACACATTTTGCTAAAAATGACATGATTTTCGGGGATTTTTCGCAAGTTCGCAAGTTCAACCGAAATGTATGGTTGGTTGGGCTAGAAGTAGACGGTTGGTCGGGCTAGACATGGCTGGTTGGTTGGGCTAGAAGTGGATGGTTGGTTGGGCTAGACATGGTTGGTTGGTTGGGCTAGAAATATTTGCCTGCAGTACGATTGATAGCAGGCAAATGTTGTTTACATCGTTAATGAATGCATACTTGGGTCCGGGGCCGTTGCCCCGGTGGAATGAAATTTGCATAGGCAGCTCGTACAGGCGTGCGAGCTTCCGCCACGGAGATTAAGGCGATGCATTAATTAGTGTGTAATTGAATCGTTCTAGCCTGTGCTTTACAAGAAAACATTTCATTGCAAGGAAAGTGCTATGTGTTATGTTATGTTTCGACACGGGTCAGAAGGTTTTCCAGAGTTTTATTCTCGTTGAGTTTTACTTCTGGTTTTTAGACCTGGGCCGTGTGCCGTCCGGTTTCCTGATGGAAACGAGAGAAAATGTTTGTTAAACATTCATTAGACGGCCGGCTCCCGGTAGCCGTTGTCAGGCTATCCCACAATAATTGAAGTGTGTTATTTGTTTGTATTGGGAGTCAAGAATGATGATAGGATTGAAGTGTACAAATAAGATGTGGCGTTATGCGACAGATTGGATGGTTGGTTGGGGTTGAAGTTTTCATCTTTCTTGATATTAATATTGATATTGTTCTTGATAACGGGGGAAAGCGGTTTGCCGGATGGCAATGAGGGGCTATGATTGCTAAAGGTTGTTTTAGGGCAGTGGCGGATCCAGGGGCCCGGGGCCCAGGCCCTCATCTAGAAAAAAACAGGTAAAAACACCCTTTTTGAAAAAAGAAGTTGGGCCCCCTCCCCTGGCGCCCAAGGGGGGGGGGGTGGCGGTGGAAAAAAAATTAAACCTTCCCGTAGGGAAAAAAAATTGTGCTCACTACCCCTGGCGCCCAAGGGGTGGTGGTGGAAAAAAATTACCCTCGGTTGGATTTCTTCCTCCCGGTTGGTCACGTGACCCGGGTTCCCCCTACTGGGTATTTGGTTTTAGTCAGCCTTTGCCCCATATCCCTCTACCATAATGCTTGTACACTGTTTGTGCTATATTGTTGAAAATGTTGAAAGCCAAACAGTTAACATAGGGAAATTAACCCCAATGGAATAAAGGTTGAGAATATGGCAATTGCTGTCTCTAGGTTGTATTTCTTCTCACAAGTTGCCACATTTGGTGATAAGCCAGCCCCAGCCATGGCACAGATGGCTTTACGGAAGACAGCAGAAGAAGGGGCAACGAAGTATCCACGAGCAGCGCCAGCGCTTAACAACAATACGTACAAGGATGACATTTGTATTTCTGTACCAACGACGTGTGATGGTTAGGAGCTTGGCAGAGACGTCGACACTATCCTGACTACTGGAGGCTTCCATGTAAAAGAACGGAGGTCAAACAAACATTTTTTCACGACATGCAGATGAGACATAGAAAATAAGTCCCAAAATGCTGGAAACAAGTTGTATAGGAACATGATTTAGATGTCTCTTCATACAAGGTGAAACTGAATGAGGATATAACCCACGCCAACATTGGATACGCAGCAGCTTTCGTTTTTATGACCACAATTATTTCACTTTCTCCATATTAAATGAAACTTTTTTGAAATGCATAAATAAATTATTGAATGAATAAAAAAATGAATATAACAAAGTAGGTAGGTAAACAAAAGAATGGCGGATTAAAATAATAAGGATGATAAATTCATTAATGAACTAACAAATGAATAACAGTTCTAATTTGTCAAAATGATTTATGTACTCATATATTATTCATCAAAATGTGAAAATTCATTTCACGTATATTAAACAATGTAACGCAAATATTTGAATGAAATGGTTCAATGCTAAAATATCTTACATTTTGCATCAGAAAGATGTACTGATGTGCAAATTTAATACAATCTTTATCCTGTAGATGATATTTAAAAATGTCTAGGTAAGATATAACATCCCCCAGACACCTTCCAAGTTCAATCATATCGTCTAATCTGAAAGAAAAATCATCTGTGCAGTTGGTGAATGATATTCGACTGCAGTCGGAAACTACTCATGTGTCTTTCTATATCGGTTATTACAGCAATACCACATCAATCTTCTTGTTTTATCGTCGAAAAAAAAAACAGATGACATCTTCAACTTTCTACGTTGATTATGAATAAAGATTCCATGGCAGGTTTCTGCAGAGTCTATCATAACAAGCTGAAGTTTTTGTTCAGTTTTAAAGTCAGGGAGGGGTTGACAGGAGATTGCATAACATCACACTGTATCACGATCTCAGAATGAAATTTGTTTGGTACCTAAGCTATTGCATTTACCTACAGATTGCATCCTTAGCGAATTATTACAAAATACAAGCGTGTTAAAAAACTTGCAATAAATGGAAAATGATTGTAATCTCGTAGTATCAGTTGTACGTAAACTTGAAAGTACATTTCTCATTGTATCAATCTTTTTTTCTTTTTTTATCTGTCATATTCATAGCTATTTGTGATCCTTCTTGAATGACTGTTGATCGAAAGTACATGACATCGTCATATATCTTTGTTACATGGCAACCAGGTTTTGAAGGAGGATTGAGGCAGTCTGTCACTTTGGAGTTCAATTCAATTTAATTCAAATTAGGTTTTATTCAATCTCGTCAAAAAGTCCAAAGACTACACATGCGAGTTTACATCTTATATACAATTATATACAAAAGCATTAACAAAACATTTCTTTATAAAGAAAAACATAGAAAATAGGAGAAAATATATCAAAACAAATAAATGGTTAGATCAGAATATCAAAAGCATTAACAACAACAAACAAGATACAAAAACACTAACAGTATATTGCTAGCATGTCAGGTGAGTGTACTGAAAAGAAAGTAATTTAAAATAGATTGAAGTTTTATGAGAAAAAATGAAGAAATTACGGCCGACTGTTTTGTTACTGAGAGAATAGTTGTCATAGACAAATAAAATGTATGCAGATATGTGAACTTAATTAACTGTAGCATAGGAAAATCTGCGATAAAATGCAATACAAATTCCATTCAGATGATATAATAAGTATTACAAAGTATTAAAATTTGACTCTTGGTAGTGTGCTAATCACAAGTGCGACATGAGTACAGTACATGTATAAACATATTGCACATGAAGAAAATATGAAGTCTGTGGGTATTGTTGATTACAGTAAGAATAGCAGATAAATAAAGAATGTTCTACTGAAAAACATCACCAGAAGAGAAAGAGGTGGAGAGGAGGAGGGATATACAGGGAGAGAGGAGGGAAACAGAGAGGAGGATGGAGAGACGAAGAGAGAAAGAGGGAGAGACAGAGAGAGCAGAAAGAGACAGAGAGACAGAGACAGAGAGTGAGAGAGCAGAGAGAGATATAAAAGAGAGGGATAACGAGAGAGGAGATGAGCGTTAAATAGAAATATAGAGGAATGACCAGAAATAAAGAAGAGAAAGGGAAATTTGAAAAGTAGCAAGTTCAAATAGAGAAAAGGGATGAGAAAGTAAAAGGAAGGATAACAGTACTTGAAATATCAACAGAAGAATGATGGAAGAATCTGCTATGCCAATCATCATGAAAGTAAATATTGCACATAATTATATTGCTGAAATACATGTACATATAACATACTGGTCACTACATAATCCTCTATTTATTATTCAAGGATCGAGTGAAAGATGGGATGGGAGAATTTCGGTACCTCATAGTTCTCATCTTAGGCAAGGACACTCGAGGACTGGAGGATGAGTGTACTCATGTCACCAATTTGAAGGATTCATCCGTTAACCTGACAGGACTTGAACCTTTCACCTGGTATCGATTGACACTTTGGGAAGTCAGCAATATTAGCGAAACTAGCTCACTTGAAACAATGGCATCAACAGCTCGTACGATTTTGTTTGATTCTATTTTAAATATCTGTTCAGTTACTGCTATTCAATCATTCGTTAATCACAGTTTTTGGCATGACAACATAAGTTGGCTTACAGTTCATTGGGGATATTTAACTTCTAGAGCAAACTCGGTGCTCATGTAGGCTCTATCTCATCTTCCATGATAACTTTCTCTTAAATATCCTTACACTAATACTGTCGCTTTTGTCATGATTACTTTCTCTTAAATATCCTTACACTATTTTTTTTTTCGGATGATGAATTTCCCTTAATTATTCTAACTCTTACTCTTAACAGAGGGGTTTAATTCAGACATGAATAATATATCTTCTAAGCTCTAGTAGTTCATTCCATTCCATGAATATTTCCCTGTAGTGATCGATGTTTTCTTAAGTTTGCAAACATTAATAAAATAGCTCCATCTCCCTCCATGCAAAACATATTACAAACGTATTTTCTACATCTTCACTGTCAATTTGTTTGAAATATATATTTAAATGGTAAAAACATTACAAACGATGCAAAAACTTGCACTGATATAAACATGTTACTAGGCCAGTAGCATAAAATAAGTTATTATTCTTTTTTTTTCTTCTCCTTCTTTCCCCTTTTTTATTTGGACATCTCTCACTAGCCTCACCACCTCGAGCCTATGGTAAGGAATATTTTCAACCATAAAGTAAACATTGATGTGTGTCATTTTTATAACGTATCATAGTTTCACCCGAATAAATGGCAGTGGAACAGTAAAAGATGTGGTTTAGGGTATTTGTAGGATGCTTCTATCACATTTCTATTATAGGGTATTATTTATATCTCAGTTTACATATTTGTTTGCATGCCCCAGATTTAAACGCGGCAATTGCTTTCATTTCTTACACTACTGGTTGCTTCTGTAGATATTTTGAATTAGTTTATGCTTAATAATAATAATTTCTTTTTCGAATCCAAAATGTGGAATCGTTATGTCCTGGTGTCATTACAAATCAATTCAAGGGCCTCGATTGAAATATCATGAATTCAGGTATCCTTCCTTTTATAAGAATCAGTAATTGCATTGCAGTGTCGCTGCCCTCACTATCATCAGTTATGTAGTATAACATACCACGTCTGTAAAAGAAATATTCACTTGAATGTCACTCGGTCTAGGGGTTATGTCATTGGTAGTCTCTGCTTTGTACCTACGCCTACGAATTAACTCTGATCGGACCTAGATTCGAAACTGAGTCACGTTTTTTTTTATCATTCCTGATCGATACGCGGCTATACATGTACAACTCCAATTACACACACACATACGCACATGCACACTCACACGTTAAGATTGTATACATACTTACTTGATTCTTCAATATATATATATATATATATAACAGTGGACAGAGACCCCGATCATACTCTTAATTACCAGTAAACTGAAGAAGAAAAACAAATCACACGTAAAATCACATATTGTTTTCATTCTAAAACGAAACATGATGCTTTGGTCCTTATTAATGTTTCACCACTAGGAATAAACATCACTCTGAACAGGTTGACAGGCATTCTGACGTTTTCAGAGACCAACACCAACCAATCTGTGGAAGAACTTTGCTTCATCATCCACAACACCACTTCTGAATCAGATTGTTCCCCCATAGACAACAAAGAGTGCATCGGACCAGGTACAGAGGTCAAAGTTGACCCTGACCTTGAATACCAGGTCCTCACCGTTGGCAGAGGCTTTTGCAGTACACCAGATAGTCCGAAAGGTGATGTTATCTTGACACAAAGCCCCAAAATCTGTAGAGAATAGCAATTGCCAAACAATCATATCAGTCCATTCACTACAAGTCCGAAGCTGTACAAATTGCTCTCCGTTATAAAGGCCCCACATTTAGACCCTCCAAAGGAAGGTAACATATTAAAGGGCAATCCACAATTTGTTATAGGTTCAGTCGTATGGAAGCAGAAAAAATCAGATACACATAATGGCGAAAGTTGGATTTAACACGGACCAATGAAAGGAAGTTATTAATGTTTGAAACATGAAATCAATAAGTCTATGCGAATCTCAAATTGGCAGTTTGGTCAGTGGATTGTGATGTAGTAGCGGATATCTCACCCGTTTGTTGTGTACACAAATATCATTCATTTTTGCTTTTCTCCTCAAAGCATTCTCCCTTGTAGCACTACTTAAAATATATCACGGATAGCATATTATTATAGGTCCTATAAAGAGAAGATTCCCTTCTGCGACATACATTTTTGAACATTAGAAATGTTAGTAATGTTTTGTTTTGGAACGAATGGGAAAACTGCCCGCCACTATATCACAGAAACATTAAATATTCAGCCAATTTGAAAAGCCCCTACCTTTAGTGATTACAAATTCAAAAAAATAAATTCAAACTGTCATCAGTCTACTTCTCTGATTATTCTGCTTTTTTCCAGAATAGTATGCCATCAAGGTTGGATGTCAATTTCAGATGGATAAACCCACACATTTACAAGAAGGAAAATTATCCACTTTAACAATTCCAGCAATCATGACAGATTAATACAACATTTTCAGAGAGACTTTTAAAATACTCTTTAGTATTATTACATGAAAGTGCTTTTAAGATACTTGGGGTTATAAAGTATGATGATAAATCGTTTCTTACCGCAAATTGTTGTAAGATATAGAAAAAACGTATATATTGGCATCAGGAAATGTGTATGTGAAAGATAGAGCCTTTATATTGTGTCTGATCCGTTTAAGCAGGATGACATAAGTATTTACACTAACAAAATATGATTTGGTGCATATCACTATATTAGTCAACGATACTACGTGTGAACAATTATGCGGTTGGTCCACATTAAATTTTGCGGTAAGTTCTCTCAGATGACAAAACCCAGTATCAATTGATAATTGGAACTACTCTTACCTAGTCACTGTAAAAAGAATATATATATTTGTGCTAGCAGCGTTGAAAAAACCTCTTTCCTTTCGATGCCAAACAAAGATAAAGAATGTGAACATTATCTCGGCTTGACCTTTCACATCGAAGAAAAGTTTACGTTCATTGAACATATATCTTTTGTTTTCTTCCTTCAGTCATTGGAACAACATTATCTCGTGGCAATATCTATTTCCCCGTTACAGCTGGTGTGCTTGGTTTGACAATCATAACAGTGTTTACCTCCGTATGTGTCTTCTGCTTTAAGAAAAAGACGAAAGGTTTGTTTGTGAAATGCAAATAATTAATGCAAAGATCCCGCTTAATTATCAATATTATTTTATTTCGCAAAATATGAAACACTCTATAGTGTCTGACAGTGAAGTGTAGAAAGTAAACGGGTTTCCTTGCATAATTTGAATACTAGGACACTGCTAATGTTTAAATTTCACAGATAGGACATACATGACATAGTCATAATTCCTGCAAAGTTCTACAGAATTTGATGTGGCCTGTAAAAGGGACATAATATCTTTAACTCAAAAGTCTGTCACATCTTTTTCAAACTAGCATGTCTACACAATGAGCCTTCATACGTGGTAAAATAATAGTTGTATATAAAGGTGTTTGACATATATAGCTTGTATAGTCCCATCGCATTCATGCTCCTTTTTGTAACATTCTACAGTAGAACGCAGTATGGGTGTACCGAACCCTGGAAACATCACGTCGGTGCCGAGGTCAACATCACCCATTCAGCAGGTAGGTACACTCACAAGTAAACATTTGAAATATATATTTATACCCGATGGCAATATATATCTAAGTATAACTAGCATTTGTTATGGCTTCCTTTTGCAGTTGGACCAGGAATACTATGCCGAAATTTCACACGAACTCCAGCCCCATTCTTCAGAATCAACTGCGGATGAGTACATGGACATGAAACCTACACCATCCAGCCATTCGTCCGTCGGTGGTATCAACCGATCCAGGAAATACCAGTATGTCAGTCCTAGTTTCACACGAAAGATTGAGGCTGTGTATGAAAATACACAAAAGTAAATTGCTTCTCCACCCACTACGCCGAAAGCAGCTTATGAAATATCCATAACCTTTAAAGAGATGCAACCAGTACCGTCAATGCAGTCTATGTTCCATGATGTCTCTTCCGCGGTAATTGTCAGTGACACACTGGATAAATATGAAGTTTGTATATTGACACAAGGGTTTATGCAAAATCAGAATTAATGCAAAGATCCCGCTTAACTATCAATATTATTTCATTTCGCAAAAAATGAAGCTTATATTGTCACAACATAGTGTGGATCACAACTGGTAAACGTGTGTACACTTAGGAATTTATTTACGTTGGGTACTGCTATATGCTTTGTAAATTCGACATAACGCTATAATACGCAACTGCTAACGTTTAATGAAACAAAGGTTACTTAAAAAAAAACACCACTTTAGATGTTTTCACTTGTGAAAATGTCTGGAACATAAAGAAAAACATACAATTTCATCAAATAATAGATGATTCCCAACATTAAAAACAAAACAGGACTTGTAGGCCTGTACATGATATATGAATCGTGTTATTTTCTTTAAACCACTGTTGTATCGAATTCTATTACACCTCTATGTGTACTGATTAAATGGGTGAATGAGAATAAAACACTCTATACTTAAGTAGTCATATGAAATGAATATCAAAAGAATGCCGCACTTTTTTCAAATTTAAATTGATATTCTATACGTGAAATAAAAAATCCCTCGTAAGGTTGTACATTTTTTTGGATAAAGCTAATGAAAAATGCTTTTTGCACCTTAGTGGGTCTTATCCTTCTTTTGATTCGGTTCCATCATCACATTGTCAGCAATTATAGATTTAATTTTAGAAACATAATGCTAGACATGTAAATGCATGTAGACATAATTTGAAAAGTCAGACCATTAACATAAGACCGTCAGCTAATGCACATTTTGCACGAGTGCTTCATGTTCCTTTTGTTTATTGTCACGGTTTTACGCAAATATATTGAACCTGTCATATATTTATTTGTCAATGTATATAACTGTCTGTGAATTTATCACATGCATATCTGTACACGTATACATACATTTGCTGGTTTATAATGGAAATGAATATTAACTGCTTAAAAATAATACACTGTAAACATTAATAATATACAATATCATAGTTCTTTAGGATTTCTATGAAACGCTTTTGTTACTATAATTTTAATCATAAGTTGTGATATTTAGTTGAATTCGAAAAGCGGTAAAATGATAGTGTATCCAAAATGTTGTTTATTATAGAAATCAGTCTTTGTTATTAATCACTTTAATTTAAAAACATGTTAAACTAATATATGGATAAAAAAATTAAGATAATTTGCATTGCAATAATTAGTAACTTTAATGCATATTTTATCATAGTAATCATGCAAAACCTTGAACCGGATTGTAAGATGTATAACACTATTGTATTTTATATTGCATTGTACGATACCTACACACTATTACATCTTACATTGTTAGATTTTTCGCCTCACCTGATTTTAGATTTTTACATTTTAAATACGGTATATTCATGTTTCTCAGCCTCTCTCTTTCTTTCTGATGCTCTCCAATGTAACATATGTAAACCATAAGAAGACAAGGATTGTCCTATTTTGTCTGTTTGCATCGGTGCAAGTAATAGAACGTAACCATAATATTACTGTTACCTTTTACTATTTTAATTATGTATGCCTATACGTACAATTATAATGTTAACATCTGTTCCAGTGGACGATCCACCCCTCTTTAATTAATGATGTGCACAAACCAGTTTGCGTGTATGCATTTTAGTGAACCATGAAAAAAGGGCCACACGCACAGCTGCAACGATCTCATTGCTAGAACTTCTACGAACAGAATGTGTTGGTAATGATCTTAATGAGTTAATGATAAGCTTTGTTTGAAAGCACCTGAAGTATTTTTTTTCCAGTAAACAAACTTTTTCCATACTTTAAACATTATGAATGAGAAAAACGCTTCCGTATGTAGGAAGAAGTCGTGTTCGTTGAGCTACAACCGCCAAACTTAGATTAAATAATAATTTGATATGGCAATATGTAAAATTACAGTAATGCACTGAATACTATTTCACAATTCGAGCAAGCGGTTCTTAGAGTCTATTATATTCTTTTTGTAACATAATTTTTTTCTCCAGATAAATATGTGATATTCAGCTGGCTTCCGAATGATTTCATAGTCATAGCCTAAATTATATTTCGATTACAATTAGTAAGTTAGATAACATCATAAGTAAATATGAGATAAATAGTAATTGTGATTTAAAGGGATGCGAAGGATACAGGGCAAACAAGGGATGGGGAGGAAAGGAAAGCGAACGAAAATTGAAATATGAATATGGAAAACAGAGAGGGGAAGAACTGAAGTGTGAGAGTGAGTGAGTGAAAACGAAAGAAAGAACGAGAGAGAGATGATAGATCAGTATAGAAGAGAGAGGCAGAGAGAGAGAGAGAGAGAAGAGAAGAAAAGAGAAGACGCGAGCACATCTAATGCCACTTCTAATGCTAAGGATCTTGATCTCTGAATATGAGCAATCCCATTCTTGTAAACCTAAGTTCAGATTTTTATTAAGAGGGTCTTTCAAACAGCGTGTTTTGACAGTGACGGAATTCTTTAAAAGTAATGCGTTCGCATAGTGACTTGAAATGATTTGTGTATACATGTAAGATGACTGTAAAGAAATTGCCGGGTAACGTCTATAATGTTGAAACGGCTACGATACAGCATAGCAAGGTGGCTGTGAAGGCGTCTGGTGGTTAACAATGGCTAGATTTGTCAAGCATTTTGTCAAGCATAGCCGTTACACTGCAGGTTTGGTTAAAGTCACCGCTGACGTATCGTGCACAGTCCTTCGTTGAACCATTTCGATCATGTCGACGTTCCGCTGTGTGTGTGGGTCCCATGCTGTTGCAGCATATTTCACCACTGGTCGGACGTATGTGAATTACGTGGCCTGCTTGATCCGGCGTCTACAGTGTTTGAAGTTCCGTCGCAAGAAAGCTGTCACGGAATTAGCCTTCTTGACTGTAGTATCAACATGACTATTGAAGTTGAGCTTCTGATCGATGTGGATACCAAGGTACTTGGCGTAACTCACTAATTCTAGGTGGTGCCCGTGGATATTACACAGGCCTAGGATCCGTTTCCTCTTGTTGGTGGCTCGATCTCAAAGTCTGGCAATTTGAAGGGTGTAATTCCATCCGCCACTTTCCCTCCCATTCCTGCAACCTGTCAAGATCTTCCTGAAGATTTGTACAATCTTGGACTGACCTTATGCGTCTGTATAGCATGCAGTCATCAGCGAAGAGGCGTATGGTTGAGTGCTAACTCTGTCTGGCAGGTCATTGATGTATATGAGGAAAAACAGCGGGCCGAGAGCACAACCTTGGGGCACTCCAGATGTAATCTTCATTACTGTGTATACAAAGTGCAAGAAGGATATTAGGACCTGGTTTTGCAGAAAAAGGGTAGTATTTCTGACACAGGTGTAGCTAAAAATTTCATGCTTATTGATTTTCATAATGACTAAATCCATAAAAATAAAGAAGAAACTACCTCATATATTTTGTATTAGTGAAAATCGAAAGATAACAACATGACAAATACTACGTACTAGAAGGGTGTGATAATAAGGGTAGAATAGTGAAAGTATATGCAATTCATACACAAACTAAATAATCAGTGCACGGATCCTTAGTTAGGTTTGGTTTGGCTTTATTCTTGGTATAACATTAAGTATACATGACTATAAACAATATATAAATCCACCATTAACACAGAAAAGTACTAAGATTGCTCTATTTGGGATCACTAATATCATGGCTCAGTTCTTTTTCTTTCTAAAGGTCCAGAAAAATATATTACATCATTGGATTTCGTTGTTCGTTAAAGGGAATTCATTATACATTACCGCGCGAGGTAGAGAAATGTAGTCTCCAAAAGTCTACCACATCCAAGAAACTACCTGTCAGCATTGCTCATTTATAAATCTGTTAAAAACTCATTCTACTTCAAAATTGATGCGTTCACTATCGGAATGAAATGACTCAGAACCGATTGACAATTCAAGTATTGTTGTTGGTTTCCACAAGAGAAAGGTCGTACGTCTACCGAAATCGTAACCTGAAGTAAGGAATACATAAAGAGCCACATATTAAACCGTACCCACAGGCTAAATACCATTGAGTGTATGAGGACAAACAATATTAGAAACGGGTAATTGTTCTTCATCAAAAAGGCGTATTTTATTACAGTGTTTCTGTGCCTAGCATTCATCGCTTTTACAAGAGGTATGTTTGGATCTATGCGTAGAAATTAACAAAATGAAATAAGGCAAAGAAGCTGTAGACGTGATCATGCAATTATAAGTAAAGTGTGTTTGGAAAGATCGATCGCATCGTCCGAAAGACAAATACTTTCTATAACAATGAATTGTTACAACATTTCATCATTTTCAGCATGAACGTTGCCTAATAATTTGTTGGTCCTTTTACCAAAAAAATCATTTGAACGTTGTAACTCCTATTGTTTAAATTGGTCTGATTCCATATATCATGTCTATTCTTATCCAACACCTACTCTTTGTATTGGCTTTAAATTGGTTTCAAAACGCAATGAATTTTGATCTGCCTCACTCCAAACAAAATCTACACTATCCTCATTATCAAGATCCCAGACCTGTTATCCTGTCTTTATAAGTAAATAAAATGGTTTTAAAGATACATTTCATGCAAGGGCATAGTTCAAATGTTGAGTAGCCGTTTTATCATGTTTCTAACTAATTATTTTGTCCATCTTTTGCTATTAAATTATGGAAGAAGAAGTATAGGAAACAAGTGATAGGTTCAAGCGCAAATTAACAACATTAATCATAACATCATGAACAATTATTAAAACAAAACACCTTAATGTAGCAATTGTCTTACATTGCTGTAATTAATACTGAACTATATATTCGTAAGTTTCTTATACAAATATCTTACAATAAAATGCAAACGACGTTATTATCAAGATCCCAGACCTGTTATCCTGTCTTTATAAGTAAATAAAATGGTTTTAAAGATACATTTCATGCAAGGGCATAGTTCAAATGTTGAGTAGCCGTTTTATCATGTTTCTAACTAATTATTTTGTCCATCTTTTGCTATTAAATTATGGAAGAAGAAGTATAGGGAAACAAGTGATAGGTTCAAGCGCAAATTAACAACATTAATCATAACATCATGAACAATTATTAAAACAAAACACCTTAATGTAGCAATTGTCTTACATTGCTGTAATTAATACTGAACTATATATTCGTAAGTTTCTTATACAAATATCTTACAATAAAATGCAAACGACGTTATGGCTGTTTAGCTGTCTTGCATTTTACGTGGGTGCCTGTGTGTTTGTGGGGGTGCGCGTGCCCCGTTCTCCCTTGAAAAAAAAAAGAAATAGTTTCAGATACTGCTAGAAATATATAGCATGACTTATGCCGTCCACGCAGGCAGGGGACCTCGTGATGGCTTCTGTATGAAATGGTATGCCAGATATTTCTATCTGCAGCCAGTCTTGAGGCATCTGTTAGCCTGGTTATGAATCTTGCTTTGCAGTCCTCTGAGATGCAGTCAAGCCATCTTTTGGGTGGACGGCCTCTGGGTCGATTTCCTGTGACGTTTCCTTCAACCGCCATTTTGGGGTATCTTGTTGGTTTCATTTTTGAGGATGAGACCAAAATATTTGAGTCTTTTAGTGGAGACTTTGTCCAGAACATCTTGATCGAGATTGGGGGATTCTTTAATGTGTGTGTTTCGAATCTTGTCTAGTCTTGTCACCCCCGTTATGCGACGGAGGCATGCCATTTCAAACCACTGAAGCCTGTTGCTATCTTCTTTTCTTACTGTCCAGGATTCTGCCCCATAAAGCAGTATTGAGAGGATAAGTGATTGATACAGTTGCATCTTCGTATGGCTACAGATGCTTTTTGATGTTCAGATGTTATTTATTCTTTGGAAAGCTGCACCTGCTTTCCTGATTCGATTCTTAATGTCACTGAACTTGAGCCGTTTTCTGCTATTGTCCCCCCTCCCCCCAGGTACACGAAATCTTCCACCTGTTTTAATATGTCGCTGGCTATGTCAATGTTGAGGTTGCACTTCCTTTTGCTGATAACTTGCACTTCGGTCTTTGCTATGTTCACATTGAGACCAAGGTAACAGCTTGCTTTGTAGACTTTATCCACAGGTGTCTGCAGTTCCTCTGGGGTTTGTGCTATTAAGACGATGTCGTCTGCAAAACGTAGGTTGTTTATGTCTTCATCCATTGCCATGATCATAACTCGGCCGTCAGATGGTAAAACGGTCTAACTCGAAAATTTGACTTTTTGAGGTAAATTCACTTTCCGGGTAATGTGAGGGCGCTGTTTCCAATGGTGCTATCGAGAAAATCCCATCATGTCTTCTTTAAGAGATAATTTCCGCTATGTTGGTACTTTTTTGTATTTTTCCTTCAGATTTGATGGTAAAACGGTGTATCTTTGAGTTAGCCCATTTTCGGTAATATCGTTTGGAGGTAAAACGAGCTATCTTTTAGGAATATATTGAAAAGTTGTTGGGAGATGACACACACCCACCTGACTCCAACGGTTGTCAGCTCTCCATTTACTCTGACCACACTCTGGGATTGTTCATACAGTGCTTGTAGCAGTCGTATCAGCTTGCTAGGATAGCCAAAACATTGTATCGCCTTCCACAGGCCCTTCTGCCATACCAAGGCATATATACATGAATTGATCCCAAGAATGCGGGTATCGATATTTTCTTCTCCATTGTTTATCTTTCGTTCGTGTATTCACCCTCGTGAGTTTAGAAATGATGATTCCTGTTTAATTTGTTATTTGAATTTGTTTTAATTCAGTGAACGAAAAACAAGAAAAGGTTTGGTATCTTATGCGCCATATCTTAATTACTACAGTTAAATCAAATGCCAATAGAAAACGTGTGCAATGTATATTTGAAATCTTCCGATTGGAAGCGATTTTTGCCACACTGAAGAGAAAGAGCGCCTCCAATATCTAAACTGTCTAAAAAGTTATTCTAAATTGATGTTTTAGCGAAGTTTGTGAAACTAAAGTAGTGTCAGAAGCAGGCGCGGATCCAGGGGCAGGGGCTTTGCCCCAAAAAAAAAGAGAGAGAGAGAGAAGGAATAGAAGGGAAAGGGAAAGAGGAGAGAAAGGGAAAGAAAGAAGAAGAAGCCGACAAGAAAAGGGGGAAAGAAGAAGATCGGGGGCCGAAAGGATGTTGCCTCCCCCCCTCCAGCAAAAAAAAAGAGAGCGAGAAGGAAACAAAGGGAAGGAAAAAAGGAAAAGAGGACAATAATATGAATATAAAATCATAACAGCAACAAAACAAAAGGCGAAAGACAACTATTTTGCAGGCAGAAAGAAGCGCGAAAATGATCACGCATTTGCATGTGAGTGTACCATTAGAATTATTCATATTGTTTTATTACATTTTGTGTATTTGTATAAAAGAAAGCGCTTAAAAAGTTATGATGCGCATGATGCAATTTCAGGTGCAATTTACTGCAGTTGCCCCCAATTTAAGCATGGTTTATTTCTAATTCGATACTAGTGATTTATAAATTCTGCTAATAATTACATAATTTTCCGGGATTTTTCCTCACTTTTTAGTAAATTATACTTTTTATGCGTTTGTTGGAAAATGACACATTCCCAAATTTACAGTCAGGCAAGAAATATGGTTATTTAGAGGCCTACATGCCAGGGCCCGCCGAACGGCGGGGCTCGGGGGCTCGAGCTCATCCTTCCTTTAAAAAAAGTATATTAAAGAGAAATAGAAAGAAAAAGAGAAAAAAGAAAAAAAAATTGTGCCTACAACCTCCCCTCCCCAACTGAGCGAAAAATCGACCGGCACGATTTTCAAATTTTCAATTTTCGGAGGCAAAAAAAAAAATAAAAAAATTGCTCATCTGACCGTTATTAAATGCCCATACGCCCCGAGCTTCCGGGAGCTCTGCTCCCTAGACCCCGGCCCTAAGGCCGGCCCCTGGATGCTCATCTGACGGTAATTGAATGCCTAAAACCCCTAAGCTTCCGGGGCCTCTGCCTCCTGGACCCAACGCCAATTAGTGTCCTGCCAGTGTCACAATAATAAGGTATAAAAATATGCTCATCTAACCGTAATTAACTGCCCATACGCCCTGAGCTTCCGGGGGCTTTGCCCCGTGACCCCCGCCAGGGCTTTGCCCCTTAACCCCACGCCAATTTACGCTACGCTCTACTTGATCGTAAATAATTTAGCCTCCCCCCACCCACTTTGAAAAACGTTCAGCAGGGCTTGCATGTAAGAGTGGTGGTGATGCGGAATTTGTTTCTGCCCCCAAACGATTTTGCTCATTACGCCACTGCTTTTATAGTGGTCACCAATACATACCAATATTTGGCTCGCACAATTTCTAATCCCCCCCCCCCTAAGAAATCCTGGATCCGCGCCTGGTCAGAAGGACATGTAATATGCTAGCATTCATCATAATATTTGTTTTTTACTTTTAAAGCAAAAGAAGTATATCACAACAAATTATCCCATATGTCATGTTATATGGTTACTTTCTTCAAAAACATCCTGCTGCCCGCTTCGTACTATTTGCCTGATTTCATAATAGTTGTGTTCACTATTGGATAGAGGTGTAACATAACGCTTCTTCGAATGGCAAGATTCGATGTCTGAATGATGATGGTGATTTGTGAACAAGTTCTTCTTTTTCTCGCCGTTTTCATCTCCAAATCTGGTAAGTTGTATTTTTGTTTACTTCGCAAATATACTTCGTACTGTAACTTAGCATAGTCGGAGACTTGGAGAGGGTGTAATGAATGCAATATATTTTTCAAAGCAATATATGTTTATCGAATGCTGTTTATCTCATTTTCCGATAATTTGTAATTCCATCGCCAGGAAGTAGACTGTAAGAGTGGAGAAGTTCAATTCGAAGCGACCTTTATTTACCGTGACTTTTCCCTCTTCTGTCGCCAGCGCCGCCCTGTAGCATGTTTATCACGGATGTAAGATCGAGCGGTTATTAAACTAACAACGCCAATGAGTGAGTTCAAGTTCTGTGTTCGGTGTTGGTGCTTGTGTTGTGAGCGTGGCAAGGCTGCTGAACCGAGCTCCAACACCGGTGTTCAGTTTAGAAGGACGATACCGATCCCTTTAGTGATAGCTCAACACCGAGTGACGTCACACCTTCACGCGAAATGTCTCGACGATGAAAGTAAAATCAGTGTGAAATTACATTAATAGTTTTCTATTTGACAGATAAGCGTGTGAGATGCCGTGTCCGCTGCCGAAATTGAAATTTAGAGTTAGTTTGTTTTTTTCCGTTAATTCACCTTTTTGACATGAAACATACTATCAGTTCCTGGGATTTAAATCTTCAATTTGATATTTACGAATTTGGAGCAATGCAAATATGATTTCCTCGAGATCTAAGCAAAGAAAAAAGGATCAAAGCATTGACCCAGCAGCTGAATATCCACTTACCCAGACGACGAGGGAGTCGCTAGCCGAGCCTACCGGGTCTCTCAATCCTAAGGAGACCTCATCAGAGTCTGCTGCTCAACAGAATGCAACCGCCTTTTGACATACAAATTTGGAATCAATCTAAGCAACCTAGTCTAACATTAAAAAATGCACCATGGATCAGGTACGTAGTGAAAGCACTTCGCTCAACTGCGCAGGAGATTGTTGACGCTGTCTACACTGTCGTCTACGACAGCATTGCAAAAGAGCTGCATGATTCACTTCAGCAGAGCTTCAGAAAAGTGAGAAAAAGATCAGCGATTTGTCTTCTACCACTGATGTCATGCGGAAACAGATCTTGAAGCTTGAATCCATGGTGGAGGAGCAGGAGCAATACTCTCGACGCCAATGCATTCGACTGTATGGAGTTCCCGCGACTCCCGAAGAGAACACTGAACGTCCTGGGCATCGGCGCGAAGATGGGAGTCTATGTTGAGCCTTGCGATATCGACAGGAGCTACATAATCCATCCCACAATGATGACTGCACCATCTTCATCAAAGGAACCTAACTAAGTTTGTAAACTGGTGTCAAGGAAACAATCTGGTCTTGAATATAGGAAAAACAAAGGAAATGATCATAGATTTCAGAAGGCAGAAGAATGACATCATTCCCTTATCTGTACTTGATGAGAATGTTGATATTGTCACCGAATGTAAATGCTTGGGAGTTCACATTTAAAGTAGTATGTCATTGGACATGCATGTTAAGAAAACATACTCAAAGGCAAACCAGAGGTTGTATTTTCTCAGGAAAATGAATATGTTTGGTGTGAATAAAGATATCATGAAGCTTTTTTATAGCTCAGTCATTCAATCCATGATTGCATACTGCTGTGTTGTTCGGTTTAATTCTCTGAGAGTTCAGGATAAAACAAAGTTAGGAAGGGTTATTAAAGCAGCAAAGCAAATAATAGTCAGAGATTTTGAATGTCTGGCAGATATAGTCGATGAGCGTATTC
Organism: Mesocentrotus franciscanus; assembly: GCA_037976565.1. Taxonomy (NCBI): domain Eukaryota; kingdom Metazoa; phylum Echinodermata; class Echinoidea; order Camarodonta; family Strongylocentrotidae; genus Mesocentrotus; species Mesocentrotus franciscanus. The sequence goes on from CP137667.1 coordinate 23,474,637, forward strand.
TGACACCTTTTCAGAAACTTGTTAAAGATTATTCAGATCCTCTTAACCAAGTAGTGATCTTTAATGAGTCTGGTAGGGCACGTCAGATACGTGTAAGAACAAAAAGATTTCGTAGAACCTTCATACCTTGTGCAATACATCTATTTAACAGTACCCAGAGACGCAAACTATTTAAGCTCGGGATCCTCGACGGGCGCGTGCCGGGTTCACTATGAACATGACGGAAAAAGAAAGAGGACAAAATATACAGTTCCTCATTCTACCCTCAACAATTGCCGTGGTAGACAAAGGAACATCCCTTCACTGCTATTATGTAAAAATGTGTAGAACAGGTGTCACATGGCACATGCATATTCACCTGTTCTACTTATTTTACATAATAGCAGTGAATGTCTACCACAACAATGTTGGTAGAATGAGGAACTATATTCTGTTCTATGTCCGTCATGTTCACAGTGGTGTTTCCAAGTTAACAATGGTTGGCATGGTAGCCACCTGGCATGCGCTAGCCGACGTCTTCATGCATTTCAACATGTACTTGTGTTTTCTCGTGCCCATTAATCACATGGTGATTTCTTATTTTAGTAATTTCTTGTAATTGGTCTTAAATGAATCAGCCCTTTATTTATAGCTTGGGTATTCTCGACGGGTGCGTGCCAGGTTGCTGAACATGTTTCCAAGTTAACAAAGGTTGGCATGGTGGCCACCTGGCATGCGTCCGCCGACATTTTCCATGCATTCCATCTTTAACGTGTGCTTTTTCTGCCAATTAATCATGTCGTTATTTCTTATTTTATTAATCTCTTGTAATTGGTCTTAAATGAATCAGCCCTTCTTTTTTAATAGCCCGGGATCCTCGACGGGCGCGTGCCGGGTTGTTGTACATGCTTTCAAGTTAACAATTGTTGGCATGGTAGCCACCTGGCATGTGCCCGCCGACTTTTCCATGCATTCAGCTTGAACTTGTGTATTCTCGTGCCCTTCAATAATGTTGTGTTTTCTTATTTTAGTAATTTCTTGTAATGGGCCTTTTTCATGGTATGGCCGGGTTTGGTGCATGGGGTCTTTGTGGGGTGCCTCGCTGCAGGTTTATTCGGTCACCTGGTGGGAGTTTGAGTTTGAAGTTTTATTATCCAAACAAAAAGTACATCAATATTACAATCAAATGTGAATGTTTAACATTGAAAGGATAAATGGGACCAGAAAATAGCATTAAATGCTAATCGTGTCTGGTACCACTAACACACAAAAGTATCACAACAATGAATGAGAACGTAATGAATAAATATGAATAACTATTGAATACACACTTAAGCTACAAACTATTCTACATCTAGGCTAAAATATGATCTGTGATTAAATACAAAGCCTTGGTATTTTACACTACATAAAAAGATAAAGAATTATATAACATACTATTTACAAATAGGCAAGAAACTTCGGTCCAAAGTTCAAAACAATTATTCTATTAACATTTGTGATATTAGAGTTCTACGAAAGCAAGACGTGGATGCTTTCTCCCGTACAGATAGGGGTAGATAATTCCAAAAGCATGTGCCTCTGAATGACATTGAAAATTTACCCTGCATTGTCCTTACTTTAGGCACACTCAACTTCTTACTTTCTCTTTGTCTAGTCTCATATTTGTGCTCTATGAAACAGCAATACTGAATTAGGGACTGCGGCAATTTATCATTCAATAATTGATACATAAAAACACATATAGATAGTTTATGGAGTTGATATACATTCAATAATTTTAGCTCCTAAATATCGGTTGTGAATGAGTCCTAATTGGACTAAACGTTATAACTCTTATTGCCATCTTTTGGCTTAATAATAAACACTTCATGTTTATTTCATAATTACTTCCCCATACCTCAATTCCGTAGGTCATATGCGGTTGAATTAACGTTTTGTACAGTAACAATAAAACACGCCTTGGCACAAACTGTCTTAATCTATATAAAACACCAACCTTTTTCCTAATACACTTATTAACCCTTTCGATATGAGGTTTCCACGTCAAGTGTTGATCTATATAAATTCCTACAAATGATGCAACATCAACTCGGACTATTTCAGTCTCTGCTATTTTTAGTACACCTTGAGTTACTACTGATTGCCTACTCCCTCGTATTAACAAATAATTAGTCTTTAAGAGATTCACTGTAAGTTTATTCACCTTACACCATATGGTCACCTTATCGAGATGCATATTCACTATATCCATATCAATCAAATTCAGTCTCGGTGGAAATGTATGAAACAAATTAGAATCATCCGCAAAAGTCTAAAATTAAAATAATTTGTTGAGTTAGGCAAATCGTTTATATACATCAAAAACAGTGTAGGTCCCAACACGGAACCCTGAGGAACGCCACATGTTATTATCTGCCTTAATGAGCTATGCCCATCATAATTCACAAACTGAAATCTACTAAAAAGATAATCTTTAAACCACTGAAGAGGCAAGCCCCTTATTCCATAATGTTCTAATTTACTAGCCAATATTGCATGATCAATTGTATCAAAAGCTTTCTGGAAATCTAGGAATACACCAAGTGTTACACTGCCCTTATCCAGTGATTTAAGCACATCATTAACCAAATTAATTAAGGACAACTTAGTACTATAATGTTTACGAAAACCATACTGGTGTTTATACAAGACATCATTCCTTTCAAAATAATCAAGTAGCCTCTTGTTTACTAATTTCTCAAATATTTTGGCCAAAAGAGGCAAAACTGAAATAGGTCTATAATTTCCTGGGACATCTTTATCTCCCTTTTAAAAATCGGTGTAACTTTGGCTACTTTCATTGCCTCTGGAAACACACCGTTCAATAATGACTGATTATAAATATAAGATAATGGTTTTGCAATTACTTCAGCAGCATCCTTCAGTAATCGGGCTGGAATACCATCAAAGCCGCAAGCTTTCTTTACATTCAAAGTTAGTAAATAGTCCTTCACCTCATAATGAGTAACTGGTTCCCAAAACAAAGAGTGGTAGTGTAGTGTGTGGTAGTGGTAGTGTAGTGTGTGGTAGTGGTAGTGGTAGTGTTTCGGTGGTCGGGGTGCGAGCTGCGCATATTGGGTGTTGCTAGGTAGGTCAAGCCATAATATTTGTCCTGCCTGGCAACGACTAGTGTGTGCGGTTCGGATTCTGTCTGTTGGTGTACTGTTTGTTTTTATCGGGTGGGTGGGGTGACTTGTATTTTGGCGCTTCGCAGGGGCTTGTGCGTTGGATTTGGTTGCATTGCGAAGGTTGGCATACTGGTCTTAATGAATCAGCAGTCCCCTTTTCAGCTCGGGATCCTCTACGGGTGCGTGCAGGGTTGTTGAACATGTTTCAAGGTTAGCAATGGTTGGCATGGTAGCCACCTGGCATGCGCCCGCCGACTTTTCCACGCATTTCAACATAAACTTGTGTTTTTTTTCGTGCCCATTATCATGACTTTGTGGTGATTTCTTATTTTAGTAATTTCTTGTAATTGGTCTTAAATGAATCAGCCCTTAATTGTTAGCTCGGGATCCTCGACGGGCACGTGCCGGGTTGTTGAACGTGTTTCCATGTTAAAAATGGTTGGCATGGTGGCCACCTGGCATGCGCCCGCCGAATTTTCCATGACACTTCCATGCATTCAACATGCACCTGGGTCTTTGGAGTTGGTCGTTTGTAATTTACCTTACCTTGTGTACTTTTCCTCCGAGCAGCAGCAGTGCAGCTGCCCTCCCAGTAATTTTTTAAACATGTACTTTCTCCCTTGTCCTTTCTCTCCTGACTCTCTATTATCCTCCTCTCCTGACCCTCTCTTATCTTCATCTAATTCATCTCTTCCTTTCCCTCTCTCCTTCTCTTTCTGTTACTTTCCTTTTTTGTTCGCTTCTCATTCCATTTCTCTCTCTAGTCTCTCCGTCTCTTCGACTTGTCTGTATGAGATTGAAGCCGGGGTCGGTTTATTCTTCTCTATTTTTTTCCTTGTAGTCTTCTTCCCTTCACCCTTATGTTATATGTAATTTGTATTATAGGTATGTAATTTATATTTATTTATTCATACTTTTTATGCATTTGATATTTTTGATATGAATGTACTTATTTTACAAATTTGGTATAAGTTGTTGTAATTTTATGTAATATGTATGATTCACCTAGATGTCAAGTTTCTTCTTTTGGGGGGAAGAAGGCAATAAATGATATTTTTATCTTATCTTATCTTATCCTCGATCGAAACCACTCATCGTTAAGTTCGCGAGATATAATGCTCGTCATCTCATGTACTCAGCTAAGTCAACAACTATAGAACACTGGCGTTGCGATCACAGAGGATTTGACCCCCGACGTCAAAAACTCTCTTCAAAGCATTGAAACATACAAGCACTGTCCATATCTGGTCGTCCGGTGGGAAGATATTCTCCCATACCAATGATGGACGCAAAGTACCGGTGAGCAATCAAAATGACCTTGCAAAACTCGATTTCCTTTCTTCCCCGCACCTTTTCATTTTTTTTTAAATACTATATTTATGTATTTAAATGTCCAAGCAAGCTTATCAAGGTAACCAACCAAATCCTTATAATTTTACATTTCATGAAGTCAGTGATTTTGATTTACTAAAGTTCCGATCTTAACCGTTTATATAAATCTGCAACCAGAAATTTGACATGCTGTTTTAATTCTCAAGATCAAATTATTGATAATTTATTTGATAATTTATCCGAGTCTAAATACTTCACCGAAGTGGAATTTGGTAGAGTCTATAAAGCATAATCATCTTAACATTATCTATTTCCATGCAAGAAGTTTGTATAATCATTTTGATAATATTTCAGATTAGTTAATGTTGCCAAATTTTCCGTTTACTGCACTGGGACTTACTGAAACTTGGATGTTTATAAAAGTAGCATGTTTACTCTTCCTGTTTATTCGTTTTACCAAGCTCCTCGCTTGGATGGTCTTAGAGGCCATGTCGCGCTGTTTATATATTTTTCTTTTACTGTGCGTAATCTTGATCATGTGCAATTTCAAACGAACGGTGTAGAGTCACTTGTTTTTGAAGTAGTACGTAGTAGACAGAAAAAAATATAATTTTAGGGGTTGTTATCGTAAATCGTCTCATAATTCGACTGATTTTACTGATGCATTTGATAGAGTTATGCAAACAGTATGCAAAAGTAATACAATTAACTATTTTATGGTGATTTTAATCTGAATTTAATGGAATGTCGTATATCCTCAACTATAAATGATTTTTAAATGGATTATTTTTGTTAGGAATGTATCCTTTGATTAACAAACCAATTCGTCTTGTTGATAGTTCGGCTACACTGTTAGAAAATATTTTCACCTATTCAATTAATCAAGATGCATTTTCAGGAATTTGTCTCACTGATATAAATGATCACTTGCCCGTCTTTCACATATCAACTGTTTGTAAGCGTATCCGGACACCTACCCCCTGGACATCCACCCCCGGATGACCACTCTCAGCAAACTAACCCCTATGACAACTACCCCTAGGACAACTTCCCCCTAGGACAACTTCCCCCGGACAACTACCCCAACAACTACCCCCTAGGACAACTACCCCTGGACAACTACCCCCGGACAGCTATCCCCTAGGATAACTGTCCGGGGGTAGTTGTTCTAAAGGATGGTTGTCGTAGGTTGACGAAGGCCACACGATGGCTACACGACGTCGTATTGAGAGTACGACGCGTTCGAACTAGATCACGAAGGCGTCAGGTGACCTCCCGATGGTATAAAACCTTCGGCCGACGTGAGAAATTCAATTGCTGATCGGAGATTATTGATGCTTTGAGTAGGGGCTGCAGAGTGACTTCCCAAGTGGGGGGGGGGGGGCACCAACCAAAAGGGGCACTTTCTGGAAAAAAGGGCGAAAATAATACAAATTAGACATTGGTATATACCTCTACATTGTGATCACATTATCTGGGATGCTTTTTCAATATTTGTTTCTCTTTATACATCATAAAAGGTATTGCTTAAGCATCATACTTTGCAGTTGGGTGTGATGGTCTTAATATTCATTTGCGAGCGAGCGAAGCGAGCGAAAAAGAATTTAAGATTTGTGAGGTCGCAGTGCGAAAAATTACATCTTATAAAGAGAAAAAAAAACAATCCTGATGGGATTATAAGCACATTCTCAAAACGGAAGACGGAAAACATTGGTTGATAATAAACATAATTATATCATCTATAAATGCGAGTGAGTGTAGCGAGCGAGCTTTGAGGGAAATTGCTTTAAGTCGCTTTAAATTAGGGGCACGTTTAATGATGAGAGGAAAAGGGGACACTTATTGAAAGGGACAAAATACCTATTAGAAAAGAAATGAAGCACGTGTCAAAGTACAAAGGGTAATTATCAGAGGTGAAAAGGGGCACTTATCGCACCTGTGATGGGGCACTTACTAGAGATTAAAAAGGGCACTTATGAGAATGGAAAATGGAAACTTATTTTAATGGAAAATGGGAACTTGTCGAATGAAAAGGGGCACGTGTCAAAATAAAAGGGGCATTTATCATAGGTGAAAAGTAGTACGGGCACTTTGCAAAGTAAAATGGGCACTTTCCTATCTTAAAAAGGGGCGTTTTTGGGGTACTTGAACAAGTGTGGGGGGGGGCCGCCTTTGGCTCTGAGGCAGGCATTATATACCATGCCATTTAAGAAACGCTTGAGCTACTCAAATACGGCTGTATTCGCCGACACCGTGTTCCCATTTCGATGTCATCGTACTATAATACGATGGCTACACGCCGGCATTTCGAGGGCTTCACGTAGTCGTGTTGCATTCCTCAGACGATCGGGCAGCTTCGATGGCACCGATGATCACAAAGTAAAGACGAAGATGACACGATATGACAAGATTCCCTCACGATGGCCTTACGAAGGGCAATATGAACACACGAATTCAATTTTTTGGCTCGCCAAAGATTTTGCCATCGCTAACGAAGTTGCTGCCGGAGCCTGAAAAATCCACCGGCGGTCATACGATGGCTTAAGATGCCCTTCATCGTGTGTCAATCTTATGTCAACCTCGGGACAGTGTGACGCGGGCATAATACATTAACTGATGTGTTGAAAGAAACATTCTGTACGAATGCTACAATACACAATTAAGATAGAAGGAATGCCTTTAAGTTTCGCCAGTGGAAAACACAGTTTGAGCCCTTTTGGCAACATTTTTCAGAACGTAGTGAAAACTAGTTTGGTGTGACGGGGGCTTAAACTGCAGAGCTGGTAATGGATACCCTGCTCCACGCATCCATTGGTGCATTGGATCAAGAAATGTGACACATGATTCGACTTTAGTGAATGGAGGCTATGGAGCTGATCGGTATGATGCTTAAAGCACCCTTACCCTCATACCAAAGAGGTTTCATCATGGTAAAGCGCTAAATGAATGATAGTATGGTTTTTAATTTTAACATATCATGTGAGTAACCTTTTTCCTTTAAACCTTTGATAATTATAATCGATAATATCCTAATACTGCGTAGGATACTGGTCTGTCTACCCGTTAACCAACTGTCATGTAAGAGTTTCGTCTGCTTTTATTTTTCTCTTTAGATTCTACACAATTGTATTTCTACCTCAGTGTATGTACATTTCAAGTAATGCTTCAAACGTGCCATTTGGGCTGGCGTTTTCCAATCTGACAACATAATGCATATGGATAACGACCAGTCAAAATAATAGTCTATAATGTCATCTTTTCCCTGCATGCATTTGACAAGTTTATTTTAGTCACACCCCAATAACATTGATTCAATTCCATATTCCTATCCCCACCCTTATATATATCCTGCTATTTGTTATCACCTCCTCTCAAATCTGATTTCCATTATTTTATTTTAATCGAGGTGACCCAGTTGTGTTCGTACCTTCTTGACGGCTTATATTAAGCTACGGTCACAAAGGTTCTAACGAACGATGCCTTCGCACGAATCTCCCTGTTCATACGAATTTCAGAGTTCGTAGAGATTCGTAGATAGGGTATAGCTTATTACGTCCTTCTTACGGAGTTCGTACGAATGCCGTTTAATTTTCCGTAAGAATGCCTTGAGTTCTTCTTACGTCAGACTTACGGCCATCTTATGAGTTTGCGTTCTCGCAAGATGGGCGTAAGTGTAACTGGCGGTATTCTCAAGTCATTAGTAAGAATATCTTACGATTTTTGTGTATATTTGGTCGGGTTGCAAAAAAGCGCTGCTTAATTTGCATACATTATGTACGTACACCTTTCGAGCACCTTACGAACGCCTTACGAACACCAGGAGTAGTTTGTACGAAGGCCATACGAATCTCCGTTCTTACGAACGCCGTAAAAACTGTTTATAAACAACTTAAGGCGTTCTTATGATCATCGTAAGAATTTGAGGCTTCTAGAATTGTCTCTCGACCCTACGAAATGTACGAAGATCTTGCGTGTTTTTTACGATGTTATTACGATGTTCGTATGGCAGCGTTATGAAGAGAATGTTTCGGTCGAGGTTGAACAAATCTTGGACAAGACCATCGACCAGTCTGCGAACTAACGAACGGTCCGCGATCGTTGATTTCGTACGGCCTTCTTAAGAAGATCTTACGAAATGGTCTGAAAATCGTTCGTACGGCGTTCGTAAGTAGACATGTGATATGGTTCCGATAATGCAGTCTTCAACTCTAATTTTTTTCGTAAGTAGACATGTGATTTTCATTGTATCTTAAGGTTAATTTGTGTCCTGTCCAATTGATACTCTATGTCAGGGGCGGCGAATACTTTTCATGACCGGTCGGGAGGGGGGGCATGCGAGGGACGAGGGAGCATGGTGAACGAGAGGGGCGACGGTGACGGATGTGACTACTCCCTCACAGGTTTTGAAGAATGTTGTATTACAAAATTACATTCTTTAGCAAAACTGTAGTAAAACCAAAAATGCAGTATACTTTTTTCACACTTCACTTTTACTTTGCCGGTAATTAGTGTGCAGTCCGAAGGGGGGTTGTAAATATTTAGTAGGTACATTTTATTACGTAGGGAGCTTGGGCATACATAAAGTGTAAACTGTGTTTACGTCATACCAACGGAATACAGATTTTCTACAATATTTAATTTTGAAGGATAGGCCTATTATGCGAGGGATCGTAGCAACCGGGCGAGAAGTTTTTTGCGTTGTTATTAGTCTAAACGCTGCACTCTTGGGCCCTCCAGTGCATAAAAGTGTGTTGCAGTCTTTAGTTAGTATTTGGTATACCTTTTTTTTTGGGGGGGGGGACACTTTTTCAAATTTTCCGGGAGGCACGATCCCCTAAAATCAGGGGGGGGGACATTTTCCCCCTCCCCCTCCTGGATCGCCGCCCCTGCTCTATGTTCAATCAATTAAAGGCATTGTTTAACAATCTTTCCAGTTTTACAAATCTGAGATGCATGGCCCTACGTGTTATAAGTGTCGATGATATGGTGTAATATTTTGAGCCCTAACAAAATTGCGCTTCAAAATGATCATGAAGTGCCTCAAAAAGTAACAATCTTTGAGTGACTGGTTGTACAATACTCATTTTACCTAATATACTGTAGTGTTATTAAAACCGTTAGGAAAACGGTTTGTGAAATTTAGAATTCCAAAATTCCAATTATAAATATCTTGATAATAAGAGAGGCGATCGGCTTGTAAAAGTCATGAGATTTCTGACTGACCTAAAGGTGTATACTTATGATTGCAGCATGAGCTAAATCCAGGATTTGGTTTAGAATCTGAGACAAAGATACCCAATCCCTTTAAATGGTGCTTGCTTCCCCCCAAAACATTCAACTGTTATCGATGAAAACGTCTTCTATTTATCATTACTGATTCAAGTCATTAAAAGGATAATTGAGTTTTGGTATTGAGGTGCTACACAAAAAAAATTTGTGTGTGAGATAATGAAAAACTGAGTGTCAAATTCGAAAGAGCATACAATTTAAATGACAAAATCATCTTTGTTTGATCAAAATCGGTTCAGAGACGGCTGAAATATCCATAAATTTGACCATTTCTAATGTTGGTGGGGCTCCAAAAATATTCGATAATTTTGAACAGCCATTGAAAAAACGAATGTTCCCTCTGAATACCTGCGAGCCCCCTTTCTAGTCGTCAGGAATGCCCGATTTTATGTAACATGGATGTACCATGCATTCCCAGCTCTCATCAACGATTCCAGCAAAGGTGTTCCCAACCGGGCCCCATCACTTCCCTCCAGGTATACCTCCCCGCATGTAAAATCAAGCGAGGCTCCTGAAATGGTGATATAATTTCTTGCTAATATATGTAAGTGTGATGAAGGCCCAAATCAATAAATTCCGCCGACGAGCAAATTAAATAGCTCGCCGCCAAAGAACACGGTTTCACTGTATATTCAGCCCGAGCTGAAAATTCTCACCAATGATTAACGTCACCTAATTACCAAGCACGAATGTTTAAACACTGCGAAATCATATATCCGGGTACCGCAGGCAACCCTTGCATTTTGTTTAAACAAAGTTAAACGCCTAGGCGCAATAAACTGGACACTGTAAAAAAAATATTTGTTTTATGTTGGACACTGCAAAGTTACATAACACTATCGAACGCGATATCATGCCATGCTGTATTACCTAACTGGAATCCAGACATAACTCCCTAAACTGGCATTACTCCATAATGTTATAAACCTTACTTTACAACCGCCACCAATAACCACCAAAAACTGAGATAACATTGCATAAGTATGATCATTGTGGGGATACTATGACGCAAACCAGCCCTCGATAACCCACATCAGGCCCGGTGCATAACATATTAACAAAGCCTTTTAGCGGTAAAACTCATAAGGGCTCTAGGCTAAAGGGACCCCTATTTCCTTACCTGTTCGTGGATATATATACGTTTATGGCATTACAACAGCTTTATTTACCGTTTGATGGTAAGACACAATTAACATTACATGGACGTACACAAATAGGAAGGGCAACTGCTCGTTAAAACCTACTAACCGCAACTCGTTCGTGCCGATCTGCATGGGAGTGGGCGTGACCACTACTTAAATGTAATGTCCAGAATGAACAAATGGGTCCCAAGAATTGAAAGATGTACCCGGTCCGGACGGAAAAGCTCGCGAGAAGTATGTACTATCTCCGGATGCTCTATGTAGCTACCATTCAACCTCCTAGCTAGGGACCTTGTATACCTGTTCAATGACTGCCGCTTGCGGTCGACGAGGCCCTGTTGTTGACCAGCAAACTCCTGTTAGCAAAGCCGAGGTAAGATATCTGTCCATATGATGTTGCACCCGTGAGCGCTCACGAATTGAAGATACCTTCCAGCTCTCTTGAAAGATCCCTGACAAGAATGCGTTGGGGTGGTATAGCCCTTGAGCCAGAGTGTCTGAACGGGATGGGCGGGTTACAAACTAGTTAGAAAAAGTTGCGAACTAGTTAGAGTGGTTTGGACGTATTGGGAACGAGGTAGAACTAGTTAAGGACTGGTTTAAACTAATTACGGACGGGCTTGGACTGCCTGAAAATGGCAAATTTACCCGATTTAAACTTGATATGAACTGACTGTGGACGGAGTACAGACGAAATAGACGTATTGAAGAATGTTTATGAACGATCTAGGGTCGTATTATAGACATTATTTACACATTCTACTCCGACAACAACCGATGTTTACGATTTTATAGGACGGTTCCAGAACGTAGTGAAAACTAGTTTGGTGTAATGGAGGCTATAATGCTGCTAATTGATGCTCGACCACGACACGTTGTAACACGTTCCCAGTATGATCGAAGTACGGCAATTCCGTTCAGAGTACGACAATCAGTCCGTTCGTAGTACGCCCTCCTCGTTTTAAATACGTTATCACTCCGTCTAATTGCAGGACGGGAACAATTTTGAACAAGCTCAAACTTCCAGAGCACACTCCCGTACTAGCCAGTCCGAGCCTGTCCATGAAGTTCTTAGACAGATCGTAAACAGTTGCTACTACGTTCAACTCCGTTCGCACACAGTTTGAGCGCGTTTGGCAACATTTCCAAGAACGTAGTGAGAACTAGTTTGGTGTGATGGGGGCTTTATATTGCAGGATCCGACCTCTGTCGACAGGCCCTCTCCTTGGATCTGCACCACCATAGGCCAAGGAGCCCCAGGTCTAACCTCCCCCTGACTAGATGCGACGTTAACTTTAGATATAGATCTATAAATACCGTTTCCAGACTCACCGGATACTGTCTTGTTGAGGTTCGGGTCCATGGGTTTGGACTTTGCCTTGGTCATGTTGGTCCGCAAGATCCGAGCCCGCTGCCTGAGTTTGTGATGTTTTTGGCCTGAAAAGAAAGTTGATATAGGTCTAGACCTACCTCGCCAACGGGGTCGCTCATTTCGTCCCGCCTCCTTCGCCTTGACAGTTGTACCCGTCTTCCTCTCGCTGATTCCAATTTACAGCGCTGAACGAGATCTATATAGGTCTACCGTACAAACGAAGTCACTGCAGCTCCAAAAATTAATCACCTCTCCACTGCAGATGCCTCGACGAGGAGTTAGCAACAAATTTGACGTTAGCGAATACCAAAATTCGAACAAGGTATTCAAGGAAATTAACGGGATTTCCACTGCCGATGCTTCAGTTAGTTACAGTAAGAATCCAATGATTTTTGATTGTCCAAATCAACAGGTTTTGCCTTTACCAAAAGCCAGGAGAAAATGACACAATTTCCACGTGCACACGCTCCCACACTATGCGTTTCGTGTGCAAAAGAATGCTCATTCGAAAACGCGCCACAAAAGCGCGCCTTGTTTAGAGGCGCCAGATTTTTGTCAAAATGTAAACAAGCTTATTGTTGCGTCACAATGGCCAGCAAAACAGAAACAAAAAGCGAGTGTATAAATATTTTTGAAAGCGTTTTTGTAATTATTTAAAATTTCTTGAATTAACGATCACCGTATTTTTGGGAAAGAGGAGCTGAATGATATAATCCGATTCAATCTCAATTTCACGCATTTTGGGGTCTACAATTACCGTCATAGCAAATTAAGGTCCTTAAAGGGACTATGTCCCATTTGCAGGCCCCCTAAAATGAAAAAGTTAGATTCCAACGGCATTTGAAAGACAATACTTATTTAGAACTTCCCTCGAAACGAAAGGGCTTGAAAAAGGCTTTTTTTGTTGTGAAATAACGACCATTAGTTGTCGAATCGACTAGTAATAGTCTGGTTTGCAGACCCTTGTACCGAATCGTCGTACGTTTTTTGCTGCACAAAGATTCAATCAGTTTAATTTGGGCCATTACAAGTAGTAGGTTATTGATTTAGCTCATATACCTGTTACAGCTCATTTTATGTACGTTATTACCAAAGATAAAAAAGATGTCAGTCAGTCACTCAATAGTGTCTGACAGTGATGTCTAGAAAGTAAACGGGTTTCCTTGCATAATTTGAATACTAGGGCACTGCTAACGTTTAGATTTCAAAGAATGGACATACATGACATATTCTTCATTCCTGCAAAGTTCTACCGAATCTGATGTTGGCTGCAAAGGGGACATATTATTTTTAAAGGGAGCTATAAATGTCATAAATAAGAATAAGAGCAATAACCATGCACTTTAAAGGCATTTACGGTCTTAAAGGGATCCGGTAACTTTGTCTCAGATTCTGAAACAAAATTCTGGATTTAGCTCATGATGCAATGATAATCATAAACCTTTAGGTCAGTCAGGAACCCCATGACTTTTACAAGCTGATCGCCTGTCTGATTATCAAGATATTTATGATTGGAATTACAAATTTTGAAAACCGTTCGCCTGATGGTTTTTATAACACTATAGTCTATTAGGGAAAACGAGTATGGTAAAACCGGTCAATCAAAGATTTTTACTTTTTTGAGGCACTTCTTGATCATTTTGAAGCGCAATTTTTTTAGGGCTTCATTATTACACCATATCACAGACACTAATAACATGTAGGGCCGTGTATCTCAGATTTAACACTGTTAAACGATCCCTTTAAACAAGAGCTCAACTGTCCCTTTAAACTAAAGAAACCAAACCCTAGCAATTTGTTTACTTACACTTTACCACTGAGGAACCCTAAATGCAGCTATTACCGATTCACCTTTTGGCATATCTTCGACCAAAACCAAACAACATTTTCAACTCTCTGCGTTGCCTGGCAACCTGGATTCAACAATAAATTATGACACAATGGACATTACCGAAAGGTGAAACTAAAATACTGCGACATTGTATTGGTTGACTGATGATATCAATTAATGTTTATAAGCCCAACAGTGGCAATTCAAGTAAGCTTTCTTTTAGAACTGACAATCCCAGTTATCTACTTCAGAGAAATGAATTGCTTTCATTTTCGTAGCGCAAGAGAGAAGTGAACAAGAGTGTCTGCCTCTCTTCATAGTCCCCAATCATTCTGCCATTGGTTTCTCCTAACTTCTGCATATTCCGGTTCTTGACGAATACGCAGGGAGACACAATTCATTAATGACAATATGAATTATTGTCTCCAAATAGTTATCTATCTAGCATGTTTCGTTTCTAAAACGTTTGAAATGAGCGTGTCTGCTCGTATTTGGGGCCCAGAAGTCCCCCAAGTCGTTGGAGAGAATATCACGCTTTCCTGTATGTACACACCCCCAGCCATGTCTCGGCTACTGTCTTGGCAAGACGGGAACGGTAATATCTTGGCTACTGATATATGTCGAGGAGAGGAATGCCAAAGCTATCAAAATCTTTTAGATATATCAAAATACAGTTTGAGGGCAGATTCTTCAAGCGGAAACCTAACTATTAGGAAGTTAACGATTGAAGACAGTGGCATATATCAGTGCATAGTATCCACATTATTCAAAGTATTTTCCAATCGGATTGAACTGAGAGTGCTGTTATTAGGTAAGATGTTTCCGTTCATCCTATATTATTTGGTATACTAATAAAGGTACGAAAATAAACAATTCCTAAGCTGCCTGCAAGAAGGCCACAAGAGCTATGTATTGCCAAAGATAGTATTAGTGTTTACGAATTATTTCTTTATTTATAAAGTACAGAGAGTTCAATTAAACGTGGTTTAATAATAACAGTTTTTTGTGAAATGAATGATACAATAACGATAACGGGTCAAGTTTGATGCATGCGTGTCTGAGAGGCCCTAATGTATGGGACACAGATCGGTTGATAATGTCAATTCATTGAATGTTAACATTATACATTGTGTTTACATTCCAGCCATACCTAGATTGCTATCCGTGACCGACGGTCGGACTGAAAATGGATACAAGAATGGATCATCAGTGAGCATCACATATGGGCAAAACCACAACCTAACATGTTCAGTCCAAGACGCTAGACCACCTGCTGAACTGGAGTGGCACGTTCCTGAAGAAGTGCAGTTTCGACTAGAAGATCAGTATGACGATGTTCGTGGTGACGCTTTCAACACTCGAAGAGTTGTGTCTGTAACTCCGTCCAGTGACGATGATGGAAAGATTCTCCGTTGCGTGGCTTTGCATCGGGAGCTGGATTACGGGCTTCAATTGTTTATCCGCCTGGATGTACAAGGTGATTATATATTACTAATGATACCATCCCATGATTGAGGTGTGTGTGTGTGTATGTGTGTTCTGCCCGCGTGAATATGAATATGAATATTGTGAGGATTGTGTGAAATGGATAAACATTCAACATATCCTAAAACACTTCTACTCTTCTGTATTTGTTACGTTCTGGTAGGGAATCATAAGAACGTGATTACGTCCCATGATGCCTTCAAAGCTTATATACTTGTATACTATTGTTAGCAGTAGTTCACTTCTGTATCTCTCCTTTCAGTAGCTGACTTCTGATGAAAATTGTGGTTTTCCTTTCTCTTCCCACTCCAGTACCACCGAGTGACCTCCGGCTCACCGCGAATGGATCCATAGCTACCAATGCAACAGAGACACTAAGTGCTAATGTCTTTGAAGACTTGGCAGCATCATTTACCTGCAACAGTGTAGGATCTCGTCCTACAGCTCTTATATCATGGCTCATTGCTTCGGACAACGACCTGGGTAGCACGACCTCTACGTCTACCACAAATGAGGCCGACCAAGGTTTACGTGACACAAAGTCCACTCTACACTTCATTCCAAAGAGGAGGCATCACAATCAACTTCTCCGATGTATGGCCTATGCTGGTATGAACCAACGTCAAACTGAAGTGAGGGTTATCGTTCATGGTGAGTATTCGTACGTTGTATTAACTATACCTCATCTTATCGAATTCAGAACAGGAGAATGCGGTCTGTGACATACTGCGGCACACTTGGACGTTCATACATCAGATGTGAAACTTTTAAATAGCTGTGTATATTCATACCATGATTCTTCTAGTCTGTACCAAAATATTTGAAACAAGTGGCAAGTCATATGGGCTTATCATCTATAGCATAATGACATAAAATACACCTTGTTTTCAAGGTTCCCTGATCCTCCCTACCTAAATAGAACAGAAGGATTGCAGGATGGGGTGTCATCAAATGTGACTTGCGCATCGAACAACGGCTACCCAACACCAACTTTCCAGTGGTACCTTGGATCAAAGAACATGACCAAAGATTCTAATTCCCGGTCTCCGAGGAATACAAATCGTCGAGTTGATGCCATAAGTGTTTTAAATTTCACACCCACGGTAGACGACCATAGGAAACCACTTGTCTGTAAAGTTTTTCAACCAAACGCTGCATCCATGAAGTCTTGGAGTGTCAGTGAAGTCCTTTATGTTCTTTGTAAGTTTAATATTGTTCAGCATAACTTATTCATCATTTAGATATAGCCATGAGGCAGGTACATTACGGTGCCTCACCGCTAAAAAAATACATTAAATCCATTAATATTATTTTTTTAGTGTCCTTTATTTAATGAGCCGACTATTATTTAAATTTTCCCGTCTCTATAATCAAGAGATAAAGGTATGGTATTTGTTTAAAACATAAATCCCCAGGTTTAATGCTTTCTCTTCTCACTATAAAAAAATGTTTGTCTTACAAAACCATTTATAAACTGTCTGGTTCTTATCAAAACATCAGGACACATTGATATGAAAAATTGTATATAACGATCAATGTGCTGACATATGAGCCTTAAAGTACATTGATAACGCCTTACTAGAGTATATATTGGTAACGATTAAAATATGTATTTGCTTACGCTAATTATGAATACGATCACAAAATATTTATTCCTGATGCTCGCTTTATTGTTATCCGAACGTTTGTTTTATTCTTGTTCCTAAATATAATACATGTAGATTCTCCTGTCATTGTGGACTACTCTGTTCGTCGGGTTCGTTCCAGAAGTCGACATAGCGTTGATGCAATCATTACATGTACATCGGACAGCAGACCCCTAGCCTCAATATGCTGGTTCTCGAATGGCACGGAACTTAACAACAGCACCCGCTTTCAGACTCACCACAGTCTTCTACGTGAAGATACCTTGAGGTCGAGCATTTTGGTTATTTCTAATATTTCGGCAAACGACGATGGCAACTATACATGTTTGGCAGAGACAAGGCTTGGGAACGACAGCGCAACTATAACCTTTTCATATTCTGGTAAATCTTTCACTATCAGACCAAGGCACATTCCCGGTATAGTAGGCATACTGTGCCATTGACAATCCCAGATGACAAATGAAAACAGTACGATACTGTTAAGATTTGTTGACCTAGATAATGAGACGATAACCCAGTTACAGTGACTATCGTGCATTTTCCCCCGGTATTTTGCTGTGTCCACTATGAGAATCGGGTGATGGTTTAAGGGATCATCAGCAGAGGTGGCGCACACGGGGGAGGAGGATGCAGGGCGGACAGTGTCCCATACATTTTGTTTCAATTACCTTAAGAGTACACATTGTTTACATTGGAAAAGTGCCACCTTTTCGTTCGACATATGAATCTTGAAATGATTTAAGTTTAAGACACTCTTTAGCAGATTGGGAGTGTCGTGGCCGAGTGGTTTAAGGCGCTTGACTGGAGATGCGAAGGTCGAGGGTTCCAATCCCGGCACGGCACTAAAATCCTTTGGCAAGATATTAACCTGCACGTGTTACTCTCCACCCAGGTGTTAAATGGGTACCCTGTAGGATGCGACTGTCATTGTTGGTCGAAAAATTTCGAGCGTCAAGTAACGCCTGGCTGGAATACTCCCTAGGGAGTGGAGATTGTGCACACAATGTACGCGGGCAGGCATCGAATCCAATGACCGGGGTAATAGTATATCTGTAAAGCGCTTAGAGACATCGTAGATGTATTAAGCGCTATATAAAATCGGAACATTATTATTATTATTAACACCTTAGCTTCCCTTTTCAACCATTACAAATATTTTTCCTATGTTAACTTACAGTCATCCCAGATCCATCTGTTCGGTTCTTCGTCGATCAAAACCAGACGACATCGTCCACTCTTTTCGTTGCCTGGCAACCGGGATTCGATGGCGGGTTGCAACAAACTTTCACTCTGGAATACTGTCCAAACGACCCGCAAGTAGAGAAAGAGAGGTGTGGTGGTGTCATAAACTTGACAGGGACATCCTACACATTGGTGGGACTTAACCCATCCACTCGGTACTGGTTGACTCTAGTGTCAGTGAACAGCGCGGGCAACAGTAGCCCAGTGGAAACAGGAGCTTCAACAACTCGTAAGTCTCTAAATACACATATTTTCTATATAAGCTTGCATTATACATTCCTCTTAACTATAGGTACTTTGGCATTTTTGCCAATCTCAATGCAAACGCTTCTATTTATATATTTGTTGTTGCTACTTTGGGATTCCTGATGCCGACAAATGTAATTACCCACACAAACCCATCTCCATTCCTTGCTACTAAAAGCATTCTTCTTTGTGAGGTACATTAACCGTTTTCAATGCATATCTGTGTATTTTTGTTCTTCTGAACAAATCTCCATCCGGCGTTTTTGCGATTCAAACAGCTTAATCAATATGAAAGCTATCTTTATTTTTGTCTGGTTTAGGGCATTCTAAGTTAATTATTTTCATCGAAAGTTCATAGATTTCCCCTATATATCAATTTTTCCAAAGTACAGTTTTTATTGGAAACACCACATTCTCGTCTTCGAAAATATATTTTCTTTTGTCCACATTAACTACACATTATATCTTACTCGTTACTCTAAGAAACATATTCGTCTTCCTATCTAATGCATATAGGGAAGTGTATTCTACTTGCTCACTTACAGAGAATGTGTCAAAATAGGACCACAAAAAGTAGAATTATTGTTCACTTATATTCTCTCGTAAATGTGATGATCAGTCATAGGCCTATAGATTCAGCTCTAGGTGTTTATTTATTTGTTAATGCTGCATACAATGGTAATGGTCGGCCAAAGGGTAAAACAAAGGATGGAGCCCATAGCAGCGTTGCACCATAATCATAGTGTCCTTCTCACTCTCATCCACTTCACTCTATACCATACTTTATACTTTAAGTGTAAGCGATTAGTAAACCATAAGAAACAAACAGCTTTTCAATTGATGGAAGAAATTGTTAATAGTTATCTATTTCTATTTCTTTCCTTTCAAATAGAACTATTGCAAACTACAACCTGGTGAGGTGAAAAACCACTCATGAAGCGTCATTGACCACCACATTCTCGTCATCGAAAATATATTTTCTTTTGTCCCCATTAACTACACATTCTATCTTACTCGTAACTCTAAGAAACATATTCGTCTTCCTAACTAATGCATATGGGGAAGTGTATTCTATTTGCTCACCTAATACAGAGAATGTGTCAAAATGGGACCACAACAAGTAGAATTATTGTTCACTTATATTATCTCGTAAATGTGATGATCAGTCGTAGGCCTATAGATTCAGCTCTAGGTGTTTATTTATTTGTTAATGCTGCATACAATGGTAATGGTCGGCCAAAGGGTAAAACAAAGGATGGAGCCCATAGCAGCGTTGCACCATAATCAAAGTGTCCCTTTAACTCTCATCCACTTCACTCTATACCATACTTAATACTTTAAGTGTAAGCGATTAGTAAACCACAAGAAACAAACAGCTTTTCAATTGATGAAAGAAATTGTTAATAGTTATCTATTACTATTTCTTTCCTTTCAAATAGAACCATTGCAAACTACAACTTGGTGAGGTGAAAACCACTCATGAAGCGTCATTGACCACCACATTCTTGTCATCGAAAATATATTTTCCTTTGTCCCCATTAACTACACATTCTATCTTACTCGTAACTCTAAGAAACATATTCGTCTTCCTAACTAATGCATATGGGGAAGTGTATTCTATTTGCTCACCTAATACAGAGAATGTGTCAAAATGGGACCACAAAAAGTAGAATTATTGTTCACTTATATTCTCTCGTAAATGTGGTGATCATTCATAGGCCTACATATTCAGTTCTAGGTGTTTATTTTATATGTGTTAATGCTGCATACAATGGTAATGGTCGGCCAAAGGGTAAAACAAGGGATGAAGCCTATAGCAGCGTTGCACCATAATCAAAGTGTCCCTTTAACTCTCATCCACTTCACTCTATACCATACTTAATACTTTAAGTGTAAGCGATTAGTAAACCAGAAGAAACAAACAGCTTTTCAATTTATGAAAGACATTTTTCAGAGTTATTTATAACCATTTCTTTCATTTAAAATCGAACCTACAGATTTTACCAGCTTGTGAGGTGAAAAACCACTCATGAAGCGTCATTGAATTATAGCTCTGTTTCTCTTTTCTTCTCCATGCTTCCTTGTTTGGGTCTTATACACCTTTGTAACCCGAGAGCTATGGTAAGGGACTAGAAATGAGCAAGTAACAGAAATAGTTCATGTTCAGCTTTACGTATGTGCTGGGATGGGTGGGTGAAAATGAATACACATTTGTGTTTGGGTAATTTCACATGTGTGTGGGTCTGGATTTGATAATCCTCCTACATGGCTTCATAAAATGTTATTTGTAACACGGCATATATAGTCATGTCAAAGAAACATTGATACATAAACCATGGATAAAACTAAAATTTACCATTAAACAATCTCCTACAACATTGTTTCTAAAACTAATATCCACAACATTCTAGTCATGGTATTGTTTGTCCTAGACTTACGAATTGAGGAACAGCCGTCAAGTGAAAGTGGCCCTCCTTTCATGACAATCGCACTAGGAGTGATTGCCTCTGCTGGCTTCATCCTGCTCATTATACTGGGTTTGTGGTACTTCTATGGAGTGCTGTGCTGTTTGAAACGAAAGAAGGGTATGTCGTAAAGCAGCTTGCCTCCTGCATTCACCTCTAACAAACCAAAACATACACATATCATATATATTCCCCTTTTCATATTCAAAGTATCTTCTCTAGGCTTCAATCTTCAAATTTCTCTTCACATTTTCTTTTCATTTCATCAACTCTGTTGGCTCTTTTTTTTTTTAACTCTCTCTCTCTTTCGGCTTTATCTCTCGCTCTGTTACTTCTACTGCCAATAGGTGGCGTTAATTCACTCACTGATAATTTGATTTTATTTCTGTGATTTCTTAGTACATACACTGTTTGTTTGCCGTACCGTACGGTATTTATCTTTAGGTTGTTTTAACATTTTTATTTTATTTATCGCTGCTCATAAAATGGGCACTCCGAGTAATCATATGTCACCCTAACACTTTCACTTCCTCTTACCAACCATTTTTACCTCTATAATCTCCATTTCGCTCTCCTTATATCTCGTACATTTTGCTTGTAGGCACATTATCATTAATAATGACAAATAACAGTTTTAATACTGAGGCATGAATTACGGGTTTAAAAAAAACGATTGAGGATACGAATTTCTAATTATTATGGGTGCATACAGGAGGAGAAAACAATAAGTGGTTATAATGATCAACATAAGAGCAAAGGTTTACCGCCAGTTAGAGGAATATGATGTAATATATTTTAAATGTTGTTTATAATTACATGAAAAGACAAAATAAACAAACATCTTTCCTTGCAGGCTCCAATCCTTTTTTTTAATTCTTCTTCATGTATTTCACGTTAATTTATGTATTGGCAAGTTTTAAATTTAAACATATCAATTCATTGATCTGTCATTAGTTAACATGGATAATTTTTTTTTAATATGAACACAGTCAAGTATTCTTATCACAGTTTAAACTTTAACAGGAAGTACCTATGCAATAATCTGTACATTCGTGGAAATGATTTTGTTTACATTTAATTTCATTCTGTGCACTCCAAGCAGACAATGAAAACGAAACTCAACCAGGAGGCCAAATGGTAAGTCTATCATTTTGCGTTAATTATCAATATAATATAAATATAACAAAAAATGTGTACTAAAGATAAATCAAAATAGCATTACTTAATTAACCATTGTTTTATTTGGCGGATCGGGTATTCGGAAAAACCTCAGCTGTAGCAGGTGGAAACAACTGTCTCCAAAAATTCAGCATTAACAAACAAATTTCATAAATTTTTCTGACCCAGTTAAATCATAGCTAATCTCACAAATTTAATTAGTAGAGTTTGCGCCTGGAAGATGAAGAAGTTAGATAGTGATTTTTGTGTGCTTTTAATCCAAATGTGACCGAAATTGACGATCAGTTGCTGAACTACTTTGAAAAAGTAGGTATGCTAAAATGCACTATAACTTGCGTTTTGAAGGAAAAAATGAAATGAAGAAGAAAAAATACCGCCCGGTCACTCTGCTCCCACGCTTCACTGTACACTTATTCAAACTTGGTTACCAATCTCAGATTCAGTCCATTAAATATGATTTTCACGTTACAAAAAAGCGAGGAAATCTTGGTGGTAGTTGTGAACTGACAATATTTTAAAGGTTGGGGCGAAATCTTGTTGTTCGCCCCTGGCGCTATAATCCCTATACCTAACCCGCCCCCTGTGTTTTAGGTAGTATAAATTATCTGCCTCTTTGGATTACACGCTACTGGATGTTATACCCGCTATAGATATTCAATCATTCCTGTCATATCATTTTTTGTTTATATTGTATACTCACATATACATAAAAGACTCAGACACCGAATACAGGAAATTATATAAGATGCAATTAGCCATTGATACATACTCTGAGTAATGAAATGATATATTATATGACATTTTGAAATTCACTTTAGATGCTTTGCTTGAAAATATTTGTTTAGATGGACCAGGGAGTCTATGCCGAAATAGCAGAGAGGGACCCTCCTCACCCCTCCAAATCCGCTACAAGCTACTACATGGACATGGAGCCTATTCCTCACATCGACAATGACGACTACGTCAGCCCTAGTGTTACTCAAAAGTGTTATGGGGCTGTGAATGTGAATAGTGACACGACAGATGAAAATGCGGTGCAAAACGACACAGACAATGATTATGTCAGTCCTAGTTGCATTCGAAAGGAATTTGAGGCTGTGTATGTGAATAAAGACATGGCAGATGAAAATGCAGTGCAAGACGACCCAGACAATCAAGATTATGTTAGTCCTAGTTTTAGTCGAAAGAGTTCTGGGGCTGTGGATGTGAATACAGCCAAAAAGGCGCCTAAAAACAAACCCCAGGATCCTCAATATATCAATACCCTTCCCACAGCACAAGAAGATGATGATAAAACAACCCCTACATATATGGAAATGAAACCTATACCACCTATGCGGTCTATGTTTCATGGTATTTTCCCCATGATAAAGAAGAGTGACACACTGGGTAAATCTAAAGTTATGTAGGCTAACACATGAACAATGCAAAATCAGAATTAATACAAAGATCCCGCTTAATTATCAATATCGCTTCCTTTCTCGGAAAAAGGATACCTCCATCGTCACAGCATTGTGTGGATAAAGGTTGGTAAAGGTCTGCATATATATAGGAGTTTGATTATGTTGTGCAAACGGAAGAAATATATTCTTAGATAATTTCATAAGTGAACATAATTATCAAGAACATCAAGAACAAAAAAAAAACATAATTATAGAATAGCTGATACCAAACATTCTTTTTGAAAGAGTACGAATAGGCTTTATATACATGGTATATTATTCATGTTATTTTCTGTAAAACACTATTGTCATGATTGTATCGAGTACTATCACACCTCTAAATCTACTGAATAAACGAGTGAACGAGTATAATACACGTCATACTTAAATAGTCATGTAAAATGAATAGTAAGAGAATGTCGCACATTTTGTATTTACATTGATATTCTATATGTATAATCAATGTGCTCGCGTATGGAAACAAAAACATAACGTAATGACAAAATGGTTGTTCACTAAATAGGTATTAACCCTCTTTATATTCGGTTCCATCATCACATTGTAAACAATTCCACATTTTATTTTAGACACATATTGCTAGACATGTAAATGCCTGTATAGACATCCTTTAAAAAGTCGAATCATTGACATAGGACCATGAGCTTTTGCAAAATTTTCACAAGTGATTCCTTGTTCTGTTTATCGTCACAGTTTTACCTAAATGTATTGTATAATTCAAATGATTTTATTTCTCATGCAAATGAGAATACAATGAATATGTACATTACAGACAAATAAACAATGAAACGACAAATATAATACAAATAGCACACGAAAAGAGGAACTAACTAGAAGCAGAGCTTGTTAAACTGTATATCCATTTAAATGCAAATAAATATATGTATATTTATTACGTGAACATCTGATTATATTTATTTCCTGGTTTATAACGAAACAAAATATATTAACTGATGTAAAAAAAAAAATGTAAATATTGAATTATACCTAATATAATATTTTATTAGGATTTTTATGAAATGGTATTGTTACTATAATTTCGAATTATCATTTGTGATATTCAGATGAATTAAAAAGTGGTGTATGATGAATGTTGTTTGTTGTTTATCATATAAATTAGTCTTTGTTAGTATTCGCTATATCGAAACAAATGTTATGCAAACACATGAATTTCAAATTATCATCACTTATATAATAAGAATTATTGCATCCGAAGCATATTTTATCACCAAAATAATCATGCAAATTCTTGAACCGGATTGTAAGATGTATCACACTATTTTAATTTTGTATTGCATTGTAAGATACCTACGCGATATTTTATCTTATATGTTATATCATTTCATCTGATTTTGTATTTGAAATGATTCATATAGTTTATTCCTATTTCTCCACTCTCTCTTTCTTTATGATGCTCTCTATTGTAAAATATGTAAATCATGAGAATACAAATGACATTCAAGGATTGTCCTTTTTTTCTTTTTGTTTTAGTAGAAATAACATAACATAAGAGTATCGTTACGTTTTCCCTTTTCTAATTATGTAGGTATATACATGCAATGATAATGATTGCGTCTGTTCCAGTGCCAGAACCTTCCTATTTTTATTATAGGGAAGCACAAACCATTTCACATTCTCGGAATGTTGTTAACCATAACAATATATAGAGCCTACGCACTGCTGTAATTGCTAAGAACAAAGTGTGACGTTTATGATCTTGAAGGGATAATAAGCTTGATTTTTTGGAGCACCTGAAGTATTTTTTCCAATAAAAAAAAGATTGAACCGTTTTCATACCTTAAACATTCTGACTGGGACGAACGCTTCCGTTTGTGGTTAGAAGTCGTGTTGTTGGAATACAACCGCTAAACGTAGATGAAATAATAATGTATACATGTCAATAATATTATGTAGAATCACAGTAATGCACTGAATAAAAATTCACAGTTTGAAAAAGCGGTTTTTAGAGTCCTATTATATTATTTTTGTAATACATTTTTTCAGATACATGTGTGGTTGCATTCCGAATTATGTTATGGTATTATGGTCTAAATTACATTTCGATTACAATAAGTACATTAAGAATCATCAAAAGGAATGGGTTAGAAGGGTATTGCAAAAACGGGAAATGTACAAAAAAGAAAAGAGAACAAGAAAATTCAAATATTTTTGGGGAAAAGAACGAGGGAAGGGATAAACCGGTGTGTGAGAGTGAGTGAGTGAGATAGAAAAAATATAAATGAGAGAGAGAGAGCAACATACAAACGAGAGATGAAAGAAGAAAGAGGGAGATAGATGATAGATAATTATGAAGGAGAAAGTAAAAGAGAGAGAGAGAGAGAGAAGGAGAAGAATAGATAGGAACAGGCAGACAAAACTTCATCTATGTATTTCCAAATGCTTGAGATTTGAAACCTGCATATGATAATCCCATTCCTATGAACTTTAGTTTCGGATTTTACTCACGATAGCCTTGGACCAGCGTCTCGGGACCGGAATTTATTTTAAGTGATATTTTTCATTCCATGATACATTGTTCTAATAAAATGCAATGTTTGTGAAAACAATATACAAGTGTAGTAGGGCTTTCGCCGACAATTAGAAGAAACAAATCAAACTGTGATCGATTTTGTTTTCTTCTGTTGTATATCTAAACGAAGGATTTTCAGACTCATATAATTAATATGAAGGCTCTGTTCTTCATAGAGGTCCAGGAAATATGTTTTCATCATTATAACTCGTTTTCTGATAAAGGGATATCATTACACATGCACATTGCCAGAGGTGTAGAAGGGTAACTTCATGAAGCTTGTCACATAACAAATAATCATATCGTAGTACTTGTATTATTATGATTATTTATTTGACCATAATGATGCAAGATATACATACAAAGTAATATATGAAAGATGTAAAATGAATTGAGGAACGGCATGTGGGTCAGTGTTTCCCAAGGCGAAATTCCTCCCTGTTGCCCGTAGGCATGCAATCCCTCACATTCAAATCCTAAAGCATGATAGATATTGCGACACGAACAGTCTTGAACATGTTACCGTTGTATAACCGATTAATTAACTTGTAAACCTCTTTCATAATAAAATGTTGTTTGTGTGTATGATATCCGTCAACATATAATACCCTTTCCAAGAAGAAAAAAAAAAACAGATGCATTGTTATATGTACATAAATTTGCCCGATGCAATGCTTTGAAGTTCACTATTTTTCACAGCTTTGCCCGTCTTTGGGAACACATCTCCCCAGTCTGACAAGGGACCTTTGCTTAGAAACGTTTGTAAACCCAATTCGTAAGGCTCTTCGTGAGTTATTTTGCACTATGTCACCAATAAACCAGTTCACTGTTAGCACATGTCCCAAATGACCCCGAATATCCACAGATCTTCAAAACATGAAGAGGTCCCACTTTGAACATTTTGAAATAATCACTCCTACAGCGATGGAGGTGCTACATAAATAGCCTTTGTTTCCCCTTTTCAAAGAATACTTCCACCTGTGTATCATGGAGTGCACTGCTTGTGCATAAATGAATAATGATTACATAACTGTCATGAGCACGTATCCAGTATTTTGTCTCCGTGTATTTCACAATTTGGTCTGCATTGACCTTTATCTGCTCTTGCTCAGACTGCAACTAAGAACTGGCTTATTGACAACGCCTTTTAAGCCCCCATCACACCAAACAATTCTCACTACGTTCTTGAACCGTCCTAGAAAATCGTAAAACGGGTTGTGGTCGGGGTAGAATGTGTAAATAATGTATATAATACGATCCTTATTCGTTCATAAACAGTCATCTGTGCGGTCATGCATTATGGATCAAAGCATGGCCACACAGAGATATTTTCTGTTGAGGACCGGGGAAAATGCAATTAATGATTGATACTTTATTACATTTTCTTTGTTTTTTGTATTTGTGGGGGCTGCCCCCTAGCTCCCGCTGCGTGCAGTCATTATTCAGTGGCAAAGCAATGGCCTCGTAACTGTGAGGCCCCAAGATCAAAACCGCGTCGATGTGCTATTATTATTGCCCTTTTGTGAGGCATTAATCCTCATTTACTGTCAGTTATGATCTAAGGGCGTAGGTCCCTTAGTTGATTAGCATAGTAGCATACAGATGCTTAAGCAGTGACGCAAAACAAACACTTACAAATTATTATTCAATAAAATCTGAGGATGTAAACTATTATCTAGATCTATTAGGAATAAATCATTGTCAAAATCATTCAATAAATTGGGTTAAAAAAAATATTCCAACTTTATGAGCAACAGTGTACTATCATATAGCCTGTAGCTATGTACTCTATTTCAACACTTAAAAACGCCGCCAAAAAGCTCCTCCAGTCTCTGGCTGTGTCAGGAGTAGCTATAATGCAGTAGACCGTGCAGTCTCCATAGTCGAAGTTCAGACACCCTGCTCTGCGTAACAGGGCCGTAGCCAGAGTTTGATGTTGGGGGCACATACATGTAATTGATCGACGTCCTGGGGAGGGGTCTATGAGGAGGGTGTCTGATCTTGAAAAAAATTGGGGGCACGTGCCCCGTGCCCCTGGCTACGGGCCTGCTGCGTAACGACTGACAAGGGTCCATGTCTGTAAACTAACTTACATGTATATTATGCAAGATGGTAATACGTATACATTAAAAGTGAAAATATGGTTTTAATAGCTTCATTGATTTGAAGGCATGGCCACTCCATTGATTAAGTGATCTTATTCCATAGGTAACTATGCTTAAGTAGTCTTTGTAATTTTCCGGGGGTAATTGTCCTCGGGGGAGTGGTGGTTGTCCTTGGGGGTAATTTTCCGGGGGTGATTTTTCCGGGGGTGATTGTCCGGGGGTAATTGTCCTGATATGTCCCCAGACACTTATCACTCTGTGCAAAACACTGAATTTTATATTATTCCCTGGTATTCCCTTACCTAAAGATATAAACCAAATTTGATACAACTACATGGCATTATCGAAATTTCAAAATAAAGTACAACAAAATGTAATTGTTTGTCTCGTAATATTAATTTACATAAGTGCCAATTAAAGTAATTTTCTGAAACCCCCTTTTAACTTAAAACTGACATCTCACTTATTATCTTCAGAAGGATGAATCGCTTTCACTTTCGTAGCACAAGAGAGAAGTGAATAAGCGTGTCAGCAACTTTTTGAAATCCGTTACTGCTAATCGTTTATTCTTTTATTCTCCACATATTCCGCTAGCGAGGTTACAGGATGGTCCATGCAACGCACCTCCTAACTTGAAATATACAAGAAAGTGAGATGGATTAACAACATGGAAGAACGTCTTCGAATATTTCTCTTCCTCATCTTTGTCGTTCCTAAGACATATGAGATTAGAGTGTCTGTTATTATTCAGAACCAAGAAATCATCCCAGTCGTCGATGAGGACATAACACTAGCCTGCACCTTCACCCCTACATCGACATATCATCTACTGTCTTGGAAGGACAACAACAATGTTTTAGCTACCGATAGATGTCAAGAAAAAGGATGCAGAAACGAACATGTTTCAGATATGTCCAAGTACAGTTTGAGAGCAGATTCTTCCAGCGGAAACCTAACTATTCGGGATTTAACAGTGGGTGACAGCGGCAGATATCTGTGCTCAGTATTCAGTCATACTGATAGAGTTTCCAACGAAATTGATCTGAACGTAATGTTATCAGGTATAAGTATTTTCCCATTTATCCTATAATTCTTGGTAAACAAGTACAATTCAACAAAATACATAATTCGTTATTGATTTATCAATTACAAAACGTTCACTGCATATATATGTATTTATAGATTATATAAATAAATAATAGGGTTAAAATTGGTGTCATGGCACAAAAGGAGAATTTCTTCTATAGGATCAGTCAAGTTTCATTTGCGACTGGAAATATTGCCATTATATGATACAATTATGGAAATCGGTCAAGTTTAATACATCTGTGTTTAAAAGGTCGTAGTCTTTGCGTCACAGCCCGGTTGTTAAATGTTATGTTGTACAGTTAATTTTTTATACATTTTGTGTAACTTCCAGCTATTCCTAGATTGCTATCCATCACCGACGATCGGACTGAAAATGGATACAAGAATGGAGCATCAGTGATCATCACATATGGGCGAACCCACAACCTAACATGTTCAGTCCAAGACGCTAGACCACCTGCAGAACTCGAGTGGCAAGTTCCTAAAGAAGTACAGATTCGACTGGAAGATCAAACTAATGCTGTCCATGATGACGCTTACACCTCTCGAAGAGTTGTTTCTGTAACTCCCTCCAGGGACGATGATGGAAAGATTTTCCATTGTGTGGCTTCACATCGGGAGCTGGATAATGAGCTTAAATTGTCCATCCGCTTAGATGTTCAAGGTGATTATCTAACCCATGATATCAGTCCATTATTGCTCGGTATTTGTGTTTCTGCCAATGTGGATATGTATATAAATGTGAAAATTCTATGAAACTAACGGAACGTTCAAAATTTCCTAAAATGTTTCCGAGTCTTGTGTACTCTGTACGTTCTGGTAGGGAATTTTTTATTTTTTATTTATTTATTTATTTATTTATTATTATTATTATTATTATTATTATTATTATTATTATTATTTTATTTTATTTTTTATTTTATTATTATTATTATTATTATTATTATTATTATTATTATTATTATTATTTTTTTTTTTTTTTTTTGGGGGGTCATATATTACTACCTCCCATAATACCTTCAGCACTCATATGAATTTATCACATTGTATAACAGTTGTTTACCTCTGTATTTCGTGTTTCAATAGCTGACCCCGTAGATGCGAAACTTTACATTTTGAATGGTTTATTTATACCATGTTTTTTCTAATCCGTAGCAAGATATTTGAAAAAAAAATAAAATCATGGAGCGTCGTTAGTGACAAACCTTCACAATAGCTCAATCAAATACCTATAGATATCAACATACTTTCCTTCTTTTGTCACGATATTTGTTGTATGTGACACATAGGTAGCTGCTGCTTATAATACCGGCAAAACTTATTTTCTCGTATCGGTATTTTTGTTATATGCAAGTTACTGGGGGCTTATAATCCTAAAATATCGACATAAGAATTACACTTTGCTTTTCAAGACCCACCTCGGGGGCGTTTCATGAAACAATTAGTCGGTGGTTTTCACCGACTAATATCATTTTCACCGACAATTTTATTGTCACCGACTAATTTCCAGGCCTCTGATTGGTCAAATTTAGTCAGAGCCGACAGTTGTCGGTGGACAAATGTTGATGAAATGCCCCCCGGATCCTCCCTATCTTAATGGAACCGAGGGATTGCAGTTGAGAGTATCATCAAATGTGACTTGCACATCGAACAACAGTTACCAAACACCAACTTTCCGATGGTACCTTGGATCAAAGAACGTCACCGAAGCTTCTAATACGCGGTCTTTGAGGAATAGAAGTCATCGAGTGGATGCCTTAAGTGTTTTCAATTTCACACCCACGGTAGACGATCATGGGGAACTTCTTCTCTGTCAAGTTTTTCAACCAAACGCTGCATTTATGAAGTCTTGGAATGTCAGCGAGGTTCTTCATGTTCTGTGTAAGTTTGATTTATATCAGCATAACTTTTCATCATTTAGATCTAACTATGGGGGAAGGTACATTACGATGCCTCACCGCAAAAAAGAGAAGATATTGCAACATCGATATTACTTGGTTTTTGTGTCCCTTTTATAGGGATCCGACTTTGATTAATACTTTTCTATGATTATATAACAGACAAAGGTACGTTGTTTTATACAATAATCATCTGGTTTGATTCTTTCTCTTCTCACTAAAAAAACTTTTTGTCTTACAAAACCATTTCTAACTTTTCTGGTTCTTATCAAAATATCGGGACTTGTTTAATGCCAGGGGATACCTTACACATTGAAAGAGATAGTTGTATGTTATGATCATGATCTGATCTCGATAACACCTTACAATAATATATATTGGTAACGATTGAAATATGTATTCGCTTACGCTAATCGGGAATACCATCACAAATGATTATTTCCTAAGTCTCGCTTTTATGTTTCCTGAGCGTATTTTCTTCCTCCTAAATACATTTTATGTAGATTATCCTGTCATTGTGGACTACTCTGTTCGTCGGGTTTCTACTGGTCAACGGAGCGTCAATGCAATCCTTACATGTACATCAGATAGCAGACCCCTAGCCTCCATAACCTGGTTCTTGAATGGCAAGGAACTGAACACCGACACCCGCCATCACATTCACCACAGTCTTCTACAAGAAGATACCTTGATGTCGAGTATTCTGATTATTTATAATATTTTGGCAGAAGACGATACTTTCCTTCGACAGATGATATTTCAAATAATTTAATTTAAGACGATCTTCAAAACCTTAAATTTCACTTTTATTCATTTGAAATCCCTTTTCCTATGTATACTTACAGTCATCCCAGATCCACCTTTTCGGTTCTTCGTCGACCAAAACCAGACGACATCTTCAACTCTCTATGTTGTCTGGCAACCAGGATTCTATGGCGGGTTGCATCAAACTTTCACTCTGGAATACTGTCCAAACGACACGCAAGTAGAGGGGTGTGGTATTATCAAAAACTTGACAGGGACATCGTACAGATTGGTAGGACTTAACCCATTCACTTGGTACTGTTTGACTCTATGGACAGTGAACAGCGCGGGCAACAGTTGCCAAGTGGAAACAGGAGCTTCAACAACTCGTACGTCTCTAAATACCAATATTTTCTTTACGTTTGAATTTTAATCATCCTTATATGCTAATGTTATACATTTATCTTTTACTGAACGCATTCTTTGTTACCTACCTTGTTTTTTTGCCAATCTCAATGCACATTTGCCGTTATCAAATCATATCTGGGTTTTATTATCTTCTAAACAAATCTCCATCCGGAGTTTTGCGATTCAAACAGAGTAATCAACATGATGGCAACCTTTTTCTATTAGCTGGCTTAAGGGAATTTAAAGTTAAATATTTCCATAGAAATTTCATAAATTTCAATAATATATATTTGCTTTCTGAAAAGTCTAGTCTTTATTGTGACCACCATGTTCTTGTCCTCGAAAATATATTTATTCTCCATTAACTACACATTCTATCTTACTCGTTACTCTAATAAACATATTCGTGTTCTAACTACTGTGTATTAGTAACTGTATTCTACTTGTTCAACTACAGAGAATGTTTCAAAATGTGACCACAAAAAGTAGAATTAATGTTTTATTATATTCTCTCATAACTGTTGTAATCATTAATATGCCTACAAATTCAGTTCTAGGTGTTTATTTATTTTGTAATGCTGAATCTAATGGTAATGGTCGATTAAAGGGCAGCACAAGAAATGAAGCCTACTACAGTGTTGCACCATAATTATAGTGTCCTCTTCACCCCCATCCACTTCAACTTATACCATAGGTTATACTTTAAGTGTAAGTGATCAGTAAATCATAAGATACAAACAGCTTTTCAAAGGATGAAAGAAACTTTTCAGAGTTATTTATATCTATTTCTTTCATTTCAATTCGAAACATTGCAAACTACAAACTTTTGCGGTAAAAAAAAAAAAACACTTATCAAGCGCCATTTAATTACAGCTTTGTTTTCTGTTTTCTATTACATGCGTCCTTGTTTTGGCCTTATACAGCATTGCAACCCGAGAGCTATGGTAAGTACCAAAGTTGTATCAATGCATCCATTTTGTCTGCTCCTTTGTTTGGTTGGTTGTGAAAGGAAATTTGTATTAAGCTATCTGTTTTATTCATTAACCACTTGTGGGATTGAACGCCTTGATCAGCACGAATGTTATTTTTTATAGGGGTCCACTGGGGATCCCCAAAACATTTTATGCACACGTCGTCTTTCTCCAGTCCAGAGACTGGAGTATATATCATTTTTAATTTCGTATCAGTCAAGAGAATAGCACACTTATATTCCTTCCTATGCAATCATGAAATTGATAGCTATTTCTGACATGTTTAACACAATTTTAACCGATCATAATAATTATATATATAAAGATGCCAAAACGGAGCAAACTGAACATTTCCCTCATTTACTTGAAAGCTTTTATGTCCACTAATTTAAACCTTATGTATTTATGAACGATTCTTACAAAATACATAACACATGAAAGTCGGTTGCGGATTGAACTATCCCATCTCTGTCTCTCATTAAAAATAGTAATGATACTGTAATCATGTTCTGTTTGTTTGTTTTGTTTTGTTTTGTCCTATAGGAATAACCACCCGCTGGGACAAACAGAGACATATCTTAACATTGTCGAAGGAAAACCATTCCCTGGAATAAATATGCGTCATCATACAGAGGACTTACCACGGACCAGACTGTGCCTCTGTAAATAAAACAGAGTGCATTGAACCCGGCACAGAAATCAGCATTGACCAGGATGATGGCCCAGTTTTGGTGACCTTAGGCAGGGGCCTGTGCAGTAAACCAGCTGATGTAACAGGTTAAGCGATTGTGTATTATTTCTTATATGATTATTCATTTTTTTTCAGAAAGGGGTATATTTCGAGTTTCCCATTCCCATTACCAACGAATGTTCTCAAGATCTGGATGTAAACGAGGTTTTGAAACAAAAAATATATTTTCCAATTGGCAAGGAGAGAGCAGAAGTCCCCTGAATTGTTTAAATTTATCATAACATACTTCCTTAAAGGTATAGACCAGTTTCGGAAACGCCCTTCTCTCAAAAAATGAAATGGAAGCTCTTATTACCAATCATGTGAAAAAAATATGTTTAGACTAATACGTGATGATATAAATTTTGCAGGGAAACCGCCTACTGATTGATATATTTGGTAAATTATCATATCGATCCGGCCTGGATAGATATCGCGAAGCCATTTCAACATTGAATATTTGGGCATATATTTCTGCTTTTTTGCGAATTTAGGTTGAAGTATTGCCATCTAAACCTCTGAAGGCAATAGTTAAACAATATTGAATGGATATTTTGCACCCAAAACCCTTGACCCGCAATTTTACCACTACCGGTCTATATCTTTAATATGAAGAGGTACTATGCAAAGTGTATATTTAAACACGAAGTCGATATTAATACATAGATGTAATCAACATACAGAACGAAAAAAGTGATCGAGCATGAGACGAACATTATTCATCTTCAGCTGTGTGTATGTGCGTGCGTGGATGAACTTGTACACTTCTGTGTGTGTGGGTGGATTCACATTTGTGTTTAGCTTTACATGTTACATGCGTGGGTATTGCTCGATTTTCATGTTTCGGGTGTGTTAAGGTTTTAGAGTGCATAAACATGCAGGTATGGGTGGAGTACATGTGGGTTTTCTGGTATTGGCAACAAATTATACATGGCTTCGTAAAACGCTATTTGAAACACAGGGGATATAGGAATGTGAACGAAACATCCATACATAAATGAAGGATATAATTAAACTAATTTGCCATTAAACCAGCCTCCTACAACATCGTTGACAAAACCAATATCCACAACATTCTAGTCATGGTATTTTTTG
This sequence comes from Mesocentrotus franciscanus, assembly GCA_037976565.1. Taxonomy (NCBI): domain Eukaryota; kingdom Metazoa; phylum Echinodermata; class Echinoidea; order Camarodonta; family Strongylocentrotidae; genus Mesocentrotus; species Mesocentrotus franciscanus. Next base: position 23,510,045 of record CP137667.1, read on the forward strand.
TCCTAGACTCACCAGTTGAGAAGCAGCCGTCAACTGAAAGAAGCATTCCTTTCATGACAATCACACTGGGAGTGATTTCCGCTGCTGTCTTCATCCTGCTGATCTCACTGGGTTTGATGTACTTCTATGGAGTGTTATGCTGTGTGAAACGAAAGAAGGGTATGGTGTAGAGCAGCTGGCCCAGGCATGCATTCAAATACAATTATAGCAAACCAAAACATACACATATCAGATGTATTCCCCATTCCATTATTTACATTATATTGACTGGGCTTGAGGGATACATCTGAAATATTGACCAAGCTAAGATCATATTGCCCAGAGTCGAAGACGTATTCGGAGTAGCGTGCATGATATGGTTTGTTATTTTGCAGCTAAAATGCCTTATATAGGTAATAATAAAGTATCTTCACTAGGATTCAATCTTCAACTTTCTTGTTTCATTTTCTTTTCACTTCACCACCTCTTGATTTCTATTTATATATATTTTTGGTTCTCTCTTTCGTTTTACTTCTGTCTCTGTCATTTCAACTGCCCTTAGATGGCATTCATTTACCCACTGATAATGTTTTCTCTCGCTCTGATTTCTAAATACATTTCATTTCATTTTACTAATTTTCTTTAATTATCTTTATTTCCTTCTTTGTCATGCTTTACGGTATTTATTTTTAGTTTTGGTTTAAACCATTTAAATCAATCTCCCACTTTTCATGAAATGTGCACTCCTTTTTATTACATGTAACCCTAGCACTTTCACTTCCTCTTACGAACAATGTTAACATATATAATCTCCCTTTCTGTCTCCTTATCTCTCGTACATTGTGCTTGTAGTAACTTTAGCATTCATAATAACACATTTGAGTTTTCATACTGAGACAGCAATTGAGGTGTAAGAAAATGTGGAAGAAACAAATTTCAAATTATTATAGTTCCATACAGGAAATAATAAGACGGTTATAACGATCACAATAGGATGAAGGAGAACTTAACTGCCCTGCAGAGGAATACGAAAAAGGGTATTTTGCATTTTATGTCCATTTACATGAAAATACGATAAACATCATTCCTCACAGACTTTTATCCTTTATTGTTCATAATATATTCGAGGTAAAATTACATATTAGGAAGTTTTTAATTTAAACAGATCAATTCGTTGATCTGTTAGTAGTCATCATGGATTTTGCTTTCAAAATAATTAAAGTCAACTGTTTTTATCACAGTCTTACCTTTAAAAGTAAGTACCTACTGTATGCCATATTCTGTACTTTTATTTACATGATTTTTTTGTTTACATTTAAATTCATTATGTGCACTCCAAGCAGACAATGGAAAAAACACTCAACCAGAAGACCGAATGGTAGGTCTATCATTTTGCATTAATTATTGATGTGACAGTTAAATCCAAATAGCAGTCCTTAATTAATTACTGTTTCCTCTTGCAAAATACATGCAAATCGGTTAAAGCTCAGCTGTAGTATGTATAAGCATGATAGAAGTTACATAGTGATATTTTCTTTTGTTTTTAATTAAGATTTAATCGAAATTTACGACCAGTAGCTGACCTACTTTGACCAAGTGTGTATTTCAAAATGTACGGGAATTTACGTTTTGAAAAATTAAAATCTACCCCTTGGTCACTTGCTCCCACCCTTCGCTCATTGTACAGTTATTCAAACTTTGGTTACCAATCTCAGGTTCATTCCCTCAATTAAGACTTTTACGTTGCGAGAAAGCGATAAACTCTTGATTGTATTTTTGAAATGACAATTTAAAAAAATGGTTGAGGGCGAAATGTTGTTTTTCCCCTGACCTTATAATCCCTATGTATATACCCTTTGTATTTTAGGTAGTAAAAATGGTCTGCCTCTTATAATTACAAGCTACTTTATTATATATCCACTTTAGACATTCAATTATTTTAAACACTCAAATTTAAACAAAAGACTCGGACACCGAATAAAGGACAAAAAATACGATACAAGTCATGGATACATACTCTGTATAATGAAATGATATATATGATCTTTTGAAATTCACTCTAGGTATTTTGCTTGAAAATATTTGTCTAGGTGGACCAGGGAGTCTATGCCGAATTAGCACAGATAGAACCGCCTCACCCCTCCAAATCAACTACAAACTACTACATGGAAATGGAGCCTATTCCTCGCACAGACAATGACGACTACGTCAGTCCTAGTTTTACTCAAAATTGTTCCGGGGCTATGTATGTGAATAGAGACATGACATATGAAAACGCGGTGCAAAACGGCCCAGACAATGGTTATGCTAGTCCTAGTTTTACTCAAAATGAATTTGAGGCTGTTTATGTGAATAAAGACATGACAGATGAAAAGGCACTGCAAAGCGAGACTGACAATCAAGATTACGTTAGTCCTAGTTTTAGTCCAAAGAGCTTTGGGGATGTGTATGTAAATACACCCGAAAAGGTGCCTAAAAACGAACCCCATGACCTTCATTATATCAATACCCTTCACATAGCACAAGAAGATGATGATACAACAACCACTACTTATATGGAAATGAAACCCATACCAACTATGCCGTCTCTGTAACATATTTCTTCCACGATAAAGGATAGTGACACATTGGGTAAATCTAAAGTTGTGTATGCGAACACGTGAACGATACAAAATCAGAAATAATACAAAAACCAAGTCCTTTCTGACAAAAGGGAAACGTCTATCGTCACAACATTGTGTGCATCAAGGTAGGTGAAGGTCTAGATATATAAAGGGGTTTATTGTGTGTGCTGCAAACGGAAGAAATATATATTATAAAAAAATTATAGTTAGAGAATGGCTGATGCCAAACATACTTTTAAAAAGTTTGCGAGTAGGCTTATACATGGTATATGATTCACGTTATTTTCTGTAAAACACTATTGTCATGATTGTATCGAATTTTATCACACCTCTAAATCTACTAAGTAAATGAGTGAATGAGAATAATACACTCCATACTAAATAAGTCGTATGAAATACACATTAAGACAATGCCGCACAATTTGTATATCGATTGATATTATATTTGTATGTATTATAAAATCTCTATGTATTATCTGATTGCTATGCTCACTGTATGTTTTCTGATTAGTCAAGTAAATAATAATAATAATAACAATAATAATGTATGTACAGTCTGAATTCACTCGTTAGGTTGTAAACAAATCATCATATAAACAACAAAAATGGTTTTACACTGAATTAAAACAGATTTATCATATTTTGATTTGGTTTCATTATTATATTGAAATCAATTACAGATATATACATACCGCAAGACATCTACATAAATGTAGACACCGTCACTGTGAAAATTTGAACCACTGATATAAGACCGTGAGTTATTGCACATCTTGCACAGGTGACTCCTTGTAATTCTGCTTATTTTCACAGTGCTACGCACATTCATTTAATCTGTAGATCTATTTAAATCTGTGTAACTGTCTGTATATCTATCACATGAACATATACTTGTATACACTTGCTTGTATGTAACGGAAACAAATATTCAATTATATTAACAAATACACAGTAAATATGGAGTAATACCTAAATTAATATTTGTTGAGGATTTCAATCGACCCTTTTGGTACTATAATTTCAATTTTAATTTGTAATATTTAGATAATTAGACAAACGGATTTTAGTAAACTAATAATGCATTATGCATGATGTTTATCATATCATTAAGTCTTTGTTATTGATCGCTATATTTTTAAACGAATGTTATGCAAATACATGAATTACTAATTATCATGAGTTATATGATAAATGAGAATTAATGCTTTAAATGCATCTTTTATCACAATAACGATGCACATTCTAGAACTGGATGGTAGGATTTACGTCTCTATTGTATTTCATATTACATTGTAAGAGCCCTACACAGTATTGTATCTTATATTGTAAAATTTTGTCGCTTTATCTGATTTTACATGTGAAATTAAGAATACATTATATTTGTTTCTCCCCTTTCTCTTTCGGATACTCTGTAATGTAACATATGTAAATCATAGCAAATACAAATGACATTTAAGCATTATCTTATTTTGTCTTTTTTGCATTAGTGCAAATAACGGAACGTAACCATAATACTATTGTTACCTTTCCCCTATTCTAATTACGAAAGCCAATAAGTGCAATGATAATGTATGTGTCTGTTCCGGTGCAAGAACCACCCTCTTTTATCGTATTAATGCACACACCATTACACGTGGATGAATTTTAGCTGACCATGAAAAAGATGGGTTACCCGCACTTATGCTACAATCTCATTCCTAGAATATCTACGAACAACGCAATTTCCCATGATCTTAGTGAGTTAATAAGCTTTGTCTTTGGCACCTGAAGTATGTTTCCAGTAAACATGGTCCATACCTTTTTACTTCCTGACAGGGAAGAACGCTTTTGAATGTGGGTAGAAGTCGTGTTCGTTGGACTATAACCGCCAAACGTAGATGAAATAATAAATCATGCATGGGCAATATGTTGAATCACAGTAATACAATGAATAAATGTCACAGTTTGAACTAGCGGTTTTTAGAGTCATATTATATTATTTTGGTAAATGTAATATATCTCAACAGAGTCATTTCAATGGATGAAAAGAGTACAGAAAAAAGGGAAAGGTGGAGAAAAGATTTGTGGGAGTGAGTGAGAAAGATAGAAATAGAGAAAGAGAGAGATATAGAGAGAGATAGACGAAAGATAACTATACAGGAGAGAGAGAGAGAGAGAAAAGAGAAAAAAGAGAAGGAAAGAGGCATACAACTTCCTCTATTAAAAAAATACTTGAGATTTGACAACAGTGGATGATAAATCCTATTCCTATAGAGATTGGTTTCGGATTTTACTTACGACAGTCTTTGGACCAGTGTCTCGGGAACGTAATTTATCTTAAGGGCTACATTGATCACATTTTGTCCTACTATTGGGCAACATTGATATTTTTAATTCCATGATACATTGTTCTAATAAAATGCAATAGAATGCAATGTTTATTAAAACAGTATACAAGTGTAGTAGGCTTTTCCTAGTGGAAACAAATCTCAATTGTTAGGGATTGTAGGACTTATTTGCCTTCTAAAAGTTTCTGGCTTTAAATTTCTTGTTACTAGTATTCTTCTTTAGGTTCATTTTTAGTTATCAGTCTTCTTTTTTCTCTCCTTTTTTTTTTAAAGAAATTTTTCTTCGGCATTTTGCACTTTTAACATTGTCTTTTCTGCGTTCTATATTAATCATTTATATAAAAGTGCATAAAATGTGTCAATATCTCTCTTTATCTAAAGTCTAGTCTTCAGTATGACCTCAGTACCTCATCTTACACATGAACATTTCTTTTTCTATCAACTACGTATTACATCTTACTCGAAACTGTAACAAACTGTATCAATAACGGTTCTACGAGCTTAGCTACAGAGAATGTATCAAATTTTAACCACAACAAGTTGAGTTATTTTTTGATTGTATTCTCTTATTACTGTTGTTACTATGTACAGGCCAACAGGTTCAGTGTTTATTATTTTCCTTTAATAGTGCCTATAATGGTATGGTCGGAGAAGGAATAATATATAAAGCACAAAGCTTCTTCTAGTGTTGCACCAATGTAAAATACAGACAACTTTTCAACTGATGAATGAAACTGGTCAGAGTTTTTGTATACTTTTTTCTTTCGGAATGCTCCTCAAGGAGTGGAGAATGTGCATATATTGTGTGCGGGTAAGCCTGAATCCGATGACCGGGGTCATAATATATACTGCGCCTAGAAACAAAGTATTAGGCGCGTTATAAATGTTATCTATTATTATTATTATTTAAAATCGTAACGTTGCAAACTACAACCTTGTGAGGTTTAAAAACACTTATCAAACGCTAATAATACTACAGCTCTGTATTCCTTTTTTCATGCTTCCTTGTTTGGGCCTTATACAGCATTGCAACCCGAAAGCTATGGTAAGGACCAGCGTTCTATTATCAATAACTCCCTTTTGTTTGCTTCATTGTTTGGTTGGTTGTGAGAGGAAATTCTTGTTAATCCATTTGTTTTATTCATGAACTTCTTGTAGGATTGAACACCCTGATTAGCACAATTGTTGTTTTTCTTAGGGGTCCACTCGGGATCCACAAAATATTTTCTGCAACTGCAGAAGCCGTCTTTCTCAAGTCCAGACAACGGAGTATATTTGATTTTTGATTTCGTACAGTCACGTGAATAGCACAAATATATTCCCTCCCATGCTATCATGAATTGAATAGCTAGTTCTGACATGTTTAACAAAAGTTTGACAGAGCAGAACAATGTACATGGATGCAAAAATGGAGCAAACAGAACATCGTTTCCCTTGTTTGGCTTAAACCTCTTTAGGGTTTCTGTTTTACTATTTATTTTAATTTACCGCTGCTCATAAAATGTGCACTCCAGGTTATCATAGATAATCCTGGCAAATACACTTTCTCTTACCAATTATGTTAACCTAAATAATTTCCCTTTCTCTCTCCTTGTCTATTTCAAATTGTGATTGTAGTCACTTTAGCATTCATAATGACAAATAACAGGTTTGATACTGAGATAGGAATTGAGGTGTAATAACATATGGAAAGAAACAAATTTCAAATTATTATAGTTCATACACTCAGGAAAAAAAGACGGTTATAGCTATCACAATTTAGAAGTAGGATATTTCAAATGTTATTAATCTTTACATTAACATAAAACAATAAATAAACAGGATTCATTAATTTCATTTTTCAAAATGTATTTGAGGTAAAATTATATATTAGCAAGTTTGGAATTTAAACAAATCAATTCATTTGTTACTAGTCATTATGGATAATATTGTCAATATAATTAATGTCATGTATTTTTATCACAGTCAAACCTTTAAAAGGAAGTACCTTTACCAAAATCTGTATAATCTTTTATCACAATATTGTTTTCAAACATTTTATTTCATTTTGTGAACTCCAAGCAGACAATGGAAAAAAACACTCAACCAGAAGGCCGAATGGTAGGTTTATAATTTTTGCGATAAGTATTGATATAATATAAAATAAAAACAAATCCAAACAGCATTACTTAAAGGCCCCTTTCGATGAAAATACAATTTTGTATCAATGGAAAGCTGAATGAACATAGATTACAAATATAAAGGCATTTAAAATATATCCCTTTTAGTATTGCACAAAAGCGAGTTAAAACCTTATTTTCCGCATCTCTCCGAATTACAGGTCAACGGGGGTCAAATTTGCCGCAGGTACCGTGACGACATAACATTTGCTTGCCTATATAGCTGAGGCGGTGAGCCGTGCTTAATTAATGCAAAGTCATTGCGAATATGCGTTCTCCTCATACGATGATACCATCAATTCGTTAGCTAGTGTTTAGGTCAACAATTCCCGATTTGCAAAGCTTTATATTTCGAGTTTTCAGAGAGCTGTTACTCGTCTGACAGGCACTAAATTAGCATATAATTGGTAGTATTGTAATCTATGGCTTGTAAGCTTTCCTTTGATATATAACGCATCTATTTCATTTTTTTTATACTTCGGACAGGGACTTTAATTAATCATAGTTTCCTATTGCAAAATACATGCTTATCGATTAAATTCAAGCTGTGACATGTAGAAACAACTTATGTCCAAAAAATCAACATTAGAACAAGAAATCTTACAATTTATTTACTCAGTTAAATCGTAACTTAATGTCATGAATGTATTGCTCAAGTTTGAGCTTTGACAATGACAGAAGTTAAATGTTTGGGTTTATTTTTTCTTTGTTTTAATTCAAATGTGATCGAAATTGACGATCCATTGCTGAGCTACTTTTAACAAGGCTGTATTTTAAAAGGAACAAGAAGTTACGTTTTAAAAGAGAAAAATGAATGAAAAAGTGTATATATATATCAGCTAGAATACTTTGCTCCCAAACTTTATTGTAAAGTTATTCAAAGTTTGTTTACCAATTTCAGGTTCTTTCCGTTAAATTACGTTGCAAAAAAGCCATGAAATCCTGTTTGTATATTTGAACTGACAATTTGATACAGATTGGGAGCGAAATGTTGTTTTTCGCCCATTGCGCTATATTCAAAGATATATATATATATATATGCTAATGAGTTTTAGGTGGTAAAAATGCTTTCATCTTTGAATTACAAGATATTGAATTATATATATATGAAAATGTTGTTCAAGGTGGACCAGGGAGACTATGCCGAAATAGCACAGGAACCTCCATCTCACGCCTCCAAATCAACTACAAGCTACTACATGGACTTGAAGCCTATTCCTCGCACCGACAATGACATGGCTCCAAGCTACTACATGGACTTGAAACCTATTCCTGACACCGACAATTACGACTGCGTCAGTCCTAATGTTACTCGAAAGTGTTCTGGGGCTGTCTATGTAAATAGAGATATGACCGATACAAATGTGGTGCCAAACGACCCAGACAATGATTATGCCATTCCTAGTTTTACTCCAAATCAATTTGAGGCTGTGTATGTGAATGAGGACATTACAGATGAAAAGGCAGTGCAAAACGACCCGGACAATCAAGATTATGTTAGTCCTAGTTTTACTCGAAAGAGTTCTGGGAGTGTGTATGTGAATACGGTCGAAAAGGCGCCTAAAGAAGAGCCCCATGATTCTCAATATATCAATACCCTTACCACAGCACAAGAAGATGATGATATAACTCCTACATAATTATATGGAAATGAAACCCATACCTCCTATGACGTCTCTGTTTCGTGGTCTTTTCCCACGATAAAGAAGAGTGACACACTGGGTAAATCTAAAGTTGTGTATGCTAGCACATGAACAATGCAAAACCAGAAATTATACAAAGATCCCGCTTAATTATAAATATCGAGTCCATTCTCTGAAAAAGGTAACCGCCATCGTCATAACATTGCGTGGGTCGAATTCATTGAAGGACTGTATTTATTTAGGGGTTCATCTATGTTGTGTAAAGTATTAAAGACATACAAACCAAACTAAAGTATAATTAGCGAATAGCTTTTGCCCAACATTCATTTTGAAAAAAAGTAGGAGTAGGCTTATGCATGGTTCCTGATTGATATTACTTTCTTTAAAAAACTGTTTCCATGATTTTATCTTATTCTATCACATCCCTTTGTCTACTGAGTAAATGAGTGAACGAGAATAAAACACTCCATAATAAAGCAGAATATGAATTGAATATTAAGACAATGTCGCATAATTTGTATTTCGATTGATATTATATATGTATAATCAGAACTCACTCGTAAGGTGGTGAAAAAAACATCAGATAATGAAAAAAGGGTTTTGCACTGAGCAGGTATTAACCCTCTTTTATTCGGTTCCATCATCACATTGTAAACAATTCCACATCTTATTTTAGACACATACTGCTAGACATGTAAATACATGTAGACATCCTTAGAAAAGCCGACGTATTGATATAGGACCATGAGCTTTTGCAAAATTTGCACAAGTGATTCCTTGTTCTGTTTATCGTTACAGATTTACCTTAATGTATTTAACCTGTATATCCATTTTTATGCATATTAATGTATTTATATTTATCACGTAAACATCTGATTGTATATAGTTGCTTGTTTATAACGAAAATAGATATAAGAACTGATTAAAAAGAAAACACTGTATATATAGAATTATACCTAATATCGTATTTTAGTAGGATTTCTATGAAACGATATTGTTACTATAATTTCATTTATCATTTGTGATATTTAGATGAATTTTGAAAAGCGGTGTATGATAAATGTTCTTTTTTTATCATAGACATCAGTCTTTTGTTAGTATTCGCTATATCGAAACAAATGTTATGCAAACACATGAATTACAAATTATCATCACTTATATGATAAGAATTAATACATCCGAAGCATATTTTATCACTAAAATAATCTTGCAAATGCTTGAACCGGATTGTAAGATGTATCACACTATTTTACTTTTGTATTGCATTGTAAGATACCTTCGCGATATTTTATCTTATATGTTATATCGTTTCATCTGATTTTGTATTTGAAATGATGCATATAGTTTATTCCTATTTCTCCACTCTCTCTTTCTTTATGATGCTCTCTATTGTAACATATGTACATCATGGGAATACAAATGACATTCAAGGCTTGTCCTCTTTTTTTCTTGTTGTATTAGTAGAAATAACATAGCATAATAGTATTGGTACGTTTTCCCTTTTTTAATTATGTAGGTATATACATGCAATGATAATGATTGCGTCTGTTCCAGTGCCAGAACCTTCCTATTTTTATTATAGAGAAGCACAAACTATTTCACATTCTCAGAATTGTGTTAACCATAACAATATATAGAGCCCACGCACTGCGGTAATTTCTAAGAACAAAATGTGATGTTTATGATCTTGAAGGGATAATAAGCTTGATTTTTTGGAGCACCTGAAGTATTTTTTCCAGTAAAAAAGATTGAACCGTTTTCATACCTTAAACATTCTGACTGGGACGAACGCTTCCGTTTGTGGTTAGAAGTCGTGTTGTTGGAATACAACCGCTAAACGTAGATGAAATAATAATGTATACATGTCAATAATATTATGTAGAATCACAGTAATGCACTGAATAAAAATTCACAGTTTGAAAAAGCGGTTTTTAGAGTCCTATTATATTATTTTTGTAATACATTTTTTCAGATACATGTGTGGTTGCATTCCGAATTATGTTATGGTATTATGGTCTAAATTACATTTCGATTACAATAAGTACATTAAGAATCATCAAAAGGAATGGGTGAGAAGGGTATTGCAAAAACGGGAAATGTACAAAAAAGAAAAGAGAACAAGAAAATTCAAATATTTTGGGGAAAAGAACGAGGGAAGGGATAAACCGGTGTGTGAGAGTGAGTGAGTGAGATAGAAAAAATATAAATGAGAGAGAGAGAGAGCAACAGACAAACGAGAGATGAAAGGAGAAAGAGGGAGATAGATGATAGATAATTATGAAGGAGAAAGTAAAAGAGAGAGAGAGAGAGAGAGAGAGAGAAGGAGAAGAATAGATAGGAACAGGCAGACAAAACTTCATCTATGTATTTCCAAATGCTTGAGATTTGAAACCTGCATATGATAATCCCATTCCTATGAACTTTAGTTTCGGATTTTACTCACGATAGCCTTGGACCAGCGTCTCGGGACCGGAATTTATTTTAAGTGATATTTTTCATTCCATGATACATTGTTCTAATAAAATGCAATGTTTGTGAAAACAATATACAAGTGTAGTAGGGCTTTCGCCGACAATTAGAAGAAACAAATCAAACTGTGATCGATTTTGTTTTCTTCTGTTGTATATCTAAACGAAGGATTTTCAGACTCATATAATTAATATGAAGGCTCTGTTCTTCATAGAGGTCCAGGAAATATGTTTTCATCATTATAACTCGTTTTCTGATAAAGGGATATCATTACACATGCACATTGCCAGAGGTGTAGAAGGGTAACTTCATGAAGCTTGTCACATAACAAATAATCATATCGTAGTACTTGTATTATTATGATTATTTATTTGACCATAATGATGCAAGATATACATACAAAGTAATATATGAAAGATGTAAAATGAATTGAGGAACGGCATGTGGGTCAGTGTTTCCCAAGGCGAAATTCCTCCCTGTTGCCCGTAGGCATGCAATCCTCACATTCAAATCCTAAAGCATGATAGATATTGCGACACGAACAGTCTTGAACATGTTACCGTTGTATAACCGATTAATTAACTTGTAAACCTCTTTCATAATAAAATGTTGTTTGTGTGTATGATATCCGTCAACATATAATATCCATTCCAAGAAGAAAAAAACAACAGATGCATTGTTATGTGTACATAAATTTGCCCGATGCAATGCTTTGAAGTTCACTATTTTTCACAGCTTTGCCCGTATTTGGGAACACATCTCCCCAGTCTGACAAGGGACCTTTGCTTAGAAACGTTTGTAAACCCAATTCGTAAGGCTCTTCGTGAGTTATTTTGCACTATGTCACCAATAAACCAGTTCACTGTTAGCACATGTCCCAAATGACCCCGAATATCCACAGATCTTCAAAACATGAAGAGGTCCCACTTTGAACATTTTGAAATAATCACTCCTACAGCGATGGAGGTGCTACATAAATAGCCTTTGTTTCCCCTTTTCAAAGAATACTTCCACCTGTGTATCATGGAGTGCACTGCTTGTGCATAAATGAATAATGATTACATAACTGTCATGAGCACGTATCCAGTATTTTGTCTCCGTGTATTTCACAATTTGGTCTGCATTGACCTTTATCTGCTCTTGCTCAGACTGCAACTAAGAACTGGCTTATTGACAACGCCTTTAAGCCCCCATCACACCAAACAATTCTCACTACGTTCTTGAACCGTCCTAGAAAATCGTAAAACGGGTTGTGGTCGGGGTAGAATGTGTAAATAATGTATATAATACGATCCTTATTCGTTCATAAACAGTCATCTGTGCGGTCATGCATTATGGATCAAAGCATGGCCACACAGAGATATTTTCTGTTGAGGACCGGGGAAAATGCAATTAATGATTGATACTTTATTACATTTTCTTTGTTTTTTGTATTTGTGGGGGCTGCCCCCTAGCTCCCGCTGCGTGCAGTCATTATTCAGTGGCAAAGCAATGGCCTCGTAACTGTGAGGCCCCAAGATCAAAACCGCGTCGATGTGCTATTATTATTGCCCTTTTGTGAGGCATTAATCCTCATTTACTGTCAGTTATGATCTAAGGGCGTAGGTCCCTTAGTTGATTAGCATAGTAGCATACAGATGCTTAAGCAGTGACGCAAAACAAACACTTACAAATTATTATTCAATAAAATCTGAGGATGTAAACTATTATCTAGATCTATTAGGAATAAATCATTGTCAAAATCATTCAATAAATTGGGTTTAAAAAAATATTCCAACTTTATGAGCAACAGTGTACTATCATATAGCATGTAGCTATGTACTCTATTTCAACACTTAAAAACGCCGCCAAAAAGCTCCTCCAGTCTCTGGCTGTGTCAGGAGTAGCTATAATGCAGTAGACCGTGCAGTCTCCATAGTCGAAGTTCAGACACCCTGCTCTGCGTAACAGGGCCGTAGCCAGAGTTTGATGTTGGGGGCACATACATGTAATTGATCGACGTCCTGGGGAGGGGTCTATGAGGAGGGTGTCTGATCTTGAAAATGGGGGCACGTGCCCCGTGCCCCTGGCTACGGGCCTGCTGCGTAACGACTGACAAGGGTCCATGTCTGTAAACTAACTTACATGTATATTATGCAAGATGGTAATACGTATACATTAAAAGTGAAAATATGGTTTTAATAGCTTCATTGATTTGAAGGCATGGCCACTCCATTGATTAAGTGATCTTATTCCATAGGTAACTATGCTTAAGTAGTCTTTGTAATTTTCCGGGGGTAATTGTCCTCGGGGAGTGGTGGTTGTCCTTGCGGGTAATTTTCCGGGGTTTTTTTTTTCCGGGGGTGATTGTCCGGGGGTAATTGTCCTGATATGTCCCCAGGCACTTATCACTCTGTGCAAAACACTGAATTTTATAATATTCCCTGGTATTCCCTTACCTAAAGATATAAACCAAATTTGATACAACTACATGGCATTATCGAAATTAAAAATAAAGTACAACAAAATGTAATTGTTTGTCTCGTAATATTAATTTATATAAGTGCCAATTAAAGTAATTTTCTGAAACCCCCTTTTAACTTAAAACTGACATCTCACTTATTATCTTCAGAAGGATGAATCGCTTTCACTTTCGTAGCACAAGAGAGAAGTGAATAAGCGTGTCAGCAACTTTTTGAAATCCGTTACTGCTAATCGTTTATTCTTTTATTCTCCACATATTCCGCTAGCGAGGTTACAGGATGGTCCATGCAACGCACCTCCTAACTTGAAATATACAAGAAAGTGAGATGGATTAACAACATGGAAGAACGTCTTCGAATATTTCTCTTCCTCATCTTTGTCGTTCCTAAGACATATGAGATTAGAGTGTCTGTTATTATTCAGAACCAAGAAATCATCCCAGTCGTCGATGAGGACATAACACTAGCCTGCACCTTCACCCCTACATCGACATATCATCTACTGTCTTGGAAGGACAACAACAATGTTTTAGCTACCGATAGATGTCAAGAAAAAGGATGCAGAAACGAACATGTTTCAGATATGTCCAAGTACAGTTTGAGAGCAGATTCTTCCAGCGGAAACCTAACTATTCGGGATTTAACAGTGGGTGACAGCGGCAGATATCTGTGCTCAGTATTCAGTCATACTGATAGAGTTTCCAACGAAATTGATCTGAACGTAATGTTATCAGGTATAAGTATTTTCCCATTTATCCTATAATTCTTGGTAAACAAGTACAATTCAACAAAATACATAATTCTTTATTGATTTATCAATTACAAAACGTTCACTGCATATATATGTATTTCTAGATTATATAAATAAATAATAGGGTTAAAATTGGTGTCATGGCACAAAAGGAGAATTTCTTCTATAGGATCAGTCAAGTTTCATTTGCGACTGGAAATATTGCCATTATATGATACAATTATGGAAATCGGTCAAGTTTAATACATCTGTGTTTAAAAGGTCGTAGTCTTTGCGTCACAGCCCGGTTGTTAAATGTTATGTTGTACAGTTAATTTTTTATACATTTTGTGTAACTTCCAGCTATTCCTAGATTGCTATCCATCACCGACGATCGGACTGAAAATGGATACAAGAATGGAGCATCAGTGATCATCACATATGGGCGAACCCACAACCTAACATGTTCAGTCCAAGACGCTAGACCACCTGCAGAACTCGAGTGGCAAGTTCCTAAAGAAGTACAGATTCGACTGGAAGATCAAACTAATGCTGTCCATGATGACGCTTACACCTCTCGAAGAGTTGTTTCTGTAACTCCCTCCAGGGACGATGATGGAAAGATTTTCCATTGTGTGGCTTCACATCGGGAGCTGGATAATGAGCTTAAATTGTCCATTCGCTTAGATGTTCAAGGTGATTATCTTACCCATGATATCATTCCATTATTGCTCGGTATTTGTGTTTCTGCCAATGTGGATATGTATATAAATGTGAGAATTCTATGAAACTAACGGAACGTTCAAAATTTCCTAAAATGTTTCCCAGTCTTGTGTACTCTGTACGTTCTGGTAGGGAATCTTTTATTTTTTATTTATTCATTTATTTATTTATTATTATTATTATTATTATTATTATTATTATTATTATTATTATTATTGTTATTTTATTTTTTTTTATTTTATTTATTTTTATTATTATTATTATTATTATTTTTTTTTTTTTTTTTGGGGGGTCATATATTACTACCTCCCATAATACCTTCAACACTCATATGAATTTATCACATTGTGTAACAATTGTTTACCTCTGTATTTCGTGTTTCAATAGCTGACCCCGTAGATGCGAAACTTTACATTTTGAATGGTTTATTCATACCATGCTTTTTTCTAATCCATAGCAAGATATTTCAAATAAATTAAAATCATGGAGGGTCGTTAGTGACAAACCTTCACAATAGCTCAAGCAAATACCTATAGATATCAACATACTTTCCTTCTTTTGTCACGATATTTGTTGTATGTGACACTTAGGTAGCTGCTGCTTATAATACCGGCAAAACTTATTTTCTCGTATCGGTATTTTTGTTATATGCAAGTTACTGGGGGCTTATAATCCTAAAATATCGACATAAGAATTACACTTTGCTTTTCAAGACCCACCGGATCCTCCCTATCTTAATGGTACCGAGGGATTGCAGTTGGGAGTATCATCAAATGTGACTTGCACATCGAACAACAGTTACCAAACACCAACTTTCCGATGGTACCTTGGATCAAAGAACGTCACCGAAGCTTCTAATACGCGGTCTTTGAGGAATAGAAGTCATCGAGTGGATGCCTTAAGTGTTTTCAATTTCACACCCACGGTAGACGATCATGGGGAACTTCTTCTCTGTCAAGTTTTTCAACCAAACGCTGCATTTATGAAGTCTTGGAATGTCAGCGAGGTTCTTCATGTTCTGTGTAAGTTTGATTTATATCAGCATAACTTTTCATCATTTAGATCTAACTATGGGGGAATGTACATTACGATGCCTCACCGCAAAAAAAGAAGATATTACAACATCGATATTACTTTGTTTTTGTGTCCCTTTTATAGGGATCCGACTTTGATTAATACTTTTCTATGATTATATAACAGACAAAGGTACGTTGTTTTATACAATAATCATCTGGTTTGATTCTTTCTCTTCTCACTAAAAAACTTTTTGTCTTACAAAACCATTTCTAACTTTTCTGGTTCTTATCAAAATATCGGGACTTGTTTAATGCCAGGGGATACCTTACACATTGAAAGAGATAGTTGTATGTTATGATCATGATCTGATCTCGATAACACCTTACAATAATATATATTGGTAACGATTGAAATATGTATTCGCTTACGCTAATCGGGAATACCATCACAAATGATTATTTCCTAAGTCTCGCTTTTATGTTTCCTGAGCGTATTTTCTTCCTCCTAAATACATTTTATGTAGATTATCCTGTCATTGTGGACTACTCTGTTCGTCGGGTTTCTACTGGTCAACGGAGCGTCAATGCAATCCTTACATGTACATCAGATAGCAGACCCCTAGCCTCCATAACCTGGTTCTTGAATGGCAAGGAACTGAACACCGACACCCGCCATCACATTCACCACAGTCTTCTACAAGAAGATACCTTGATGTCGAGTATTCTGATTATTTATAATATTTTGGCAGAAGACGATACTTTCCTTCGACAGATGATATTTCAAATAATTTAATTTAAGACGATCTTCAAAACCTTAAATTTCACTTTTATTCATTTGAAATCCCTTTTCCTATGTATACTTACAGTCATCCCAGATCCACCTTTTCGGTTCTTCGTCGACCAAAACCAGACGACATCTTCAACTCTCTATGTTGTCTGGCAACCAGGATTCTATGGCGGGTTGCATCAAACTTTCACTCTGGAATACTGTCCAAACGACACGCAAGTAGAGGGGTGTGGTATTATCAAAAACTTGACAGGGACATCGTACAGATTGGTAGGACTTAACCCATTCACTTGGTACTGTTTGACTCTATGGACAGTGAACAGCGCGGGCAACAGTTGCCAAGTGGAAACAGGAGCTTCAACAACTCGTACGTCTATAAATACCAATATTTTCTTTACGTTTTAATTTTAATCATCCTTATATGCTAATGTTATACATTTATCTTTTACTGAACGCATTCTTTGTTACCTACTTTGTTTCTTTGCCAATCTCAATGCACATTTGCCGTTATCAAATCATATCTGCGTTTTATTATCTTCTAAACAAATCTCCATCCGGAGTTTTGCGATTCAAACAGAGTAATCAACATGATGGCAACCTTTTTTATTAGCTGGCTTAAGGGAATTTAAAGTTAAATATTTCCATAGAAATTTCATAAATTTCAATAATATATATTTGTTTTCTCAAAAGTCTAGTCTTTATTGTGACCACCATGTTCTTGTCCTCGAAAATATATTTATTCTCCATTAACTGCACATTCTATCTTACTCGTTACTCTAATAAACATATTCGTGTTCTAACTACTGTGTATTAGTAACTGTATTCTACTTGTTCAACTACAGAGAATGTTTCAAAATGTGACCACAAAAAGTAGAATTAATGTTTTATTATATTCTCTCATAACTGTTGTAATCATTAATATGCCTACAAATTCAGTTCTAGGTGTTTATTTATATTGTAATGCTGCATCTAATGGTAATGGTCGATCAAAGGGTAGCACAAGAAATGAAGCCTACTACAATGTTGCACCATAATCATAGTGTCCTCTTCACCCCCATCCACTTCAATCTATACCATAGGTTATACTTTAAGTGTAAGTGATCAGTAAATCATAAGATAAAAAACAGCTTTTCAAAGGATGAAAGAAACTTTTCAGAGTTATTTATATCTATTTCTTTCATTTCAATTCGAAACATTGTAAACTACAAACTTTTGCGGTAAAAAAAAAAACAATTATCAAACGCCATTTAATTACAGCTCTGTTTCCTGTTTTCTATTACATGCTTCCTTGTTTTGGCCTTATACAGCATTGCAACCCGAGAGCTATGGTAAGTACCAAAGTTGTATCAATGAATCCTTTTGTCTGCTTCATTGTTTGGTTGGTTGTGAGAGGAAATTGTTAATCAATCCATTTGTTTTATTCATTAACCACTTGTGGGATTGAACGCCTTGATCAGCACAAATGTTATTTTTTATAGGGGTCCCCAGGGGATCCCCAAAACATTTTCTGCACACGTCGTCTTTCTCCAGTCCAGAGACTGGATATATATCTTTTTAAATTTAAATTCAAGAGAATAGCACAATTACATTCCTTCCTATGCAATCATGAAATTAATAGCTAGCTCTGACATGTTTAACACATCTTTAACCGATCAAAATATATATAAAGATGCCAAAACGTGGCAAACAGAACAACATTTCCCTCATTTATATTAAATTAAACGATTCTTACAAAATACATAACACATTAAAGTCTGGTGCGGATTCAACTATTCCACTCTCTGTCTCTCATTAAAAATAGAAATTTTACTGTAATCATGTTCTGTTTGTTTGTTTTGTTTTGTTTTGTCATATTGGCATAAGTGCTCGCTGGGACAAACAGAGACATATCTTAACATTGTCAAAGGAAAACAATTCCCCAGAAGAAATATGCGTCATCATACAGAGGACTTACCACGGGCCAGACTGTGCCTCTGTAAATAGAACAGAGTGCATTGAACCCGGCACAGAAGTCAGCATTGACCAGGATGGTGACCCAGTTTTGGTGACCTTAGGCAGGGGCCTGTGCAGTAAACCAGCTGATGTAACAGGTTAAGCGATTGTGCATTATTTCTTATATGATTATTCATTTTTTTTCAGAAAGGGGCATATTTCGAGTTTCCCATTCCCATTACTAACGAATGTTCTCAAGATCTGGATGTAAACGAGGTTTTGAAACAGAAAATATATTTTCCAATTGGCAAGGAGAGAGCAGAAGTCCCCTGAATTGTTTAAATTTATCATAACATACTTCCTTAAAGGTATAGACCAGTTTTGGAAACGCCCTTCTCTCAAAAAATGAAATGGAAGCTCTTATTACCAATCATGTGAAAAAAATATGTTTAGACTAATACGTGATGATATAAATTTTGCAGGGAAACCGCCTACTGATTGATATATTTGGTAAATTATCATATCGATCCGGCCTGGATAGATATCGCGAAGCCATTTCAACATTGAACATTTAGGCATATATTTCTGCTTTTTTGCGAATTTAGGTTGAAGTATTGCCATCTAAACCTCTGAAGGCAATAGTTAAACAATATTGAATGGATATTTTGCACCCAAAACCCTTGAACTGCAATTTTACCACAACCGGTCTATATCTTTAATATGAAGAGGTACTATGCAAAGTGTATATTTAAACACGAAGTCGATATTAATACATAGATGTAATCAACATACAGAACGAAAAAAGTGATCGAGCATGAGACGAACATTATTCATCTTCAGCTGTGTGTATGTGCGTGCGTGGATGAACTTGTACACTTCTGTGTGTGTGGGTGGATTTACATTTGTGTTTAGATTCACATGTTACATGCGTGGGTATTGCTCGATTTTCATGTTTCGGGTGTGTTAAGGTTTTAGAGTGCATAAACATGCAGGTATGGGTGGAGTACATGTGGGTTTTCTGGTATTGGCAACAAATTATACATGGCTTCGTAAAACGCTATTTGAAACACAGGGGATATAGGAATGTGAACGAAACATCCATACATAAATGAAGGATATAATTAAACTAATTTGCCATTAAACCAGCCTCCTACAACATCGTTGACAAAACCAATATCCACAACATTCTAGTCATGGTATTTTTTTTTGTCCTAGACTCACCAGTTGAGAAGAAGCCGTCAACTGAAAGAAGCATTCCTTTCATGACAATCACACTGGGAGTGATTTCCGCTGCTGTCTTCATCCTGCTGATCTCACTGGGTTTGATGTACTTCTATGGAGTGTTACGCTGTATGAAACGAAAGAAGGGTATGGTGTAGAGCAGCTGGCCCAGGCATGCATTCACATACAATTATAGCAAACCAAAACATACACATATCACATGTATTCCCCATTCCATTATTTACATTATATTGACTGGGCTTGAGGGATACATCAGAAATATTGACCAAGCTAAGATCATATTGCCCAGAGTCGAAGACGTATTCGGAGTAGCGTGCATAATATGGTTTGTTATTTTGCAGCTAAAATGCCTTGTATAGGTAATAATAAAGTATCTTCACTAGGATTCAATCTTTAACTTTCTTGTTTCGTTTTCTTTTCACTTCACAACCTCTTGATTTATATTTATATATATTTTTGGTTCTCTCTTTCGTTTTATTTCTGTCTCTGTCACTTCAACTGCCCTTAGATGGCATTCATTTAGCCACTGATAATGTTTTCTCTCGATCTGATTTCTAAATACATTTCATTTCATTTTTACTAATTTTCTTTTATTATCTTTATTTCCTTCTTTGTCATTCTTTTCGGTATTTATTTTTAGTTTTGGTTGAAACCATTTAAATCAATTTCCCACTGTCCATGAAATGTGCACTTCTTTTTATTACATGTAACCCTAGCACTTTCACTTCCTCTTACGAACAATATTAACATATATAATCTCCTTTTCTGTCTCCTTATCTCTCGTACATTGTGCTTGTAGTAACTTTAACATTTATAATAACTTATTTCAGTTTTAATACTGAGACAGGAATTGAGGTGTAAAAAAAGTGGGAAGAAACAAATTTCAAATTATTATAGTTCCATACAGGAAAAAAAAAGACGGTTACAACGATCATAATAGGATGAAGGAGAACTTAACTGCCAGTCAGAGGAATAGGAAATAGGGTATTTTGTATGTTATGTCCATTTACATGAAAATACAATAAACATCTTTCCTCACCGGCTTTAATCCTTTGTTGTTCATAATATATTCGAGGTTAAATTACATATTAGGAAGTTTTTAATTTAAACGGATCAATTCGTTGATCCGTTAGTAGTCATCATGGATTTCTGTTTTCAAAATAAATAAAGTCAACTGTTTTTATCACAGTCTTACCTTTAACTCTTTGCGCGCCACGTACACAATCCCCCCTGTGCCACATTGTTTTTAGGGTGCCACCTTAGGAGGGGTTCTGCATGGACTATGCTTATTCAAAAGTTTTAAAAACTCAATTTTTCTCGGAAAATGTCAATGTAAACAATGTCTGCGAAAGCGGTGCAATGAAGTGTGATGTGTATACAATGCGAAGCACGCGTTACTATTGTGTGTGTGTGCGTACAATAGAATTAAATGCGTTCCGTGTGTATTGTGAATGAAATGTGACTTGAGTCGAAGTTGGCAGCCCGCTGTATGTTCCGCTAGTCGAACGTAGCGGGCAAAGAGTTAAAAGTAAGTACCTACTGTATGCCATATTCTGTATTTTTATTTACATGTTTTTTTTTTACATTTAAATTCCTTATGTGCACTCCAAGCAGACGATGGAAAAAACATTCAACCAGAAGACCGAATGGTAGGTCTATCATTTTGCATTAATTATTGATGTGATAGTTAAATCCAAAAAGTAGTCCCTTTTTAATGACTGTTTCCTCATGCAAAATACATGCAATTCGGGTAAAGCTCAGCTGTAGCATGTTTAAGCATGAGAGAAGTTACAAAGGGTTTTGTTTTCGTTTGATTTTAATTAAGATTTGATCGAAATTGTGAACCAGTTGCTGAGCTACTTTGAACAATTGTGTATTTCAAAATGCACGGTAAATTACGTTTTGGAAAATTCAAATCTACCCCTTGGTCACTTTGCTCCCACACTTCATTGTACATATATTCAAACTTTGGTTACGAATCTCAGGTTCAGTCCTTTAAATTAGATGTTTACGTTGCGAGAAAGCGATAAACTCTTGATTTTATTGTTGAACTGACAATTTTATAAAGGTTGAGGGCGTTATGTTCTTGTTCGCCCCCGGACGCTATAATCCCTATGTATATACCCTTTGTATTTTAGGAAGTAAAATTATCTGCCTCTTATAAGTACAAGCTACTGGATTATATACCCACTTTAGACATTCAATTATTCCTGTCATTTTTTTCCCTTCTTTTTTCAATACTCAAATTTTATCAAAAGACTCAGACACCGAATGAAGGACAATAAATACGATGCAAATCATTGATAATGAAATGATATATATGATATTTGAAATTCACTTTAGGTATTTTGCTTGAATATATATGTCTAGGTGGACCAGGGAGTCTATGACGAAATAGCACAGAGGGATCCACCTCACCCCTCCATATCAACTACAAACTTCTACATGGATTTGGAGCCTATTCCTCGCACCGACAATGACGACTACGTCAGTCCTAGTTTTACTCGAACTTTTTCTGGGGCTATGTATGTGAATAGAGACATGACATATGAAAACGCGATGCAAAACGGCCCAGACAATGGTAATGCTAGTCCTAGTTTTACTCGAAAGGAATTTGAGGCTGTTTATGTGAATAAAGACATGACAGATGAAAATGCACTGCAAAGCGAGCCAGACAATCAAGATTACATTAGTCCTTGTTTTAGTCGAAAGAGTTATGGGGATGTGTATGGGAATACACCCGAAAAGGCGCCTAAAAACGAACCCCATGATCTTCAATATATCAATACCCTTCCCACAGCACAAGAAGACGATGATAACACAACCCCTACATATATGGAAATGAAACCCATACCGCCTTTGCCGTCTCTGTACCGTATGTCATCCACGATTAAGAAGAGTGACACACTGGGTTAATCTAAAGTTATGTAGGCTAACATATGAACAATGCAACATCACAAAGAATACAAAGATCCCACTTAATTATCAATATCGATTCCTTTCTCAGAAAATGGAAACGTCCATCGTCTCAGCATTGTGTGGATCAAGGTTGGATATATATTCGGGTTTATTTATGTTGTGCAAACAGAATTCTTTTTTTCTTAGATCATTTCACAAGTGAAAATATCAAAAGAATAAAGAACAAACAAATTATAATTAGAGAATAGCTGATGCCAAACGTTCTTTTAAAAATATTACGAGTAGGCTTATGCATGGTATATGATTCATGTTATTTTCTGTAAAACACTATTGTCATGATTGTATCGAATTATATCACACCTCTAAATCTACTAAGTAAATGAGTAAATGAGAATAATACACTCCATACTAAAGTAGTCGTATGAAATGAATATTAACTCTTTGCCCGCCACGTACACAATCCCCCCTGTGCCACATTGTTTTTAGGGTGCCACCTTAGGAGGGGTTCTGCATGGACTATGCTTATTCAACTCGCAATAACTTTTGATTGGTGTACTGTAATGAAAAACTTTGTGTAGCAATATTGTATAGAAATTAATAGTCTTGCCAATGGTATCATTTTTGTAATGTATATTATCATAAATTTTGAGATTATCAACTATACATTTTGTATCCAAGTTTTCGTTTAGAAGGGTATTCTATACCTCTTATATCTAATACTTTGTTATGGAGGTTTATGTCCTGAGTTAGTTCATTGAAAAGATGTATTCATGAGCTTTCACTACATACCAAATTCATGTGTTGAAGGTCACAATGCGAAGCACGCGTTACTATTGTGTGTGTGTGCGTACAATAGAATTAAATGCGTTCCGTGTGTATTGTGAATGAAATGTGACTTGAGTCGAAGTTGGCAGCCCGCTGTATGTTCCGCTAGCCGAACGTAGCGGGCAAAGAGTTAAGACAATGCCGCACAATTTGTATTTCGATTGATATTATATATGTATAATCTGAATTCACTCGTTAGGTTGTAAAAACAAATCATCTGATAATGAAAAAAAAAGAGTTTACACTGAATTGAAACAGATTTATCATATTTTGATTTGGTGTCATTATCATATTGAAATCAATTACAGATATACTTTAATAAGCATACTTCTAGACATCTAAATAAATGTAGACACACTGTACAAAATTGAACCATTGATATAAGACCGTAAGTTATTGCACAATTTGCACAAGTGATTTCTTGTACTTCTGCTTATTGTCACAGTGTTACGCAAATTTATTTAATCTGTATATCTATTTAAATCTCTGTAACTGTCTGTATATTTATCACATGAACATATACTTGTATACACTTGCTTGTAAGTAACGGGAAATATATATTCAATTATACGAAACAAAAAAAAAGGAAATATGGAGTAATACCTCAATTAATATTTGTTAAGGATTTCATGCGACCCTTTTGGTACTATAATTCCAATCTTAATTTGTGATATTTAGATAATTTGAGAAACGGATTTCAGTAAACTAATAATGCATTATAAATGATGTTTATCATATAATTTAGTCTTTGTTATTGATCGCTATATTGTTTTTAAAAATTATGCAAATACATGAATTACTAATTATCATGAGTTTTATGATAAATGACAATTAATGACTTAAATGAATCTTTTATCAAAATAATCATGCACATTCTGGAACTGGGTGGTAGGATGTACGTCTCTATTGTATTTTATATTGCATTGTACGAGCCCTACACAGTATTGTATCTGATATTGTAAAATTCTGTCACTTTATCTGATTTTACATGTGAAATTAAGTAAACAGTATACTACTATTTCTCCCCTCTTTCTTTCTGATACTCGCTAATGTTACATAATTATGTAAATAATGGAAATAAAAGTGACATTCAAGGATTATCTTTTTTAAAATCATTTTTGCATTAGTGCAAATAACGGAACGTAACCATAATACTATTGTTACATTGTTCCTATTCGAATTATGTAGACCTACAAGTGCATTGATAATGTATGCGGCTGTTCCATTGCATGAACTACCCTCTTTTATAGAGTTGAAGGAATGCACAAATCTGTACACGTGGGTAAGTTTTAGCTGACCATGAAAAAAGATGGGTTACACGCACTTATGCTACAATCTCATTCCTAGAAATTCTACGAACAACGCGATTTTGCTTGATCTTAGTGAGCTATTAAGCTTTGTCTTTGGTACCTGAAGTATGTTTCCAGCAAACATTGTCCATTACTTATTACATCCTGACTGGGAAGAATAACGCTTTTGAATGTGAATAGCAGTCGTGTTCGTTGGACTATAACCGCCAAACGTAGATGAAATAATAAATCATGCATGGGCAATAAGTTGAATCAAAGTAATGCAATGAATAAAATGTCAAAGTTCGAACGAGCGGATTTTAGAGTCATATTATATTATTTTTGTAAATATAATATATCTCATCAGAGTCATTTCAATGGATGAGAAGAGTACAGAAAAACGGGATAGGTAGAGAAAAGAAAAGAGAAAAGGAAAATCCAAATATGTATTATGAAAAGAAAGAGAGAAGGGAAGAACTGGTTTGTGAGAGTGAGTTAGAGAGATAGAAATAGAAAGAGAGAGAGAGAGAGAGAGAGAAAAGACAAAAAAGGAGAAGGGAAGACGCAGACAAAACTTCCTCTATTTCAAAATACTTCAGATTTGACACCAGTGTATGATAAATTCCATTCCTATATTATAAAGTTTGGTTTCGGATTTTACTTACGGCAGTTTTTGGACCAGTGTCTCGGGAACGGAATTTATTTTAAGGGCTTCATTGCTCACATTTTGTCCTACGATTGGGCACCAGTGATATTTTTTATTCCATGTTCTAATAAAATGCAATGTTTATGAAAACAATATACAAGTGTAGTAGGGCTTTCTTAAAGGTAAAGACCAGTTTTGGAAACGCCCCCCTCTCAAAAGATGAAATGGAAGCTCTCATTACCAGTCATGTGAAATAATATGTTTTGAATAATACGTGATGATACAAATTTGGCCGGGAAACCGCCTACTAATTGATATATTTGGTAAATTATTATATCTATTTGGACCAAAAAGATATCGCGCATGTGTCGCGCACGTGTCGCGTAGTCCCATATACATCTTTCTGTGTACAGTGCTTGTAACTTTATCAAGACAGGGCCAAATTTCTTATCATTTTGATGATTCCAGAACCTTGCAGTACACACCAATACTTATATGCTACATGATCAACCTTTTCTGATCGATTCCACAACGTTTCTTTTACCTAGCATGCAATTGCATGATCAGAACTGGTCTTTATCTTTAACCAAGTGGAAACAAATCTCAATTGTGATCTACATATGTTTTTATTTAAGGAATTGTAGGACTTATTTGCCATCTAAAAATATCTGGCGCCTAACATAATGTTGTCGTATTACAAAGATGTACCCACTATGTGCAGAAACCTTTGCTCTCTCTCTCTCTTTTCAGGCATCTTGTATATTTCATATCAAGCTCTGAATCAAAAGTTACTGTCCCCGGAAACCACAATATGTGGAGTGCCTGTCCCAAAATGGTGGGTTGTCATAATGACTAGAAAGCAATTTATTTCGAGATGAAATATGACTGTGAGTACTTTTTTTTGTTCCAACGGTCAACTTTCAAAAGAAAAAAGAGCAAATATTGGCTAAAACGATTTTCAACAGAAGAATGTATTTGTAAAACAAGTTTAGGATATCTAGATACTTAAATACGAAGTATAACATTAAAATATTGAAACATCAAGGAATATAATATGGTAATATCAAGTACATATTAAAAACATAAATAACTATAAATTCATTACTTGTAACAAGGGGATGTAAATAAGTAAAGAACGATAGCAGGCGCATTAATGTGAATAATATTGATTCCTTAAATATATATAATTGCAAAAATATATATATGTTTATATATATATATATATATATATATATCATCATCATCCAGAGCATTAAAAACACAAAACAAACAAAAAGAACCCAGACACTTAGTAATGACATAAAGTATTGATATCGAAATGATGAATTATTATTCAGTTGTTCAAGTTTTGCGAGGAGTACTTATTTAGCTCCCATTGTATTGATTGATCAAACATTACCTACATTTGACCTTTACATTCGACAGTTGATTGAATTTATGACATTTTCATTATTCAAAGTAAGATTACAGTTATGTTATTATCATTATTTTAATGATTGCTTGGAGTGGAGCTTCATACGTGTCTTCATTATTGTTTATACCAATTGAAAGAAGGGTATTAGTGGCCGGGTTTGGCTCTTAAAATAGTAGTTTATTTGATGTCGGTTTAGAATTCAGGCTAAATCATTACGGAATGACTGATAGCATGGGGTGGAATAGTAATATCGCATTTAATCCATAGAAGAACTAGAAATAGTCAATCTTTGTTCGTATAAAACATTATACATGAATATAAACAAATACAAAAATCAATCATAAAACAAAAAGGCTTGATTTATTTATTTAGAGCCATTAATATATAGGCTCTGTTCTTGTCCAGGAAATGTCTTTACATCATTAGACTTCGTTGTCTTATAAAGGGAAGTCATCGTACATGCAAAATACCAAACGTGTAGAAGGGGTAGTTTCATAAAGCCTGTCACGTTACAAATAATCACATCGCAATTGGTTGTTTTTTAAATATCATTATTATTATCAATTTGACCATAAACACGCAAAATATACATTTTACCTTATATATATATATATATATATATACATACATACATCTTACGGTGTCATTAGACAGACCTATGTAGTGACAAAATGAGTCCTTAAGTAGACATGGTCATTTGCAGGACATTTTCGTGTCGTGTTAACGATTGAACAAAATAAGTACTGCCCTCTCCGTACATTTGCAGGCAGAGGAAACTTAAAGGCCTCCACTGAAACAAAAGGTTTAATCATTAGTCATTAGTTTAATTATTTATATTGTTTTGAATTTAGGGTTAGGGTTAGGATTGGGTATGGTTATATATAATGTCCTGTTAATACAACATGTAGGGTTATATATATAAGGATGTGATGGTAATTAAATTTGAATTCTCATTTATGCTTCTGGATCATCAATAACCACAGTCCATGTCTAAGAAAATCGCTGCATTAAAAGTTTTGAGGGTGCTCTCATAAAACACAGCCTAAGAAAATGTATAATGTTATGATTTCTTATAACATTTACTATTGTAAAAAACAATTCAACCTAATCTTTTTTTTTCTCGACAGGGAAAGAGATAGTGCTTCAACAAAATACCGATGATGTGAGGATAACACCGGCCACCTTTACCGACGGGACAACGACAAGTACCTTATCAGTCAACGTCACGACCCCCGAGAACTATTGAGGTTATCATGCTCAGCTTGGTTACCAAATCTCCCTATCAGAATCAAAAGGGAAGCAATAGTTCGTTTTAAGCCCAGTAGAAGGGCGATAAGATTTAGGGCTACTATTACTAAAACAATTGGAAATTATGCAGTTATTGTTTTCTTGCCCTGCTCATAAATAGATAATATAATTTGTGTATGTCTATTACCGGAGGGAGATTAGCAAGATATGTCAGCTCGACTAACACATCATGCTCGTTCATGAATAACTTAGCTGACTTTGATATTGTGGTATAAACAAAGTAGTCATTAAATAAAAATGACGAAATTTTCTTTAAAAAAACGATGAGTAATCATATATAGATGATCAACGACAAATAAGTAACTCAATGATCAAATTAATGACTAATAGCAAAGTTTCGGTAAGTGCTATAAATAAGTATCTACTTATTCCGATTATAAGAAGGTGAATAAAATCGAACGGACGGGTTCAACGGAAACCGGAAGAAAATTAATCGATTCCCCTCCATCCTCACTTTACCCCACCCCTTTCATTTTTCTTTTTCCTTTTTATTTCGTTGTATGATCAGGATTCATGAAAAATATCAAATGTATCTACAATGTCAAACAAGTTGCAAGTTCAACAGTTTATTAGATGTTTTGGCGGCATCATTTTGGTGACGTCTGCCTAGCAAAATTACACGGCCAAGGATAATGTATAGAAAACGACTGAGACCGTAATTATGAAAGATCTACAATGTAGATATAAATGAAAGAAATATATATTAATTGCTCTTTCTCGTTTTGCTCATCGACAAACCTTTTCTCCATCTTTCTATATATGTCCTCTCCTGTGTCCTCCTCTTTTCGCTGTCTCTCTTTATTCCTCATTTTCTCCAATGCTCCTCAATACATATCTTACCTCATTAATTCCCTATCTTCTATTTCATTCCTCAGTCCTATTTACGTTTCTGAAAGTCCCTCTCCAGGGAGGATTTTATCTTGTCTTCTACAACATAAATGGTGAGGGTTGTTTCTCTCAATGTCTCCTGACTGTATCCAGGAGGCTCATCCCTCCACCCCCTCGTCTTATGTCGCCAGGGCAACAGCTTCTCATCATATTCTTTCACAATTTCCATCAGACTGGTTGAGAAACGTTTGTTTGAAATGCGACTTTGGTAGAAGAAAAAAAAAATGCTTTTTATATTTGTTATTTTGTTAATCCCGTTTAGTCTTCAACTTTACTTTATTTTATCATTATTCTGGTATTTGATTTGTCAATTTTGATACTTGGCTTCTGTTAGCCTGCATGTGGTATTTTCTTAGTTTAATACTTTGCATTCTGCTACTTCAATGCTGGCTAAAAATATCATAATAATGTACTTTAAATTACACTACATGATCATCCTACTCATTTCAGTATCCCTCATCGCATTAACAAAGTTGTAAACAAATGAACATCTTGTTTCGAGCTGACAATCCAGCAGTACCATAACACCTACGTAGCAAACAGAAGCGATATGCATACTGGCAGAAGTTCAAAATCGAAACTTCGTTATTCCAACTAATTCATACTGCACCGTCTTGCTATTGAAGTGACAAACAAGTGATATATAAAACATTAAAAATTAATTCAATGAGCAAAAAGGGCAGGGAGGGGGGGTAACAGTAGTAAATGTGTTCATGGGTTGTCCATTTTAATATAAGTAAAGTAGGGCATTGCCTTTACTAATCCTGTAAACTTTCATTCAATAAACTCGGACTACAGCCTCAGCCATGAAGCTCGGTCCTGAAGAAACGCGCAACAGGACTTCACCATCATACCCTTACAACTATTCCCGTCTCGCCTTCTCATTCAACACGATAGAGGCGCCGATTGGTTGCAGGTTAAAATACCATGTTTTAGACCACAGCATCGCATCAGGAGACACTCTATGTGTCAGTGAAAGGGAAATAGCTGTGAGTACGGTACGTTGTGACGTCATTAGGATTTGGGCTATCAGAACACTCTCTGGAAAGTTTGCAAATGTCTAGTTCAGCTCGGATTTATCATCGACAGGGAAAGGATAATTTGTTTCATTCAAGTCTATTGGAAAGACAGGTAAATAAACAGTGAATGATTCTGAATTCAGGACATTCTTTGAAATGTCGTTTCCAAGTAAAACATTGTTATTTTGAGGCAAACAAAAAATGGGAGAAATTGTAGCCACTTGTCCCTGAGGAAATTTTAATCTACATTGCTACTTTTTACACATTTGTCAAATGGTTGCCCGATAGGATACTGACGTCAAAGCAATTGGATTGCATGTGCGCGCCCGGAAAAAAAGGCGACGGGCTTCAATGCTCCAAGGGAGTGGAGAGTGTGTAGTGTCGAATTCGAAATCGTAACAGAATCCAGTACCAGTATTAATACTTTATGCGCTTTGTTCGTGTACTTATAAACGGGTAAGGCGCTATAAATGATATATGAATTAAATTGTTATCATGATGAAAATCTTTCATTTTGGGATTACTGTAATTAAACTTAATTGAATGACATTGTGAATAGTATGAACTAAAATTTTTAAAAAGTATGAAATGAGTAACTACAGCGAATCTAAAGGATGTAATCATAAATTGCGATACGATTTTTTTTTTTTTTTTTGGGGGTTAAGATCTTAAGCTTAGAAATGTTGTCCGGACACTTTATGATATTTCAGATAACAAACCTTGTATCCAGCCTTCCAATGGTCGCACACCTGCACCACGTGACCAGGATTCAAATACAGCCAGCGAACCGAAGAGGAAGAAGCGAGCAGATCCAAACAATGACGGAGGCCCTTCTGAAGCAGGGGGTAATAAGTACAATTCACACGCTTCGGAGTGATTAGTTCACTCCTATTAACACCTTGTTCCGTGGCACACGATGACACACATTGACTTACATTGACGTAATCTGAACACGTTTTCTAAAGGCATTATAGTAGGGAATTCAAACTGCACCTAAATTGATTCTTGAGATTGTTTGCAAACGTGTTAACTTGTATATACACCTCTGGCAATTGCTGTAAATATCATAAACTGTAGAAAGTCATAAATTGCTAAATTGAAGGAGAACAAAATATTGACATGCTGATTGATTTATCAATCCCATTAGATACATTTGATGAAGACACTGTTATCTCTGGCTATAACAAATAGTTTCCATCGCTCAATTTTGGTAGTTGCTCCTTACTTTGCTCTCCATCGTATAATGCGGAGGATAACACAGTAATTTGCACAGATTCATGCGAGAAATGATTTGGTGATATACTTCTAATCTATAGACCAAACGGAAACTGAGGGAAATAATATACTCAAAATTTTGATGTATGTATAAGCTTTCGATATGTAATATTATATTTGCTTGTTCGGGTTATGAAAACCTTTTTTTTTATATACATGTTAGTGTTTTTCCATGTATTGAAGAAAATTGTACAAAATCTTATTTTAAGCACTTAAATGTATCGATGTAATTGTTGACATTAAGATTTCAATGATTACTAAGAAGCATCAATAATCTATGACATATTTGATAAGTTTATAAAAAAATAAAAATAAAAAAATATTCAGAACATTCCAAGTACGAATTGGTGAATACTTATGAGTTATTTAGAGATTAGAATTGTAAAAGGTGCTAATAGGGGCACTTTTCCTAAACCCTACTTGTTCTGTTATGGCTTTTAAGTAATCAGTTAGATTTAAATCGTTTTAATGAAATGAAACTGTTTGATTTGTATATTTATATTTTTTATTTTGGTGTTAACAGAGTATTATTATTTGAATGCATTTTGATTTGCATTGATTTATTTGAAATACCGAATACAAAAACATATAGGTGATAACATAATGTGACAATAAAACCAAAAAAAAATTGGAACAAACACCCTTCACAGCTCCATTGATGTGCCGTTACCGCACAGCTATTCTACCGAGGTGTCTTAAAAATAAAACAAATGAGAGGAAATGGCATATCACAAAATATATCATAAACAAATAACTAAAACATTCTAAATATATTTCACACTAATAAACATGCCCAACCCAAAAGCATACCCCATGACCCCCACCCACCATAACGTTAAAGTATTCAGGTACATTGAATTCATAGTAACATCATGAACGGTCAATGTCGGGACTTTATTGGTTTAATTGAAATGTTAAACTTTTAGACGACAGGGAAGAATCCAATGAGTGAGTGGACGATAATGATGTTAGGAAAGTTAAATGATGATGAGGTTGTGTATGATGATAGTGACGATAATGATGATGATGATGATAATAATTATGATAATGATGATAATAATAGTACTAATGGGGTAATAATAATAATAATAATAATAATAATAATAATAATAATAATAATAATAGGCATTTGTATAGCGTCGTCTATCTAGACAATGCTATTCCGAGGTGCACAAGAAAAATAGAAAGAATGAGAAAGTTTGGACGAGAAAGTTCGGATGATCGCCATAGTGCCAATTACAGCTATAGTTTAAAAAAATAAGATTTCACCTTGGATTTAAAGGTCTCTAAGGAAGTTATGATTCTCAAATTAAATGGTAAATTATTCCAAAGACAAGGTGCTGCAGATGAAAAAGCCCTTTCACCACATTATCAGTCATGGCGATTGTTATTATTATTGTTATTATTCATGGTTAGACTTTTCACGATAATTTGGGTGTCGATGTTGAAGTGATGATGAGGAGGATGGTGGTGGTAGTGGTGGTGGTGGACATGATGATAATGATAATAAAATTCCTTCTTGTCCAGCGTTATTAGTGTTTTCTCAATATGAAAATATCAAACTCAGATTGCTTCCGATAAGTATACAAATGTATCCGAGCGTTATGCTATTTTAACTACTGTTATCGCGGGCTAGAAGAATAACACATCCTTTTCAACAATGTGTTCTACAAGCCCTCTTTGGATCACATGGTTCGCGGTTCCAGTCCCGTCGCGGCACTAATGTCATTTTGGCAAGATATTTTACCTACATTTTCCACTCTCCACCCAGGTGTTAAAAGGGTACCGGTAGGAAGAGATTCATTGAATGCTGTAAACTTTGCACTTTGCGTGGTGGAAAATATTATTACTACTGTAATTATTATCAATATAATTGTTATTTAGATTTTATTTTTAAATTATTATTATCATTTTTTAAATTTTTTTTTTAAAGTTTTCATTCCACTTTTGAGAACCTAGAGCAGCGTCTGATAAATGATTTCTAATGATCCGACACCCTTATTTTTCTCCATGATAGTGGATAACTAAATATGATGTGCAATAAGTTACATCCCGTTTAATATATGGTGAAACAGAAAACCCTCTGTTTGTTTTCGGGATATTGCAATCAATAATTAATAGCGAGAAAACAAAATTATTTTAAATTTAAATTTCCCGTTGCATTAAACCATTTCTTTTTCTTTAACCTGAATATAATATATTCATCCCTGAAAGATTTCTCTTGCTTACACTCGACCTGTCAAACAATCTACCAGACTTTCGCTTTTCCTTGTAAGTTTAAGTGGCTAATCCTTTGCACAGAAGAAATAGATTGAAGAATTTGCTATATTAAAGGGCTAGTGGAGTTCTTGTTTAACCCTTTGTGTACTGAAACAGGTTGGCTCCTGTATTAAGCCTACGGGAATGTGAGAATCCAGTAGTGAACGGGTTAAGACCGCACATGCCTTCAAAGTGCATGGTTATTGCTCTTATTCTTATTTATGACTTTTCTAATGTTCCTTTAGGACCTAAAAGTGCAATGAAGGTAATTTTAGACCCCAAAAAGTGTGAAATTTTCATACCAATTCAGCTCCACTTTCCCATAAATACGGTGACCGTTGATTATTTAATTAATTAATAATAACAATACACGGGCCGGCTAGTGGTGCGTATTATAACCAACACGAAAAAGCCAACAAAAAGCCAATATCGGCATTGGCTAGAATAAAATGTATACGGCGCTATCTCGTTTTATTCAACGGCTGGTTCAAATTATCAAATATTTGTGCATCACCACAAATATTAGAAGTCGTTATATGTATGGACATTGAAGCCGTATCTGAACCGATTTTGATCAACCAAAGATGATTTTGTCGTTTAAATTGTATGTTCTTTCAAATTTGACATTCAGTTTTTCATTATCTCACAACAAATATTTTGTGTAGCGCTCTCTGCAACATAACTCGACTATCCCTTTAAAATGCCTGCACTGAATCGATAGTGATTTTTTTCTTCTAGTAAGAGGGTTATCGCATTGCCTTTTTTATTACTGTTATAGACACCTTGGATACTTAAGAGTGGTTTCATACCCTCTATAATTCAATCTATTTATATACAGTAGCTATTGATTATAATATACTCTAACCATTGCACGCAATACTATATCTTTAGATGCTTTGAATAATCAATCGAATGGTCTGATTATAGCGGTGACTGACGGGCAGAGGAAACCAGTAAAATCAGCAGTTGTTTTATAATCATGGTATCTGAACATCATGTTATTCACAAATTGCGGAGTGATACACTTGGAAGTGAGTTGATAACCAATTCCAGCTTTCGCACCCCTCACCAAAATTAGGACGAACAACATGATGACTGTCATAGATTAATGTGTTTGGACTTTAACTGAAATTGAAGAGGATCTTCTTCCGACACAAAAGACTGATTAACGGCTGTTATTGATGCTGTGCACTGCGTTCAAGAGTGTCTTCAAACACTGCATTTATAGAAAGCAAAGATAACCTAATCATAGTTGACAACATACTGTGTTTTTAAATAATGTACAGGTAGGATTCCTTTATCATCTTATTATCATGAATATTGGACAGCACTGTGAGAAGAACTGCAAATCATGACATAGGTTGCTTTAGCATCAGAACATGATCTCTCAGTTTTCCTGGTGCTATTCAAAATGCGCTATAGTTGTGTGGAAACACCTTGATTTCAGCTCTTTTTACACATTTGTTGAACATTCGCTACAAGTTTAACATATAAAAGTTAATAAGAAACTTGTTATTGCTTCATCCTGAGTAAAACGCCTCAAAGTAATCCGATTTCTCGAAGATGGAATCATCATTTATGCTCAGCCAAGTATTCAATTATATCAACAGAAAGAACTCAATCGATATGAAGCAATGCAGAGCTACATTATTCTTATTAAATCTGCTGGTTTACACTGAGCTGATTCAACAAAATTGTGGAGAAGACTGTTTTGGTAAATATGGAGTATTTTCATCATTTTGTTTTGCCGCACAAAATTGGAATTTAACGTTAAATTTAAAATATCACTACTCTTAGATCAGCTATCATTATATACGATGCTTACATCGACAGGATTAAAAATGGTCTGGAGTAAATGTTCTACATGATATAGCGTTGTATAATGGTAATACGTATACGTGTAGTAGGACTGTAGTTGTAGTAGTAGTAGTAGTAGTAGTAGTAGTATTAGTAGTAGTAGTAATTAAAACATAATAATAATAATGATGATAATAATAAAAATAACAATAATGATAATGATAGTAATGATGTTGAAAAAGTTAATACTACTAATGATAATGATAATAATAATATTTAAAAAAAAGATGATTATAATAATATAAATTATGATAATGATAACTATATGATTTATGATAATGATAATAACAATAATAATAACAAAAATAACAAAAATATTAATAACAATTATGATGAAATTAATGATAATGATAGTGTTAATGAAGATGTTAATGATAAGGTTAATGATTATAATGATAATCATGCTAATAACTTAATAACGTACCAGGACAATTACCCTCTGGACATTCAACCCCCGGAAAATTACCCTTCGGAAAACTACCCCTGCGAGACTGTACAGTGTACCTTTTAATGTCCTCTTTCCATATATTTGTGTTTGTAATCGCTATTGCACTTATTGTTTTTAGCGTTCCTAAATGTTCTTTATTTATATATTAATACGCAAAATCATCGTGGGGGATCTTTTTCTGACATCAACAAAAATATTTCCTCGACCGTGCCCGCCTTCGCCGTCGCGCGGGAACGGTAACACAACTCCACGCGGACCCGCTTCCGTATTCCGCGTGCTACGTCGACCCCGTAGTCGCCGTCGATGTCGTTAAATGTGGTTTTGGGGTCCCGGGGAGGACTAGCGGTAGAGAGCACGGCCGCTGTTGTCCATGCAAGGACGCGAGTGAGGCAGCAAGGCGTGCACCCGCCTTCTGTGTAATCAAAGAGATTACAGTGGGCATACGACGATCAACCGACGTAATGTGGTGTAACAAATGCACGATGCAACAGGTTAGCCTACCCCGTGTTAGGCATCTTGCTATACTATATGCTTTGTAGGAAAAGCACGGACTGGCCAGAGAGATACACAGCAAATGACGATCAACTAACGTAATGTGGCGTAGCAAATGCATGATGCAACGGGGTAAGCCTACCCCGTGTTAGGCATCTCGCTATATAATATGCTTTATAGGCCACTGCACTGCGTGTACGTACGTGTATGCGATATGCGTTGAAATTCATCGCGAATGGTGGCGAATTTTCCGGGGGGCCATTTCCCGCTGGGAATTGGCCGGGGTTTGATTGTTCAGGGGGTAATTGTCCTATAACCTATTTATAATGATAGGCCCCCTAACACTAATAATAATAATAAGAACATAATGATTATCATTATCATAATAACAATATCAACAAAGCATTCAATTCTTAAGATACATATTAGTGAAAATCGAAATGTGTTATCACTTCCAGGAACGACGGCAGTATTAAACGTCACCTCTGACAAGAATCGGACTATTCAGGCGGACACAAGCTTCAGCTTCTGCTGGAAGATATTTGCCCAGGGTGAAGGTTACAGAGTGAGACTGAGTTTCTCGACTTTTGTTCTGAACAAAGGCTATGACTTTGTAGAAATCGGAGATCTGTGGGATGAATCAATAAGATCGGAGAGTTTGCTCGCCCAATTCAGGTATGACTTTATTCGTTATTCTCGAAGGTTCAGTTTGTTGTATTCTATGACCCCCTCTTGTTCTTTCCCCCTCTCTATTTATCTGATAAGTCTTGATGGTGTCATCATAATAGCCTATCCGAATATTGATTTTGTTTTTTCCGTTCTCGCTCTAAAATTTGCATTACATCATTATTATACATGTACGTAATAGCAGATAATAAATTCGTTTATATTATATTCCGAATCGTTAAAACAGTTCTGTTTAATTTTGTTCGTTGTACGGCCAACGACAAAGGCTAGAATGCCGATAACTTGGCTACAATAACCAACTGGTGATATCAGCTACGTCCTTTAGTCTTGTGGTGTTTCATTTATATTTTGCTCACAACACACAAGACATTCCGTTATATTCACCAGTTTTAGTCCACTTCTGACGATTTATGTATATATATATATATATATATATATATAAATACTAAGAGGAACAATATCCAACGAGATGCCAAATATATATAAATACAGTGTGTATACCGAGTATATTATTTTGTCTTATAATCCTGACATAATGTTTGCTTTCTCTGATCACCTGCCATAAACACAACCCCACCACCTGTTGTTCCTAACTTTTACTGGTCATTCTCTCCTCTTTATATCATAACAGTGGGAGGGTCCTTCCTAAAGATGTCATATCTCTAAGCAGGGGAATGTGGATTAAATTCATCCTGAAAGATGGAGTGGATGAGTATAATAACAGGGAATTGGTATTCAGTTTGATTGCCGAAATACGAAGAGGTAGGGTGCCACCCACGTCATTAAAACTACCTATGTATTATGCCATCTACAATTCCAATTTAGCAGAAGTTTTAATTTAATACAGAGCAACATCACAAACATTAGAATGAAATACATGTATGTGACGGCTCCTTCAAGAATCAGTACTCTTGTATGAACATCGCTGCTTCTGCACAGTTGCACAGTGTATGTGACGATTTGTTTTCATTATCCATATAATTATTTGTATAATATTTTGTCGAACACAATGGCATTCAAATTTATGTCACTTTAAACGTCGGAGAGCTTTCAAAATCTACATAAATAACATGGAAAATGTGCTAACCTGTTGGTAAGCTGTTGTTTAGTCTGAATATATTTACAGAAACAATTAAGAAGTTTGCGTGAAACACACTATAGCCCTTTTATTTCGATAACGTCATATAAAACCAATCACCAGATAATAACTATCCTTGTCTCTTATTCGATGTTCAAATATCACCACAGTTGACATCGAGCTTCTATGCCCCACTCCATCATCTGACAACATAAGACATCCATTAGAAAATGAAAACTACAGCAACAACGGTTACCGCCTTTGGTGGATAAAGACGACGCCACCGTGTACGATCACGGCAAAGCCATATCGTTTTTGGTTGGAGGAGCTATACGACTACGTCTACTTGGGGGACAGTATCAAAGGACCGTTCCGAAGAGATACGTGGTTTGGCTTGACCGGTAGGAGGGGTCAGTGGTATCTGTC
Organism: Mesocentrotus franciscanus; assembly: GCA_037976565.1. Lineage (NCBI taxonomy): Eukaryota > Metazoa > Echinodermata > Echinoidea > Camarodonta > Strongylocentrotidae > Mesocentrotus > Mesocentrotus franciscanus. Next base: position 23,548,968 of record CP137667.1, read on the forward strand.
TAAGAACGGTTATAGATCCGAAGGAACCGATCTCGTGGTCATTTTCACCTCTAATTTTCACCGACCCAAACCCGGATTCTTCTTCGAAGTGTTCGCTAACTCGACCGACGGGGCATATGAGACACGTAAGTTGAAGCATGTTTAACATCAGGATCAGCGTGTTGGACATTAACATTAAGAAATAGAGAAATGGGCAGGATGGACGTTTAGTAACGTAAAGAAAACATTTCAAAAAGCATGACATGACTAAAAATCAACATACCTAAACATTTCTATTTGGGCAGGTTTGATAGAAGAAAACTAAAAACACTTATTGAAAAATTCCGTTCACTGTCTTAACGATTCTGAAACACTCTCCGTCGTTTTGGCACTTTCGGGAGAGGGCGAAATTTCGGCGTCCGAATTTTTGGGACCAAAATTTGGACGCGGAAATGAACTTCCTAACACTTTCGGCAATGAAGCAAAGAGAAAAGAAAGAAGAGAAAAGAAAGAAAAAAAGTCAAATTGGAAACCTGGAAGCGCCCCCTTCGCTCGCTCGCTCGCTCGCATTTTAAGTATCTTTATTTCATGCTATTCTTATGTACGTAATATTGAGATCTACCTGTTTCTTTTTCATATTCATGTCATTTCCAGTTAATGTAAATATGTCTTTCATTATGACCGTCTCTCTTTGTCTATCGCTCTTTATCCCTGTCTCTATCCATACACCCTCCTTTATATACCTTTATACCTTTATACTTACCCATCTTCTTTCTCTCTCTCTCTCTCTCCCTGTCGTTCTCAACAACCCCCGCCGCTCCTATTCTCACCTCTCGCATCCCCGGGGTCCCCGCCCTCCCGTCCTTATATGCGTCCCCCTCTCTTATATCATCTCACTCTTCTCTCTGCCTCTGTCAAATATTTGTCCCTATTTCCCCCTTCTCCTTCCCCTCCCCCTCATCTTAATGTATCTCACTCTTGCTCTCTATCCCCTCCTTTATGCACCCTGTCTGTCTGTCTCTGCCCCTTCTCTCTAATGGAAGAAAGGAAAACAATTTGATACTAACACTATGATAATATCGAAATAAATGTAGATAACGAGGAGAGGAGAGTGATATAGGTGAGAGATTTGACAATAAGAGAGAGATGTTTATACATGCTATGTGAAAATTTGACTCATAAAGGTTTTTAATACCCATAACCATGAATCTAATTTCTATGTAAAGGCCCACCAGATAGTGTTAAAATGACTATACCACAGAATCTCAACGACAGTATACAAACAAACGTAAGTTGCAGAGCTGTCAATGGATACCCTGCTCCGCTCATCCATTGGTACATCGGATCAAGAAATGTCACACATGATTCGTCTCTTAAGGTTTTAGTGAATGTAGATGGTCGTTATGATGCTGAAAGCACCCTTAAACTAATACCAAAGAGGATTGATCATTGGAAAGCTCTTCGCTGTCAGGCGGTTCAACCTACGACACACCCAATCCGGTCAGTGAATGATAGCATGGTTTTAAACGTATCATGTGAGTATCGATATAAATTTATTACAACTTTTGCTAAATAGAGAATCTCCTAAAAGTGCGTATGATACTGGACTTTTTACGCGTTCACCAACTGTTCTAAAACGTTTCGTCTGCTATTTTTTTTTTCCTGTCAATTCTACACATTGTAATCTCTACTATGTATGTAAACTTCTGGAAGTGCTTTACACGTCCCGTGTGGGTTGCTGTTTTCCGATCTGATAACAGGAGGCATATGGATACCGACCAGTCAAAGTAATAGACTATAATATCATTTGTTTCCCTGCATGCATTGGCAAGTTAATTTTAGTCCCACCCCAATAACATTGATTAAATTCCATATTCCTTTCCCCCATCCTTATATCTATCCTTCTATTTTCTATCACCTTTTCAAATGTGTTTTCAATATATTTCTTCATTCTAGATGATCCAGTTGTGTTTGTTTCTTCTCGATGGCTTACATCAAATCAAATACGTATTTGGTTCGTGTTGACATGTACCTCAGACGCCAATCCTCCTGCGTTTTCATTCCAATGGCTCTGTAACGACACACAGCTTGCTAAAGACTACTGTAACATAACACTCTCCGAGGTTATACGAAAAGGTGAAACGCTGACTTCCAGTGAAATGGCGATTCGAAACCCTCCGTCCGAAGATCCTTGTGATTACCAATGCACTGCTTCTTCAAGCTATGGTTCTGGGAGTGCAGTCTTTAATTCCACATTTGTTCGTAAGTAGAAGTGAGTTTTTTTTATTGAATCTATAGTTTGAAGACGCCAACCCATCTTTCATATTTCATGTATAAGTATTACAATCTACTTATTCATAAGTTCGTTTGCAGGCACTGACCCTTTTCAGTCGAAATGCGGAGCAGGGTGTCCAAACTGTTAAGCTATGGAGACTACTGTACTTCATAGTCCATGTACTGTACTTGATCCTGATATAGCTAGAGACTGGAAAATTTAGGCTGACATTAAAGCTTTTGGGCTTTTTGGAGTAGTTTGTGAAAGCGTGCTAACATTTCTTTAAGTGCCCCTTACTTCCCCTGTAGATTTTGATAGGCTTCCATGTCATTTGTTTTTGAAAGTACGACAATGAAATTGTGGAAGTGGGGTTGCCCATGCCCCATCAATTCAAACCAATTAAAAGAAAAATTCACCCACCTGTCAATTTAAAATACTTCAATAAGTTTGAAGTATTCAAAACGCGTGCTTATTTAATTTAATTTTTTTCTCTGTTATGTTTGCCTTGATTTGTTTTGCTCTTATCTTGCTCTGGGTTCCCCCCTGAATCTTCACTCTGGACCAAGAGGAAGGACTTTAGATATTTGTTTTTAAGCAAACAAATCTTAAGAGGCATCCGCTTTATCATTATACAAAACAGGATAGAAATTGATGTTCCTTCGTGAATGGAACAGAGTGCATCTAACCCGGCGCAGGAGCTAGCACTGACCAGGATGTTAACCCGATTGTTGTGACCTCTGGCAGGGGACTGTGTAATTAATCAGCTTATTTTGTAGCTGAGCCATTGGAATGCTTCCTCTCAGACGGGGCATCCCCCTTCCATGGGAAAAGGGGAGTTGGAAGTGGTAAAAGCAAAATAGGAAGAAAAGAAAGAAATGTGATGTGGAGGGATTTTTTTTTTACTCGGTCCAGGGGTCCTAATCGTAATGTAACAGCTTATTATTTTCACCTTTATAATTACTGCAACCACATACACATTGAACGCTAACGCGAATTTGTACTATTCTAATGAGTATATTAAACACAAGATATCATGTTAGAACATATTATGACATCGATATTTATATTTGGAACATAAATTATTTGAATGCAAGACAATCTTAAAAGCCATAGCGTCCAATTCCAACCATTATATATCAAAATATTAAAATTGATGATGCTGTCTGTCATGCTTTTCCAGAACCATTTGGGGTCCCTTAAAGGCATTGGCTCGATCCTCTGTTATTTACTTTATACACAGGCAATCTCATTTCGATCATCCAAAATAAATTCCCTGGATATCATGCCTCTGCTATGCAGAGGACAAACATGTTTATTTGTCTTTCAGGCTTGATGTACTTGCTCAAGAGCGAAGCAATTAAACAATAGAAACAGGTGTTGATTATAATATAAAAAACTCATGCCAAATGACAACAAAACTGAATTGTTGGTAATTGGTACTTATAAACAAGTATCGAAACTTTGTGTCTGCGCTTTGTAAATTTATGATAAATCATATATTATATCCCTTATCGTAAGATTGTTGCATTATGAGTGTACACAACAAAAAAGGGAAAAGTTTTACTATAAATGACGTTTCCTGCCGAATAGTTCTTTTTTTGTGTGCTTACGTCACGAATTGTTCACCTTTTCCCGGGAAAAAGGTACTATTCATTTTCCCGGCCCACCGCCCCTAACTGGCAAAATTCAGCGAGCGTACGGAATTTCAAATGCCTCCGCACGGGCAACTCCCGCTATGTCACGGCGCTCACGCCGTGCAATTTACGCTGTGCGGTAACTGCATTACACTACTGTACTACCTGTATGTATAGCGCCAGCTAAACATATTTACATCCTTCAATGTTTTGTTTGAGCCGTGCAATTATTATTTTCTTTTATTTCTTTTTTGAATGTGATGTGAATGTGAGTACGGTACATGTTATTACAGAAATGTCTAATGAATAAAATAGGTGGAAGGGATATAAAACAAATATACAATGACTCATTCTCGGAACAAGCTAAAACTATTCGCATTCAGGAACATCAATTGTACTATTCTTCCTCGGGCCGATGGACCTTCGGGAGAATAGTACGACTTGATGTTCCTTCGATGCGAATAGTTTTAGCTAGATCCTCGAGTGTCAATGTATATTTGTATATTATATCATTTAAAATCCCTTTTCTACGTCTACGTACAGTCATTCCAGATCCACCTTCTCTGTTCTTCATTGACCCAAACCAGACGACATTTTCAACTCTTTGCGTTTCTTGGCAACCAGGATTCGATGGAGGGTTCCACCAAACTTTCACTATGCAATACTGTTCACATGACGCGAAGGTACCAGACGAAGGATGTGGTCTTGCTACCAACTTGCCAGGAACATCCTACAGATTGTTGAGACTGAAACCATTCACATGGTACCGATTGACTATATGGGCACTAAACATCGCGGGGAATAGTAGCGTTTTGGAAACTGTAGCTTCAACAACTCGTAAGTTTCTAAACAACCAGATCTTCTAAGTTTCTAGGCGTGCGAACTTTAATCATCACCACAAGCTTTCATGAATATTTATCTTTACTAAACGGTTTCTTTGTTAGGTATTTTGCAGTCATTTGCCGATCGCAATAAAAACGCTTATATATATAAATATAGCTTTTACTATTCTTGGGTTCCTGTGCTCCGAATTTAATCACACACATTAACCTATATGCATTCTTTGTTACTTCTTCCTGAGGTACATTTACCTTTATCAATGCATATATGTTTTATTTTATTTTCTGAACCAATCTATATGTTGTCTCTTGCAAGTCAAACATAGTAATTAATATGAGCTACTTTTTGCTGTTTTTTGGGGCGTTGTAGGTTAATCATTTCCAAAGAAAGTTCATAAATTCCCCCCATATATCTATTTTTGTCAAAGTCCAGTCTTTATAGTAACCACCAAATTCTCGTCCTCGAAAAGATAATTTATTGTTTCCATTAACTACACAGTTTATCTTACTCGTAACTCCAAGAAACATATTTGCCTTCTAACTAACGTATATTAGTAACTGCATTCTACATGCTTAACTACAGAGCATCTGTCAAAATGTTAGCACAAAAAGTAAAATTTCTTGTTATTATATTCTTTCATAATTGTTGTAATCATTCATAGACTTAGCAATTAAGTTCCAGGTGTTTACTTTTGTTAATGCTACATCTAATGTAATGGTCGGGCAACGAATTACACCAAAAGGATAAAGCTTATAACTGTGTTGCACGAAAATCATAGTGTCATTTTCACCCCATTCAGTTCACTTTATATTGTACTTTTTATTTTATACTTTACGTGTAAGCAATCGATAAACCATAAAATATAAACTCATTTCAATTGATGAAGGAATTTTGTCAGAGTTATTTATAACTATTCCTTTATCTCAAATATAAACATTACAAACTTAAAGCTTTTGAGGTTAAAAACCGCCAATGAAACGTCATTAAATTACAGCTTTGTTTCTTTTCTGCTTCATGCTTTCTGTTGGGCCATATTCAGCAATGCAACCCGAGAGCTACGATGAGGATAAACAACTTTAAACAAGTAATTTATTTTCTTCGTTTCCTATTAGATGGATCACTTTCTACGCCCATTGCCTTTATTTGATTCAGGGATGGAAATATGTATTTCAGCTGTCATGTCTTTTTAGCCAAATGACATGATACTTAGTCCCTATTTGATTGTCATGTCTCAGTTTCGCTCTATATCTATATTGATTGTTGCCAGTTGTAAAAAAACATGTATAAAGACTTTCATGTAAATAATTTGAAAAAAAAATATTTATATATATATATTCTTTTTTCATCTGAGAATTAATGAAGACTCCATTAACTTGTACAAGACAAAGTTATCAAACAAAAGGAAGGCCTTCACGGGGAAAGTACAGGATTGCAGATAAGCTTGAAGTAACCACAAATTTACAAATATAGGAGGCCAATTGTACTAGACGTAATCACATTGTGTACTTCAATGCTGATATCAGGTCCACATTGTTGGATTAAAGGTAAACTGCAACAAATGTTTCGTCAAGAGCATCAAGTGAATCATGTCACTTATAAATTGTAATACATTACTCTATAATCTACTAACAACAAAGCCTCCTTTAAACAACAGCAAAACATAACTAACATTCCCTTCATTTATCTGACACCTTGTAAGATATTAAGTACTGACTGCTGAGTTAACGACATTTTATTTACTAATTAATCCTTTATTATAATGTGCTCTATTTTATTTCGTTATGTTTTGTCTAATTTTTCAAATAAAACTACTCGAACAAGCATGTATAACGGACACCTACCTACCGTATCCGGACACCTACCCCCTGAACATCCAACCCCCGGATAAGAACCCTTAGAATAACCAACCTCTAGGACAACTACCCCCTAGGACAACTACCCCCTAGGGCGACTTTCCTCTAGGACGACTACCCCCGGGACAACTACCCCCAGATAACTACAACTACCCCCTAGGACAACTATCCCCTAGGACAACTATGCCCGGACAACTACCCCCCGGACAACTACCCCCAGACAACTCCCCCTAGGACAACTATCCCCGAACAACTACCCCCGAACAACTACCCCCTAGGATAGTTTTCCGGGGGTAGTTGTGTGTGTGTGTGGGGGGGGGGGTTGTCCTAGAGGGTGGTTATCCTAGGGGTGGTTATTGGGGGTTCCAGGGTGTAGGTGTCCTAGACCCATAACTACCATTTGCATTACTTTAAAGACTTGGTGTTAACGAATCCAATTAAATGTACTTGAATTCATACTTACAAGTAATATATGGACGTAAACATTCCACTCTTTCAAAAATTGTACCCGTGCGTACCATATCAATATTTCCTCCTTTTTTCCTTCCAAATAGGAATAACCGACACTCGAGACAAAAAGGAACAAACGCTTTTATTATCAAAGGCGAACCAGTCCCTAGATGGAATCTGCTTCATTACAAAGAAAATCTACCTTTGGTCAGACTGTTCCTCCGTGAATGAAACAAAGTGCATTAAGCCCGGCACAAATGTCAGCATTGGCCCAGATGATAACCTAATTTTGGTAACCTATGGAAGGGGACTGTGCAGTGAACCACCCAATATCAAAGGTGAAGCTATATTTTCGTGTAACTGTTCATAAGAGGGAACAGTTCAACATTGACTGGGCATTTAGCGTTCTCTATCAAGTTCCTCTGTCTATCCTCGTCTTTAGAATGTTAATGAAAAGTGTTAAAAAGATAAGAATAATAAAAAAGAAAACCAGAGTGAACCTTCACTGAATAACAGCAAGCAATAAGAATAGTGAAGCGAAGAAAACGCGACTTTTGATTCATTAGAATATATTAAATAAAACAGTTTGCATCACCATCGGTCTAATGAAACAAATTAGATAAAACCCAGGTGTAGATGTCATGTGCCAGAGACAGTAGTCATGTGTTGCTATGTATGTGGGTGAATTCGCTCGAAGTGTAGTGTGTGTTTACTTGTGTGATCTGTATGTAGGTGGATTCGCATAATTATGTGTGAGGGTGATGTGTTGGTGTATGATTCATGCTTGTTTGTGTACACACATGGAAAGGATTGGATCGATGAATTCAGGCAAGTTGGTGATTCAACAATGTGATCTGGGTGGACCATGTGGATGTGAGTGAATCAACAACTGTTTGTGGGTGGATCCACAGGTGTTTGCGTGTAAATCAAAATGTGTTTTGGGGTGAATCCACGTGATTTTGGATGGATCAACATGTGTGTGTTGGTGAATACACATGTGTGTGTTTGGGTGAATCAACATGTGTGTGCGGTTGGATCTACATGTCTGTGTGGGTGAATTGACATGTCTTTTTTGTGGGTTGATCCACACGTGCGTGTTTGGGTTAATAAATATGTCTCGGTGGTGGAATAACATGTGTTTGTGGGTGGATCTACGTATGTGTGTAGATGGATCAACATGTATGTGTAGGTGAATCAACATGTACATGTTGGTGGATCCACATGTGTTTTTCGGTGAATCCACATATATATGTACGTGGGTGGATCCGAATTAGTTTGTGGATGGATCAACACGTGTTTATGGAAGGTTTCACATGTGTTTGTAGGTGGATCCACAAATGTTTGTGGTGGATCCACAGGTGTTTGTGTGTGATTCCACATGTGTTTGCGGTTGGATCAACAAGTTTTTATGGGAGGATCCACATGTGTGTGGATGAGTCAACAGGATATTTGGGGTTGATCAACATGTGTTTGCGACTGATCAAAATGCAATAATGGGTGTCCTATTTGTGGATTCCCATATGTGTGGGCTGGATTAGATGACTGGATTAAGCAAGTATAATTAAAATTTTTGTATTACAAATTGCACTCTGCCTGAAGTAAAAAAAGAATTACTATTGCATGGCTTCGTAATATGGTATTTCAAACTCAAAATACGTAGGGCTGTGAACCAAACATTAATACAAACTTTAAAATCGAAATACATAGTATGCCCTACAATATTATTTGATAAACGTTGAATCACTCTTTCATTTTGTGGTAATCTATTGTCCTACTTAGAATCGTCAGGTCTGAAGGAGCCACCCTTTCCAAGAAGAAAGACAACTTTCATGACAATCGCTCTTTGAGTGATTGCTTCTGCTTGCTTCATTCTGCTAATTTCATTCGGTTTGATGTACTTCTATCGAATGTTATGCTGTGTGAAACTAAATAAACGTATGTCGTAAAGCAGCTTGCCCCTTGCATTCACCTTAACAAAACAAAACATACTCGTTTCCCATGTATTCTCGATTGTTTTTTGTGTATTTTCTCTTGGCTTTAATGTTCAACTTTCTCTTTATATTTCCCTTTTTTTACCACCTGTTGGTTTTTTTTTTAATTTGAGTTTTTTTATTGTTATTTTGTCTCTCTATTTGTCACTTGTACTGCCAATGGCTTTCATTCCATCACTAAAATTGTTTTTATCCCTATGATGTCTTAATACATAGATTGTATTATAGCTTCCCTTTTTTCCTACGTTTTTACTTCTTTTCCGTCAGCAGTTTTTTCTTCTCCTTTTTTTTTTTTTCTTTACTGTATTTATCTTTATTATTGTTTCAACTATTCTGTTCTAATTTCCCGCTGCTCATAAAAATGTTCTCTGAAATATAGCCCTAACACTTTCACTTCCTCTAACCAACTTTTTTCAACTAGGCTATATAAATTCCCTTTCTACCTCTCTCTCTCTTTCTCTCTCGCACATTGTGCTTGGAGTCATATTATCATTAATAACGGCAAATAACAGTTCTAATAATGAGGCAGAAATTGAGGTGCAAGAAAACACATGGGGAAACAAATTTCAAATTATTATAGGTCCATACAGGAACAAATAAAATGAGATAGTTAAAGTGGTTAACATAATTATGACGAATAAGAACCTAACTGCCAATCGGAGGGAAACTTAATAGGAACTTTCACATTTTATTTCTATTTACATGAAAATGTATAAAATAAAAATAAACATCCTTCCTTACAGGTTTATTCATTTTGTTTTTTCATACCGGATTTGAGGTAAAACTAGTTAATAGCAAGCTTGAAAAAAAAAGCATGTATTGATCACTAGTATTTGTAAATGATAATCATTTTAATATAATTAAAGTCAAGAGTTTTTATTACCTAGGCCATAATCGTTACTTTTGTTGACATGATTTGTTTTACATTTATTTTCATTTTGAGCACCCCAATTAGACAATGGAAACAACACTCAACCACAAAGCCGAATGGTAAGTCTGTCAGTTTGCATGAATTATTAATATGATATCTAAGCCCCCAAAATAGTATTTAAGATTAATCCAAAAAGCATTCCTTAATTGATCATTGTTTTCTTTGATGAAATAAATCATATCGGGTGAAGCTCAGCTGTAGCATGTAGAAACAACTTACCTTCAAAATTCAAATCCAAAACATTCGAGGAAAAAAAAATCATGAATTCCAATGACCCACTTAACTCATGACTGATCCCACGAATTTGATTGGTCAAGTTAAGGCCTTGCAGATTAAAGAAGCTAAATAGTGATTTTTTTTTCTCTCTTTTTTATTAAAATTTGATCAAAAATTACGATCCGTTGCTGAGCTACTTTGACAAAGTCCGAATACTAAAATGCACGGGAACTTACATTATGAACAATAATGTACCGCTTTGTCACTTTGCTCCCTCACTTCATTGTACAGTTATTAAACACAGTTTCCAATCTCAGGTTCAGTCAATTAAGTATGATTTCAACGTTGCGAAAAAGCAAAAACTTACAATGTTATAAATGTTGGGGGCGAAATGTTATTGTTCGCCGAGGGCGCCATTATATGTAAATATACGCCACTGTGTTTTAGGTAGTAAACATTATTTGCCTCTTTGTATTACAAGCTACTGAAATATAAATATTCAATCATTCATTGCATTTTATTATTATTTTTTATTTATCATACACCGTTAAAAAGGGATAGTTGAGTTTTGGTATAGTTATATAGTTGTGACTGTCAAATTTGAAAGAGCGTACTATTTAAGTGGCAAACTCATTTTTGTTTGATCAAAATTGGTTCAGAGACGGCTGAAATATCCATAAATATAACAATTTCTAATATTTATGGGGCCCTACAAATATTCGATAACTTTGAACCAGCCGTTAAAAAGCGCCTTATACGTTTTATTCCAGCTAGTGCAAAAGTTGGCTTTTTGTTGGCTTTTTCGTGTTGGTTATAATTCGCACAACCAGCCGGCCCGTATATTGTTAATATTAATAAATTATTAAATTAACGGTCACCGTGATTTTTTTTAAGTGCAGCTGATTTAGTACGATCAGATTTAATCTAAATTACCTTCATAGCAATTTAAGGTCTAATAAGGGCACAATAAAGTCATAAATAAGGATAAAAGCCATAACCATGCACTTTGAAGGCATTGGCGGTCTTAAACAAGAACTCAATTGTCCCTTTAATGGAAACTAAATAAGATGCAAATCATTGATACATATTCTACATAATGAAATGATATAAATTGTATTTTGAAATTCAATTGAAGTTTTTCGCTTGAAAATATTTTTCTAGGTGGACCAGGGAGACTATGCCGAAATCGAACAGAAACCTCCATCTCATGCCTCCAAATCAACTTCAAGCTACTACATGGACATGAAGCCCCTTTCTCGCACCGACAATGACGAATATGTCAGTCCTAGTTTTACTCAAAAGTGTTCTGGAGCTGTGTACGTGAACAGAGACATGACGGATGAAAATGCGGTGTAAAATTACCTAAACAATAATTATATTCGTCCTCGTTTCGCTTTTGGGGCAGTGTGTGTGAATACAGACAAAAAGGCGTTTAAAAACGAATCCGGTGCTTCTGAACCTATCAATCTCCTTTCCAAAGCACATGAAGATGGTGATACATGGAATGGAAGCCTTAACGCCTATGCCGTCTCCGTAACACATTTCTTCCAAAATACAGATGAGTGACACACTGGATACATTTTATTTTGTTTGGTTTGGTTTTATTTGCGATCATACAAATTTCAAATACAAACGTCGTAACACATGAAGACACACAACACTAAAATAATTGCCAATGACTATGCTCGAAAGAAAAAAAAACGCTACCTAATACATATTATTTGCTTTTGAATTTTAAGCGGATAAAGAACATACCAATAAAAACATATTTTAAAATTGTCTAGGTATTCAATTTAAAACTGTGTATGCTAACACATGGACAATGCACAATCAGAAATAATACAAAGATACCGCTTAATTAGAAATATCGAGTCTTTCAAAAAAGGAAACTTCTTTGTCCAGGTCCAGGTCCAGGTGCATGTTCCAATCCAACTGCACGATATGGCCACATCTCATGAGGAGGCTGATTTGATTATTGAGCAGCAGGCTATCATGCTTGCAGATGAAGGAAGATCCGTCAGGGTGCTTGCAGACGACACAGATGTCTATGTTCTTCTGCTTCATTTCTACCAAAAGCAAGGCATTCAATCACCCTTGATAATGGAGTCGCCCATCAGAGACAGATCTGTAATCGATATACATGCCACAGTGGACAGACACAGAGACATCATCCCTTCTATGTTAGCAGGTCACGCATTGACAGGTTGTGATACTGTTGGTGCACATTTTGGAGTTGGCAAAGGAACTTTGCTAAAAGTGCTGCGGCAGAAAAATGGGTTCCCATAGCCCTCGATTGGAGACATACATGCAGATATGGCCGACGTGATGAATGATGCAACAGCGCTCATAATATCATGCTATGGACAACCCAAGGCTTCGACACTGCCAAATGCCCGACTGAATGTGTGGACTACACGGGTCGGGAAAGCAGGAGCTATATACCAACACTCCAAATATTGCTGTTATGCCACCAACAACTGAAGCTTTCAAAGAGAATGTTAAGCGTGCCGATCTTCAAACATGGATTTGGAAGAGTGCTTTGGAATTGAATCCATCGACATTGGATCCCACTGCATTTGGTTACATGAAAGACGAAGCAACAAAGTCACTCATCCCGGTAACCACTCTGACAAATGTGAAACTTGCACCTGCAAACATACTGAGACTTATACGTTGCAATTATGCAAGAGACAACCCATGCAAATCATCAGGATGTGGATGCAACAAAGCCAAATTAGCGTGGACAATGTTCTGCGCGTGTCATGCATCCGTGCGATGTCTAAATGATCAGACTCGGGCAGCAAAAAATGTAAATCAAAATGACAGTGATGCGTGAGCTCAGTTCAGCAAAGGAAGAAAAGGTGTATCCTTAAAAGAATTGCGTACAAGATGAATTCTGAAGGTACAATTCCTAATCTCGATATTTAAAGTGACCTACACTATAAAACAGTAACACATTCATAAAAGAAGAGTGATCAAATTATCATTTTTCACGTAATGGTATCTTAGGAATTCAAATCGTATTGTGAAAAAAAATGTTTATAATTACTATAGAACATTGATAGAAATTCTGTAATAAACTAACATTGCCGCCATTTTGAATATGTAAATGAGCAAATATACAACTGCCGCCAAAGTCAAATATCCAAATCATTTCATCTCTGATCATGTGGGGGCATCATGTTTCATTTTACAATGGTTTCCATGAATTACCAGTATACTACTCTGCCAATTTCCGTAATGTATAATACTTATGGCAAATGTTGCTTAAAATTTATCATTTTGGTGGCCATTTTGTTTTTTTCCCATTATCTAAATTAATCATTATTGACAAATGAGTATGACATAAGTATTTGGTACACTTAGGTATTCTAGGAATTGGAAACATAAGATAGAAATAAATCAGTATAATTAAGTAATATTGACTGCCTTCAGGGCAATACGACATATATCGCCCGAACCGAAGGTGAGGGTGATATATGACAAGTCGTATTGCCCTGAATTAGGCAGTCAATTAATATTATTAACCTCATCAGACATCTAGAGCAAACAAGAAACTCTTATTATCTTATACTCTTAAATTATGTAAAATACAGTAGCCTACACTGCAAAGGGTTTCCTAGCATGAAAAGTTGCAAAAACATAGTCAATCCAGCACTGCGCTTCTAGTGCTTGACGAAATTGTCGATACACTGCAAACAGTGTGCCTTCGGTGTGATTATTACGTCACAATGGAGTGCGCGCAAAGTGCGCAGGTTCTCATACGCGTAATAGATGCGCAAAGAAAATTACAAAAACCTGTATTGCCCACTAGTTTAACACGCATTTCGCCATTGACTTTCCAGAATGGGCAATAATATTTGTTCATTGGTTTACCGTGTAGTTATATTGACCGGCAATTTACACACAAAATCCAATTGACTTTTCTGAGCGGTCAATAAGTTTTTTTCGAGCGTAGGTTTGTTGGCTTATCAATTAAATTTAGAAGGCAATACAATTTAAAAATTGCCCTGCTCATATGTCTGATACGGTTAATAATACTCTTTTATTGTGATTCTAAGCTCAACAGCTGCATGGCCTTTATCCGCCATTTTGAATATGCAAATTAGCAACAAATACAATGGAAAATATGCTAATTATGTCAGTCTATGTTCATGTATGATCATCAGGAATGTGTTGACAATGGTCTTCGTGAATTATAAGCACTACACTCTGCCAATATTTCGTAATGTATTATGAAATAATTCAAATTTTACTCAAAATACGCTATTTTGGCGGCCATTTTGTTTTTGGCCATATCTTAAAATGCTCAACACTGACAAAGTTCCAGTTTTCTGTTTGGTCATCTGCAATGCCTAAGGAAACAGAATCCACCAACAAAAAAACTTATTGCAACAAAACGAGGTATAGCTCAGTGGCTGCCGGACTATAACTGATTTCAAAGAATACTCTCTAAATATTGAGTAATATCTAAAATTATATTTTATAAGGATTTCTATGAAACGCTTTTGTCACTATAATTTCATTCATAATATGTGATATTTAGATGAATTTGAAAAACGGACTTTAGTAAAATGATAGTGTATTATAAAGTTTGTTTATCATAGAAATCAGTATCCGTTACTATTCGCTATATCGTAAACATGTTATGCAAATACATGGATTACAAATCACCAATATTTTAATAATAACAGTTAATTACTTTAATCGTATTTTCTCAAAATAATCATGCAAAATCTTGGACCGGATTGTAAGATGTATGACACTATTGTATTTTAAATTGCATTGACCGATAACTACCCACTATTGTATCTTATATGTTAGATTTTTTACTTCATCAGATTTTACATTTGAAATTATAGATACCGTATGTTCATATTTCTCCCCCTCTCTCTTTCTTACTGATACTCTCTAATGTAACATATGTATATCATAAGAAGACAAATGACATTCAATGATTGTCCTGTTTTTTTTTTGTGTGTGCAAATAACAGAAAATAACCATAAAAATATTATTACTTTTCCCTATTACAATTATTTAGGTCTGTGATTGCAACTACAATGTTTGTCACTGTTCCAGTGCCAGAACCATCCTCTTTAATCAAAGGGATGTACAAACCATTCCGCGTTCGTGCAATTTAGTTTACCTTGACAAGTATGGGGCACACGCACTGATGCTATAATCTCATTGCTAAAATGTCTAAGAAAACAAATTGTTGTTTATGATCGTAATGAGTTAATACAAACCTTTTATGACCATCTAAATTATTTCTCAGTAAACAAGCCTTTGTCTTACCTTAACAATTCTTGCTGGGCCGAATACTTCCGTATGTGGGTAGAATTCATGTTCGTTTGACTACAACCGCTAATTGTAGATGAAATAATAATTCATAAATGTAGAATCACGGTAATGCACTGAATGAAATACCACAATTCGTACTAATGGATCGTAGACTCATATTACATTCTTGTTGTAATAGATTTTTCTTTTGGTTTGGTCCTTCATAAACATGTGTTTAATTTAAAGCTGACTTCCGAATTATCTCATAGCCTTGAACACTAAATTATATTTCTATTACAATAAGTAAGTTAATAAAAAGCAACACAAGTAAATATGATATTAATAATCAAATTTGGATTGATGTGAAGGGTACGTAAAAAAGGGGTAGAGAGAGGAAATAAAAGAGAAAAAGAAAATGTTAATATGAGGGTTGAAAAAGAGAAATAGAGTGATAAAGAGAAAGAGAGAGAGAGAGAGAGAGAAAGAGAAGGAAAAACTGGTGTTTGCCTAGTAACTAAGTGAGAGATATAGAAAGAGAGAAAGAGAAAAAAACTGAGATAGAAAGGAGAAGAAAATAAGATCAAAGATAACTCATATGGAAACGTTTGCTTGGATTTTTATCATAAAAGAAGTTGACCACAAACTAAGTCCCACACAGTGTTGAGTGCAGGGGTCACGGGTCACTGGCTTCATCGGGCAGGTAGTGCACGTGCATCCGGAACTTCCAGGTCAAAAAGTCAATTCAGACAGTGACTTTTTTGTAAGGTTTTATACCAGAAATTT
Source organism: Mesocentrotus franciscanus (assembly GCA_037976565.1). NCBI lineage: Eukaryota > Metazoa > Echinodermata > Echinoidea > Camarodonta > Strongylocentrotidae > Mesocentrotus > Mesocentrotus franciscanus. The sequence continues at coordinate 23,565,200 of CP137667.1, forward strand.
TATACCAGAATAAAGCTAACGTTTAGGTTATTCATTAGCCGCTCACCCCGAAGCCGCCTGACCACAATGGGCAGACTAAGGGATTGCGAGAGTGGCCGAAGTGCAATTGAATCTCACTATTTTGCTCTTCTCCAACGCAAAAAAAAGACAACATTGTGCTGGATTACTCTGTGTTTTCCGACAAAAGTAGAAAGAAATTGCATATTTTTGGTTTATATTATACTATTTGAAAGGTGACCCAAGACTTTCCCGGGCACCCCAATGCTGGAAAGAAATACACTTTTTACAAAAATTTAACTTTTTCATGCAAACATGCTAATGTTTTCCTTGCAATCAAGTCTTATTGAGCGGATGATACAACGTGTCCATATGTAGCGGAGAACGACAGAGAGAGAGAGAAAGAGAGAGCGATAGAGAGAGAGAGAGAGATAGGAGAGGAGAGAAGAGAAGAGGACACATCTACATTCTCTACATTTTTAAAAAGATGGAATTGATTTTTGGTTTATAAGTGAAATCATCAAACAGGTATTAAAAACAACAAAACAAAACAAACGAATCCTGACTGCAATTAAGTACACCAAGTATTTATATCACAATGGTGAATTATTATTATTGGAATACTTGTATACTTCCATACTATTTTTTGATCAATTAACACATATATCATCTACATTTTACTTTGAAAAATGGCAGTTGATTGAATTAATGAAACCGTGATTAAACCAAATCATATTATTTTTTTAAATTTGTATTATCATTATTTTCATTGTCTGGCGGGTGCATCATACGTTACCTTTCCAATATTGTTTATAACAATTGCAAGAAGGGTATTAGGGGCCTGGTTTTGCTGTTAAATTAGTAGTATACCTGATGGAGGTTCAACGTAAACATTCAGGCTCAATCATTTCAGAATGATTGATGGCAAGGGGTGGAATAGTGAAATATAAATTTATTTATATAGCTATAAATAATCAAGGTGCGAACAATTGGTTTGTACCAATGTTCATGTACATGAATATGAACAAATACATATATCAATCATTTAAAAACAAAGCGGCTTGATTGAACTATTTAGAGTCATTAATAAACATGATCTGTTCTTCGTAGAGGTGCACGGAATTACTTTACATCATTCAATTTCGTTGTCTGATAAAGGGAAATCATGTTATGTGTACATTAACACGCGAGGGTTGCAGGCTCTTTAAGCTTGTCTTACAGCAAATAATCGCATCACGTTATTTTTTTTTTAAATATTAATTTTATTATTATATATTTGACCAAAACAAACCGAGATTCACATGGACATAAAAAGTAATAAATTAAGAAACAGAGTAAACAAACGAATGGTAATTGGGTCAGGGTTCACAAATTAAAGTGAAATCCCTGTTGCTGGTAGTGCCTTTCCTAACATTCTATTCCGAAAAATACGATACATATTACACGATAACATACATAATTATTAAAGTGAATGCAATGATTCATAAATTGAATCATGAAATGATGTGGTCTACAAGTCAGAGACCCGAGAAGAAGAATCAATGGATTAATATTGTAATAATGTAAACAATCTATCATGTGAATATGAAAAAAAAATGAATAAATACATCTAAAGTTTAAATCCTAGTCGGAAAAGTCATGTCTTACAAACATATGGTTTGATTGTGTAACATGCACATTGTAACTTTAAAAAAGTTAAAATACATAATATGATTTAAAATTGAAATGTAGCTATACATTTTGATTTATAATTAAACAGCTCTTACTTTTGAAAAGCCTGACAGATGATATGTTACAAACAGAAGGCGAAAATATCGTATAAGTACATGGAAGTATGAGATGTAAATCTTATTGTACCGCCATAATTCTACAAAATTTCAGATTTAAAACACTGTGTAGTATAGTTAGAGTTAACAGTGGAATGCACACGATTTTTAAACATTGCAACATGGAACAAACCAATTGACATATAATTTATATAAGTAATGTTAGTGCAAATCGTCAAGTGCTTATATGTACATAACAACGCGTGGAATATAATAGTAGAAATGATAAGTTGCTGATTCAAGGCTTTCTAAATGATGGATAGTAAAACATTAGAAATCTGTTCACCATAGGTATGTAATTCCAGTATTGTCAGCAAAGGGCAATGGAGAGTAAGAAAGAGATAATTTCAAGAGGGAGGGGACTTGGGCCATTACTACTATTAAGAGAGGAGGACTCACTTCAAGGAGAAAATGAAACACGAGAGTGAAGAGACTATCGATGCTTCCTTAAAATCTAAAGGCAAATTATACCACAGGCGAAGGAACCTACAAGAAGGGGGCATGCAAAGGGCTTGTCTCCGTGATGGGAGATGAGTATCAAGGCTTCGTTTGGAGGAGGAGGGGACTCATATTCGTATTCCGTTTGAATTATGTAACTTCCTTTTCTTTAAAGCTGTTCCATACCACTAATATTTTGTAAATCGTGCCATTTCCTAGTTTAGAATTTGTCTTTTTTCAGGTTGCCATGGCGATGTGTGGCATCGCATCAGGAAGTGAACGACAACATTCTGTGTTCATTTTACTTAAATGTTGAGGATAGGAATTGTTTTTCACGCACAAGTTTTTCTTAGTTATTTCTAACTTGACACTATGACTTTGTTCATATTTGATTTTTTCCTGAAAAGGTACACACCTCTTTTTGTCAAGTTCGGATAGTGAGCTCAATAACCACACAACCAAACTTTATGCATGTGATCCTAAAACAGGCACAATACTTTCTAGAATATTGAATTTGGTTAATCCCTTGTACGTGTATTTGCATTTTACTTTAGCCATTGAGAAATAGTGACATACCACGAGGGATAGAAATATAACTTTGTCATTAGTAATATTACGATAAAGATACAACTTCTTGCACACTGATTGAAAGGTATGAACTAAACCATATCATAACGATGACAACAGGCACAAGATTTATTGGTAATGTTCCTCCTACATTTGTTATCATTAACTCTAACTAAAACCAAAGCACAGTGCAATGAGCATGAACAATAACTGCTACTACGAATGCGTGCAACAACGCACAAAGCAGCGAAGCAATTGCTTCCTCGCACGTACAAAGCACTATAACGGTAGAGTGCATGCAGCCTTATGGCAGGATATGAGTTAAATGTTTTAAAAGCCCTACCAGTCGACATCTTCTATTCTCTCCGTTGCCTGGCAACCTGTGTTTATTCTTAGCGGATTCTAGCAAACGTTTCTTCGACTTGAAGAATGGAACAGGGCAAGATCTTATTTTGGCATTCAAGGCTGTGTGTACTATGCTAGCTGATTAAATCTCACAACATATCATCCCATATACATTTTAAATAATTCCACATGTTCCAGAAGCAGCTCCATTACATAGATAAAACCTTTGATAAAAGAACAGCCGAAATCCCTGGCCCCTTTCATCACCTAGTGCTAACCAACACATATTTCTTAAAAACTCACTTTCATCATCAGTTCTGGAAGCAAATTTTGTTGTTGGTATGTTTGGTAATTGATTTATTAATCTCACTTTTATTTGTCCTTATTTAATTACCATAATACGTTATTTTGTATATTTGTGTTTATTGTCTATTGAATTCAAATTGCCTTCAAAACGCGCTCGAATTTGATCTGCCTCACTCCAAAGATAAAACTTAGGCTATTCTCATCACTAGGGCCCCAGAGGTGTAATACTGTCTTTGTTAGTTGCTGACAGGGGGTTAAAGTTAGTTTCATGTAAGGGCATCAATAAATTGCTGTTAGCCATGGTTTCATGTTTCTGATTTATTTGTTGTTATAATTATGTTGCTATGCAATTATTATTTTATTATTGATGTCTCATGCTCATAAGATTTGATGATGTAAAGATAATGTATAAGTTGTACAGAAATCACAAAACAACCGATCTGTCCAGGTACTGTCTGTCCGATACTGCAAGAGATATAATTTGTTTGTGTGTGTTTGTTTGTTTGAAATGAAATTATTTATAAAGATCCACATGGCAGCCCAAGGGCTACATTGAGTGGATTTTACAAACGAGAATCCAAGAACAAAATATCTTACATTTCTATAAATTTTTTTTCTTGTCCTCTTACCGAGGTGTTTTATTTCATTTATTTCACATTTCATATATATTTACATCAATTTACATTTTAACATAATCAAAAAACACAAAAAAAGTAATTAAATAGATAGTTATAACCTTAACATTGTTTGAAAAATTTCTTTGTGTTTTGTCAATAAAAAACTTTGTTTATTTGCTATATAATATCGTAGTTTTAATTTGAAATTAATGAACAAACTATTACTATTGTATTCTTTACCATCACATTGAAGTTGGATATACATTATGTATATCATGTATTGTCCTAAAATTAACATGAAGTTTAACACAAAGTTTTACTTCTTTTCAATAAAATGAACTATAACTAATGCTTTTTCATTAATATTTATTTGTTCATGAAAGTAGTTATAATATAAGTTTTCAATAATTTTCCAAAAAACTCTAACCTTGTTACATTTTAACAAGACATGAAAAGTAGTTTCTGTTTCTTTACATGAATCACATTGGTCATTTTCCATTATACGCCATCTGCATAAATTATGTTTTGACGGAAATATATTATTCAATACTTTAAAACTAACTTGCTTTATCCTATTATTTCCTATTTGTTGGAATTTAAAATTGAATACTTACTGCCAATTAAAAGAAAAAAAGTAAATTCAAGTAATATCCCCAGTAACGTGTAACAATTGGTTTTTTAAGTTTTTGTTTCAGGAGGGATAAATAATAATGTTTCGTCTTGAAACTAGATACAGTCAAACCTGTTTTAGCGACCACCTGTATAGAAAGACCACCTGTCTACAGAGACCACATTTTTTGTTTCCCTTGAAAATGGTTTCGCATTGAAACATGTACTAAAGGAACCTGTACATAAAGACCACATGCCTATAAAGACCACTTTTCTTGTCTTCCTGTGGGTGGTCTTTATAGACAGGTTTCACTGTATATCAACAAAATCTCCTGTAGCTACTTCGATCAAATTTGAATTGTTTTGTTTACTACTTAAGTGAACATTCTTTCGAACGCATAATTTATTTCACCAATATCATGGGAAACATTTCTTCAATTTTGCGTATTCGAACTCAAATAATATTTCTATACATACCTCATAGTCATGATGACCATAGCACATTAAATTAATGCCAAAAGTGTGTTCATTTAAAAGCAATCAGACTTTCTTTTCCATTCCGACCCCACCCATTTTGTTTCGTTTTGTTTTGTTAGTGTATTCAATCTTTGTAGTCTAGAAATAGTAGGGAATAAATATAATGGTTCTTGTTTTTAGTTTTTATTGACAGTTTTGAATTATGTGACTAAAAACCACCTTAAGTTTCGTTATCATATGCGCTAAATACTAATTTCTCCGTTAACATAAAAAGAGAAATAGCACCCCGATTATTTAAACATTTATAACACTTTTATTGTCATTTCTAGTAAATGGTTTGGTGAAGTTTGTGAAACTGTACCGGTGTTATAAGGACATAGATAAATTGCTAGCATCAATCATGATATTTCTTTCACTTTCAACGCAACAGCAGCGTATCATCAACGAATCATCCAATATATGGTAAATCTCTTCACAACATCGTGTAGCTCCCTTTATACTGTTTGCTTTATTTCATCAAGGAGTCTCTCTTATCTCCTTGCATCAATAATAGGGTTCATTATTGGAGATAGTTGTAAAATAGCGGTTCTTTGATTGGCAAGATACGATGACTAAATGATGATGATAATTTGTGCAGAAGTTCTTCTTTTTCTCGCCAATATCATCTCAAAATCTGGTAAGTTTTGTTTCACGGTATTTTTTTCTGATTGTCGTTGTATTCACGTGTTTCAAATGTTGTCTATCTCATAATCCGCTATTATTTCTGTATTTTCTTGATTTATATGATGGAAGTATATAGAAGAGGAAATTATTGTACACCGCTTTACAAATTCGGTCAATGGCAGAAAAGCTGCTCGTAAAGAAAAATTAAGAATTCTACCAACTGTCATCTTTATCGTACATCTCATTTATACTTAGGCATTGTTTTCTTTTTTCAAACACGTATTAAAAACTATTCGGGCAAGTTCATTAATATACTGTTAATAGCAATGTGCCGTTGTCATTCATTTTTAATGTGTTTAGCAGAGTATGTTTTTAATAAGTGATATAGCCATAAGGCAAGGCACGGAAGGCACGCCCCCATTCAATGGTGAGAACAATTAAACTTAAGAAAAGGCAAGAAAAGAGAAATGGCAAAATGAGAAAGGGGAAGGACGTGAAAAAAGGAGGCCTAAATCATCTCCAACACCCTCGTGTAATCAGTGAATTCGCATTTCATATTTTTAATACGACCGGTGCCCCCTCCCCAATCATTCCAGTGCCCCTTAAATGGGTGGACTGGCGCTATCCCGCTGTATTTTATGCATGCTATTAGCAATATACCAGGTAGATTTCACTTGGAATATGTTTCATTTAACCTATGCAGGATACCATGCATTTGAAGTTTCTATTGAGACATACAATTCTCTTCCAGTCATCGGGCAAGATTTCACAATGGTTTGTTCTTTCACGCCGAAAAGCCGATATCGGCGGCTAAATTGGGCAAAGGGTAATGACATCGTGGTTGCCTCTCACGTTTGTTTACCCTATTCAGCTTGTACTAGGGTTATCGTTCCTTACCCACCGAAGTTCAGCTTTTCGGCAGACACTAGTAGCGGAAATTTAACATTAAAGAAGCTTGACAGAATTGACAGCGACAATTACCAGTGCACAGTAAGCAGTACATACGGAGAACAGAATCCAGGATCAAATAGCAAGCAAGTGACACCATTGTCACCAGGTATATTATTAATTATAATGAATTTACACAACAAATATCAATGATAACATATGGTTTATTCATGATATATGAGTGTACTTTTTATTAAAATTTAATCAAACTTCTCTTTTCCTGTCTTGTATTATGTGAATGTCACTAAAGGAAGCTATAAAACAAATGGTAGTCTCATATTGTTCACAAATTATTAAATGAGCAAGCGATAAACTTGAAACATGCTTCTCATATCATTACTATACGAAGTGTCCTGATTTTACCGTCTCAATTAGAGTTTGTAAAAATATTGAGGGTTCGCTAGAAGATATCGTACGGGTAGGGGTCGACGATTATGTACATTGACGATTGTCTGAATAATTCTATTCGGCAAAACTTTAACAACTTAATAACTTAAACATTGAGTCAAAACATTGGTTTTAAATGAACGATGTTCAATGATCACGATGCTCGAATGTCTAACTTTGAAGTGGTAATCTTTAAAAGGCTGTTTTAGAGTTATTAGAGATTCCGTCTTAAGAAAGTAGACTTTCAGAATGGAGAAGTACAATTCGAAGCGACCTTCATTCATCGTGATTATTCCCCCTTCTTTCGTCAGCTCCGCCCTTTTTGATCTCTATCTTTGATGAGAGATCGAGCCTTTATTACCACTACAATGTCAATACAACGGTAATTGCTGGTGAGCAGTATGACATCACATGTGAAGTATACGGGGCCAGGCCCCCTGCAATCCTGGAATGGCGTATACCAGATAATGTAACCGGTGTTCTTCAAGATCAGTATGATATTGTAATAGATGACATATTTATCTCTCGGAAGGATGCTACTATCACGCCCTCTACGAATGATCAAGGAAAGATTCTCCACTGCGTGGCATCCCATCCAGAACTACCACATAATCTTAAACTCTCAGTTAACCTGAATGTTCAAGGTAAGTAAACGTGTTAAGTAGAGAGCATAATTTCTTAGCTGTTTCGTGGTTCCGAAGTCATAAAGCTGAGTCCATTTCTTGTTATTTTTATTCTTTCTGTATTGCTCTACTCAGATTACATCATTTGAACAGCTTCTAGGGCAAAATCTCAATGAATATTTACGAATGATTATTTGGGAGATTCATATTTTCTCTACAAGTATATTATTTCTCTCCATATGTACACACGTAAGAAGAAAAGATAACTCTTCCCTTAAAACATTATCTAGCGTCTCTTATATGATATTGTATATAATTTTTCATTATAATTAATAGGTTGGCGTCTCCTGGGAATAAGAGGGGACATCTCGATGTATAACTAAATATTACGTCTAAGAGTTGCTATATCTTACCAAAGGACAATTGGACTCAATTAAGGCTTTACCCATAACCATATATTTAATTTCGTTGTACAGGCCCACCGGATAATGTTAAAATTACCGTACCAGAGGATCTACAGGACAATATAGAAACTAGTGTCAGTTGCAGGGCTGTTAATGGATACCCTGCTCCGCTCATCCATTGGTACATCGGATCTAGAAATGTGACACGTAATTCGTCTCTTAAGACTTCAGTGACTGTAAATAATCGGTATGATGCTAAAAGCATTCTTACCCTCATACCAACGAGGTTACATCATGGGAAACCTCTTCTCTGCCAGGTAATTCAACCTACCACATTATTTATGCAGGAAGTTCAACCGACAACACCCTCAGTGATGTCAGTGAATGATAGCATGGTTCTGAACATATCATGTGAGTATCAATTTCAGTAAATTATTCGGTAAGGACATTATAATGGAGAATCTCCTATAACTGCGTAGGATATTCGTATGCCTACGCGTTCATCAACTATCAACAAACGTCTTGGGTTGCTTTTTGTTTTTTGTTTAAATTCGACACATTTTTTTAAAATTGATTTATCAATAACCATATATTACCTCGTCATTCACCTTCCTGTCTCTCTCTCTCTCTATTTTGTATCGCTTCTTTTTAAAACTAATGTTTAATATTTTCTTTAATCTAGACAACCCAATTGTGTTCGTTTCTTCTCGACGGTCGACATCAAATACAGTATTTACTGAGTTCGTGTTGACATGTACCTCAGACGCCAATCCTCCTGCTTTTATCTTCCAATGGCTCTGTTATGGCACTCAGTTTTCTAACGTTACCCGTAACATATCACTCTCCGAGACTATACCGGAAGGCGAAACGGTGACTTCAAGTGAAGTGGCAATTGGAAACATTCTGTCCAAAGATCGTTATGATTACAAATGCATTGCTGTTTCAAGCCATGGTTCCGGTAGTGCAGTCTTTAACTCCACATTTTCTCGTAAGCAGCGCTGTGTTTCTTATTATTTCTTTATGTTAATGTGTCTAGTCCGTCTGATACTCTATATTCATTTAATTAAATTGTGCTTGCTACCCAATATAAACATTAAACATATATCCATTAAACCGTCTTCTATCTATCATTAATGATTCAAGTTTTTGAACTGAAGAAACCAGTCCAAACCACTTTGTTCTTTACAATTTACCACTCATTAACCTTAAAATGCAGTTATTCCTGATTCACCTGTTTGACTTATCGTCGACCAAAACCAACCGACATCTTCAAGTCTCTTTGTTGCCTAGCAACCCGGATTCAACATTAGGCTACAACACAATTGGCATTATCGAAATGTCAAAGTAAAATACTACAATATCTCATTGGTTGACTGATAATATTAATTAATCTTATACTGCCCAAAAAAGCCAATTAAAGGAAATTTTCGAAACCCGCTTTTTTTTTTTAAAGCTGACATGTTCTTCAGAGAGATGAATTGCTTTCACTTTCGAAGGGCAAAGGAGAAGTAAAAGAGCATATAAGCCACTGATCTTTGCGTCTACTCATTCCGTCATTAAAAAACCGTTTACTGCTCATCGTTTATTATTTTATTCTTCAGATATTCTGTCAGGTTGCAAGATGGTTCATGCAACGCATCTCCGAAGTTGAAATATACAAGGAAATGAAACGTAATGACAATATGGATGAACGTCTTCGCATAATGCTAGTCCTCACCTTCATCGTTTATGAGACATATGAGATAAGCGTGTCTACTTGTATTTGGAACTCAGAAGTACTCCCAGTCGTTAGGGAGAATATAACACTATCCTGCACCTTCACCCCTACATCGACAAATCGCCTACTGTCTTGTAAGGGCAGTAATAACACTAGTTTGGCTACCGATATATGTCAAGGAAAGGGATGCAGAAACGAGACAAATGTTATAGATAATTTTAAGTTCAGCTTGAGGGGAGATTTTTCCAGCGGAAATCTAACTGTTAGGAATGTAACGTTGGATGACAGCGGCATATATCAGTGTTTAGTTCTCACATCTTCTAGTGCAGTTACTAGTGAAATAGCACTGAAGATACTGTTATCAGGTAATCTATTCTAACAATATTCTGGACAGCGTAATCGGGTTGTAATGTGTGCGAATTTACAATATAATTAATGTATTACTAATTCAAAATCAATAAAACATTCGAACGCTTGAATAAAACAGTTATGTCGGGTTGAGCGTCATGATTAACTAGTACTTTAAGTATTATTATATTAATATTATGATATATCGAGTTCGATTCGTGACTGAAAATAATCCAAACCAGGGTATTTACAAATAGTATTGATATGTTTGTATTTGTGTTATGTTAATGTACAAAACCGATCTAGAATTTGTTAGATACCTAAGTTGACAAAACACATTTTCCAGTGGTAATTACATGCATATATATATATATATATATATGTGTATAATTATGTACACTATGCAAAATTTCCACCCACGCCTAGACTGCTGTCCATCACCGACGGTCGGTCTGAGGATGGATACAATAATAGGGCATCAATGAGAATCACAACTGGGCGAACCCACAACCTAACATGTTCTGTCCAAGACGCTAGACCACCTGCAGAACTGGATTGCCAATTCTTGGAGAAGTGCGAATTTTACTACACAATCAGTATTACGCTGTTCATTGTGAAGCTTACACCTCTCGTGTCTGTATCTCCATCGAGGGACGACGATGGAAGAGTTTCCGATGTGTTGCTTCACATCGGGAGCTGGATGATGAGCTTCCATTGTTCATCAGCCTAGATGTTTAAGGTAATTATCTAACCAACGAGACCAATTCATTATTACTCTGTTTCGGTGTGTTTCTGCCTCAGTGAATATTTATCTAAATGTGAGGATTGTTTGAAATGGATGACACATTCAACATCTCCTAAAACACTTTCTACTCTTCTGTATTTTGTACATTCTGCTAGGGAATCATAAAAAACTTTACGAGGTCATATGTGCCTTCCTCGCTTATATACTGTCATCATACTGTTAACAATATTTCACCTGTGTTTATTTCCCTTCAGTACCTCACTTCTGATGAAAATGTTGGTTCTTCCTTTCTCTTCCCACTCAGTACCGACAACTTACCTCCGACTTACCCCTATGGATCCCTAGCTACTAATGCAACAGAAACAAGAAGTGTCATTGTTATATACCAGATGTGAAACTTTACATTTTGAATAACTGGATGTTCTCACGCCATGCTTGTTTATTATACAGCAAGATATTTCAAAGAAGTGAAAATGTAGAAAGTCTGTAGTTACAAACCTTCAGGACAGCTAAAGCAAATTCATATAGATATCAACATATTTCCTTTTTTGTGTCTGAATATGTGTTATATGTGATTCATATGTCGTTGTTGCTTTTAATACCGTCAGGTTTAATTTCCTGTTTCGGTATTTATGCCATATATAAGTCACTAGGGCTTATAATCTAAAATAGTGAATCAAGAAATACACTTTGAATGTCAAGAACAACCAGATCATTTCTACCTAAATTAAATTATCTGTTCATCATGAACGCCACAATTCGAAGGCTGAATATTAAAACTGCATTACACCTCTATACAATTGTGTTCTGTTGTAATTTCCGATAAGGTAGTAGTTTAATGAATTAAAAAAGTCACTCACGTTACAGGTAGTCAGTCCCAGTTCTGTGATAATTGTTTGATATTGAAAATTTAATGTAGTTATTTACTTACACTTTTATTTCAGCAGAGTTGCCTCTTCAGTTAGCATACGTCTATCATCGAGGGCCTTGCACAATACAAAACAACATATATAATTTTACACAACTATTAAGTACAAATTGAACTCATGCATATCATAAGAAACAAAAGTTATGAAAACGAAGATAAATAGAATAAGAATAAATAGTATGAATACAATATTGCAAAGTGTAACTAATCATATGGAATGACCAATTCATCCAATTTATAAATTAGTAAATTGTCTGATTACTGATTGATTGTACTGATTACTGCCGTTGGGGGAAAATGAGGTAATTCAAAGGAGAATGTCAAGAGGGTAAATATTAATTGAGAGTAAAGACAGATGGTAAAGAGGGACTGAGAGAAAGGGATAGAGAGAGAGAAAGAGAAAGAGAGATATGGAGAAGAATTAACTACGTGTGTATTACAGGAGACATGAGTCCACTAAAGTAGATGTCCTAGAAGAGTTTACAAGTAGGGTACAAAAGACACGGAAAATGGGAGAGGGGTAGATAAGGGGGAACGAAATAGAAGGAGTATCGGAGTGAGAGAGACAGAGAGAGATAGACATAGGGAAAGAGAGAGAGAGGTCTTTTGTACCTGTACATTACTTTATAAAGTAATCCATTACGCGGTAATGTCTCCGGATAGCACAAAACAGTAGTACAAAAGTTAGTTTACAAAAGTTAGTTTACAATATTTGAGTGATGGGGCTAGTCTCTGTTCGGCATTTAATTGATTCCATCGTTTCGATCCTAAGTACATACAAGTTATTTAACCACTCTCGTTCACAATAACACCCGCTTATTGAAGGGAGGCAATGTTTTGTTATGGCTTATTCCGAATGGTCGGTAGCGTCGCGGTGCCTCGCGTTAATGCCTGGATTACATTTGCCCCGGGCGCCGTACGATAAATTAGTCTACGATTTTTCGTGCGATTTTAGGGGCATCGTAGGAGGCTACGGGCTACGATGTTTGTGTTTACATTATCTACGAGCATCGTGCCATTTCTTGTATTGGCCCTCGGGGGCAGGCCGGGGCAAATCCGTACGGAGGCTGATCGGAGATTGTACGGAAATCGTGCAATTTCATTGCAGTAGCCGTGCAGTTTCCGCAGCCTCCGCACGAAAATCGTACGGAGCCGAACAGCTTCCGTGCAAAGGTTGCGCGGAGAAGGCGCGGTGACCGTGCAGCAGCCGTGCCGTTTTTAAGCGTTTTTTGGCCTCCATATTCACCTAAAAATCGTGCGTTTGCTGCACGGTCAGCGCGAGTCCTCCGCGCGATGCCCGTGCGGGGATTGTGCAATGACACCTACGACATGTCTACGGACTACGGGCTTACGATTTTTTCAAACTTGTATAACTTTCTGCGAAACAAAATCGTAGAGGCCGCGGAGCCCGTGAATCCGTACGAAAATCTCACGGCCGCCTCCTGCCTCCGTACGGAGGCAGCACGGAAAAGGGGATACGGGCAGGATACGGGCTCCGTAGACAAATCGCAGGCCAAAAGTAATCCAGGCATAACTTGAACGCGATCATTCGTCCAAAGCCCCGGTTTTGCCAAAAGGGTGCGTTAATTTAAAAAAAAAAATGGGGAAGTAGAACTATCCGTTTATCGTACTTTTAGGTTTCTTGAACTATTTTTTATTATTGAAACTGTTTCACACAAAATAAGTACATGAAATCAAACTCAGAAAGACACGAACGTGGACACACACGAATGCACACACACACATAAGCCCACCCATACAATCATACAGGTGTTGAGTAAAAATACCAGAGGAAATAATGCCAGAGGTAAAAATGCCAGTGGAAAAAAAAGCTAGATCCGCCCCTTAATTGCCCCCCACCCCAGCAAAAAGAGAGAGAGAGATAGAGAGAGAAGGAAAAGAAGGGAAAGGGAAAGAGGAGAGAAAGGGAAAGAAAGAAGAGGAAAAAGAAAAGAAAAGGGGGTAAAAGAAAGAGATCGGGGGGGGGGAGGGCGAAAGGGCCTTGCCTACCAGGCTGTTGCCTCGCCCCCATCAAAAAATTAGAAAGAAGGAAGGAAAGGGAAAGAGCAAAGGAAAAGAGGAGATGGGAAGGGAAAGAAAAAGAAGAGGAAGAAAGGAAAAGAAGGGGGATATCAGTTGCAATTTTCTCGCCAACAAGTTTTGAATCGGGGGGAGGCCAAAGGGCCCTTGCCTCCCCTCGCCCCGCCAAAAAAAAAGAGAAGGAAGGAAAGGGAAAGAGGAGAGCTAAAAGGGAACAAACAAGAGGAAGAAGAAAAGAAAGGGAGATCAGTTGCGATTAATCCCGCCAACAACGCGTGGATTGGCCGACAGGCCCTTGTCCCTCCCCCAGCAAACCTAAAAGAGAGAGAAGGAAGGGAAGGGAAATGAGAAAAAGAGAAAGAAGAAAGGTAGGGGAGATCAGTGGCGTACTGACGGGGGCTTGGGGGCTTGGGGGGAGGGGCTGCCCCCAAATAAAATTCAAAGGTGGTTTATTTCTAATTCGATACCGGTGATTTACAAATGTTGCTGAAATGACATAATTTTCCGAGATTTGTCCTCACTTTTTAGTAAATTATACTTTTTATGCGTTTGTTGGAAATGACAAATTCCTAAATTTACAGTCAGGCAAGAAATATGCTTATTTAGAGGCCTACATGTCAGGGCCCGCGGAACGGCGGGCTCGAGGGCCTCGAGCTCCCCTACACTTTTTTGAAAAAAGTATATTAGAGAGAAATCGAAAGAAAGAATAGTGACCTGCCAGTGTCACAAAATTATGAGGTATCAAAATATGCTCATCTGACTGTGATTAAATGCCTTAAACCCCTAAGCTTCCGGGGGCTCTGCCCAATGGCAATAAATGGCAATCAATGGCAATAAAGCGGTCCCCTGGATGCTCATCTGAACGGAATTTATTGCCTAAAACCCCTGAGCTTTTGGAGGCTCTGCCCCCTGGACCCCACCTAGGGCCCTAAGGCGTGCCCCTAGATCTTACGGTAATTTAATGCCTAAAACCCCTGAGCTTACGAGAGCTCCGCTTCTTTGGACCCCATGCAAATTAGTAACCTGCCATTGTCATGAATAAGGTATCGAAATATGCTCTTCTGACCGTAATAAATGCCCATACCCCCTGGATCCGCGCTCCCCCCTGCGGTGCTCCGCTCCCTCGCAGTTGTGCCACGCCCCCAATCCCTTGACCGTATACGTACCACTTTATTCCTTTCGACGCGCCTGTTTACCCCATAATATTTATTTAGATTTTTGAAATTGTATTATTGGTAAGTTTAATGGAGTTCCTGATGTGAATGCTGCCCGACCATCACTAAAATTTGACCTAACCGGGCATCATCTTGTAAGTCCGGCACAGTACATAACAATAATATATTTCATTCATGCTTAGAGGGGGGTTGATCCCCAAAAGAAGGACGGAGCCCCTAGGCTTCTGAGGGGGTCACCAGAGAATTGAACGTGCCCCTAGACTTCATTCATGCTCGGAAGGGGCTCCCAATTAATAGTTAGACATTCAGAGCCTCCGGGCTTCAGAGATATGGAGGGGGCTTTAAATAGATGGGCAAAGTACCCGGTCTTATGATATGCTGAGAGGGGTTCTCTAAAAAGGCGGTGCTACTAGACTCCATTCATGCTCGGAAGAGGCTCCCAAAGAGATGGACAAATGGGCAGAAAGTGCAAGATTGCCCCTGAATTAAGCAAGCCCCGGCTACACCAATCATAACATAATTATAGTTCGCTTTTCTCTTTGTAATATAGAACCGGTATTAAGCAAGCAAACACGCCCCCATTCTCTTTCCCATTGGCTACGCCATTCACAAATGAGAGTTTGTTTTTCTGTTCACGTTATTAAGCAAGCACCCCTCGGACCCCCTTCACTCCCTTGGCTACGCCAATCAGATAGTGT
This sequence comes from Mesocentrotus franciscanus, assembly GCA_037976565.1. Taxonomy (NCBI): domain Eukaryota; kingdom Metazoa; phylum Echinodermata; class Echinoidea; order Camarodonta; family Strongylocentrotidae; genus Mesocentrotus; species Mesocentrotus franciscanus. Next base: position 23,581,058 of record CP137667.1, read on the forward strand.
AGTTTGTTTTTATTTTATTTTTATTAAGCAAATATATGTTTTATCTTTATTTAATAGAGCTCATTAAGGTTACGCCAAATAAAGCACATGGGACTGAGCTCAGCCGATCCGATCAACCGATCCGATCATCAAGGTCAGATTAATACAGCATTAGCCTACGGTTTACCACTTGGCAAAAAAAAGCTTAAAAGTCTTAAAAATTGCAGGGCTTAATTGACCTGCTTGACACATGATCATGTGCCAAATATGAAAGTGGTTGATTGAATAATAAAGAAATTAGAGCCTAGTCTATGGCTATATATGGGCTTCCCTAGCTTGGGCCTGGCTAAGGCCTTAGGGTTAGGCTAAGACTGGCTTAGCCTTTAGGCTTAAGTTTAACTTTTATGCCAACAAGAGTCGAAATACGTTTTGGGGGCCAACAATTCTAGACGCGAGCACAAATAAGTTCTGTCCACTACAATTAGTTGTAGTTCCTTATTGATTTTCAGCTAAAAAACCTCTTTTTGACGAAATTTATTTATTTATTTATTTATTTCGGTTTAAAAAGACATATAAATATACATGATTCAAAGGTCCAAGGACCAAAACTGATCATGTTTACAAGTAATACAATAATCTTAGAGATACAGTAAATATACGATAGTGAGCCAAACAGACAAGTATAACAAGTACAAGATGGCAATAAAGATTAAATATAATACATTTCAATCAATACAATACCAAAATAAACTAAGAGAAAGTAATGATCAAGAACGTCAAATTACTAAACTGGTTTAGGGTAATGGTAACAGATAAACAGACAATAATAATAATGTTCAGTAACCAAACAATCGAACAAAATAGGGGAAAATAATATTTTGAAAATAGGCAACGATAAAAGCCTTAAACCTGAATTAACATAATTACGTTTGAGTTGAATGGGTTACCACATAGAAATATATCTTTTACAACTTGGAATCGACTTTAAAAGCAGATATACAATGGCATTATTAAAATATAACGTATACCAAAGAAGAATGTGTCAATTAGAATTATTATGTGGAGTATTGCAAAGAGGGAGAGAGAGAGAGAGAGAGAAGAAGAGAGAGAGAGAGAGAGAAAATCAAGGATTATTAATAGTACGAACAAGAGAAGGAACAGCAGAATTTTGATGCCGGCTAGTCCTGCACCTAGGAATGACCAAATCTTGACTATTACGGAGGGGGCGAAAATTGGGCAAGGAATCTTTAGATGGTGGAAGTATGTCTCTGTGACGGGACGTCAGCAGCGAGTGGGCAAATTTGTTATCAAGCTCAATTCTTCTTGCTTGGAGGGAGGGTAGATTTAGACTATTTAGCCTTTCATCATAGGTGAGAGGAGTGAAACCGAGAATGATCTTGGTCACACGTCTCTGAACTCTCTCAACTTTTTCAGACTGTTGACAAGTGATTGAAGAAGACCAGACAGTTGAGGCATACTCCAGAATGGGACGGATATGGGATGCGTAAATCGTAGGTAGGTCACTCAAGGATGCATTGTATTTCTTCAAGATGCACAACATAAACAATCGTCTCGAAGCTTTTTGAACGATATGATCAATTTGTTGACCCCACTTCATATTACATTGTAAAGTAATGCCTAACAGTGACAGATGTGTGACTTCCTGAAGAACAGTATCGCCGATCTTGATTTCAGGGAAAATCGACGAAAGAAATTAATCTTAACTCTCTCCATCAATCTCTCTCAGCTCGCTATCGATATCGATATCCACCAGTATACGTACGCGACGTACGTACGTAACAGGCGCGCGCTGTTGGCATGGGACTCTGAACGCGCACATTTGGAAAACCCCCGCATGTGCCATTTGGTCGCGTTATCTGACCTGACGCGCCCTAACAATCCAACGCACCCTTTCGGGAAAACCGGGGCTTTGGACGAAAGGTCGCGTTCAAGTTAACGCGACGCACCGCGACGCTCCCCGACCATTCGGAATAAGCCTTTTGTTATCGCGTTTCGAGTTAGTATTGGGTTTTCGTGAAACGTTGGCATAAATACTGGGGGCCACTCCATTTGTAAACTTCGCTCACTCTATGAACCTGCCATCTTGAGTGTTTGATTTTTCCATTGTAGAGCCTGACATAAATATGGTATATGGGTTCTTGGATGCGCTCCCAGGATCATTATTGCGAGCCTATTGTGAGGTTTTAACAGTCTATCTAAGAGTTCATCTGTACAGTTTAACCAGACAACATCACAAATGTCGAATAGTGCCATTACGAGGGAGGTACACGGTAACGTAAACATAACATTTGGAAGTCATTACTTTGCAGATCTTCTATGAAAACCAATTTTATTCAAAATGTTCTTTGTCATAAAGTGGACTTGGTACGTACATGACATTTTTTTCGTCTAGAAAGACAACTAAGTATTACAAAAAAGGGAATCTTCAGTTACTGAAACAACATTAGATTTGTTATCATATCTACAAGATATTAATGGCTACAATTAAATAAAAAGCCTATGGAAAACTTTTACAATGAATGTTATTTTTATACATTCCAATTGGAAGTGATTTTGTAACAATATCTGAAGAGAAAGAGCGCCCCTCTTGGTTAAACATTTACATCATGCATGCTGTCATTTCAAATTGATGGCTTGGTGAAGTTTGTGAAACTGAATCGGTGTCAGAAGATCACACTGATACTTGTTTTACTTATAACGCTGTAAATCACTTCCAAAGTATGGTAAATTGGTTCAATAGCATTTTTCTCTTTTTACACTGACTGCCTGTGTTCATAACCATCGATCGCGTTTGTTATAAGCTCTTCAAATAGACTTTATCCGAACAGTAAGATATTTGAATAATAATGTCGATTTGGGCAGAGTTCCTTCTTTTTCTTGCCGTTATCATCTCCAAATCGGGTGAGTTTGTTTCATTTTAACTTTTAAAAAGTCGTACTTGTCGTACTTGGCCCATGTGGAGATGTTGGGAGTTGTAACGATGTAACTAATTTAATATACTAACCAATCGTCGGTGGATTCATGTTTTGTTCAAACACTTTCTATCTCATAATCCACTATTACTTATTTGATGGAAGTACATACAAGAACATTTTCAAATCACTACGACTGTATATTCCGATCATTGGCAACAACCTAGTCGGAAAGCTAAAGTATCAAAATAATGGCGAGAATCCCCATCTTTGTCGTGCATCTCTTAATACTAATTGCGTTCTATGCCAAGCAGGTACTGAAACCATTTGGGCAAGTTGAATAATCTACTGGTAACATTGGGCCATTGTCTTTTATCGTTATTTCTTTTAGCAGAGTCTGTATTTGATCCGTGACGCAGCTATAGGATGCGGCACGGGAAGGCACGCCCCAATAAGTTGTTAAAAGAAAGAGATAGAAAGAGAAAGGGGGAAAGGGAACAGGACGAGAAAAGAAGTTGCCCGGACTACATATCGCATCCTCCCCTAATCAATAACTTTGGCAATTAACATTTTATTACGAGTATAATAGATGGATGCCCCCAACCTTTCCAGTGCACCCTCTAAGGGTGGACTTAATCTACGTCACTGTATCTGATCCATAATATACGATATGTACTTGTTATTCTGCCCTTTAACTTTCTTTCATTTCACACATACAGGATATCATGCATTTGAAGTATCTATTCAGAAATTCCACTCTCTTCCAGTCATTGGAGAGAATTTCACATTGGTCTGTACCTTCACACCGCAAACTAAGAATCGGCGGGTTATTTGGGAAAATGGTGATGGCATCATGTTACACAGTCAAGTTTGTTGGTTTTATCCTAATTGCGCTGTTACAGTTCCTTACTCTTCAAAGTTCAGTTTGTTGGCAGACCTTTCCAGTGCAAATCTCACAATAAAAAACCTTTCCAAAGATGAAAGCAACAATTACCAATGCACAGTAAGCAGCAAATTTGCAGCGAAGACTTCAGGATCAAGTATTGTGCAAGTGACAGCATTGCTACCAGGTATCACTCTTTATTCAAATGGCAAATAATATATGAATAATTACGAGCAAGTGAGAGCAAACACAATCTTTAAATTTTTTTGTTGTTTATACGACATATAATGTTTAAGCCTTCTTTCCACTACCTGTATAAATATGGAATGATCAAGAAAGTCTTCAATTAAAATCATGCGGTAATCGGTAGTTGTTCGCGGTTAATATCGCGTGATTCTTTTGTTTATATATCCAAACGTTGGTCACGATTAAGTATAACTGAAATAGTCTTTAACATTCGGCAACAAACTGAACCAATATCACCTGATAACTATTTAAATCATTACACATTTTCTGATCCCCGTTAGCGATAGGGCTTTAGACAATAATTACTTTAAAATTAATGCGGATTCAATAAAGGAACACTCGTTAAAAGGTATTCATTAAAGTAAATAATTATTATTTTCAAGAGCGGACAAACTGCTTAGGTGTGATTTTCATTTCAATGAACATTTGCTCTTCTCCAGCTCCCCCAAATCGTCTTTCCATCAGGGATGACAATTTTCCAGATGCATACCTCAACGATACACAGTTCAATGCGACAGATGGTGTCTTACATAATATATTCTGTGTGGCACAAGGTGCAAGACCTCCTGCAGTACTTGAATGGCGTATACCAGATGATGTAGCGGTTGTTCTTCAAGATCAGTTTGATGTCGTACAAGGCAACAGCTATGTGTCCTGGAAGGCTGTTACGATCACGCCCTCTTGTAATGACCAAAAAAAGATTCTCCGCTGTGTGGCATCACATCCCGAGCTACAAGATCATCTTCAAATTTCTATGAACTTGAATGGTCAAGGTATTCATGATTATTTTAGTGCATGCCCGTGCTTTTCACGGACTGGTGATAAAAGATTTCACATAATTTGTTGCCAGTGTCAGTTCATTTTGAACGGCTTTTAACTTTTGCCTCAGTCAAATTATTGCAAATGGAAAAGGAATAATGTAACCATATTTCTCGGGTAACGGATTCAATTCTGAAGCAGCAATCAGTAAATTAATGGATTGTTTGGATAGCATTATTATATCAAAGTAGAAAACATTTACCGAGTATCATATTCAATAAATATTACAATTGTATGCTAAAATAAGGGTGCGTGTTAATCATAGCTTCAAGACTACTGGCTCCAAATCATGTTTTCTTTCTCTGACCATCATTTGGCAAAACATTTTCTGTCCCAATCGTTTGGCAAGTACCACCTTTAGTCTCTAGCATTCAGTAACACGCCGTTTGATTCTGGAAGAATTTAAAGTAAATGTAAATATTTGTTTTATCATGTGAACTCATACGGATTATGTTGATTACTAATTCATATGGTTTAGCCCATTTAAGCCCTACCACCTGGTACCTAAATATATTTAGATTTCGTGAAATCATTTTTTTCTTTTTCTTAAAAGGCTTCGTATTATTATGTATTAGTTCTACCGACCAACATGTTGCTTTCATTAGATGGATATGCCGAATACGAAACTGATCATGAGCCAAAGGTCATTAAGCTCTATGCTCTATTTCCATTACATGTATTGGTGCTTGAATCATTAGTTAACGCTTTATCACTGATTAACCTTTAAATACTGTTATCCCAGACTCACCTTCTTGGTTCTTCATCAACAAAAAAACAGACGACATCTTCAGCTCTTTTCGTTGCTTGGTAACCTGGATTCAGCAAGGGGTTACTTCACAATAGCATTTGACTGAACATAATTATCGACAGGCATGAATAACATTAATGAATCTATAAAGAGACAATGCCTTCAAATCCATGAATCTTAATTATACACAAGATAGGTTGCAGGCACATACCCTTGTTAGTCGTTATGCGTAGCAGGGTGTCTGAACTGTTCAGGCGAATGCACACCAAACACGACAAACGATAAACGAAAAATCGACACATTACGCCATACACGACCTGTTAGCACATATCGTGTATATGGTGGTGGTGGTGTGAACGGATTGTTGTCGTTTATCGTCTAGCATGTCGGTCTACAGCACGTCATAGTCCCTGTACTATAGCTAGTCATGACACAGCCATAGACTTGCAGAGTTATAGCCGGGCTAGGCTTAGGGCTTTATGGAAGTGCGCTAATGTTTCAGAATAGAGTCTTATGTAGCTACAGACTTTATACGAGTACGCCCTTGGTATATGATCAGGGAAAGGGTGAAAGGTGACATATTCGTACCAAAGAGTTACGCATATGGACAATTATGAAATTAAAATATTATTCAACATAGTGCAATGATTACTTAAGCCTGCCTAAGGATCTATGTAATGAGTATTCTTAAGCTTAAATGAAATAATCCATAATAAAAGTAACCACAAACGCTTTATTTGTAATTACTGGAAGGACAATCCTCTAAGGCCCTATCTCACTGAGCGGCGAATGCTTGCGAACGTAGCGAACTTGGGGTTTCGCCAGGGTTTGTAAACGGCTGCAAGAAAGTTCGCAAACAGTTTTCATTGTCGCAAACAGTTTTTCTCGTCGCAAAACAGTCGTAGGCGTTTGCAAAACAGTCGTAAGCCTTTGCAAACGGTTGTAAGACGGTGTCGCTGAAGTTCTTTTTGATCCAAATATCCAGAATTCGCAACGTTCGCAAGCATTCGCCGCTCAGTGAGATAGGGCCTTTAAGGACACCGAAACGTCAACCACGTTTTTAGAATAGGACTTCTTCATGAAGCTCTTACAGGAGAGGAATAATACATATATCCTGAAACTATTCAATATCCTGCAAATTACAGACATTTAAATCATACCCTGCTCTTCTCCTACCTAACTATATTTACCAAGTTTTATCACACCAGATGACACTCTGAATGCTCGAAATAAAATACTCCGAACTTTTATTGGTTAACTAATAACATTAATTAACCTCATGCTGCCAAACTTGCTAATTAATGCATGTTTCCGAAACTCCGTCTTTATTCAAACTTGACAACCCTAATGTGTTCTTCAGACGGATAAATTGCTTTCATTTTCGTAGCGCAAGAGAAGGGTTAATACACGAGTCAGTCATTGTTCTTTGCGTCTACTCATTCTGCCATTGAAAACCGTTACTGCTCATTGTCTATTTGTGTTCTCCAGATACTCTGTTAGGTAGCAGGAAATTTCATGTAACGCACCTCCGAAGTAGAAATAATTTTACAAAGAAATGAAACGTAATACTAGACATGCATTCGTGTCACAACGATATGCGTGCAATGACGCCTGTGTTTCTACGTGTTAAACGAAAGAGCTTCCGTCTGACTATACAGAGCAATTGGTAAGAAGTCTGTAGCTTCTGTGGTAGTGGAGAAAGACAGGGCGAAAGAAAGGCCTAACACAAAACGGCCCGAAACGGACAAAATGGCGCCTGGACTGTCACGCATGAGTGACTTCGGATAACAAAGATTACAGTGACTTGGATGGGACGCTAGAGACTACGCATAAGAAGTTGGAAAGGTATTGGGATAGAGGAAGGGACCTAGAAAGGGCTCGCAAGCACTGCGTGCAAAACCAAGGGGATTTGGGTGCATGGTAAACACGTGATCACGCGTGCTGTGGCACAAGCGGCCGTCCATAGTAACGTAATCATGCAGAGTATAAAATGGTGTCTTAAAAAGGCCTCCTTGACAGATTTTGAATATCTGGCTTCAAGGTGCACTGCGTATTGTAACTCGGAATGTCACAGCAAAATGTCAAGGAAAAAAGAGAACGGAAAGTAAAGGGGGGCGAAAAGCAGTGTGATAATGACGTCATAGCCGATACGTGTTGTAATCGGGCGGAAATTTGAAGGAATTCGCATAGTGACCCTGCTTCAATTGTGTGAACATATACCATATTTGGTATAATCCAAAATGGCACTTCATTGAAGTCAGTTTGACACCATCCATTGCCATCTACGTACAACGCACTACACGCATTTAACCGACCTTTACGTAATGCATATTAAATTCAGCATTCTTCGCGCTAACTTTGCGTTGACGTCATCAAATTTTGGCAGACAGTTGTCACGTGTATGGATACATGTGTATGCCAAGTTTCGTTGACGTAGGTATCAGGGTCGTCATTTTGGAGCAAGTTGAATTTATTTCGCAATTTTCTTGAAAACTGCGAACTTGAAGTGCAATTTTCTCAAATTCATTCAGCATTAATGTATATATATATTTGGCTGGAAATGGCCTAGATTCAAGTATCTTAATCTTTAAAAAGGGTACGGGTTTGGCCAGACAAGATAAAGACACGGCCAAAGAAGGAAAGCAAATTCCCAAAACTTTTAAGGGCGCTTTTTTCGCACAGCAATGGGAGCGTGAAATGTGGCATAGCTACGTGCAATTGTGAGATAAAGATACTGTAGGAAATTGAGACGAAACAAAATTGGTATTAAAAAGCTAAAGCAGTTTTAGATCTTTAGGGGTACATTTTTAAAGAATTTTACAGATTTTGGACGGAGTCGGTTTCAGAAGTCTGTAGGATCTAGGATAGTGGAGATAGGAAGGAAGACAGCGTTTAAACTGACCAAACAACGGAGAAAATGGCGGCTGGACGGTCATGAATGAGTGACTTCGGAAAACGAAGAGTTAGTTGACCTAGATTACCCCTACGAAATTTGAAAGGAATCGGGCAAGAGGAAAGGACCTAGATATGAATAGCAAACACTACCTGCAAACACGAATGGAATTTCATGTAAACAAAAACAAAGCAGTGACGAAGAGCGAATTGTAATGGCAATATGGACGAACGCCTTCGAATATCTATCTTCCTCACCTTCATCGTTTCTAAGACATATGAGATGAGCATGTCTACTCGTATTTGGAACCCAGAAGTCCACCCAGCCGTTGGCGACAATATAACACTAGCCTGCACATTCACCCCTCCATCGACACATCTTGTACAGCATTTGCAACACGGGAACGGATATATCCTTGCTTTCGATTCATGTCAAAGAGTGCACACACGTGCAAATCGTTCTTAAAGGCTAAGTCCACTCCTACAAGTTATTTGCTTTTGAAAGATGCAGAGAAACAAGAGAAACAGAGCAAAACAAATGAGTAAAATCGGATATAAAAAAAGTAATAAGAAAGTTATGATTTTTTTTTAAAGTATGAAACACTATGAAACTTAGAAAATCACTACACAAATTGCCAAATTGGTTATAAGTTTGTGACGTCATTGCCTCACTATTTATTAATTGCTTTATATATTGTTATCCCATTAATTCCCCTTTTTATCCCCCAAAACATGATTTCCCCATTATTTTGCCCAGGTTATATGATTTGTATCCTATTGCATGCATGGCATTTTACAAAATCTGTTTTGAACTTTGAAGAATTGACACTATTTTTTAAATATTGTTTTTTCATAAATAGTTTATCAAAATTTACATTGTTTATGATTTAACTGAACAAAATTACTCTATATTAGTGCATCCATACACAAACATATTACTATCAATATGAATTGGATGCTGGTGTGAGGAAATAATATTTTTAGGGGGAAAATCGGAAATTGATATTATCAATATTAAGAAAACAATTAGTAGATAGTAAGGCATTGACGTCACAGACTCATGAGTGGGTTGCCAATTTGTCTTTCATGTCAGTTTTCCATGTCATTATACATTCATAACTTTCTTATTAGTAAGTCCGATTTAGTTCAAACATTTTTTTGATTGGTTTGTCTGATTTTTCTGCTTCTATTGAAAGTAAGTTATTTTTGGAGTGGGTTTGTCCTTTAATATGTCCAAGTACAGTTTGAGGGCAGATTCTTCCAGCGGAAATCTAACCATTAGGGATTTAACAGTGTATGACAGCGGGAGATATCGGTACCTATTTTTCACATCTTCAGATTCAGTTAGATGTGGAATCGTACTGAAAGTACTGTTATTAAGAAATACATTCTAAGATTAGTCTCGATAGCTTCATCCAGTTGTGATGTGTGCGAAATTATAATATAAATTGTTTTTTATTTTTTCAAAATAAATACAAAATTCGAACTGCTGGATGAAACATTCATGTCGGATGTAGCGTCATCGATAAATAGTACTTTCATTCTTATTGTATTACTATTATGATATATCGTGTTCGATTCTAAACTGAAATAAAATTCAAACTATGGTATTTTACAAATAGTATTGATATTGTCGTATTTTATTTGGTTTATAAATTAAAAAACGGTCATCGAATTTGGTACACACCCAACTTGGCATGACATATATTCCATGATAACTATATATTTATAATTTATAATTTATAATGGGTCAATCAGGAACCAGGGAAGGTGTGAGAAATGCGAAGAAGCAACCAACGAAGGTGAAAGCGGACCCACCCTATGACACGTCACCGACTATGGAATCGAATACACGGGATACCTCTTCCAAATCAGTTTACGCGAGTGCAACGGACCGCACCGAGGATGTTCATATTTTGAAAGGAGCACTCAATAGTACAGATTTTAAAGAAACAAAGTGTAGATGTGAATTTCCACTATCGGTAACAGTACAATATTCACGTTGCCCTCAAAATGTTATTCCTTATCGTTATCTTAGCAGCCACTTGTAATAATACTCGCATCATTTGTATTTGAGGTAACGATTGTAGTCCTCTCCCTGAGTTCTGCTAATATTTCCACATGTATTTCATGATAGTCTTTGTAGTTCTAGCAAACATACTGTATTTTTAGAAAAAAAGAAATGTATCACATTTAGCAAAATATAAGAATGTTGGCCAGTGTCGAAATACGATTCCTCAATTTGGGTAACACTACATTATTTATGTCAGGTTAAATTACTTTGGAAGTGTAAACCTCGTGACTGGAAAATAAAATAAAAATGTGAAACTGTTTTTTGTTCATATAAAAGACACTTCTTCATTATTTTGAATTGACACCAAAAGTATGTCATAATATATCACTTACAAAAATAAAAATGTGAAAAATTATATATATGTATAAGGTATTAGTTTAAATAACTTTTATAAATCCAAATGTTCAAATATATCGGGAATATTTCGTTTGAAAAAAAGTATTTCCTGGGCAAATATATGAAAACAATGAATATGACATACGTCAAGGAAATACGATTAAAACAGTTTAATTTTAAACTACTCTATAAGTTATTCGCATGGGAAGAATATGTATATTGTTTAAGAAAATCTGATCATAATTATTGTTTGAAGTGCAGATGCACTTACAAAATTCTAATCATTTATTTTATGAAAATGATTACTCATAAACATTTTTGAACAAGGTTTTAATTTTCTCAGAAAAACAGAAATATTTTTTGATAATGAAAAAAACATTCCAGTAATATAATTGTTGGCAAGCAATGTGAATATCTAAATTCAAAATATGTAGTTTTTAAAAATCTATTAATAATGAGGCTTCTTATGTTTTATATGCAAAAACAAGATAATTTAATTTTACAAACATATTCGACATTTATTTAAAGGAAATATTATGAAGGGCAAATATTGAGAAGTATCACCTTTGGAAAAAAATGTTAATTATGTTGAAAAAAGAAAAACTTATTTTTGTGGTATAGGTATAATTCATGTGTCTTTCTTTGTAAACATTATTATTATATATCTTTCATATAAGTATTATTCATTTAATAAATGATGAAGAAAAACAAATACTTCAATAGTAAAGCACTTTGACCCCCTCCAAAAAGGTCTATTTAGAAGTTAACAACAATATATCGCGAAGCAAATTCAGTGCGGTAGTAAAGACAATAGTACCTGATATGATCTGTAGCAGTATTAGGTTGGACAAAAGGACTAGATCAAAAAATATATACATTGACAAAAATTATTCACAGGGTGCATACAGAAACGTTTGAGGGAATGATTTTGCCTATAGTTCATATAATACAAATTTAAGGATAACAGCAAATGTCACATTTGAAAGTTTTAAGGTCAAGATGCGAGGAAATGTTGTTGTTGTTATTATCATCATTATCATTATTTATATCATTATTATTATTGATATCTATGTTTTCCTAATTTACTTCATTCTCACAAATCTCAATATATCATAGAAGGTGTATTCCTTATTAAAAACAATACATTATTATGATAGTATCTATCAGTTTGTTCTACAATTGATGAATACAATAATGTTATTCTCCTTATATACCAAACTAGAAGATAGGTTTTTGTGGATATGATTTACAGGGCTCACTTGGTATCATTATTGAGCATATAATTAAGCATCGATGACAAAATTATCAATGAAGGATATTTTCTATATTGCAAAAGACAATATTTATATATTCAATCTTTTTAAAATGATCCTTGGAAATTAGCTTTATGCCTACACATTGAAAGATAAGTTAATGAATACAGCTCACCCTGAACAAAAAGGCACATTTTATTCACGGTATAATACAAACCTGATTAACAGTCAATGGCTTCACTATTCACATTTTACATGAACATTAAAGAAATACTTGGTATACAATTATCCAAATGAAAATATTGAACAAGCACTAGACGATATCTACGATACACTTGACCGTGGGTCAAATCATAATAAAAAAACAAAAACAAACAATATAAATCATAAAACGTAGTTCGTAAATCAATAGAGAAAAGTAAATGCATTCGTGACCAGAGCTCAAAGTAATCACAATAAGTTAAAGGGATAGTTGAGTTATTGTTTAACATGACAAATGCCTTTAAAGTGCATGATTATTGCTTTTATTCTTATTCATGAAATTTATAGTGCTTTAGGACCTAAAATTGCTATGAAGGTAATTTTAGACCCCAACATGTGTGAAATTTAAATTACCACTTGAGCTCCAGTATAACAAAGGCGACCGTTAATTCATTAATTAATTAATAATAATTCAAATGAAAATATGAAACAAGCACCAGGCGATAATTACGATACACTTGACCGTGGGTCAAAAAATAAAAAAAAAAATAGAAAAAAAAAAATATATAAATCCAATAATTGTGCGTATTATAACCAACATGAAAAGCCAACAAAAGCCAACATTGGCATTGGCTGGAATAAAAACGTACATGTATAAGGCGCTATTTCGTTTTTTCAACGGCTGGTTCAACATTATCGAATATATGTGGTGCCCCACAAATATTAGAAATGGTTATATTTTTGGATATTTTAGACGTCTCTGAACCGATTTTGATCAGACAAAGATGATTTTGTCATGTAAATTGTATGTTCTTTCAAATTTGACACTCAGTTTGTTCATCATCTCACAAGAAACATATTTTGTGTAGCGCCCTCTGCAATAATACTATCCCTTTAAAAGGGGAATATAATTCTAATCAAATGTTTGAGATTTTTAATGTGTAAAAGTAGTGCTAAACCATAAGCCGCCAAAGTGGTCAATAAAGTAATCTAAGATTGTATATTTTGTATTATAATCTAATTAACATAAATAATTCACAACTATGGCGACATTATCGACGTAAACCGAGGATAATGGGATATTGCTCATTTCAAAGTAATGGTTTTGTGAAACCGAATCAGTGTCAGAAGAATACAGTGACATTAGTTTCACTTCTAACGCTATAAATTACTTACGATACCTCCAAAGTATGGTCTAGCAGTTCAAAAGCATTTGCTATTTGTGTACTGACTGCTCGCGTTCATAATGGTTTCGTGAAACTGAATCAGTGTCAGAAGAATGCAATGATATTTGTTTCACTCCTAACGCTACAAATCACTAAATATTTCTCCAAGCTATGGTCTATTAGTTCAAAAGAATTTGCTATTTTTGTACTGACTGCTCGCGTTCATAATCATCGATAGTGTGTGTTATAAGCTCGTAAAATATAATTTTTCTAATGACAAGATTCGATTGCTGAATAATGGTGATGATTTGCTTAGATGTTCTTCTTTTTCTTGCCGTTATCATCTCCAAATCGGGTAAGTTTTATTTCATGTTCACTTGATAAAAATCGATCGTATTTAGCCCAGGCGGAGAATTAGGGAGATTTAACAATTTAAACAATTCATTACACTAACGAAAAATCGTTGCATTCATGTTTTCCAAATGCTGTCTCATAATCCGCTATTACTTCTTTACTCTCTTGATTTTATGATGGAAGTAAATAGATAGGTGGACAATTATCAAATCACAACGCTTGTAAAGCAATTCCGATCATTGGCAACACACCTAGAGTTAAACAAAACAACTTTTACGAACAAACATCTTTGTCGAGCATCACGTTAACACTGATTGCTGTGTATTTCAAACACCACTTATTGAAAACTAATCGGGTAAATTAAATAATATGTTGGTAGCATTGGGCCATTGTCTTTTTTTGCTAATAGGTTTGGCAGAGGGTGTAGTTGATCTGTGATGTAGCTATAGGGGGCGGCACGGGAGGGCACGCCCCCGTCCAGGGGTGAGACACAATTAAAAGAAAGACAAATTGAGAAAAGAGAGAACATCTGAAAGGGAGAAAAGAAAACGGACGAGAAAAGAAGACAACACCTGCACCCTCCTTTTAATCAGTAAATTTCCATTTAATTTTCTGAATACGTCCGGTGCCCCCTCCCCTTTCCCACCTCCCCCATCGTTCCAACGCCCACTCAGTGGGTGGACCTGCCCTACCCCCACTGTTTCTGATGCATGCTATAGCAATATACCAGGTACATTTCCCTAGGAATGTGTTTCATTTTATCCATGCAGGATACAATGCATTTGAAGTCTCTATTCAGACATTCAATTCTCTTCCAGTCATCGGGAAAGATTTCACACTGGTCTGCACCTTCACGCCGGAAACAAGGAATCGGCGGCTATCTTGGGCCAAGGGAAACAACATCGTGGTTGCCTCTCACTCGTGTGTGCTGTATCCGGCTTGTAAATGGGTTACCGTTCCTAACCGATCCAAGTTCAGCTTAATGGCAGACACTAGCAGCGGAAATTTAACATTAAAAAACCTTGACAGAAATGATAGCGACAATTACCAGTGCAGAGTAAGCAGTACATTTGGGGAAAAGAACACAGGATCAGCTAGCATGCACGTGTCACCATTGGCATCAGGTATACTCTTCATTATTATGAATTTACATAGCAAAAGTCAGGGATAACATGAAACTAATTCATGATAGATGAGTGTACTTTTGATCAAAATCTAAATAAAACCCCTCGTTTTTCTCTCTTAGATTATATTAATATTACTATGTGAAGCATTAAAACAACTGGAAGTTTCATATTTTCACATATTATTTAATGGGCAAGTGATTAGCTTAATATATGCTTGTTATATCATGCTATACGATGTGTC
This sequence comes from Mesocentrotus franciscanus, assembly GCA_037976565.1. Classification (NCBI taxonomy): domain Eukaryota; kingdom Metazoa; phylum Echinodermata; class Echinoidea; order Camarodonta; family Strongylocentrotidae; genus Mesocentrotus; species Mesocentrotus franciscanus. The sequence goes on from CP137667.1 coordinate 23,596,310, forward strand.
CTGATGATACCGTCGACATTACACATTGGGAACTGTTGAGGGTTCGCTAGTTGCTATCGTACGGGGAGGGGGCTACGGCAATGTACAACGATAATTGTCTTATATTCGGCAGAAACTTGAACGGCTCAATAGCATTGCTGTGAAAGGAAATACGTAAATGATACGTGACTCCAATGCCTTATTTTGAAATCAAAATCTTAGAAAGGCTGTCTTAGAGTAATCAGTGAATCCGTCCAAAGGTAGTACTCCACTATTAGAGTAGATAATTACAATTCGAAGCAATTTTTATTCATCGTGAATATTCCCTCTTATGTCACCAGTTCGGCCATATCTGCTAATTATAAGGATAACTGATGCGGATTCGAGCCGTTATTACTACTACAACACCGATATAACGGTAATTTCTGGGGAGTCGTATAACATCACGTGTGAAGTATACGGTGCCAGACCGCCTGCAGTACTGCAATGGGGCATACCAGATGATGTAACCGGTGTTATTCAAGATCAGTCTGATGTCGTAAAAAATGATATATATATCTCTCGGAAGGTTGCTGCAATCACCCCCTTTAGGATTGATCAAGGAAAGTATCTCCGTTGTTTGGCATCACATCCAGAACTACAAAATAATCTTCAACGCTCAGCTCACCTGAATGTCCATGGTAAATAAACGAGTTAAGTAGGGAGCATGTCTTCTTTGTTTTGAAGTTGCCGATGTCACCGAAGCTGAATCCATGTCTTGTTCTAGTTACTCTTTATGTACTGCTCCACTAAGATCAATAAAATTGAACAGATTTTGGGGCATAATCTCAATGAATATTTCTTAATAATGTTTTTTTTTTCTTCAGGAGATTCATATTCACCAGACAGTTTATTCTTTCTATCCATATGTAAAAAACCTAGAAAGAAAAGATATCTCGTTCTTTTAAACATTATCTAGCGTTGATTACATTATTTTGTTTCGGATTTTTTTCTCACTCTCTTTCACTAAGTTCTACCCTCTAGCGTGTTACTTTTTCTAACTGGACATAACAAGGAACACTACTCTGGGTCAACATTCATTCACGTTCAAGAAGGTTCATCGACTTCAATCACTTGTAAAAGTATTGGATCTTTACCAGCAGTTGAACTATCATGGATCATTCTAGGTGCCACCAATAGTACTACCGGTAACTCAAGCCTTTCAAAGTATCCCAATGATTTAGACGGAAGTTTGTTTGACACCGAAAGTACCATCGCAATATATCCAGAGAGAAGACACCATAGAAAGTTCATACAATGCGACGTATCTCTGGACGAAGCCTCTATTGATCTACTGGGAGCCCAGTTGATCGTTTACGGTGAGTTTTGATCATTCAATATATCAGGAGTCGATCTTCCTTAAAATATCATTGATGGAATGTGTTGCACTTATAGCCTAATCCACTGAAAGTATTATTCATCACTAAGAATTCAAAAGAACGTACCGTTGTATTCATCATAATCTACCCAATCATAACGAATTCATCATCGTAGTTATTGATATTTCGACGTCACTTGGGACATGGATGGGAAAACAAAACTAATGTCTATCAATGTAACATTAGGTTGTCTCCTTGCTGTATAACAAAATGTTAAGTCTAATAGATTTTATATTTTTAATAACGAAGGACATTTTGACTCATGAAGGTTTTTTCCCATAACCATTTATTTTATTTCTATGTAAAGGCCCACCAGATGGTGTTAACATGACTAACCTCAATAATCTACATGACGGTATAGAAACCAATGTAAGCTGCAGAGCTGTTAATGGATACCCTGCTCTGCTCATCCATTGGTACATCGGATCTATAAATGTGACACATGATTCATCTCTAAAGACTTCAATGAATGAAGCTGATCGCTATGATGCTAAAAGCACCCTTACCCTTATACCAAGGAGGATTTATCATGGGAAACATCTCCTCTGCCAGGCAGTTCAATCTACAAGACCCTCTATGCAGGCAGTTAAACTTACAAGGCCCTCAATGGGGTCAGTGAATTATAGCGTGGTTCTGAATATATCATGTGAGTATTGATTTTGAGTAAACGTATGGTACGGACATTCTTATAGATATTGGTCCGTCCATGCGTTCATCAACTATTCTAAATATTATTTGATTGCTCTCTTTTCCTTTAAGTTATACAGATAATTAATTTGTATAAGTATTTACAATTTTGGAAATGCTTCTTACGTACACTGAGGTTAACGTTGTTTCATTTTACAACACGATGCATATGGAAAACGAATAGTCAAACAAATAGACTATACAGTATGTCCATTTTGCCTCTTTTATCCTGCATGCATTAACAAGTTTATTTTATTCCCACCCAATGATATTGATTAAATTCCCCAGTTCCATCCCCTCCCTCATCTCTCCTTCTATTTTTTATCACGTCTTTTCAAAACTGATTTTCATCATATTTTTATTATCTAGATGACCCAGTTGTGTTTATTTCTTCTCGACGGCTTACATCAAATAAAGTACGTACTGGGCTTGTGATAAAATGTACCTCAGACGCCAACCCTCCTGCGTTTGTCTTACGATGGCTTTATAACGGCGCACAGTTTTCTAACGACGCCTGTAACATAACATTTTCCAAGACTATACAAGAAGGTGAAACGCTAACTTCCAGTGAAGTGGCGATTCAAAATCCTATTTCCGAAGATCCTTGTGATTTCAAGTGCATTGCTGTTTCAAGCTATGGTTCCGGTAGTGCAGTTTTCAACTCCACATGTGTTCGTAAGTAGTACTGTGTTTTTATTTAATCTCTAAGCTGATGAGGTAACCCGTCTTTCATATTTCACGTATAGGTATTAATATCTGCTTAATATACATAAGTTCGTTTGCAGGTTTGCAGGTTGCAAGTTTTTGTCTAAACTGTTAAGCTATGGAGACTGCACGTTATACGGCACTTCATATTCACTGTACTTTATCATGATAAAGCCAGAGACTAGAAAAGTAAGAATAACATCAAGTCTGTTTGGCTTTTATGAGTAGTTTGGTCAAACGTCCAGAAATTATTCACGTACCGCTTATTTCCCCTTCCATTTAAAATAGGCTTCCATGTAATTTTTTTGTTAATGCGACACCAACATTTTGAAAGTGGGGTTGCCAATACCCCTCTCACTTTCTACCAATGAAAAGAAAATGCACCCGCCTGGAAATTTAAATCTCTTCAATGAATTTGAAGCATTCAAAACGCGAGCTGAATATACAAATTCTTCCTCTCAGACGAGAATTAGGGGCATAATCCACACCCCTTTTCATTTTGAAAGGGGAGTTGGAAGTTCTAAAGGCAAAATAAGAAAATGGAAATAAAGTGATGTGGTGTGATTTTATTTTAATTATTTCCAGGCACAGAGGTCAGTATTGATCCGGATGATGACAAAGTTTTGGTGACCTTAGGCAGGGATCTGTGCAGTAAACCAGCTGATGTAACAGGTTAAGCTATCATAATTATTCATAAGAAAAGGGGAATACTGTAATTTCGAGAGTAACTCCACGCATTTACTTCTAATTCTCATTATTAAGGAATGATCTCCACATCTTGATGAAAGCGAGATTCTGAAGATTTTTTTTGTTTGAAGTTGCAAGAAAATAGCACAAGTTCTCCAATTTAATTAAAATTAATAACCTTACGATGCTTCCTCAATTTGATGAGCTAACTAAAATTTACCATTAAACCAATCTCCTACATCATTGTATAGAAAACCAATATCCAAAACTCTCTAGTCATGGTATCGTTTGTCCCACACGCACCAGTTGAGAAGCAGCTGCAACTGAATACAGCATTCATTTGTTTGAAATGCTGATAACTTTGTCATTCTGTACTTTTGTCCCTACTTAGCCCCACCGGGTCTGAATGATCCACCATTTCTAAGAAGAAAGACACCTTTCATGACAATCGCTCTTGGAGTGTTTGCCTCTGCTGGCTTCATCCTGCTTATTTCACTGGGTTTGATGTACTTCTATGGAGTTTTATGCTGTGTGACACGAAAGAAGGGTATGTTGTAACGCATTCACCTGTAACAAACCAAAACATGCACATATCAGATGTATTCCACACATCATTATTAAAGTATGTTCTCTAGGCTTTAATAATGTTCAATTTTCTCGTCATGTTTTTTTCATGTTGATTTAATTTGGTTCTTTAATATTTGTCTCTTGTTTTTGCTTGTTTTGTTTTTGTGTCTTCCGTTTTACTTCTCTCCCCCTCTCTCTCTCTCTATCTATCTCTTTATATATCCAACACTTCTTTTACCCTAGATGGCATTCATTCACTTACTGACAATTCTTGTTTTTTGTACATTTTTTCTTAAAACATAAACAAACTTTTCTTTCCATGCTATTCATTCAAAAGTTTCTTGCTCTCTTTATTTTTCTCTTCCTTTACTTTTGTTATATTAAGTTAGTGTTTATTTTTCAATGTTCTGCTTTCCATAAAATATGTACTCCAGCTCATCATTTATGCTCTCCCTTTCTCTTATCATCTCTGTTAACCTATATTATCTCACTCCCCCCCTCTCTCTCTCTCTTTATATATATATATATATATATATATATATCGTACATTTTGCTTGTAGTCACAATAACATTGATAGTTTAATACAGTTGTATAACCGTTTTAATAATGACAAAGGAATTGAGGTGTTCAAAAACATCTTAGGTCTATACAGAAGAAAATAAGTTTAGGTAATTATCAGGCTAATCATAAAATGAAGGAAAACTGAACTGCAAGTAAAACGAACATTAACATGTAGGATATTATTTGAGTTTAATTTCCATTTACATAAAAAGACATTGAGGTAAATAAAAGTTTTTCTTTAAACATTTCAATCATTTTATTCTTCATATTGTATTTGAGGTAAATCTATTTGTTAGAAATTGCAAACTTCCAAATTGATGAAGTAATTGATCTGTTACATTGTTATAGTTAACATGGATAATCTGCTCAATATACACTATATATATAAAGTATAATATATATAATTATATATATATATCGCACTCTAACCTTTTAAAGGGAAGTAACATTGCCATTATATGTAATTTTATTTTTACACTTTCCAAATTTCATGACTTTCTCTTTACATTTAATTTCATTCTGTGCGCTCCAAGCATCCAATGGAGACAACACTCAACCAGAGGGCCGAATGGTAAGTTCATCTTTTAGCATTGACGATTAATATATATTTCTTGTTAGTATCAGTAATAAAGATAAATCCAAATATCATTACTTCTTTGTTCATTACTTTCTTTCGGGAAATACATGCATGTTGGGTAGAGCTCAGCTCTGCCAAGTAGAAAACTTGTTTCCCAATTTAGATCTATCAATTTAAGATATACTACATTTCTGTAGAATTCGAGTGACAGGTATAGTTTGTATAATAACACACCCCGAAATATCCATACCATTTGTAGAAAATGTGTACATGTATACATCTCAGAAGTTCACGGGGAAATCATGTAAACTTGGATAGTACTAAAATCCCTCTTTTTTGTGTTCACTAACATCACGATTTGTATGCAGTTTCTCGCAAAGCTTTCACTGTATCCATCAAATAGAAGAACCAGTCAGTGAACTGATTCGGCTAAAAATCTGTTTCTTCTCTTGAAATGCTAAGGAAAGATTTGAAACTTGTGTTTTACTTTTGTCCAAGTGTATTTATCTTTAATTTTCATCCTTAATCATTTGTTATTCAACTCAATGTTTTAAATTGTTTAACCTACATAAACCTAAAACTCAAAATCAACAGTTGACAGACTGGTCTCCAGATCAGTCCACTATTAAACAAACAATACTATAGAATGTCTGTATTCATCCAATTATTTTACTCCATGCAGATGGATGATGATGGATTGGTCTATATATCTGTCTCACATGACCACGCCCATCCCCCAAACGCCCCTACCATACAGACAGAGGAAGCAACTGTCTACGCCTCTCTTAATCAAAGCGCCACGAAACGTCGCAAGGGAGAGATGGAATATGCCGACACAAGGGCGACAACACCCGACGGACAACCTATGTATGGCAATTACTTGGTTAAGAAGGGAAAACAAGATCAGGCCAGAATGCCACCATCCACACAGACGGATGATACATCCTACAACGATGAGGGCATGGAGTACCGCAAGGAAGAATGCCGAGTGATATGGGACCTACTACACCAGACGGACAGCCCATGTACGGAAACTACTTGGTCAATATGCACAAAGACGAAGAAAGGGCTAAACAGATTGCAGGTACGCATGATGTGTTTGAAATGTATGGAATTTAAGCACTAACCTTCCTGTTTCTCATCAAAGCATAGATGATCAACGATATGGGCTCTCTTTTATAACCTAAAAGAAATAACAGGTTGCAATAACTGATATAAGCTATTTAAATCATTGAATTTCATTGGTTGTGAGATAATCTGTTATAGAATTGAGTCTAGATGATGATGATCAAGGAAATGAGCCCTCTTATCTAACCTAAAATAAATAACAGGTTGCAATGATTGATATAAGCTATTCAAATCATTGTATTAAATTGGTTGTGAGATAATCTGTTATAGAATTGTGTCTAAACAGTCAAGGATATGGGCCACTTGTATAACCTAAATGAAATAACAGGTTGCAATAATTGATATAAGCTATTGAAATCATTGCATTTCATTGGTTGTGAGATAATCTGTTATAGAATTGCGATAGTACTAAATAAAAAAAAATTGGTATAAAATGGGGCCCTGTATATTTGTCTTCATCCAAGAAAAGGTGAATAATTTGCCAAATAACAAAGGCAATACAATATACTCAAAAACATTTAGTTTTTCACAATGTTTTGATTGAAATATCATAATATTTACAATTATTACCTGAATCTATATAAGGCTTGCACACATATAAAAGTATTAGAATTTAACAAAGTTCCCGTTTGTTCATTCAGTATCTTTACTACTTTGTTTAACAATGATTATAAAAAAGGAGTATATATATACATACATATAAATATATATATATATATATATATAATGATTATGTTTAAAGAAGTGTCGAAGGAAATATTTCAAATATTTCATCTGAAAGCAAGTACCAAATAAATGTAGCAAAGAAAAAAAAAAAAAGAAGAAGACAAAAAATTGGACTTTGTAAATCCTTGATTCTGTCTAAAAAAGCGGATAATTGCTCAATCAATGAGACATTTGAAAGTATACCTGTACCCTCTAAAACAGCTTCTGTGTATGGTGGCCGGCAGTTGATGAACCTCTATAGCATGTTTGAGTATAAACATACTTTTCTTTCATGTAATGAGTACATGTTGATTGAGATAATTTTTTCTTTCTGTACATACATGCTATTACTAAAACATTATCTAATTTCTTCTTTCTTTTCTTTGACCTCATCAAATCTACTTAGTGGTTAATTTCAACGTGACACACCTATCAAAAGAAGGCAATGTCATTAAACTGCATATTTGTATGATAATATAGGATTTACTATGGCATTGTAAATAAGAAAAACAAATATGCAGGCACCTCGAAAGATGGAGAGATACTAGTATTGTATCATCACCACACACAATTGAAATTACCTGAAGTTATGACATTTTAAAGGTTTATGTTTTGTCTGTAAATATTTGAGGAAAACCAATATTATAAATAATATAAATATAATATAAATATATTATGCTGTATTCAAACTTGGTTGTGCATGGCTTGCATTTCATTACATCAACTTGATCCCAAATTAGATTTAATCTCCTACTTTAGCCTATAAATCATTCCATCTTCAGGATCACATTGTAAGCAGCACTGTACACAGATGATTAACACTTTATTTATATGAGTAACACTTTAAAAACAATTCGCTGTTAACTAGTGCATGTTAGTATAGAGTGTGTTGTTTGAATAACGCAATATTTCAATGATTTGTTGGACAATCATACATTTGTAAACGTTGAATGATAAATGTTAACTTGTAATTTAAAGACACATAGAAGTCAGCTCTCATGGGGAATTCGACATCGTTCGGGTGTTTACCCAATGGCAGGTGTTGTCAATCACCAGGGTTAGCCTTCAGTTTTATGACCATTCGACCTTATAAAATGCTTTGCTTTTCCCTCACCCGATCCGAAGCGGGATCCGAAGCTAGACTCTCCGAGAGATTAGGGGGTAATTCTTGACTGGCCTACGGTTTTGCTGTGTGCAGATTTTTACTCCCATTAATGTTATTTCCACCAAGCCTGGTGTCAGCGAATTATGGCCTTCTGCACATGGAAACTGACGATCCACTCTTTTTTAACACTAGCCTCTTTCAATTCTTGCGTAGACACATCATCTACAAAGAGCCTGATACCTGTAGTTGTAAGATGTATAATCACATTAAATCAAAACAAGTTATTTTATGCATATTAGTAGTGCTTGATAATGTAAGGTTAGTTACAAATCTTGAGGGCTTTGTAACATATACATGTCACGTTAATGATTATTCCTATAATGGCAGATATTATATTCTAATATGAGCTCATATTTACATGTACAACTGTATCTACATCTTTGGAATTACCACACCATTGCACCGTTTACTCTAATTAAGATCAGCATGCGTAGTATATACAAAGATTATGTAAATAATTCACAAAAGTAAAAATGAACAATGATTGAAAAGGGGAAAAATAAAAGAATGCCGCAGAAAAAAATGCCAAACGAAAGCACCACAGTTTAAAGACAAGCTTTTTGAGAGAGAGAGAGCAATTTGATTGTAATAAATAATGAAAAACCAATTGAATATTTTGCAAAAGGATAAATACATTCAATAGAGAAAGATTGAAAACAAGGATGTATAAAGAGTGTGGTGGGTAGTGAGGAATTAGGGATACATGTGAAATTATAAATGATCGAAGTACGGACTGAGAGTTTTACAGTGAGGCCTAATGTGAGGGAATAATAATAGAAACAAGTGTGAAATATTTGTGAATGGTGTTAAGGAAATAAAGAAATGTTACCAGTGGGACATAAGGATATTTGTGAACAGGGTTTTAATAAAAGAATGATTGAATGGAGGATGAAAGTGGGAGAAGAGGTGCATGAGAGGCGAAAAATACTCAAACTGCTAGAAAGATAAAGAACACTATACTTAAAATAGAAATACCATGAAAATGAATGAAAATATACAATACCAATACAACAAACAAATGTTGTACTATATATCTACACGAATTCCATTAACAACATATTTCTATCATCCAAATATTTTCAATACCGTTAATATGAGAGATTTTATCAAGTTCATTTATGCATTAAATTTGTGCTGGAGCTTTACATGACAGAGAGAACATGTAATACAAAGCTCAACACAACCTGCAAGGAAAGCAAACTCTTTGAAATGTTGTTAGATCTTATTACATGCATTGTTTTAAATATGAATAGAAACTAAATAGTCCTTGAGCCCAGTTATACATAGGCCAATACCAAACAAAAGCACCACAGTTTAAAGACAAGCTATTTGAGAGAGAGAGAGAGAGTAATTTAATTGCAATATATAATGAAGAACCAATTGAATAGTTGGCAAAAGGGTAAACAAAATCAAAAGAGAAAGATTGAATACAGGGATGTATAAAGAGTGTGGTGGATAATGAGGAATTATGGATAATGTTAAATTATAAATGATTGAAGTACGGACTGCGAGTTCAAAAGTGAGACCTAATGTGAGAGAATAATACTAGAAACAAGTGTAAAATATTTGTCAATGATGTTAAGGAAATACAGAAATTGTACAAGGGAACATAAATATATTTATGAACAAGGTTTTACTGAATGAATTGATGGTAGAAGAGGGAGAAGAGGGGCATGAGATGCACAAAATAGTCAAACTGCTAGAAAGATAAAGAACACTCCACTTAACAGAGAAATACCACGAAAATGAATGAAAAATATACAATACAAATACATTAAATAAATGTTGTACTATTTATCTACACGAATTCCATAAACAACATATTTGTATTATCCAAATCCATTTAATACCATTATCAAGTTTATATATGCATTAAATTTGTGCTGGAGATTTACATGAAAGAGAGAACATGTAATACAAAGCCTAACACAACCTGCAAGAATAGCAAACTCTTTGAAGTGTTGTTAGATCTTATTACATGCATTGTTTCAAATATGAATAGAAACTGAACAGTCCTTGAGGTCAGTAATAAATAACATAATATATCATGCAAGCATTCTTATCAACCATGTTGGGACCACGAGAAGAAAAAGTAGTTTAAGTAATTAAACAATTAACTTAGGAATTGTGAATAGGACATGGTGTGCACACTTTCTTTAAAAAGAAAAACAAAATTGAAACATTTGATTTGTGTGACTTTGAGTTATGCAGAGTTAAACTAAACTCCTTTCCATAACGTCAGTTGTGCTCATGAAAACAAAATGGAATTGCTCATTCTACAGGTTTGAACTAGATTGCTCTCATAAAAGGAGCATCGTACATATATTTACTATTGTGAGAAGTGTCTTTGCTACATAATTTCTAAAAGAGGAATGAGCGGGAGACGTGTCTTACATAAAGAAGCACAATGCCCATGTATCATTCCTGGCAGTATCCTATTTTCACATTACTGTCATTCAAATCATGTATTTAATGTTATAGTTGATATGCTTTTTATTTCATTGCCCTGTAAAAAATAAACAGAACTGAACTGGCCTTAAATTAATCAACCATTACAATTAACTGGTTTGGGTTTATCTCTCTAACACAATGTGATGGACAAGACACTGCAGATAAGAGTTTTATGTACATCAAGACAATGAGGAAGTAAACATGTAATTTATTGATTAGAAACTAAAATGAATTTGATACACATTCATTCTTGTTCTGAAAATTAATAATCACTTTGGGAAAAAAAAACACTTTCATTTGGTAATTTAAAAGCCATGAAAGATCTAAGCTATTGTTATACATGCAAATATCCTCAAATACATCTCATGAAAGCTCGTGCAAAGTGTAATAGACACTTTCAGCACTCTCTCATATAATATCTTGATTTAAATATAAGTAAATTATTTCATGTGCAATTCCAACATCAACTTTTAACACAAAAAGACAAACATAAAGCATCTTAGTTTTTTAAGAAATATTTTCTGTAACATTTTCTGTAATACGGGTCAATGTCGTTTAAATATTCGTAAGGACCGCTATTCATAAGGACCGCTATTCATAAGGTTCACTATTCATAAGGAACGCTATTTATAAGGACCGCTTTTCATAATTTGAGAAAAGGTTCATTACTCATAAGGGTCATTATTCGTAAGGATCGCTATTCATAATACAAAATCGGGGTTATTATTAATAAGGGTCGCTATTCACGATAGAAGAGGGTCGCTATTCATAATAGGAAAAGAGGTTCGCTATTCATAATAGGACGAGAGGGTCGCTATTCATAATACGAAATGTGGGTCGCTATTCATAATGCGGAATGAGGGTCGCTATTCATAAGGGTCATTATTCATAAGCAAAGAAGAGGGTCGCTATTCATAAAACGAGAAGAGGGTCGCTATTCATAATTAACCGTTGGGGGTCACTACTCATATGGACCGCTATTCATAATACGAAATGAGGTTCGCTATTCATATACGAAATGAGGGTTGCTATTCATAATAGGAGTAGGGGTCGCTATATATAATACGAAATGAGGGTCGCTATTCATAATATGAGAAAATGATCGCTATTCATAAAACGAGAAAAGGGTCGCTATTCATAAAATGAGAAGAGGGTCGCTATTCATAATACGAAATGAGGGTCGTTATTCGTAATAGAAACGGGAGGTCGCTATTCATAACACGACGTGAGGGTCGCTATTCATAAAACGACAAGAGCGTGCTATTCAAAGAGGTCCAAGAAATATATTTACCTCATTAGTTTTCTTTGTCTGATAAAGGGAAATCACGATACATGCACATTACTAGAGATCTAGAGGGGGTAGTTTCATATTAAAAGCTTGTCATAAAACAAATAATTTTTTTCGCAATTGGTTTGTTTTTAAATATTTTTTATTGTTATTGACCTTAAAAAAACGCAAAAATACCTGATACCTAATAAATATATGTATATATATAGAGAGAGAAACAAAGTAAATTAATGTTGCAAGTTGTGAATCCTCACATTCAATTATTAAAAAAATATGTGATAGGTGTTGCACGGTACATATACATGATTATGAAATTGAATCCAGCAAATTGTTAATGAACCATTAAAACTCTCAAAGTTAAATTACATCTAACCAATATCAATTAAATTGATTATCGTGAATTGAATCACGAAATTATTTGCTCTATAAGTCACAGACCTTGGAAGAAGAAAAGACAAATGTTAATACATTCGTATGTTTAAAAGCTATGAAATTAATGAGAAATATATGGAATAAATAAATCTGAAGTTGTAATCTCAGTCGGAAAAAAGTCTCACAAACAAAGCAGTGTGGTTAATATCTATCATGTATCTAAGTATTAAAAAAAAACAGATACATCATATCATTAAAATTGAAAGGCTGCTATTCATTGTGATTTAGAATGAAATGACACTAAATGTTAAAAATAATTGGAGATCATAGATCACATAAAGGAGGAGAAAGGAACAGGGACTGTCTCCGTGATGGGAGATGATTCGTTTGCTATTGAGCATATTCTCTATCAGCGTATCACAAGCACGAGTATTGACATTTTAAAGCAAATGAGCATAACAAGTAGTTCTGGCGAGCCGCAGGGTACAAAGGTATGGGAGATGTATCGAGAACTAAAAAAAAGATCAACACTAGGAAGGCTGGCGGCCCTGATGACTTACCAAACATAGTTCTCAATGAATTTGCTTGTGAGATCAGCACGCCGATCACTGGTATCTTCAATTCATTTCTTAGAGAAGGCAAGGTCCCGCAGATCTGGAAAGATGTTGTTATTCCTGTGCCAAAAGAGAAACCTCCGGTCATCACGAAACTCAGACCTGTGTCGCTTACATCACAGTGTGCTAACGTTTGTGAGGGATTCGTAGCTAAATGGATCAACGAGGGCATGGGACCACCAAATATTGATCGTCACCAGTGTGGGAGCTTGCAAGGCTCCTCTACCATTCACTGTTTAGATGAGATGATGCATCACTTTTACAAAGGGTCGGATAAGCCCAATTATGTCGGAAATATTGTAGTAACGGACTTCTCAAAAGCCTTTGACTCAATTGACCACACCATGGTTGTTACCAAACTTCTAAAAACCGGAGTTCGCCTTGAAATCATCCCATGGATTGTTGATTTTTTGACCAACAGGCAACAGAGAGTAAAGTACCAGAATGGTGTTTCTTCCTGGAAGGGTCTAACCTGTGGTGTCCCTCAGGGAACAAAGATCAGACCGCTGGCTTTTCTCGCACTTATCAACGATGTACTAGGATCAACTGAGTTACATACTTGGAAGTGTATGGACGACTTTAGCATCGTAGAGACAATAACGGTGAATGAGCCCTCTTGTTTGCAACAGGTCGTCAATGAGCTTGGACAATGGGCTGACCAAAATCACTTACACTTGTGGATCGCTTGATAAGAAAGACGAAGTCAGCCAGAATATCCCGCTTGGAATCGGATAAGACCGAAGTCTAATTTTATTCAATCTGAAAGAACAAATTGATGAATTCATAAATATATAAGTCACCTTGACTCATTCATATCAGTTTCAAGTATAAACGTAACCTCTATAACAGAAAATGCAAATCTGCCCGAATATCTGTTTTCTCGTGAATAATTAATCACTTATTTAGATATAAATATAACTACTAAATGACCAAAAAATGGCATCTTATATCTTTCATAATATTTCTGCAAATATCCCTCTTCAATATGTTCAGGTTTTATGAATGACAACACAAGGTCAAATAATTCCTATTGACCTTCAAACAAATGTGACATACTTTTCAAGTCACTAATATTCATATTAAACCCATATAGAAATCTCTTTAAATAACTTCATCATTTGTCATAAAATAGCTTTTCCAGAATACAACAGATATCATAAATTCGAACCCCTTTTCTAAGTTCATGAGCAATTTAAGAGCCGATAAGCCCACAATAACCTCCGGGTGTGTGTACACGAGTACACGAGTACACACAACCTCCGTATGCGATACCAAAAGCTAGTCTTAATTCAGACCATTAATTGAAAGTCTATCAATACGGCCATAAATAAAACAACAAATCAGCTTTATCTTGTAATTTGTAAATATCCGAATTATACAATTAACCCTGAAAGTAATGCCCTTGAAAATTGATATACTACTTATTCTTTAGCACTACTTCAATTACATGTCAAACATATACCTTTTATCAAACGGTCTGCACACCAGACTATCTATTTTACACGTGTACACTTTCATTGAGTGAAACTCCATTTAGTTTAGAACAAATAATAAAACATCCATTATTTTCACATCTGCATAAATCATTCTGATATTACATTCACACCAAGCTGTACTCACTTCTTGGCAGGATATACTGTGGAAATAGTCATCGACTGTTCCCATAATGAGGCAATCTAGCACACAAAAATTAGGTGAACATCACAAGATGTCGCCTCTTGAAATCCCATACATAGTGCTCTGCTGGTCTTTACATAAATTAGCACATACGTATACATCGACACCGAATTACGTAATGGTATCTTCAAATTAAAGAACATGAGGAAAATAAGTTTCTTCCACGAAACAACTTGAATGCGGCCAAGTGCAAACAACTCCAGATTTGCTTCAAGCTATCACAACCAGAGTCATCTGTTGTAGATTGTAACGGAGACGAATATTCTGGGTGTCTGGATTCAAGATGACCTGAAATGGGGAAAGCATTTTAAAGAGATGATGTCAAAGAGCAAGCAAAGAGTACACATTTTGAGTAGATTGAACAAGTTCGGAATCCCTCATGAAGACTTAGTAGCTGTGTATAAGTCCTACGTGCGGCCAGCTCTTGAATACGCGGCACCGGTGTGGCACTCTGGACTAACCAAGCAACAGACTAGTGACCTGGAAAAGGTACAGAGGAGAGCGATGAGGATTGTTCTGGGCCCTCATTATGGGTCCTATGAAAATGCTCTCAGGAAAATCTCGATGAAAACTTTAGAAGAAAGAAGGCGTGACCTTAGTACAAAGTTTGACGTCGCCTGTGTGCAGTCGCAAAAGTACTCCGAATTGTTCCCAGTCAATGATACAACTCATCCAATGCAGCTCCGTACAAGCAGAAAGTACAAAAATTGTCATGCCAGCACTAAACGGTATCAAAACAGCCCCGTCGTATTCTGGACTTCTTGCCTTAATGAATAAAATCAGACGGTTGTGTGAGAGGGGTGAATAATAAATGAATAATAATGAATAGTAATGAATTAATAATAATGATGAATAATGCATGAGCCAACATTTATACATGTTCTGTATTTTTCAATATTTCACCCTTTTTCTTCTTCTTCTCCTGACCTGATTACAATACAACCAGATTAATGTCTGTAGCCTGAAATTATAATATAAAATATGGAAAGATAAGTATGTTAATGGTTATAAAAATAATAGGCTCTTGATCAAAGTTTAAAGTATTCCATCCACACTTTCTTTTCTTTCTTTTAATGAAATTCATGAATCATATTTGTTCTTACTGTTAAAAACATCCAACATTACTCCTTTAACTACAGACAAGCTATCATAGGATTTTTTTTATGGAAATAGGTTAAGAAAACTAAGTATTTATGTTTCTTAGATTAATTAATATTAATTATAATATGATCTATTTTGTATAAACCGTTTTTATATAAATTCATTGTATTATGAAATATGTTGCTAAGAAATGAAATGTGATGTTATTTTTAAATTGTAAATTGTCATGTAATTCAGCTAAGGCTGCGATATGAGAATCACTGTTCACGCATTGGCATTCATTGTGACGATATGCTTCTAGAAGTCACCCTTTTTCCTTCTCTTTGATCAGGAGACTTGTTTCAACTCATTCACGTACTAGTTGGACAACATTTAAAATGTTGAATACCCAAGAAGTTGTTTCAGGGAAAAGAGAGTGTTTGAATGTGGTGGCTCCAGGGCTTATTGGTCTTGAGCAGCATAACAATCTTTATAAAAAAAAGAGAGAGGGGTAGGAAAAGAAAAGCAAGGACGGTGTGGGTGAGAGAATGGCTGTCAAGACGCCATGTGTATGGAAATTTTGACCAGTTATTGACCGAAAACCAGAAATAACCGTTTCTAGGAAGAATTGAACGCCATATTGTTTCTTAAAGCTCTGACTCACATTATGTTAATAATCTCTTTGTAAAGAGACTCTATTTCCACTCTTATGATATAATTATTATTATTATTATTATTATTATTATTATTATTATTATTATTATTATTATTAAAAGTTCATGTATTAAGGCAAATACAGGTGTCGAAGTCAGAAACTGTTCACAAGCTAAAAAATATAAGTATTGTCCTTTACATTATACTTAATAATTATGTGTTATCAATTAATGATTTTTAACAATAATCAAAAATGTAAAGCCCCTCCAAAGCGTTGGGAGCCTTGAATTTAAAAAAAAATTGATCGCACAATTTAACTTCAATTCTATATTGATGTGAACGAGGATGTCATAAAACATACACTTCTGCAAAGATTTACCCCTAAAATGTATTTGAAGACGAATATTGATGACAGAAAATAATGTACGCAGAAAACCCCAATTTTGTATTCTTTCCTCAATATTCTTCTTCATACACATTTGTTTTGAAAATCTTTCCAGAAGTGTGTTTAAAATTAATGACATCCTTTTTCATATCATTATACAATTTAAGTGAAATTTTTGTCATAAAGATCACGTGTTCCAAATTCTGGACTATGCGCATGACATGCGAAAACTGCGCGGGAAGTATGCGCAGCCAATGCGCAAATTGTGAGCAAATTAGTCGTTAACTAGTCGTGAACATGCACTAGGCCAACGGACACGCATCGGCACGCATCGGCGAGCACTGGCACGACTATGTAGCGCATAGGTTGCGCATAGTTCACGAAGTGTTCACGAAAGTTCCCCCAAAAAATGTTCGTGCTAAAGCCTCGGTCACAAATGCCATTACGAACTGCTACGAACGCCGTACGAACGATTTTCAGACAATGGAAATTCGGGAAGACAATGGAAAAACAGGAAGATTCGTTCGAAATTATCGTTTGTACGAACCTTTGTGACCGTAGCATAAAATTGTGAACATTTTGAAAATTCTGTCACGCATTTCACGCACGGCCCGCATCCTACCGCACGTTACAACGATTACTTCCCGCATTGTCACGCAATAGTAAGTGTCCATGCACAAACTATGCGCAAACGAAAATGCGGGCCAATGTCAACGGGGCATTAGAAGGAGGTAGAGAGTGTTTACGACTTCCTACAAATGACCCAAATTTCCTCTTGTTATCCTTACATGCAAATTATGTGTTAAAATATGTCCAATAACGACTTCCTTGTAAGATATTTCACTTCATTTCTAAGCATTTTAAATGTAACCCATCAATTAAAATGATGAGTAAAATAACATGTATATAATAGTTGTACATCTCATCAACCACATCCACGAAACTCCCTCTATGTTTGAATTGCGTATTTATAAATCTTTCTAACCATGCTACTTTATATCAAACAAGACGGACAGAAGAGACTAGAAACGGGTGAGTGTTCTTCAATAAGAATGACGTCTTGTATCACAATATATCTGTGCATTGCATTCCTCACTTCTATAAGAGGTAAGTTAATAATATTATAATGATAATAATAATACGCAAATTAGCTAAAGAGAGTATCAGGCTAGAAAGCACAGGTTTTGAATATGTTGTAGATAAAGGTGAAACAAATCTAAAAGTCAAAGGCAAAGGTTCAAGTACTGTGTAAGGAAACTTCCTGACATGTGTAAATGGCTGCATGACATTGCCCTAAATACCATGACAACAGCTTAGTAAAGAGAAATTCCATAGACAAGACATACAAACCATATGCAAGGCCAGCAAATGGTTGTTATTGATAAGATAAACATTCGAAAAGTAATGTCCGTTTGGAATGACCGATCTCATTGTTCAAAATTGAGATACATGTATTTCCTTTGAACATTAACGTTATAACAAATTTTTGTTATTATCCTCATTAATAAGAACAAACTATATTTGTTGTGTGTGGGGAGAGGGCATATTCGTATTTGATTCGAATTATTTAACTTACTTTTCTTTAAAGCTGTTCCCTACCACGAATATTTTGTGAATCGTACCATTTCCTTGTTCAAAATGTGTCTTTTTTCAGGTTGCCATGGCGACGTTGCAGTTTCTATCCGGACAGCAATTCTTCCTGTCGCCGGGGAGGATATTACTTTAATGTGCACCCACCAACCCTCATCTCACTATCGAATAGTAATCTGGAGGAAGGATAATGAAACTGTTCTAGCCTCGGAAAATTGTCAAAACTCTTCCTGTCATACGAAAATGTATAATTCTTTGAAGTTCAACTTTACTTCAGAACCTACTGGTGCAAATCTCACAATCTTCTATTTGGACAAAAATGACATCGGCATTTACCAGTGTAAAGTGACGACAACTCTTGTATCACAGTATAATAACTACAGAGGATCAGGAAACCTATACTTAAAAGTACAAATACCAGGTAAATATGTTGTAATTGTAAATTGTGTAATTAAAAAATACTCACTTCAGAATCAGAATTAAAAAAGAACCTGTTATCAATGAGTAATAGTGGTATAATATTCAAATTTAAATGTATATATTTATTTTACCGCGGATCCGGGACCCCCATTCTAGATCTCATTTATGAAACATTCATCTACAAGCTATTTGTCATTCAGAAGCGTAATTAAAAATGATAATCTACCATTTGTAATTGTATTAAGTTGTATTCATGGTCAAATTTTGTATTTACTCGAATTCGGAATACATGCAATATACGAGAAGCTGATTTATACATGAATAACCAAATCAAATGTAGGACTATCCAAATATATATGCGCGTATCGTTGTAATATTTAGACCCCAGGCTGGGATTAGGTTTTCACTGGGGTTAACAAACAGAATTATTGTGATGTCTGATCCTAGATCCAGTGTCGGGTTTAGCTGAATTAATAGCATAGGGTCCATGGAATTTGAACTGTATTCACATCTATGATAAGAAACTGGAAAGTCGAATGCAATGGAGGCAGCTGTCAAAATGTACACATTCGTTTCTCTAACATTTATAGCTCCACCCACAAGACTCTTCGTAGGTGACAACGTACACCCGGACGGTAACCCCAACCATACATACGTAACAATTGTGGCTGGAGACCCTTATGACGTCACATGTGTATCAGAGGGTGCCAGACCTCCTGTGATACTTGAGTGGACATTACCTGACGATGTGTCTGTGATTGTCAGACATCAAGTTGATGTCGTACAAGGTGTCAGCTATGTCTCTCGAAAAGTTGCTTCGGTACGACCCACACCAAATGATGACGGGAAGATCATCCGATGTGTGGCGTTGCATCAGGAACTGAACGACAGCATTGTGTGTTCAGTTTACTTAAATGTTCAGGGTAAGAATTGCTTTCATGCAAAATCTTTCTTAGTTATTTTCCCCTTGACTCACTTTTTTTTTGAGTCACCTTTTGTTAAGCACGATTTGTATTACTCCATCTAATTTTAGATATTAACGCTGTGACACTATAACTTGTTTCATAGTTGTAAATTAGCACAAAAAGGGAGAACCGATTTTTTTGTTCAGGTATGGATAATGACCTCAATGGCCAGACAAACTATTCATAATACATGTAATATCACAATATGCACAATACTTTCCTGAATGAAAACCTTTATTTCAACTCATCAATATGACTTTGCATTGTGTGTGCCATTGTAAAAAAAGTGAAATACCATGAGGAATAGGAAATCTCACTTTGTCATTAGTAATAACATGATAAAGATACAACTTGTTGCGCATTGATTCAAACGATAAATTGTTTATTCTCCTCTTATTTTGTTTATCATGGTATGTTTTATAGCGATCCCGGATCCACCTCATAACCTCTCCGTTAAGCCCTACCAGCTGGCATCTTCAACTCTCTCCGTTGTCTGGCAACCTGTGTTCATTCTGGGCGGATTCTAACAAACGTTCTTTCCCATTCCTACCCCACCCATTGTTTAATTTTCCTTAGCGTATTCACGCGTATTCGAAAATATATACGTTCTACCTGTTTTTGTTTCTTATAGGAACTTCAAATCAAGTGACTGAAAACTACGATAAGCTTTGGTAGTATACGCGCTTAATATTAATTGCTACATTGACATCAAAAGCCTATGGAAAACTTGTACAATAAATATTGTTTTGATACCTTCCAATTTGAAGTATTTTTGCCACAGTGTCCGAAAAGAAAGAGCGCCCCTATTGTCTTATCATTTATAACGTGTTAATTGTCATTTCAAATTGATGGTTTGGTGATATTTGTTTCGCTTTCAACACAAAAACAGCATATCACCGACGAATCATCTAACATATGGTTAATGTTGTCCAGCTCGCTTCATACTCTATGCTTTTTTTTATCAGGGCATGGCAAGATGTGATGACTGAATGATGATGTTAATTTGTTCAGAAGTTCTTCTTTTTCTAGCTGTTATCACCTGCAAATCTGGTAAGTTTTATTTCATGTTTGGATTAAACGTGTAAGTGTACTTAGCCTGTATGAGACCTTGGGAGGTGTAATTAGTATAATGGATGCAATATTTTTGTTAGGCAATAATATAGTTTTTTACATAGTCCCTGGATTCATGATTTTCAAACGCTCTATATCTTATAATTCGCCATATTTTGTTTACTATCTTGATTACATGATGGAGATACATAGATAAGAAAAATAGATCATGGTAGGCTAAACTATCATAAGAATTGTACCAACTCAGAGATTGTCGTATATGTCGCTTATACATGTCGTCCATTGTACTTAGGTATAAAGGTATTGGAAACTATTCTGGGCGATTAATTAATATACAGGGAACGTTAGGCCATTGTCATTCATCGTTAGTTCATCGTTAAAGTACAAGAAAAAAGACGCCTGTAACATCATCCGCCCCTCCCTTTTAATCAATCAGTAGTCATCAAAATTTGCATTTAATTTGCTGAGTACACCGATCCCCCATGGGTCCAGTACCCCTTAAAGGGATCCGGTAACTTTGTCTCAGATTCTGAAACAAAATTCTGGATTTAGCTCATGATGCAATGATAATCATAAACCTTTAGGTCAGTCAGGAACCCCATGACTTTTACAAGCTGATCGCCTGTCTGATTATCAAGATATTTATGATTGGAATTACAAATTTTGAAAACCGTTCGCCTGATGGTTTTCATAACACTATAGTCTATTAGGGAAAACGAGTATGGTAAAACCGGTCAATCAAAGATTTTTACTTTTTGAGGCACTTCTTGATCATTTTGAAGCGCAATTTTTTTAGGGCTTCATTATTACACCATATCACAGACACTAATAACATGTAGGGCCGTGTATCTCAGATTTAACACTGTTAAACGATCCCTTTAAGTGGGTGGAGTCACTCGACGCCGCTGTATTTGATGCATGCTATTTGCAATAACTTGGGTTTCTCTCCCTTGAATTTAGTTTAATTTCACCCATACAGGAAACCATGCATTTGAAGTGTCGATTCAGACAGGCAGCTCTCTACCAGTCATCGGGGAAGATTTCACACTGGTCTGTACCTTCACCCCGCAGACCAGGAATCGACTGGTAATTTGGGAAAAGGGTGGTGGTCTTAATACGCTGGCCTCTCACGACTGTCAGGAATATCTTTCTTGTGGGCTTACTGTTCTTGACCAAAGGAAATTCAGCTTGTTAGCAGACTATTACAGTGCGAATCTCACAATAAAACAACTTGACAGAAATGATGGAGACAATTACCAATGCACTGTAAGCGGTACAAATGGGCCAGCTGTTTCAGGATCAACAAACATGCAAGTGATACCATTGCTACCAGGTATGATTTTATTTAGACAAAAAATACAAAAACAAAAACTAAAGACAAAGTATTCATTAAAGTTAATTTCTGATAATATATAAGTGTACTTTAGGTACGTCTTGCACTAACATAAATATCACTATGGAAAGCTGTACAAAGATAATTTGATTTTCTATCATTACATTTTACACACAAATTTGTGAGCAATTAACTTGATATGTATTCTAAGATGTATTCGATAAAACTATCAACGATATCGTTTCGAAAATGTTTAGGGTTCGCTAGCTGGTATCGTAAGGGGAGGGGAATCTGATGCATCAATTCATGGTTACATTAATGTTTACATTTTATATTTGGCAACAAACTAACTTAAACAATAACACCAAAATATTGCTCATGAAATGGTTGAGTGATACGTGAAACTCCTATATTTAAAATGTTCTTTTAAGAGTAAATAGTAATAACATCTCAATGAATTAGACTATCAGATTGAGCAAGTAATATTGGAATGGAGGTTTTGATTGTAGATATTCACTTTTCTGTCACCAGTGGCTCCATATTGGGTCTGGATTCCTTATAGCAACGTCAATATAACGGTGACAGCAGGACAGCCGTATAACATCACATGTGCAGCATCCGGGGCAAGGCCTCCTGCAGTACTGCAATGGTGTATACCAGATGATGTAACAGTTGCTCTTCAGGATCAGTCTGATGTCGTACAAGGCAGCAGCTATGTCTCTAGGAAGACTGCCACAATCACGCCCTCTAAGAATGATCAAGGAAAGCTTATCCGCTGTGTGGCATCACATCAAAAACTACAAAGTAATCGTCAGCATTCAGTTCACCTGAATGTTCACAGTAAGTCGACGCGTTATGTATCACTAATTTTCTCTTCACGTATGTTCTTTCTACCCAAATGTACGAAGAAGAAATACATGTATTTCTTTAACTTAAACCCTTATTTAGCGTTTCTTTCACGATTTTTAGATTCTATTCATCTCTCTCTCTCTTATGAAGTTCTACCCTCTAGCATGTTGCTTTTTCCAACTGGAGATAACAAGGAACACGTATCTGGGTCAACAGTCATTTACGTTCAAGAAGATTCACCCACTTCAATCACTTGTAAAACTATTGGATCTTTACCAGCGGTTGAACTATCATGGATTCTTCTTCGTGACACCAATAGTATTCCTGGTAGCTCAAACCTTTCAAAGTATCGCAATGATTTAGATGAAAGTTTGTTTGACACTGAAAGTACCATCGCAATACATCCAAAGAGAAAGCATGATGGAACATTTATTAACTGCCTTGCAACTTTAGGAAGCTTTTTTGATCGACGGGGAGCCAAACTGAGGGTTTACGGTGAGTTCAGGATTTTTAGTATATCGGGATTCGATCTTCATTTAAATTACCCTGATGAGCTAATATATTGTTACTATTGGCTTTATCCAGTGAAAGGTCTTATCTTCGTTTCGAATTTCAATATTTTGTTTTGCTTTATGTATCGTTATCTACCCAGTTTAATGGAATCATTATTATTAAAAACGTTATCGTCACCTATGACTGGGAGGAAAACCAAACGTTATCATTATGAACCTCGGTTGTCTTCTCGCTGTATTACTAAATATTAGGTCTAAGAGCGTCCTTTTTATAAAACCAAATGACAATTTCGCTCATTAACCCGTAACCATATAATTTATTCCATTGTGAAGGACCACCAGATGATGTTAACATGACTACCCTCGATGATCTTCACGACGGTATAGAAACCAATGTCAGCTGCACAGCTGTAAATGGATACCCTGCTCCGCTTATCCATTGGTACATTGGATCTAGAAATGTGACACATAATTCGTCTCTTAAGATTTCAATGAATGTAGCTGATCGGTGTGATGCTGAAAGCATCCTTAAAATCATACCAGAGAGGATCGATCATGGGAAACCTCTTCTCTGCCAGGCGGTTCAGCCTACAACACTCTCAGTGCGGTCAGTGAACGATAGCATGGTTTTAAACCTTCCATGTGAGTATCCAATTTCATTTCATTGGTAGAGACATTTAGGTCAAATGATAATGCCCTATTGTTGAGATTACACATTGCCCAGTACAGTACTGTGCCATTTATAATTCCAGAGGACAAATGAAAACAGTATGATACTGTTACGAGGTTTATCCTAGGTAATCAGATAATAACCAAGTTACAGTAACTATCGGGAATTTTCGTTTTGTATACGGTAGATTACTATGTCGAACTTGAGAATCGGGTGATGGTTGAAGGGACCATTTCATGTCCGACAATGTTCCGGTGAAATTTGTTTTACCTCGGCAAGGATCCATTGTAAAGGTAATGCTTGTAAGTTGGGTAAACGTTAGGTGTAGGATTAAAGGGAGTGTAGCATGGCAAATACTGGTTAACGCCATGTACGTCTTCTTTTGGACAACTGCACGTAAACGAATGGACTTGATTAACGGTAGTCAGCGACTTAATCTCTGCATGGTCAGTGCGCCATAGCGTTCGCGAAACAGACGGAAGTTCTCCTCCCGCTTTGGTTTCGCGTATGTTGCACACACGTGAATGCTGCGGTCGCGTCGTCCGTATCCGATTGGCCCCGAGTAGGGCCACGGGAAAGACACATAGTCTCGTCATGCTACACTCCCTATAAGATTAGGGTCACGTTTTGGTATAGGGTTACAGTTACGTATAGGGATAGTGTTTGGTCCAGGGAAGTTAGAGTTCGGTTGGTGCACGAAGTGATCGGGTTGATCGCCAGGGCATGTGACGTACATCGGACAGTATCACCAATAATTTGATTGATTGGATACTTGTTGCTTTGGCAGCAAAATGTGTTAAAGAGATTATAATTTGGAACATGCAATTTTTACCATATTTAAAACAAATTTTCCAGGGAGTCCATATCCGCCTTATGGGTACATCGTCGATCAAGACCAGACGACATAATCTACTATCTTCGTTGCATGGATACCTGGAATCGCTGTTTGGTCTCAGCAAAATATCACTCTGGAATATATTATACGAGGGATCCGGTATTATTCCTTGCTTTGCCAGGAGCACTCAATAGTAATCATTTTCAAGAAACAAAGTGTAGATGAGAATGACCACTATCGGTACAAGATTCACTTTGCCCTCAAAATTGTATTCTTTATCTTTATCTTAGAAGCTACCTGCAAGACTACTCTTACCATTCGTTTTTGAGGTAATGTTTGTAGTCCTTTCTCTGAGTTCTTTTAGGTATTTCTACATGTATGTTATGATAGACATTGAAGTTCTAGCAAACATACTGTATTCGTGGATTGTAAAGGCTCTATACATTTATAAAGAAACGAGAGCAAGTTTAGAATATTAACTCAGGTTTGAAATGAGTCATTCCATTTTAATGCAACCCTTATTTATTTTGTCCAATGAAACTATAAATGCTTAACGTAAACTTAACTGTATATCAAGTCCTGTTTATATACTCGTTGTTGTATGCATATACATGACTTGAATGTAATAAACAAAATAATGTACCATGCTTTCAATGCAGTGATCATTCATCGTTCACTTTGATTTGTTCTTCAGACAGAATTAAGTAAAAGTACCTTTTGAGAAAATCAAATGTATCACATCTAGCAAAATATAAAACTGTTGGCCAGTTTTGAAATATGTTTTAGAGTTTTCAAAGTTGTCAAGTTAAAATATAGTCTGTTAAGAAGCGGAAGAAAAAAATATATATAGCGAAGCAAAGTCAGTGCGGTATAGTTTACCTGATGTGATATTTAGCAGAAACCTTCTAGTATTAAACTGGACAAAAGGGCTAGATAAACCATTTTATGAATTGAAAATATGGGAGACTGTGTGCACATTAAACGTATGAAAAAATGTATAAATATGATGACAAGGTGCACAAGGTTCATTGGATATCTGTTTCTCTTTGTTATCATCATATGTTTTACAGCGATCCTGGATCCACCTCATGACCTCTCCGTCAGGCCCCACCAGTCGACATCTTCAATTATCTCCGTTGCATGGCAACCTGTGTTTATTATTGGCAAATTGGACACAAAAACAAAACATCTTACATTTCTAAAAATGAGTTATAGTCATGATGAGCATAACACATTAATTAATACCAAAAATGTGGTTAGTAAAACAAACTATAATTTCTTCCCTATTCCTACTCCACCGATTGTTTATTTTTCGTAAGTGTATTAACTCTTTTTGGTCTAGAAACTGTAGGAAATTAATACGTTGCTTCCTGTTTTTGTTTTGTATTATAATTTTTTCATTAAGTGACTGAAAACCACGATAAGTTTTCATATCATACGCGCTAAATATTAATTGCTACATTGACATACCTTCTTTCCTTTTTTCTTGTTTTACTCCAAATCGATCTTGTCATTATTTAAAGTTCTTTTGGGGGGTAAGTTTATCTTATTCCTGTACTATATATTTACATGTCTTTTATGTCTATAGTGACCCCTCTGTAAAACAGCGTTGTTATACTTTCAACGCTGAGTAGGGCCATCCCTTCGTCTTCCTGTTATTAGTTTGTCTTTATGATTGTAAATATATATTTGTTGTTTTAATTGACATAAAATAAATACAAAACAATACAATTTCGTCAAAAGCCTACGGGAAACTTGTACAATGAACATTGTTTTGATACGTTCCAATTTGAAGTAATTTTCTCACAGTGTCTGTAGAGAAAGAGCGCCCCTATTGTCTAATAATTTATAACATGTTTTCTGTCAATTCAAATTGATGGTTTAGTGAAGTTTATGAAACTGATCCGGTGTCAGAAGGACAAATAAAAATGCTAGCATCCATCATGATATTTGTTTCACTTTCAACGTAAAAACAGCATATCGCCAACTAAACCTTCAATTTATGGTAAATCTCTTCAAAGACAATTTCTTACTTGCTTCATACTGTTAGCTTTTCTTCATCAGGAAGTCTCTCCCATAGCCCTGGTTTCATAATTATAGGGTGCATTATTGGATAGAGTTGTAAAATATATATTTTTTTTTAATGGCAAGATACGATGACTGAAAGATGATGTTGATTTGTGTAGAAGTTCTTCTTTTTCTCGCTGTTATTATCTCCAAATCTGGTAAGTTTTATTTCATGTTTAGATTATAAGTGTAAGGGAACTTACCCTAAATAAGATTTTGGGCGGTGTAATAATGAAATTGAAGCAAAAAAATATTTGAAATATATTGCTGTAGAATCTTTCGATTCATGGTTCTTAAACGCTCTATATCTCATAATCCGCTATCAATTTTTACTTTCTTGATAACATGATGGAGGTACATAGATGAGACAATTATTAAATTGCTACGATTTCATAAACGTTCCAATCATTGGCAAGAAACCTGCTTGTGACACTTAATTATCAGAAGAATTGTACCAACTCTAATCCTTGTCGTACATCTCATTTACAAGTAGGCATTGCTTTCCTTTTCAAATACGTACTAAAAACTATTCGGGCAAGTTAACTAATCTACTGGTAGCAATGTGCCATTGACATTCATCGTTAACGTGTTTAGCAGAGTATGTATTTAATCAGTGACGTAACGTCCCAATCAGTGATGAGAAATAATTACAAGTAAGAAAAGGCGAGACAAGAGAAATGGCAAAGGGAGCAGTGGTGAGAAACAATTACAAGTAAGAAAAGGCGAGACAAGAGAAATGGTTGAGGTAGAAGGGGGAACGGACGAGAAAAGAAGACGACTGGAGCATCTCCCAAACCCTTCTCCTAATTAATGAATTTGCATTTAATTTTTGTAATACGACCGGTGCCCCTTACCCCATCATTTCAGTGCCCATTCAATGGGTGGACTTGCTTACCCCGATGTATTTGATGCATGCTATTAGCAATATACCAGGTACATTTCCCTCGGAATATGTTTCATTTAACCCATGCAGGATACCATGCATTTGACGTGTCTATCCAGACATACAATTCTCTTCCGGTCATCGGGGAAGATTTTACGATGGTCTGTACCTTCACACCGAAAAGCCGATATCGGCGGCTAATTTGGTCCAAGGGTAACAACATCGTGGTATCCTATCACTCTTGTGTACCGCATTCGGCTTGCACATTGTTCAATGGTCCTTACCCATCGAAGTTCAGCTTGTTGGCAGACACTAGCAGTGGAAATTTAACATTAAGAAAGCTTGACATAAATGATAGCGACAATTACCAGTGCACAGTTAGCAGTACATATGGGATAAAGAACCCAGGATCAACTAGCTTCCAAGTGACACCATTGTCACCAGGTATATTATTCATTCTAATCAATTTACGCAGCAAGAATCTTGGTTAACATGAAGCTAATTCAGCTAATTCATGATACATGAGTGTACGTTGGATTAATATCTAAATCAAACCTCTCTTTTTCTCGTTTTTTATTATGTCAATACCACTATGGGAAGCTGTAAAAACAAATGGAATCTTACATTTTCACAAATTATTTACAGGCAAGTGATGATTAACTTTATACATGCTTGTTATATCATTATTTTACGAAGTGTCCTGATAATACCGTTAAAATTACAATCTGTAAAATATTGAGGGTACGCTAGTTGCTGCCGTACGGGAAGGAGACTACGATAATGGTCAATGACAATATCTATAATTATATTTGAATTTGGCAACAACTTAATATATGTAGCAATGGTTCAACACATTACTTTGAAAGGAACTATGCCAATTATACGTGTTGCTCCAGTGCCTAACGTTCAAGTGCTTATCTTGGAAAGACTGTTTTACAGTTATTAGAGATTCCATCTCGAAGTAGACTGTTAGAGTGGAGGAGTTCAATTCGAAGCGTCCTTTATTCATCGTGACTATTTTCCCTTATGTTTCCAGCTCCGCCCTATAGTATCCTTATCAAGGATGGGAGATCAAGCGGTTATTACGCTAACGACGCCAATATGACGGTAACTGCTGGAGAGCCGTATAAGATTACATGTGCAGCATTTAGGGCAAGGCCTCCTACAATAATGGATTGGCGTATACCAGATGATGTAACGGTTGTTCTTCAAAATCAGTCTGATGTTATACAAGGCAACAGCTATGTCTCTCGGAAGACAGCCACAATCACGCCCTCTACGAATGCTCAAGGAAAGAATCTCCGCTGCTTGGCATCACATCCAGAACTAGAAAGTAGCCGTCAGCGTTCAGTTTACCTAAATGTTCATGGTAAGGAATACACTTACACAAGTACAACGCGTATTCACTTTCTCACAGCCTGGGAATGTTATATTTTAAATCCCAGATTGCATAAAAGCCAGTTAAGTAAGCCCCCGTCTTCCTGTTTTTTCACCGTTGCTGTATCAACTGCTCCACTCGGATCTAAACTTAATGGGGTAATATCCAATAATGAATTGTCTATTTTGCTTTGGGTATTCGTACTTGTTTTCCACATGATTTAGTTTAAGCGTAAGGTTTACTTACATAAACATATGTTTTAGCTCTTTCCTTGAAGAATTATATATCTTGCCTCATATTTTGTTGGTGGTAATGAGGTTCTACCGACTATCATGATGCGTTTAACGACTAGATATAACAAGAAATATTATTTAGCGTTTCTTACACGATAAAAAAAAAAGATTTCACGTTCTCTCTCTCTCTCTCTTATATAGTTCAACCCTCTAGTATATTACTTTTTTCAACTGGAGATAACATGGAACACGATTCTGAGTCAACATTTATTTACGTTAAAGAAGGTTTAACGACTTCAATCACTTGTAAAAGTATTGGGTCATTCCCAGCAGTTGAACTATCATTGACTCCTCTTGGTGACACCAGTAGTATTCTCGGTAATTCAAACCTTTCAAAGTATCGCAATGCTTTAGATGGAAGTTTGTTTGACTCCGAAAGTACCATCGCAATACATCCAGAGAGAAAGCACCATGGAATATTCGTTGAATGCTATGCGTCTCTGGACGAAGTCTTTATTGATTCACTAATAGCCAAGTTGATCGTTTACGGTGAGTTTTGATTCTTTTAATATATCGGTATTCGACTAAATTCAAATAACATTGAGGGGAAATGTGTTGGACTAACTGAAAGTTGCATTCATCACTAAGAATTCAAATCTACCCAATCATAACGAAATCATCATCACAGTCATTTATAATTTGACGTCACCTGGGACGGGAAGGGAAAGAGCTAACGTATATCACTATGACACGTGGTTGTCTCCTCTCTGTATAGCTAAGTAATTCGTAGAAGATATTTATATTTTACCAAAGTACAATTTAACACCTAAAGGCTTTACCATATTCATTCATTTTATTTAAGTGTAAAGGCCCGCCAGATGATGTTAACATGACTACCCTCGATGATCTACACGACGGTATAGAAACCAATGTCAGCTGCACAGCTGTTAATGGATACCCTGCTCCGCTTATCCACTGGTACATCGGATCTAGAAATGTGACACATGATTCGTCTCTTAAGATTTCAATGAATGGAGTTGATCGATATGATGCTGAAAGCACCCTTAAAATCATACCAAAGAGGATTGATCATGGGAAACCTCTTCTCTGCTCAGCGGTTCAACCTACAACACTCTCAGTGCGGTCAGTGAATGATAGCATGGTTTTAAACCTTCCATGTGAGTATCCAATTTCATTTAAACTTTTGGTAGAGACCGCTAGGTCAATTGATCATGTCCTATTGTTGAGATATCACATTGCCCAGTACAGTACTGTGCCATTTAAAATTCCAGAGGACAAATGAGAACGGTTTGACACTGTTACGACGTTTATCCTAGGTAATCAGATAATAACCAAGTTACAGTAACTGTCGGGTATTTTTTGTTTGTATACGGTATATAACTGTGTCGACTTGGAGAATCGGGTGATGATTGAAGGGACCATTACATGTCCGACAATGCTCAGGTGAAATTTGATTTTTGTTTTACTTCGTCAAGGATCCATTGTAAAGGTAATGCCTGTAAGTTGGGTAAACGTTAGGTGTAGGATTAAGATTAGGGTCACGTTTTAGTATAGGGATACAGTTACGTATAGGGATAGGGTTTGGTCCAGGGTTGAAAGTTAGAGTTCGGTTGGTGCAAAAGGGAGCGGGTTGTCGTTAGGGCATGTGACGAACATCCGACAGTATGAACAATAATTTGATTAATTGGATACTTGTTGATTTTTGGTAGCAAAATATGTTAAAGAAATTTTAATTCGAAACATGACATTTTAACCATCTTTTTAATTCGTCTTCCAGGGAGTCCAGATCCGCCTTTTGGGTGCATCGTCGATCAAAACCAGACGAAATAAACTACTATCTTCGTTGCATGGCAACCTGGAATCGATGTTTGGTCTCAGCAAAATATCACTCTGGAATATATAATACGACGGTTCCGGTATTATTCCTTGCTTTGTCAGGAGCACTCAATAGTAAAGATTTTTTTAAAGAAACAAAGTGTAGATGAGAATGTCAACTATCGGTACAAGATTCACTTTGCCCTCAAAATGTTATTCCTTATCTTTATCTTAGAAGCTACCTGTAAGAATACTCTTGCCATTCGTATTTGAGGTAATGATTGTAGTCCTTTCTCTGAGTTCTGCCAATTATGTATACATGTATGTTATAATAGACATTGAATTTTTAGCAAACATACTGTATTCGTGGATTGTATAGGTTATATAAATTCATAAATAAATGAAAGCAAGTTGAGAATATTAACCCAGGTTTGAAACGAGTCATTCCATTCTGATGCAACTCTTTTTTGTTGTCCTATGAATATATACATGCTTAACGTAAACTTAACTGTATATCAAATCTTGTTTATATACTCGTTTTTGTATGCATATACATGACTTGAATGTAATAAACAAAATAATGTACCATGCTTTCAATGTAGTAATCATTCATCGTTCACTTTGATTTGTTCTTGAGACAGAATTAAGTAAAAGTATCTTTTGAGAAATCAAATGTATCGCATCTATCAAAATATAAAACTGTTGGCCAGTTTTGAAATATGTTTTAGAGTTTTCAAAGTTGTCAAGTTAAAATATAGTCTGTTAAGAAGCGGAAGAAAAAAATATATATAGCGAAGCAAAGTCAGTGCGGTATAGTTTACCTGATGTGATATTTAGCAGAAACCTTCTAGTATTAAACTTGACAAAAGGGCTAGATAAACCATTTTATGATTTGAAAATATGGAAGACAGGGTGCATCCAGGAACGTTTAAGGGAAGGATTTTGCCTTTATTTCCAGTAATAATAAGTTGAGGGGAACTGCTATTAAATATCACCTTTGAAAGTTTTAAGGTCAAGATGCGACGAACATTTGTTGTTGTTATTAATATAATTTCCATTATTATTATCATTATTTCTGTTATTATTAATGTTTTCCTAATTTACGTGAATTTGAAAAATCGCAAATATAATAGAAGCTGTATTCCTTATTAAATACAATAAATTAGTCTGATAATATCTATCGGTATTTGATACAATGTACAAAGACAATAATGAATTATATTATACTGCTATTCTCCTGATATACCAAACTAGTAAATATCTTTGTGTGTGGAAATATGTTACAGGGTTCACTTGTTCTCATTGTTTATTCAGCGTTATAGCTATTACCGTGGAGGGTATTATGGAACTTGGGCCTTAGTGACAATTTTTTTTTTCTTATTCCACATGATTTTATAATGATTTGTGTGTTTAATGTCAACTGGAAATAATTATGAAAAACAAATTAAACAATATATAATTATGACCACAACAAAAAAAAATCATCATTAAAGGATAGTTTTCTATATCGCAAAAGACAATATATATTTATTCAGTCTTTTTAAAATGATTATTAGAAAAAAGCTTTATGACTATACATTGAAAAATAATTAATAAAGCTCGCCCTGAACGAAATAGCACACTTTGTCATTTTGGATGTGGACATGGAAATTCACCAAATAATAGATTTTACTTTATTCATCAATTTATTCATGGTATAATACAAAACGTGATTAGCAGTCAATGGCTTAATTTTTTTTAATGTTACCAGAAAAGTTTATAAATACATAAAATACATTAATGCAAATGGTAAAACTATACAAACACAAGATGATAATCAGGGTACCTTGACCACTGTGGTTTAAATAATTCGAGAAAAACAAAAATATAATTAACAATATCATAAGTCATAGAACATAATTTGAAATTCATTAGAGAGAAGTAATTGCATTTGTGATTTAAGTTTGAAGTATTTAGAATAATTTCAAAAGGGAATATAGTTATAATCAAAGGTTCAAGTATTACAATTTGTAAAAATATTGAAAAATATAAGACGTCAAAATGGTCAATAAACTATCAAATTGTTTGGAGGGTGTGAATGGTGTAAAAGATTGAGTATATTGTATTATAATCTAAGATTGTATACATTATTTTATAATCTAATTAACACTAAATTCACAAACATTGGGGAAATGAAAGCATTACACCGAGAATAGTATGATATTACTGGTAGAAGTCTTTTACCCAAGTATATTGTACAACATATTTATAATACCATCAAGTAAACAAATATCTAAATAACTAAAAACAAGAGGTGGGATCATTGTATCGTCATCACAATCAATAGTCCCTCATTGAAAGGAGTTGTTGGATCTTTTCCATTTTACTCTAAATTTGCATTAACGCTTTAAATAAGGTAGAGGGGAGCACTTCTTTATCATTGCTCGTTTTTTTTTCCAAAAAGGAAATCGGAGTAAGTTTGGACATTTCGCAACGATGAAAATGTAAACATGATTGCATGGGAAGAAACCAGTGATGAAAGTTTGATGATAGTCTGGTCAATCCTTTGACCAGACTCAATGCCAGCTTCTCCCGTCTTTCATCGAGGTGACATATTGAGGGAGAGTAAAGAAAGATGGTAAAGAGGGAGTGGGAGAAAAAAGAGAGAAAATGAGAAAGAGAGATAGGGAAGAACAATCGGCGATGTGTGTATTAATACAGGAGACATGAGTCCGCTAAAACAGATGTCCTAGAAGAGTTTACAAGTAGCGTATAAAAGACACGGAAAGTGGGAGAGGGGTAACAAAAAAGGGGGAAAGAAAGAGAAAGAGGATTGGAGTGAGAGAGAGATACAGAGACAGAGAGACAGAGACAGAGACAGAGAAAAGGAGATAGATTATTTTTACCTGTACATGAATATATATAGTAATCTTTTACGCGGTAATGTCTCCGGATTGCACACAAAAAAGTAATACAAAAGTTGCTTCGAAATATTTAAAGATACTGTGTCCCTCTTGCAGCCAACATCAAATTCTGTAGAACTTTGCAGGAATTATGAATATGTCATGTATGTCCTATCTGTGAAATTTAAACGTTAGCAGTGTCCTAATATTCAAATTATGCAAGGAAACCCGTTTACTTGCTAGACTTCACTGTCAGACACTATTGAGTGACTGACTGGCTTTTTCCATCTTTGGTAATAACATACATAAAATGAGCTGTAAAGGGTACATGAGCATTTGTCTACATCAATAACCCACTTCTTGTAATGGCCAAAATTAAACTGATTGAATCTTTGCGCAGCATAAAACGTATGACCATTCGGTACAATGGTCTGAAAAATCAGACTATTACTTACTGGCTCTATAGCTCCTAAGTCGATTCGACAACAAATAGTCGTTATTTTCCCACTTAAAGACATTTTCAAGCCCCCCTTTTTCTACAGAAGTTCTAAATTAGTATTGTCTTTCAAATGCTGTTGGAATTTAACCTTTTCATTTTTTTGGCCTGCAAATGGGACATAGTACCTTTAAGTGAAGGGGTTATTCTATATTCGGCATTTAAATAATTCCATTGTTTCAACCCTAAGTGCTAAAAAGCTCGTTTACCACTCTTGTCCATAATAACACCCGTTTCTTGAAGGAAGGCAGTTGTTTTGGAGTAACGTGTTTCGACTCAGTATTGGTGTTTCGTCAAACGTTGGCATAAATACTGGGGACCCTTCCATTGACACATTTGTTAACTTCGCTCAATCTATTAACCTGCCAACTTAAAGTGGCCTGACATAAATCTGGTATGTGGGTTTTAGGATGCACTCCCAGGATCATTCTTGCGAGCCTATTGAGAAGTTTTACCACTGTATCTAAGAGTTCATCTGAATAGTTTGACCAGACAACATCTCAATAGTCGCATAGTAGCATTATGAGTAAGGTACATAGTTACTTAAACACATCATTTGGAATATTATTGCTTTTCAGATGTTTTAAGAAAAACTATTTTCTTTGAAATTGTCTTTGCCTTAAAGTCAACATGGTAAGAAAGACAACCCAAATATTAACATTCTTTTGAATATCAAGTGACTGAATCACTTTTAGATTTCGTATTATATGCACCATTTATATTAATTGTTTCAATTACATCAAAAGCTAATGGAAAACTTTAAGAATTAGATTTATTGCTATTTTCCAATGGGAAATGATTTTGTCACAATGTATGAAGAGAAAGAGCGCCCCTCTTGTTTAAACATTTACATCATGCATACTATCGATCGTTTGGTGAAGTTTGCGAAACTGAATCAGTGTCAGGACAAAATGATATTTATTTCACTTCTAACCCTATAAATTACCAGCGATTGCTCAAAATTATGGTCTGTCAGTTCGAAAGCATCTATTCTTTTTGTACTGTCGGCTTACGTCCATAATCATCGAAAGTGTGTATTATCAGCTCGTCAAATGGAATTTAGAATAGCAAGATTCAATTCCTGAATAATGATGGCGATTTGTGCTGAAGTTCTTTTCTTTCTCGTCGTTATCATCTCAAAATGTGGTAAGTTTTATTGAATTTTAACGTGATAAAAGTCGTTCGTAATAAGCATGGGCAGATAAATAGGGAGATGTAGCAATGTAATATATTCAATTTGCTAACCTTTCGTCGTTGCATTCATGTTTTCCAAATGCTGTCTATCTCATAATCCGCTAAAATGTCTTTACTCTCTTCATTTTATGATGGAAGTACAACGTCAAGCAAATTATAAACAAATCACTACGATTGTATTGCTATTTCGGTCATTGGCAACAAACCTCGTCGTAAAGCTAAACTATCACAAGAATTATACCAACTCAGATCTTCATCGTATATTTCATTTATACTAAGGCAATGCTTTGTATGGCAAACACGTATTTAAAACTATTCGAGGCAATTAATTAATAAACTGGGCACGTTGGACCATTGTCATTTTTCGTTCATGTGTTTAACCGAGAGTGTATTTGAACAGCGGACACGCTGCAGGCGTTGGGCACGCCCCCCTCCCCCCTCATTCAGTAGTGAATACAACTTGAAAGAAAGAAGAAAGTAAGATAAAAGAGAAAGAGAAAGAACACTAGGGAAAAAGGACAAGAAAAGAAGACGCCTGGAACAGCATCCACACCTTCCTCCTAATCAGTAGTCTTGGAAATTCGCATTTCATATTTGGATTAAACCGGTTCTCCCCCCCCCCCATCATTGGTCCTCTACTCCTTAAGTGGATGGTCTCACTCGACGCCACTGTATTTCAATTTAGTTTAATTTCACCCATACAGGATACCATGCATTTGAAGTGTCGATTCAGACAGGCAACTCTCTACCAGTCATCGGGGAAAATTTCACACTGGTCTGCAACTTCACGCCGAAAACCAGGAATCGACTTGTAATTTGGGAAAGGAGTAGTGGTCTCAATACGCTGGCCTCTCACGACTGTCAGGAATATCTTTCTTGTGGGCTCACTGTCCTTGACGAATGGAAATTCAGCTTGTTAGCAGACTATTACAGTGCGAATCTCACAATAAAACAGCTTGCAAAAAATGATGGAGACAATTACCAATGCACTGTAAGCAGTACGGATGGGCCAGCGAATCCAGGATCATCTAGCATGCAAGTGACTCCATTACTACCAGGTATACTATTTATAAAAAATACTTGCAAAAATCAAGGATAACGTATACTTTAATACATATCACTGTGGCAAGCTTTAAAAAAAGGTCTTCCAGCATTACATTTTACACAAAGATTGGCGTGTTCTTAACTTTTTATATTGTGCAAAGCATTCGATAAAACAATCAGCGATAAAGTTTTGAAAATGTATCTCAATATTCGGCTACAAACTAACTCACATGACAACACCAACATAGTGCCGGTTAAATAATTACTTCAATGATATGTGATAATCCAATATCTAGTTGTTAAAGTTGTAATCTGTGAAAGTTTGTGATAACAGTAAATGGTGATTACATCTCAATTATTTAGACTATTAGATAGAGCAAGTTCTATTGGAGTTGATGATTAAGTCGTAGATATTCCCTCTTTTGTCACTAGCCCCACCCAGTTGGCTCATTATCACTAATGTAAGATCGAGCAGTTACCTGGGCAACATCACTGTTACGGTAACAGCTGGAAAGCCGTACGACATCATATGTGAAGCATACGAGGCAAGACCTCCTCCATTTTTGGAATGGCGTATACCAGATGATGTAACCGTTACTCGTCAATATCAGTCTGATGTCGTACGAGGCAAAAGCTATATCTCTCAGAAGGCTGTTACAATCACACCCTCTAGGAGTGATCAAGGAAAGAATCTCGGCTGCGTGGCATCACATCCAGAACTACAAAATAATCTTCAACGCTCAGTTCATATCAATGTTCATGGTAAGTAAACGTGTTAAGTAGGGAGCATGTCTTTTTGTAGTTGTGTGGTGCAGATGTCATAAAAGGTGAGTTCATTGTTACTCTTTATGTACTTCTCTACTCGAATCTAAAAAATCGAGCGGTTTCTGGGCCGAAATTACAATGAATATTTACAAATGTTTGTTCACGAGATTCATTTTTTCTCTACAAATATTTTCTTTCCATCCATATGCACAAACCTTTTATATATATATATATATATATATATATATATAAATTTGCTTGAAACACTATCTAGCATTTATTACATGATTTGTTCTCAATTTCTCTTTTATGAAGTATTACCCTCTAGCCTGTTGCTTTTTCAATCTGGAGAAAGCGAAGAAAACGGACAAGGGTCAACAGTCATTAACGTTCAGGAAGATTTATTAACTTCAATCACTTGTAAAAGTATAGGATCACTACCAGCAGCTGAACTATCATGGAGACTTGGCGACAACAAAAGTCTTCCCAGTAACATAAGTCTTTTGGAGTATCGCAGTGCTTTAGATCGAAGTTTATTTGACATCGAAAGTACCATGAAGATACGTCCAGAAAGGAAACACCACGGAATGTACCTTTGGTGCTATGCATCTCTGGGAGATTTTCTTGATCTACGGGTAGCTAAACTGATGGTTTATGGTAAGTTTAGGTTCTTCAATATGCCGGTATACGATCTTCATTGAACTTGTTCGGAAATGTTTTGTACTGAAAGTCCCATTCATGACTTATATTTAAAAAGAGGTGACTGTTTTATTTATCAATATCTACCCGATTATAACGAAATTATCATATTTATTAATAATTCGGCGTCTCCTGGGACTGGGAGGGGAAAAAGCGATTGTTTTTCACCATGACCCTTCGTGTCTGTCCTCCTCGCTGTATAACTAAATATTACATCTAAGAGATTCTATATTTTACCAAATGACAATTTGAATCATTAGGGTTTTACCCATAACCAATTTTTCATTTCTATGTAAAGGCCCACCAGATCGTGTTATAATGACCAAATCAGAGGACCTACAAGACGGTATACAAAATAATGTAAGCTGCAGAGTTGCCAATGCATACCCTGCTCCGCTCATCCATTGGTACATCGGATCTACAAATGTGACACATGATTCGTCTACTAAGACTTTTAATGATGGAGATGACCGGTTTGATGCTGAAAGCACCCTCACTCTCATACCAAAAAGGATTGATCATGGGAAAACTCTTCTCTGCCAGGCAGTTAAACCTACTTTACATGCAATGCGGTCAGTGAATGATAGCAAGGTTCTTAACATATCATGTGAGTCTCCGCATTCATTCAAACTGTTAGTAAGGATATTAAAGTGGATAATCTCCTAAGACTGCTATTAGAGCATTGGTCTGTCTGTGCGTTAATGTCAGGAAATGCTTCACAAGTCCCCTGTGGGCTGATTTGTTCCCATCAGACAACATAATGCATATAGATAACGACCAGTAACAGTAAAAGGCTATAATGTCCTTTTTTCTCTCTTTTCCTGCATGCATTGACAAATCTTGTTTAGGTCCCAACCCAATAACCCAAATTTACTTCCCGAATTCTATCCCCATCTATTCATATCCTATTTTTTGTCACTCCTTCTGAAAAACCTATTTTCAATATATTTCTTTAACATAGACGACCCAGTTGTGTTCGTTTCTTCTCGACGACTAACATCAAATCAAATACGTACTAGGTTCGTTTTGACATGTACCTCAGACGCCAATCCTCCTGTTTCTTTCTTCCAATGGCTCTGTAATGACACACAATTTGCTAACGGCACTCGTAACATAACACTCTCAGAGACTATACCTGGAGGTAAAACGCAAACTTCCAGTGAGGTGGCGCTGCCATACCCTATGTTCGACGGTCCTTCTGATTACAAATGCATTGCTGTTTCAAGCTTTGGTTACGGTAGTGCAGTCTTCAACTCAACATTTTTTTGTAAGTAGAACTGTTTTTATTTCTTATATATATTTTATTTATTTGCATTGCATTGTCACGCTCACTTGTGTCTTGTCCATCTGATTTTCTGAGTTCATTTATTTAAATGTTACTTGCTCCCAAATGATAAATAAATCAACTTGAATCCCTAAAAACTTTTTTTCTATTTATCATTAATGATTCAAGTCATTTAAATGAAGAAACCAAACACTACAATTTTTGTTATTCACTTCACCACTGGTTAACCTTAAAATACAGTCCTTCCCGATTAAACTTCTTGGCTTATCGTCGACCAAAACCAACGACATATTCAGCTCTCTTTAATGCCTGCCAACTTGGATTCAACATCAGGTTACGACACACTTGGCATCATGGAAAGTTCAAAGTAAAATACGTTACCATTCATTGGTTGACTGATAATATCAATTGATTTTACTGCCAAAGTTGCCTATTAAGTAAGTTTTTGAAACCCCATTTTTATTTACAAATGACCACGTCCACTTAAGTTCTTCGGAGATATGAATTGCTTTCATTTTCGTAGCGCAAGAAAGAAGTTAATGAGCGTGTCAACCATTAATCTTTGTGGCTACTCATTCTGTCATTGAAAACCGATATTGCTTCCTCCTCACTTTTTATCTGCAGATATTCTGGAAAGTTGTATGTTGGTTCATGATACAAACGTCCCCAGTTTGAATTCACAGGTAGAGACAATCCATGAATGACAATATGAATTATTGTCTTCGAACAATTATCTTGCTTGCCTTCATCGTATCTAAAACGTATGAGATGAGCGTGTCTACTCGTATTTGGAACCCAGAACACCTCCCAGTCGTTGGAGAGAATATAACCTTTGCCTGCTTTTACACGCCACCATCTATGGCTCGGCTACTGTCGTGGCAGGACGAGAACGGCAAAATCCTGGCTACAGATAGATGTCAAGGAGTGGGATGTAAAAACGTGCAAAATGTTACATATATATCAAAATACAGTTTGAGGGCAGATTCTTCCAGTGGAAACCTAACTATTAAGAACTTAACGATGGAAGACAGTGGCATATATCAGTGTTTTTTAGCCACTCTTTCTGATGCAGCTTCAAATGAAATTGAACTGAAAGTGATGTTATCAGGTAAAATGTTTCCGTTTATCCTGTAACTCTTGGTATTCTATTTAAAAAAAATAAGAAATACACAATGCCTGCATGCCTGCAAGAACGCCGCAAGAGCTGTGTATTGTAAATGTCTGTAACGACCTTCTTGCCAGCGTCCGACGAATTCTTTGATTTTTTATCAATTAAACAATGTTCAATTTAATGTAGTTTAATATTTACTGTAATAGGATTAGAATTTGTGTCAATGAACTAAAACAGACATATTTTCATTTGGCCAACCAAATTTCATTTGTGACTGGAAATCATGCCACTGCATTCACTGCAATTTGACAATCATGATAACGGGTCAAGTTTGGTACATTTGTGTCTCAGAGGTTCTAGTCTTTGGGAGACATCCCATTTATAATGATTATTTGTAGAATGGAAACTTTATACACTTTGTCTAACTTCCAGCCATACCAAGATTGCTATCCATCACCGACGGTCGGACTAAGATTGGATACAATAATGGAGAATCAGTGAGCATCACATATGGGCGAACCCACAACCTTACATGCTCAGTCCAAGACGCTAGACCACCTGCAGAACTGGAGTGGCAAGTTTCTGAAGAAGTACAGGTTCGACTAGAAGATCAGTTAAACGATGTTTATGGTGACGCTTACGTCTCTCGACGAGTTCTTTCTGTAATTCCGTCCAGGGACGATGATGGAAAGATTTTCCGTTATGTGGCTTT
This sequence comes from Mesocentrotus franciscanus, assembly GCA_037976565.1. NCBI lineage: Eukaryota > Metazoa > Echinodermata > Echinoidea > Camarodonta > Strongylocentrotidae > Mesocentrotus > Mesocentrotus franciscanus. The sequence goes on from CP137667.1 coordinate 23,637,841, forward strand.
GCATCGGGAGCTGGACTATGGGCTTCAATTATTTATCCGCCTAGATGTTCAAGGTGATTATCTACTAATGATCCCATCATAACAAATCACTAGATCCTATTATGCCTTAGCCGTTCATATTCTCGAATCATATTGTTATCAATAGATCTCCTCTTTATGCGCCTTTTAGTACCTGACTCCGTATTAACATTCAGGCTCTTCCTTTTCTCTTTCCATTCAGTCCCGCCAACTAACCTACGGCTTACCGCATCTGACGCAATGACTATCGACGAAGCAGGAACAAAAATTGTCATTGTCTTTGAAGACTCGGCAACATCATTCACCTGCAAGAGTGTAGGATCTCGCCCTAGGGCCCTTTTATCATGGATCATTGGTTCAGACGACGGCCTCGGAAGCACGACCTCTACGTCTACCACGAATGAGGCCGACCCTGGCTTACGTGACACAAAGTCCACTCTACAGTTCATTCCAAAGAGGAGGCATCACAAGCAACTTCTTGGATGTGTGGCCCATGCTGGTATGAATCAACGTCAAGCAGAAGTGAGCATTATCGTCCATGGTGAGTATTTCGAACGTTGTATTAACTATACAGAATATTCTTCAATTTACAGAATACCAAATGCAGTCTGGGTCATACTGCAACACATTTAAACATTGATATGTACCAGATGTAAAACTGTATATTTTGAATAACTGGGTGTACTCATATTGTGATTTGTTTATTCTGCAGCAAGATATTTAAAAGAAGTGAAAACTGTGGAAAGTCTTTAGTAATAAACTAATGTGAAACTTTAAGCAAGTTCCAACAGATATTGTGTTTTATGTCAGAATATGAATTATATGTAATAAAGGTTATGGTTGCTTATAATATAGTCAAGTTTAATTTCCTGAATCGGTAAATATGTTATATGCAAGTCACTAGGGCTCTTAATATAAAAAAATATATTGACATAAGAAATACACTTTGATTTTCAAGGACCACCGGATCCTCCTTACCTAAATGGAACGGAAGGATTGCAGAATGGAGTGTCAACAAACGTGACTTGCACATCAAAGAATGGCTACCCAGCACCAGCTTTCCAATGGTACCTTGGATCAAAGAACGTCACCAAAGATGTTAATACACAGTCTTCGAGGAATGGACATCATCGAGTGGATGCCATTAGTGTTTTCAATTTCACACCGACATTAGACGATCATGGGAAACTCCTTGTTTGTCAAGTTTTCCAACAAAACGCTGCATCCATAAAGTCTTGCAAAATAAGTGCAGTTATTAACGTTCTCTGTAAGTTTGATTTATTTCAGCCTAACCTATTCACCATGTACAGATGTAGTTCTTACGAGGAAGGTACATTACGTTGGCTCGCCTCTAAAAAAGGGACATTGCAACCATTGACATTACTTGGCGTTAGTGTCCGTTTTTATTTTGCGCCGACGATAACTGCTAATTTCCTATTATTATTTGGAACGCACAAAGCTACGTTATTTATTTTACAAACATCAACTGGTTTGAGTTTTTCTTCTGTTACTAATAATTATCTGTGTTACGAGAGCATTTCTAACTCTCTATTTCTTGATTGAAATATCAGCACTGTTTTAGATCAATTCCAAAGGATACCATACACCTGGAGGAAAATAGTTGTATCTTACGTTCATTGTGCTGACGAGCTAGCGTTATAAAATATCGGTAACGATTACAATATGTATTTACTTACGCTTATTAGAAATACCATCGCAAATTATTTCTGCCTGAGCCTCGCTTTATTGTTTCCTGAACCTATTTTTCTCAATACATTCTTGTAGATTATCCTGTCATTGTGAGCTACTCTGTTCGTAGGGTGTCCAGTAATCGACAGAGCGTTGATGCCATGTTTACATGTACATCAGATAGCAGACCCCTATCCTCAATAAGCTGGTTCGCGAATGACACGGAACTCAACAACAGCATCCGCCATCATATTCACCTCAGCCTTCTAAAAGAAGATACACTGAGGTCGAGTATTTTGATTATTTCTTATATTTCGGCGGAAGACGATGGCAACTATACATGTTTGGCAGAGACAAGGCTTGGGAACCATAGCGCAACTATAACCTTCTCGTATTCTGGTAAATCTTTCACTCTCACACTAATGTGCATTTATGTAAATTGGGCATGTCCTATTGGTGAGATGACAACTTGTTGATACAGTACTGTACCATTGATAATCTCAGATGACAAATGGGAGCAGTTTGATACTGTAACGATTCTATGATGTAGCGGGTAATGATATAATAATCAAGTTACCGGAAATATAGTTTGATTTTAATTAATTTTGTTACGGCAGATAAATGTGTCGACTTTACGAATCGGATGATGGTTGAAGGGAATATTACATGTCCGACAATCTTCAGGTGAAAATTGATTTTGCGTTTACTTCCTCAAAGATACATTGTAACGCGAATGTCTATAAGTTGGGTTAACGTTAGGTGAATGGTTAGGATTACGGTTACGTTGAGGTACAGTGTTTGGTCAAGAGTTAAAATCTAGATGTCGGTTAGTGTATGAAGTGATCGGGTTGGCGCCGAAACATGTGACGTACAATCGTAACTACGACAGAAAGATATGATACCAAAGTTAATGGATTGATTGGATACTTGTTGATTTTTGGTAAGGAAATTTATTGAAAAGATCATCTTTTAAAAATCTATTCCAGGCATTCCAGATCCGCCTAATGAGTTCATCGTCGATCAAAATCAGACGACATCATCTACTATCTTCGTTGCTTGGCAACCTGGAATCTATGATGGGTTTGAGCCAATTATTACTCTGGAGTATACTACGAGGGTTCCCGTATTGTTCCTACATTGAAAGGAGCCCTCAAAAGTACAGATTTTTAAATACAAAGTGCAGATGTGAATGTACAGTATCGGTAACAGTACAAGATTCACGTAACATTCAAGTTAAATATTTTTAAATGCGGTTTATGCAGAAACTGCATAATTATAATTATTCAAGTACATAATACATGGTATGATCTGTAGCAGAAGGCATCTAGTATAAGACTGTACAAAGGTCTACATAAACGTCTGTATTAGTTGAAAAAGGTAGACATGGTGTATCTAGCCAACGTTTAGGCGAAGGGGTTTGCCTGCATTACATGTAATCATCATTTATCGGTAACTGCGAATATCACCATTGGAAGTTTGAAGGTCAAGATGTGTAGTAGTTTTTAAAACTACTCCGTAAATTCATGATAGAAATGGATCAATAACAAATCATTTGTCTCAATGCGCTTGTATAATAATTTTGATAGTAACATTATCACATATATGATAACTTATATCAGTACCCTTGTCCAGATTACCAATCCATACACATGGTTTAAGAACTCCACCCCTACACACAAATTTTCAAAATATAGTATTGTGCAGATTTCTGCTTTGATATCATGCAAATATGCTGGAAAGAATAGATGCGTATATCCTTTGGCAGTTTTGCTAAGTTCTTGTATGTGCAAGTTTGTACTAATTGCAACGCTAAATTAAAATGAAATTATGTACCTTTTTTGCGTGTACATTTGAATATATATGCAGCCTATAATTGACGAGGAAGCAAATATATGATTGTTAAAGTTCAATTCTTATCGATGTTGTGAATTGAAAAGTGATGATTCTCATATTTCCTTTCATTTTCAATAAAAAGATTAAATCACTGTTTCACATATTTGGACTTTTTTTCTTCTGAAATGTCATTATCATTTAATCTTGTTCAAAGTGTTGACAAGAAATTGAAAGGATACAGGCAATTAAATACCTATCAAGAATGTTATCCATATACAAAGTGAATTGAATACAATATATTACTACGTTAATATCTATTGGCGTGTAGAACGGTTGTTTATTTAAGATAAATCTACGCCCATGGGTGTTTTTTTATGGACCATGGGCAGTTTAAGTGACAAGTATTTTCATTATTTCACATGATTTTGTAGAAATTTGTCATTAATGTCAACTTAATTAAATATTCTTTTGTCTATGTCGCAAATAACAATATATAAGTCTCTCTCTCTCTAAGTGCCATATCGATTGACTTTGGCGATCGTGCTCTTCCACAACCCTCGGCTCCTAGCCTTTTTCTATTAGCACCACTCCTAGTTCCTTCACTCCTCTCTCTTCTAACAATTTATGCAGACTGTCAATCAGAAGTATCCTTCTTCTTCCCCTACTCCTCCTTCTCACAATTTTCCCTGTCAAGTCAAAATCCCGAGGCCTTCTTTACGTGTAATGTGACCCATGAACTTCAACTGCCTAATCAACATCTCACGTATCATTTTCCTTTGCTCTTCTAAGAACTTCCTCATTACTAACTTTATCAGTCCAAGGGATTTTCATCATTCTTCTTAAAAACAACATTTTGCAACTTTCCAACCGCTTTTTAGTATCAGAGGCTAACGCCCATGTTTCACTACCATACATAAGTACTGGGTAGATGTAACAATTCATTACTCCTATTCTGGTCTTCATACCCATTTTGCGAATTGTCAGAATTTTGCCTAACTTTGAAAATGCATATTTAGCAAGAGCTATCCTTCTTTTGATTTCTGTCCCAAGTAGTCATTATTTTTGCATAATGATTATTGGGAAATAGTGTTATGCCTATACATTGAAAGATGAGATAATGAATACAGTTCGCTCTGAACGAAATAGCTCACTCTCCCGTTTAGATGTGGACATTGCTATTCACTAATTTAATAGATTGTACTTTTGTATCATTTTATCATGTACAAAACGCGATTAGCAGTCAATGCCCTAATTATTCACATTTTACAAACATAATACAATAACATAAAAACAGAGATAGATAACATACGAATAAATATTATAAATACCATATTGAAAGTGTAACTAACCCTATAGTATAATCAGAACATCCAATCGACAAATTAGTTAATTGTCCGTTTACCAATCTCGTTCACAATAACATCAATTTCTTTAAGGAAGGCCAGGGTTTTTTTTCAATCGTGTTTCGACTGAGTATAGGAGTTTGGTAAAAACGTTGGCATAAATAATGGGGGCCTTTCCATTAACACATTTGTAAACTTCGCTCAAACTATGAACCTGCCACCTTCAGTTTATGTTTTGCCATAAAATTGTAAGGCCTGACCTAAATCTGTTATGTAGGTTGTTTGATTTTATCACAATGTGTGAAGAGAAAGAGCGCCCTTCTTGTTAAAAAATTTACAACATGCATACTGTCATTTTAAATCGATAGTTAGGAGAAGTTTGTGAAACTGAGGCGGTGTCAAAATGACAGATTGATAGTGATTTATAGCGTTAGAAGCGAAAGAAATAACGATTCCTCCAGAATATGGTCTATTAAATCAAAGGCATCAACTCTTTGTCTGTACAGTCTGCGTGCGTTCACGATCATCGATCGTGTGTGTTATGAGCTCGTCATATAGACTTTTGAATTGCAAGATTCTATTGCTGAATAATGATGCCAATTTTTGCAGAAGCTCTTGTTTTTCTCGCCGTTATCATCTCAAAATCTGGTAAGTTTTATTTCATGTTAACCTCGTACTTAGCCCAGGCGGAGACTTTGGGAAATGCAACAACGAAATACATTCAATTTACTAACTAACCGTCATTGCATTCATGTTTTCCATATGCTGTATATTTCATAATCTGCTAATATTTATTTACTCTCTTCATTTAATTGTGGAAGTAAATAGATAAGATAAGTACAACATCTCTACAATTGTATAGCAATTCCTATCATTGGCAACAAACCGGGTCGTAAAGCTAAACAATCTACCAATAGTACCAACTCATATCTCTTCTCGTACATCTAATTTATTCTTAGACATTGTTTTGTTCGGTTTTCATTTTAAACACGTATTGGAAACTATTCGGGTAAAGTTAAATAATCTACTGGGAACATTAGGCCGTTGTCATTCATCATGAATTTCTTTAGCAGAGTATGTAGTTGTTCAGTGGCGTAGCAAGAGGGGCGGCACAGGAGGGCACGCCCCGTGTAGTGCTGGAAATTAATTAAAAGAGAAAAGAGTTAAAGGAGAGAGAACATGTGAAAAGGAGAAAGGGAAAATGTGAATAGGAGAAAAGGAAAATGACGAGTAAACTAAAGACACCCTTCAGTTGGTGGACTTGCGCTACCCCACTGTATTTGATGCATGTTATTAGCAATATAAAAAGTAAAGTTCCCTTGGAATTTGGTTTCATTTCACCTATACAGGATATCATGCATTTGAAGTGTCTATTGAGACATACAATTCTCTTCCAGTCATCGGGGAAGATTTCACACTGGTCTGCACCTTCACGCCGGAAACCAGGATTCGGAGGCTAATTTGGGCCAAGGGTAACAACATTGTGGTTGCCTCTCACTTGTGTTTGCCGTTTTCGGCTTGTACATGGGATACCGCTCCTAACCCATCCAAGTTCAGCTTAGTGGCAGACACTACCAGCGGGAATTTAACATTAAAAAACCTTGACAGAATTGACAGCGACACTTACCAGTGCACAGTAAGCAGTACATATGGGGTCGAGGATTTAGGATCAAATAGCATACAAGTGACACCATTATCACCAGGTATACTGTTTATTATAATTATTTAACACACCAAAAGTCAAATATAACATGGGGCTTATTCATGGTATGTGAGTGTACGTTTTATTAAAATCTAAATCAAACCCCCCTTTCCTCTGTTTTATTACATAAATATCACAATTGGAAGCTTTCATTGGTTGATATCGTACGGGAAAGGAGACTACGATCATAATGTACTACGACAACTTTAACGGCTTAATAACTTATTCAATGTGTCAAAACATTGTTTTGGAATAAATTAGGTAAATATTACGTGATACTCCCATGCCTAATTTTAAATTCGTAATCTTAGAAAGGCTTTCTTAGAGTAATTAGTGTATCACGTTCAAGGAAGTAGACTATCAGAGTGGAGAAGTACAATTCGAAGCGACTTTTATTCATCGTGACTATTCCCTCTTCTGTTGCCAGCTCCGCCTTATAGGATCCATATCACTGATGAGAAATCAGTCGGTTATTACCACAGCAACGTCAATATAACGGTAAATGCTGGAGAGCCGCACGACATCACATGCACAGCGGACAGGGCAAGGCCTCCTGCAGTACTGGAATGACGAATACCAGATGATGTAAATGTTGTTCTTGAGAATCAGGTTGATGTCGTACAAGGCAACAACTATGTCTCTCGGAAAACAGCTACAATCACGCCGTCTACGAATGATCAAGGAAAGACTCTCCACTGCGTGGCATTACATCGAGAACTACAAAGTAACCGTCAGCGTTCAGTTTACCTAAATGTTCAAGGTAAGGAATACACCTGCACAAGTACAACGCTTTCACTTTCTCACAGCCTGGCAATGTAATATGTTTAATCCCAGATTGCATCAATGTCATTTAAGTGAGCCCACGTCTTCCTGTTTATACCCTGTATGAACTGCTCCACTCAGATCTCAACTTTGAACTTAATTGGGCAATATCAAATACTAAAATGTCTATTTTGCTTTTGGTATGTGTACTTTGTTTCCCAAATGATTTAGTTTCAGCGTAAGGTTTACTTACAGAAACACAATGTTTTTAGCGCTTTCCTGGAAGAATTTTATATCTTGCCTTATATTTATTTTTCTCCAATGAGGGGCCTTCCGACCATCATGCTGCTTTTAACAACTGGAGAAAACAACACACAATAATTAGCGTTTCTTACACGATTTTAAAATCTGATTTCACATTCTCTCTCTCTCTCTTTCTATCACTCTTTTATAGTTCAACCCTCTAGTATTTTGCTTTTTCAAAGTGACTTTAACAAGGAAAACGAATCTGGGTCAACAGTCATTTACGTTCAAGAAGGTTCCTCCACTTCAATCACTTGTAAAAGTATTGGATCATTACCAGCAGTTGAACTATCATTGACTCTTCTTAGGGACACCAATAGTATTCCCGGTAACTCAACCATTTCAAAGTATCCCAATTATTTAGATGGAAGTTTGTTTGACACCGAAAGTACTATCGTAATTTATCCGGATAGAAAGCACCATGGAATGTTCATCCAATGCTATGTATTTCTGGACGAAAACTTAATTGAACTACTGGTGGCCAAGTTGATCGTTTACGGTGAGTTTAGAGTTTTCAATATATCGAGAGTCGAATTTCCTTTAAATAACCCTGATGATGACAACAAATGGTATTATGGGCCTAATCCACATAAAGGCATTATTTTCGCTACGAATTTGAAGAAAATTATTTTTGTTATGTATCAATATCTACCAAGTATAATGTAATCAATATTATCAATAAGTAAGCGTCACCTATGGCTAGAAGGAAAAGCGGGGTTACGTTTATCACTATGACCCTCGGTTTTCTCCTCGCTGTATAACTAAATACATGTAGTACGTTTAAGATCGTTTTTTTGTTCTTATTCCGAATGACATTTGACTCATTAAGGCTTACCCATACCGATTTATTTCATTTTATTGTAAAGGCCCACCAGATAATGTTAAAATGACAAGCCCCACTGATCTACGTGACGGTATAGAAACCAACGTAAACTGTAGAGCTGTTAATGGATACCCAGCTCCGGTCATCCATTGGTACATCGGATCAACAAATGTGACACGCAATTCGTCTCTTACGACTTCAATGAATGAAGCCGATCGGTATGATGCTGAAAGCACCCTTACCATCATACCAAAGATGATTGATCATGGGAAACCTCTTCTCTGTCAGGCAGTTCAACCTACAACACCCTATATGCAGAAAGTTCAACCCACAACACTCTCAATGCGGTCAGTGAATGATTGCATGGTTCTGAACATATCATGTGAGTGTTAATTTTCAGTAAACCTTTTGGTAAGGATATTATTAAAACGAATCTCCTAAAAATGCGTAGGATATTGGTTTGTCTACGCGTTCACCAACTATTCTCAAGAGTTTTCGTCTGCGTTTGCTTTTGTTTTCTTAAATTATACATTTTAAAATTATTTATACATGTATGTACATTTCTGGAAATTCCGTTTTCTCATCTTACAACAGGATCAGTCAAAGAAATAGGCTAGACGTTAATTTTACAATGGGTTGACAACTTTCTTTCAGTCCCACCCCAATAACCTGAATTTACCTCCCCAGTCCCATTCCCATCCATTATCCCTCCTTCTATTTTCTCTTCTCCTCTTCTAAAAACTAATTTCCAAATTTCTTTCTTTAATCTAGACGACCCAATTGTGTTTGTTTCTTCTCGACGGCTTACATCAAATAAAGTGCGTACTGGGTTCATGTTGAAATGTACCTCAGAGGCCAATCCTCCTGCTTTTATCTTCAAATGGTTCTGTAACGACAGACAGTTTTCTAACGGCACCCGTAACATATCACACTTCAAGACTATACCAGTATGTGAAACGCTGACGTTCAGCGAAGTGGTCATTCAACACCCTCTGTCTGAACATCAATGTGATTATGAATGCGTAGCTGTGTCAATATATGGTTCCGGGAGTGCAGTCTTCAACTCCACATTTTCTCGTAAGTATAACTGGGTTTATGTTACCGCATCTATCGGTTAATGTGTATCTTGTCTATGTGATTCTTATTTTTCTTTACATGAATTTGTGCTTGCTTGTAACTAAAAACATTCACCTTATGAATTATTTTCTTCTTCAAAATGATTAATTATCAACAATCATAACTGAATGAATAGTCTCCAATGATTTTTCATTTACGTTTTACCACTGATAAACGTTAACATGCAGTTATCCCCGATTCACCTTCTTGGCTCATCGTCGACCCAAACCAAACGACATATTCAGCTGTCTTCGTTGCCAGATCCTTGTCAGACGTAATGCGTATCAGGGTGACTGGACTATTTGACTATGGTTACTGCACGGTATATAGTACTTCGTAGGCCCTGCACTATATCTTCTCATGACACAGAGGCTGGCATAATTGGGCAATCTCGATGCTTTTTGAAAGTGTTTAACACAATTTGAAATAGAGTCTATAGCTACATACTATATATGAGTACGCCCTCGGTTAAGCAGCGGGGAAAAGGGTGAAAGATAACATATTCATTCCACAGACTTCTTAGTTTTTTGTTTGTTTGTTTGATTTTAATTTTGCATTTGTTGACATAATAGAAACTAATATACAAACAAGGTACATATATTCTGTATTAAAATAATTAAAATAAATATATAATCATATGATAATACAAATCAATTAAACAATTATACCTTTATATAATTATTTATCATAATTATTCAAAAAGCACGGTTAAAAAATCGGTTTAAAATTGAAAAAAGCAGGAGACCGCCATCTTAAGCTAGAGCTTGAACGTGATAGTGGCCTTATGAAAAGAAAGTATATAGGGACCAAACCTATATCATATAGTATAATCATAAATATGTTTTATATAACTGACACATAATGAATTAAATCATTTTTATCATGGATAACATGAAATGCGTTAAGTGTAAATATGTATATACTTCAAGTGTATGTCTTTTGTGAAACGTTGAAATATGTATGTTCTAATTTATGCATATGCATGTGCAAGAGTGTGTCCGAGTGCATGTGTTTGGAGCACTTATTAAATCATGACTTCTACGCTGATAATAATTGACGCTTCATCCCAGACCTGAAAGAATATGTCGTAATACATGATTTAACAGTTATTGGAAGACTATTCCCTAGGGCAGTGTGATGGTGTGGGATAAATTTATGCGCATTTAGTAATTTGGGGTTTATAAAATGAAAGTTGTGAGAGTTTCGTGGCGGATAAGAATGGATTGTGTTTGGTTAAAATAAACAGGTTTTTGAATGTTTTAGGAAGTAGGTTAAGGAGTATTTAGACATAAACATTGCAACCTCCAAAGTATTGATATAACACACTGTTTATGTTTTCAGTTTCTGAAATAAGGGTTCTGAATTTGCAAAAAAAGGATAATCCGGTACAAATGCGAATAGTCCTTTCTTGCAAAGAAATTAATAGGATTCAGTTTTGTTTTCGCACAACTTGCCCAAATATTGTTTTAATAAGCAAAGAAGAAGCATTGTAATATACAATAAAAACAATATTTTTAAAGCTAATAAGTGTTTAATTTTACAAATAATTCCTACACCTATAGATAAAGATCTTTTAATATAATTCAAATTGTCTTTCCATGTTAGACATTCATCAGTTATTACTCAGAGAAACCAAGAGTTACGCTTGTTATTAATCAATAAGTTAATTTTCATATCTGCAATTATATACCTCACTTTAGAAATCTAGCCATCTGATTGGTCGAAATTGGAGTCGTGATTTCAAGCCATGCCCCACTCACAGGGCATAGTTAAAGTTTGTACCCTCATCCTCCAGCGTTCTCCATTGGTTCACGTGTTAAAATTGTCTTTGTGCGAGCGCGGCATTCCATACATTGTTTTTGTGCGATTAATTTGGTTGCTAAAAAACTCAGCGCAGACGACCGCCGAACTCGATTGAAGCTAGGCCTAGATCTACATGTAATGACGAGATGACGCCCCTTTGGAAATATAGAGATAAACCTGCTCTTTCATATGACACCTCATTTTTTTGAGTATCACCTTCAGGATCACAAGCAATAAAAGAATTGAATCTCGATTTGGAAATTTATTTCATTTACCAATTTGGCATGATCGCGCAATGCACGTACAAACTGCATAGGGATATGCGTGCAATCTCAATGGCCAACTAAGCTAACCAGTGCAGTGCAAGTTTATCAACATAGAACTTCGATAGCGTAAACAAACTTGATTACCAGGCATGATTGACCAGTAGGTCGCCTAAAATTGTATTCTATGACCCTGTTTTCAGTATATAAAAGTTATAATGACTGCTTTAATATTCGAGGCATAGTTGTTTTTTGGGCTCTCGGGGAGGTTACATCGTGCTATCACCCTCGCCACGCCTCGGGGTGATGGCACGATGTAACCTCCCCTTGAGCAATAAAAACAACTATGCCTCTCATAGCAGTCATTATTACTATATTATGTGCATCATGGTTTTTGAAGTTAATAAAATGAGTTGTGTTAATATTAAGAGATAACTTATTGGACTAAAACCATGTGGACACGTTTGGTAACTCCAATTAAAGGTATGTATTAGTGTTTCAATGTTATTGCGTGAGTAAACAATATTTGTGTCGTCAGCAAAGATAATAAATGACAAAACGGATGGTGCGTTCATTATATCGATTGCATACAACAAATACAGAAGTGTCCCACTTAAATATGTGAACAATTATACAATTTCTTTATAATCCAACATAGTACCAAGATTTGTTAAGACTTGCTACCTACTTAACTATATGAGTAATAATCCCTTAATTGCAAAGTAACCTATAACATCATTCTGTGGATAGGTGAAATATTTAAAACATCCTTAATATCTATATATATATATATATATATATATATATATATCTTGGCCTCCTTAGGTAAACGGTTAAGGAGTAAATACCAAAAACAAAGGATAATATTAAACCTCCCATATAAGGAGAGCACTGAACCCTTTATTGGACTCTATGGTTGGACTTGACTTCCGTGCGAGCACTATTATTATTAGGGACTTTTAGATTTGCACGACGAGAACGTGGACTGCTACGTGGACATCCTTTTAAGGCAATGTGACGTCTTTTTAAGTGACTGCCGGGCGCACTGGCAGTGCCTTAAAAGGACGTCACATTGCCTTAAAAAGATGTCCACGTAGCAGACCACGTTCTCGTCGAGCAAATCTAAAAGTCCCTTTTATTGCCGATGCGTACACGTGCGTTGAATGGTCTATTAAACAAGGCGTTTTCATGTTCACTGAGAGTTTATTTGAACTACAGTAACTATGTAGGAGAAATATTGACTACAGTATATCAACTGGGACCCCTTATATCTAAAGCAATACATTTTGTTGTGGTTGGTACACCTTAGGCTTACAGGCGATAGTTCAAAATAAATAATTTTCATTACTGGAAATTTTATTTTTTTCCTAGGACACCAAAATGTCCTCTTCATTTTTAAAGAATAGGACGTGTTTATTAAGTCCAAAAAGGTGAGAAATAATACACATATTCCCAAACATTTATCCCATTGTGAAAAGTAAAACATGTTATATCATTCCCTGTTAATGGCATTATCGAAAAGTTAAAAGTAAAATAATAGGAAAAGTCAGTGGTTGACTCATAATAACAACTAATCTTATCCTTTCAAAAAAGCCAATTAATGTAAGTTTCCGAACCCACCCTTTTTTTATTTTTGAAGCTGACAGCCCACTTGTGTTCTTCAGTGAGATGAATTGCTTTCACTTTCGAACTGCAAAAGAGAAGTAAATAAGCATATTAGCCATTTGTCTTTGTGTCCACTCATTTAGTGTTTGACAACCGGTACTGCACATCGCTAAATTCTCCGGATATTCTGTTAAGTTGCAGGATGGTTCATGCAATGCACCTCCTAAGTTAAAATATCCAAGGAAATGAGACGTAATAGCAACATGGATGAACGTCTTCGAATATTTCTCTTTCTCAGCTTCATCGTTTCTAAGACTGATGAGATGAGCGTGTCTACTAGTATTCAGAACCCAGACATCCTCCCAGTCGTTGCTGAGAATATAACACTAGCCTGCACGTTCAAGCCTCCATCGACGTATCGCCAACTGTTATGGATGGACAGGAATGACAATATCCTAGCTACATGTCAAGGAATGGGATGCAAACACGAACAAATTGTTACAGATATGTCTAAGTACAGTTTGAGGGCAGATTCTTCCAACGGAAATTTAACTGTTAGGGATTTAACAGTGGATGACAGCGGCAGATATCGGTGCCTAGTTTTTACATCTTCTGATACAGTTGCAAGTAAAATTGTACTGAAGTTACTGTTATCAGGTTATGTATTCTAACATTATTCCGGATAGCTTAATCTAGTTGTGATGTGTCCGAAAATGTAATACAAATTAGTTATTAATAATAATCAATATAAGATTCGAACTTTTAAATGAAACAGTCATGTCGGGTGTAGCGGCATCAATAACTAGAACTATAATTATTATTATATTACTATTATGACATCTCGATTTCGATTCTAGACTGAAGTTAATTCGAACTGTGGATTTTTACAAAAAGTATTTATATTGTCATATTTTATTTGGTTTATGTTCAAAATGGTCCTTGAATTTGGTAAACACTCAAGTTGACATGACATATATTCCTTGATAACTCTCTATATATATAGTTAAAGGAGAAATAAAATTGAAACCCGCATAATGAAGAAGAGAACTGTCAAGGATTTGTATTTAAATAGGTTTAATTATAAAATATATATATACCTGTATAGTTTGCTTAATGTCCAGCCACGCCTAGATTGCTCTCTATAAACGACGATCGGTCTGAGGATGAATACAAGAATGGAACATCGGTGAGCGTCACATTTGGGCGAACCCACAATCTAACATGTTCAGCCAAACACGCTAGACCACCTGCAGAACTGGAATGGGAGATTCCTGGAGAAGTAAACTTTCAACAACACGATCAGTATAACGCTGTTTATGGTGACGCTCACACCTCTCAAAGAGTTGTTTCTGTAACTCCGTCTAGGAACGATGGTGGAAAGATTATCCGTTGTGTGGCCTCGCATCGGGAGCTGGATAATGGGCTTCAATTTTTCATCCTCCTAGATGTCCAAGGTGATTTTTTTTTTCTTCTAATGATAGCTTCCCATGATGGCTAGAAGTGTGTGTGTTCTGCCCAAGTGAATATGCATCTAAATATACGGATTGTCTGAAATGGATGAAACATTCAACATCTCCTAAAATGCTTCCCACTCGTCTGCATTATGTACATGTATATTCTAATAGTGAATCCTAAGTACGTCACTAGATCCCGTGGTGCTTTCAACACTAATATACTTTTTATAATATTGCTATCAATATTTCCCCTTTGTATCTGTCCTTTCAATGGCTGACTCTGTATGAAAATGTTGGTTCTTTCTTTCTATATACACTCAGTACCGCCTAGAGACCTCCGGCTTACCGCTTATGGATCTATAATTACCAATTCAAGAGAAACCAGAAGTGTCAATGTCTTTGAATACTTGGCAACATCATTCAACTGTAAGAGTGTAGGATCTCACCCTACATCTCGTATATCATGGATTATTGGTTCGGACGACGACCTGGGTAGCACGACCTCTACGTTGACCATGAATGAGGCCGACCAAGGATTACGTGATACTAAGTCGACTCTAGAGTTGATAACAAAGAGGAGGCACCACAATCAGCTTCTCCGATGTGTGGCCTATGCTGGGTTGAACCAACGTCAAGAGGAAGTGAGGGTAATAGTCTTTGGTGAGTATTCGTACTTTGTATTAACTATACCTCATCTCCTCTTGACAACATCAAATCTTGTTCAACCCTCTATTCCTTAAGAGCCACACTCAAACGAATAATAATACAATCATATGTGCCAAACGGTCTAAATTAGTATAATAGCTTTGTCTGAAACCATGATTTAATATTCCTTTTACTCAACTGCCGTCTGCTGCACCCGCACCTGCAATTGCACTGCACCCACTTGATCAATAGGTTTTACCAAGAGAGTTTTGTTGCTAAATTTTTTTTTTTTCACGAGGCCGCCATCCATTTCCAGCCTTACCGCTCACGATGGCGGTCTCCTGCGTTCTGAAATTTATCTCTTTAGTTCAATGAAAAATATATATAAATATCCGTTATACATGTTTGCATGCTTTGTAGTATGGTTATTGTATAATATTATTAAACATGATTTGCTATGTATGTAATAATTATGTAAAAAATGTATAACCTTGTATTTGATATTTAAACGCAGAATTAAAATCAATCAAACAAACTTTGCGTTCTGAATAAATGGGTGTATTCATACCATGCTCGTTTTTTATACAGAAAGATATTTCAAAAGAAGTGATAAATGTAGAAAGTACGTAGTCAAGAATCTTCTGGACAGCTTAAGCGAATTCCTCTATACATACCAACAGATTTTTGTTTTTTAGTGTCAAAATATAAGGTAATTGTGATACATAGGTTGTCGTTGCTTATAATATCGGAAGGCATTATTTCATGTTTCGCTATATATGTGATATATAAGTCACTGGAGCTTATAATCTAAAACATAATGTGCATGACGTAAGAAATACACCTTGATTTTCAAGGACCACCAGATCCTCCTTACCTTAATGGAACGGAAGTATTGCAGGATGGGGTGTCATCAAATGTGACCTGCACATCGAACCCTGGCTACCCAGCACCGACTTTTCAATGGTACCTTGGATCAAAGAACATCACCAAAGATTCTAAAACACAGTCTTCGAGGAATAGAAATCATCGACTGGATGCCAAAAGTGTTTTCAATTTCACACCCACGGTAGACGATCATGGGGAACTCCTTGTCTGTCAAGCTTGTCAAACAAACGCAGCAACCATAAAGTATTGGAGTGTCAGTGAGGTTCTTAATGTTCATTGTAAGTCTGATTTATTTCAGCATAATTAATATCTAAGAACGAGGCAGGTCCAGTACGGTGCCTCACCACTAAAACAGAAATGACAACCATCGACATTATTTGGTTTTAGTGACCTGTTTGCAGTTAACCGACGATTATTCTGTTTTTTCATGATCATATTAAACAGACCGATGTACATTAATTGTTTATTTTAGTATATTTCTGGTTTGATTGTTCTTGTTCTTATTAAAATGACCTGTCTAATAAAAAACGCTTCTAAGCTCTCTGGTTTCTATCAAAACATCGGGACTGGTTCAGATGCCAAATGATACCATACACATAAAGAAACATAGTTGCATGTTTTCTCTTACGCTAATCAGGGAGACCATCACACATTATTTCTCTGAGTCTCGCTTTATTGATATCCGAACGTTTTTGTCCAAAATACATTCTTGTAGATTCTCCTGTCATTGTGGACTACTCTGTTCGTCGGGTTTCCAGTGGTCAACAGAGCGTTGATGCCATTCTTACATGTACATCAGATAGCAGACCCCAAGCCTCAATAACCTGGTTCTCGAATAGCACGCAGCTCAACAACAGCACCCGCCATCAGATTCACCACAGTCTTCTAAAAGAGGATTCCTTGATGTGTAGTATTCTGATTATTTATAATATATCGGCAGAAGACGATGGCAACTATACATGTTTGGCTGAGACAAGGCTTGGGATTGACAGCGCAACTATCACTTTCTCGTATTCTGGTAGGCATTTTACAAGTACAACAATCATACTTGCATAATTATTGAATTTGGCACAATTTGATAGGCAATTACGTATCCGACTATGTTTGACAATAAATTGGGAATTATTTCACAAAGGATACATCGTAAGGGTAATACGGGTGTAATTTGCTGGCAATGTAAGGTATACGGTTAGGATTAGGGTATATTTAGCTATAGTGTTCGGATTACATAAATGTGTATCATTTAGGTTTTAAACTTAGAGTGCATGAAGTGTACGCAATCGACCGGGAAGTATTTATCGCAAGAACGTCTGTCGTACAACCGTCATTACAATATGATATCAAACACTAATGGAATTGATTGGAAACATCTTGAGTTTTAATAGAAGATATTATCCCTTAGAACATTAATGTTCACCATCTGTTCAACAAAAATCCAGGGATTTCAGATCCGCCCTATTGGTTCATCATCGATCAAAACCAGACGACATCATCTACTCTCTTCGTTGCCTGGCAACCTTGAATCGATGATTGGTTGCAGCAAAATTTCACTTTGAAGTTCTTTATAAATGACAATAATGTATATGATGAGTGTTGTGAGATCGCTCATTACCGGAACATTCTAAAGATTGTCAGGACAGTAACCATATATATGGTAACGGTTGGTTATTTTATCAGCAACGTTGATGATTTAAAGCGATACTGAATGGATGATACTGTTTATTGCAATATCATGGTCATCTTGCCAACATTGCCTAACCCAATACCAAATTTTCACTAGCAAACAGAGAACTGCGAGAACCAACAGCCACGATAGGGAAACAGCAGGTTACGAGACCATACTGCTACAGCTGACCTGAGATGGCCCTAGGGGGCTTGGCGGTTTTTCTTGTAGTACAGTGTGGCTTTACAGGAACAAGTGTAGATGTAGATGGTTTCCTAATAGGCATACACCTTATTTCACAAAAAGTACACAATCGCTACACCTCATAGAGCATGAATTTCATATCCAAAACCATGAAAAATTATCTTGTTAATATATATCAACGTGTATTGCAATGAAGAAATACAAAACAAAATAATTCAATGTTTATAAAGATTGTGTTATAATTCTCAATATTAATGCTTGTGTAATAACTGAGGGTCTAGTTTGGTTTCATTGTTCCTTCAGTGTTAAATATGCGACCATGGATGGTATTATGGAGCATGGGCCTTTTTATTCACACGTGTTTTTTTATTATTCCATTTTGTATAGGTTATGATTTGTGTGCCATGTCAGCGAGGCATGGCCGCTAGAAATTATTAACAGAATTGAAACAAAAATGTAAGTATACCATCTAACAAGCAAATCTTTACAATACATTGAATACAATAACGCCCATGGTAACATCATAAAAACACCAGATGATAACCAGTGTACATACACCACTGTGCTCTCAATATTTCAGCAATTCTTTTAAAATGCCGGTAATAACTGTATAATAGTTTCATAGTTTTCTTATAATAAAATATGTTATTGATCGCAAACGACGTTATGTCGGTTTGGCTGTCTTGCTGTTGATATAGGTGCCTGTGTCTTTGTGGGGTTCGCGCGCGCGTGTGTGGGAACGTGGGTGTTTGCGTGTGTGTTGGCCGGTCCGAATACCGCATTCGGAATTTTCACTGACCCCTTTCTTTCAAGAATACAGAAACAAGTTTCCGATACTGCAAGACATATATTTTGTTCTTGATGATTTCCTTTTCAAATGGTATTTATTTAATGCAATTCACATGGCAGTTCAAAGGCTTAATTGCTTGCAGTTTACAAAGTAACATTACAACAAAAATATCTTACATTTAACACATGCATAATACTCTTGATTAGCATATCAAATGAATTGATGCAAAGAACTTGTTTAGTATTTATTAAACAGGCTTTCTTTCCCTAGCCACCCATTGTGTATTTTGGGTTAGTGTCATTATGCTTTATAGTCTAGAAATGTTGGGACATAAAATACGTTGCTTCCTGTTTTTGTTTGTTATTGGAACTTTTAAATATTATGTAATTACAAAGATGATGGGCTTTGATATCATATACACATAAATCGTACAGCCCATGGATTAAAAAATAAATAAATAATAAATGGTATATTAATACCTTAATATGGAGGTTATTTGATCACAATGTCTGAAGAGAAAGAGCACCCCTCTTGTTAAACATTAAAGCCGGTATACTGCCATCTAAAATCGATCGTTTGGTGAAGTTTGTGAAACTGAATCGGCGTCAGAAGATCACAGTGGATTTTGTTTTCACTTCTAACGTAGTAAATGACCAACGAATCCTCTGTTTGTACTGTCTGCTTGCGTTGAAAAATATCGATCTTATGTGTAATAAGCTCGTAATATAGAACTTCTTCGAATTGCGAGATTCGATTACTGAATAATGATGGCGATTTGTGCAGAACTTCTCCTTTTTCTCGCCGTTATTGTCTCAGAATCTGGTAAGTTTTATTTCACGTGAACTTCATAAAGGTTGTTCGTACTTAGCTCTGGAAGATGTAACAATGTAGTTAATTCAATATACTAACAATTGTCGTTGGATTTATTTATTCATAATCTCATAACCCGCTGTTATTTCTTAACTCTCTTAATTTCGTGATGGAAGTACATAGATAAGAAAATTAACAAATCACTACGATTGTATATAAATTTGTATCATTGGCAGGAAACGTGGTCGTTAACCTAAACTATCACAACAAAATTACCAACTCCCATCTATTTCGTACATCTCATTCATAATTAGGTTTTGCTTTTCCAACACGTACTGAAACAGTTCGGGCAAGTTAAATATTATACTGAGAATATTGGGCCATTGTATTGTATCTTCAATATGATTAGTAGAGTATGTATTTGATCAGTGACGTATCTAAAAGAGCCTGCGCTTCAGGTGCCGCCCCTGGGCCGTTCAAGCGGTGTAAACAAAATAAAGAAAAAAGGGGGTAGAAGAGAGGAAGAAAAAGGGAAAGGAGGAATGGAAAAGAGACGAGAAAAGAAGACGGCTTGGACATATTTTGCACCTCCCTTCTGACAAGTAGGCTTGAACAATTCGCATTATATTTTCCCGTTTCACTTCCCCTTCAGGGAGAGGGCTCACTCAATGCCTGATAATAGTAATAACCTCAGCTGTAAAAAGAAAAGTTGGTGTTCTTTCACTACCTTTTACACAAAGAATAGCGTGTAATTAACTTAATATAGTATAAGAATTATTCGATAAAACCGTCAACGATATAGCTTCGAAAGTGTTGAGAGTTCGCTTGTTGGTATCGTAAGGGGGCGGGCGGGGGGGGGGGGTATGATGAAACACTTAATGGTGTACAATGAAAATTGTTTCTATATATTCGGCAACAAACTAACTTTAACAATAACACCCAATAACTTTTTTTATGAAAGTCAATGATACGCGTTCCTCCTATACCTGATATTTGAAGCTGTAATCTATGAAATGATAATGATAAAAGTAATTAGAGATAACATTTCAAGGAACTTTTAGATTGAGCAAGTACTATTGGAATGGAAGTTTTAATTGTAAATATTTCTTCTTCTCTTGCAAGTTCAACCCTATTGGCTTTCGATTACTGATGAGAAACTGAGCGGTCAGTACCCTAACAACACCAATATAACAGTAACTGCTGGAGAGCCTTATGAGATAACTTGTAAAGCAGGGTTGGCAAGGCCTCCTGCACGACTGGAATGGCATATACCATATGATGTAATCGTTGTTCTTCAAAATCAGTCTGATGACGAACAGTACCACAGTTTTATATCTCGGAAGGTTGTTACAATCACGCCCTCTACGAATAAAGGGAAAGAATCTCCGCTGTGTGGCATCACATCCACAGCTACAAAATAACCTTCAACGCTCAGTATACCTGAATGTTCAAGGTAAGTAAACGTGTTAAGTAGAGAACATATTCTATTCCTAGTTATGCGGTGCCGTCATTAAAGCTAAATCCATGTCGTGTTCTTCTCACTCGTTATGTATTTCTCGATTCAGATCGCAAAATTGGTGCAGTGCCGATGGCAAAATCTAAATAAATGTTTACGAATGTTTATTCGGGACATTAATATTTGCTCTACTAGTATTTTCTTTTTATCCATATGCACAAACGTACAAAGAAAAGATATCTCTTTCCTTGAAACACTATCAAGCGTTTGTTACATGATTTTGTATATGATTTTTTTTCTTCTTCTCAATTCTATTTTATGAAGTTCTACCTTCTAGTCTGTTGCTTTTTTAATCTGAAGAGAGCGAAGAATACAAACAAGGATCAACAATCATTCATATTCCAGAAGATTCATTGACTTCAATCACTTGTAAAAGTATTGGATCACTACCAGCAGCTGAACTTTCATGGAGATCTCCTGACACCGAAAGTCTTCAAAGTAACATAAGTCTTTCAAAGTATCCCAATGCTTTAGATGGAAGTTTGTTTAACACCGAAAGTACCATCAAGATACGTCCAGAACGGAAACACCACGGAATGTACCTTTGGTGCTATGCATCTCTAGGAGAATTTCTTGATCTACGGGTAGCTAAATTGATGGTCTATGGTGAGTTTAGGTTCTTCAATATGCCAGTATTCGATTTAGATTAAACTTGATTGGAAAGGGGTTTTTTTTGTAATTGAAAATATGATAATGTATTATCTATCAAAATCTACCCAATTGTAACGAAATCGTCATGATAGTAATTAAATTTGCGTCTCCCGGAACTGGGAGGGGAAAAAGCAAATGTTTGTTTTCACCTTGAGCCTCGTGTCTCTCCTCGCTGTATAAATTAAAGATTATGTCATATAGCTTCTATATTTTACCAATGGACAATTGGACTCATTAAAGTTTTAACCTTATCTGTATATGTCATGTCTATGTAAAGGCCCGCCAGATGATGTTAAAATGACCACACCCGAGGATCTACACGACGATATAGAAATCAATGTAAGCTGCAGAGCTGTTAATGGATACCCGGCTCCGCTCATCCAGTGGTACATCGGATCAAGAAATGTGACACATGATTCGTCTATAAACACTTCAACAAATGTAAATGATCGGTATGATGCTGAAAGCATCCTTACCCTCATACCGAAGAGGTTTGATCAAGGGAAACCTCTTCTCTGCCGGGCAGTTCAACCTACAGCTCCATCTATGCACGCAGTTCAACCGATAACACACACAAAGCGGTTAGTGAATGATAGCATGGTTCTTAACATATAATGTGAGTATTCATTTTCATTCAAACTTTTTGGACAATATTATAAAGAATCTTCTAAAACTGCGTAGAATTTTGGTCTGCAACTTTTTTCAAGAGTCTTTCTTCCATTTTTTCTATTTGTATGTACAATTCTGGAACGGTTTCCGCTAACCCTTGGGGGTTGACGTTTTCCCTTCTTACAACATGATGCATATGGAAATGATCAGTCAAAGTAATAGGCCATAATGTCAATTTTACTCTTTTTCCTCCATGCATTGACATGTTTATTCTAGTCCCACCCCAATTACCTAAATTTACCTCCTAAATCATATCTCTATACATACCTATCCATTTGTTATCACCCCTTGTCAAAACTTATTTTCAATATATTTATATAATATAGACGACCCCTGTGGGCTGGTGTTTCTCCATCTGACAACAGAATGCATATGGATAACGACCCGTCAAAGTAATACGGTGTTATGGCAACTTTGTTTTTGTTTTTTTCCTGCAAGCATTGACAAGTTTGAATTGGTCACACCCCAATAAGTATTTTACCTTACCAGTCCCATCCACATCCTTATATCTGCTTCTATTTTCTATCATTTCTTTACAAAAAATGATGTTCAATATTTTTTATACAATCTAGATGACCCAGTTGTGTTCGTTTCTTCTCGACGGCTTACATCCAAAGAATTACGTATTCGGTTCGTGTTGACATGTACATCCGACGCCAATCCTCCTGCTTTTATCATCCACTGGCTCTGTATTACGGCACACCGTTGTCTAACAGCACTCATATTATAACACTCTCAGAGACTATGCCCAAAGGTGAAACGCTTTCTTCCAGTGAAGTGGCGTTTCTAAATCCCCTGCTCCAATATCATTGTGATTACAAATGCGTAGCTGTGTCAAGATATGGTTCCGGTAGTGCCGTCTTCAACTCCACATTTTATCGTAAGTAGAACATTTCATATTTATCATTTGGCCCGTTAGGTTCACTTCACAAAATGGTATTTGCTTCAAAATACAAATATTTTAAACTTATTGTTTTGCAGACGTTTTGTCTGGATTTGTCCTCAATCAAAACCAGACGACATTTTCAACCCTATTCGTTCCCTTGCAATCTGGATACAACATCAGGTCACAACACAATCGGATTTGATTGGATTCGTATAAATCATCGTCAAGCCTGAATAAGATGAAGGAATGAAAGGAGTGGTCATGCTTTCATATCGATGCGGCCAACCCATCTTTCATCGTTCATGTATAGGTATTACCATCTACCTCATAACCATCAGTTCGTTTGCAGGCACATACCATTGTCAGCCGTAATGCCTAGCGGGGTGTCTGAAATGTAAGACTACGAAGGCTCACGGTCTACGGTACTCGATAGGCCCTGGGCCGTATTCTGAACACTGTGTTATCTCTAATATTGTTGTATCTTTGAAGTTAAGATAAAGTTGGTATTCTGAAAATTGTTGTATTTTGTTGTATCTATTCTCTCATCTCTTTTGCCGTGCCTGCGCTCATACTGTTGTGCGCTTGTAATTGTGCGTAGTATTAATAAAATGGCGTTTAATCCTCATTTGCATATGCGCACATGAGATAATATGAAAAGATAATTGATATTCTGAAAATGTTTGTATCTTTTATCTTATCTTATCTTGCATGGTATTTACAACAATATTTGCAACAAATAGGGGGTTGTTGTATCTTTCGTGGTGATAAAATGACGTCAATCTTCCTTGCCCCGAACCAACTTCGTGCCAATAGACGAGTTAGAAGAAGATTGTGTGTTGACCGGACACATCACAGATGAGAACTTTTAAAGAAATTACATGCTAGGATATGACGAGTTTAATGCTCTATTCTCTGTGATGTTTTTTAACCACTAAGTGAAAGCATGACTTGTCTTCATGATCCACAATTGACAATTTATTCCCATGTCACCCACATTGGAGTATTGTAGAAGTTTACAAACAGTTTTAATTTGTCAATTTAACACTGTTAAAATATACATTTCAAATCGAATAATGTTAATTAATAAATACACAATTAACACCACAGTAGTGAGAAAAATTAAATTGATCACAATAATAATAATAATAATAATTGATTTTAACCAGCGCAGAGGAGTTAAAATAGTTTATTGACAGCTACCAGGGACAAAGTTTTATTTATGCGTGGGAGCCAGGGAGGAGGCTATTAATTGATGATGTAATAAACCTTGGACAGGGAAGAAACCAGTCGCCGTAATGTAAACATGCGGTCAGCCCTCAACTTTCCTCCCTTTCCTCTCCCCAAAGCGGAATCATCTTGGACAATAATACCTCATTCAGTCCATGGTATTTCGAAGTCGTCACACTCAACAAATTTTCGCTCTTCTTTCGTGGCTGTTTTTTTTTTTTTTTCCTCAATATTCGCCCGCTTTAGCAGTCAGTGGCGTCAAGCTAATGTTTTAACGTGACATCGGCGGATAACTAACAATTTGTGCATCTGACTTTAGTTTGAGCTCCTGACTGACAATTTTTCCTAAGTTTCACGATCGAGAACTTCAAGTTGTATTTCAAGATGCCTAAAGCGACAAAGAAAGCAAGTCAGAGGGTGAATACAGCGAGAGCTGCGACGAAGACGCTTAGGTCGACTACAAGGGCCAAACCAAGAAAGGGAGGGCGTCGAAGGCTACGACCCTGCCCGATCCCTCCGCCTGCTGCCAGTACCAACACCGGCATTAACGAGGCGCTGCCTATCCCTGTCCTGATACAGGAGCCCACGATCCAACGGGATGACGATCCTGGGAGACAAGACGGAGTACTCGATAACGGTGAGTCATGGCCAGTAATGGCAATCGATGATATTGATCCATATACCTTACAGCCTAGGCCCATGTTTTCCGATGAAGCGCTGGTTTCACCTGCGCCAGTCATACCGTCCACAGTGGGTCCAGCTAATGTTAATAATACACTAGGGACAGATTTCCCCGTCCCTGGACAGCCACAGTATTTGGCAGGTGTTGGTGATGATCTCGGCTCAGCTATTGCCGTGACCATCAAAGAAAAAATTTGGCGGGGGGAATATGTGGATATAGGCTCACTTATCAAACCATCTGTTACGTCCGATCCTTCTATCGATGAGGGGTTAACACTTACATTTTCCTGCGAGCGCTAATTTTCAGCTGCGGGCGCCAAATCGCAGCGTAGCAATTAAAGGCATACATCAATGGACTAGTGCCATGTTAATTTTTGTGTCGGTCTATGCCGAACGACATGCGCTACGAGTACGGGAGCTATTGAAATATATTAGCACTGTTCGCACTGCCGCTAGCTGCGGCTATAATTGGACCAACTACGATGTTCAATTCCGCCTGCGGCAAGCGCGGCAGCCGGAGCGTTCATGGGCCGTAGTGGACGCAGAGCTGTGGCTAATGGTCGCCACTGCCTATGCGCGGCCGGACATGGATAATTTTCGTCCCTTCAGCGGGAGGCAAGCTCAATTTCGGGAGCGCAACGGCCAAGACAGCAACTATCAGGCCCCGCCGCGACGGGCGCTCAGCATACAATCGGGGCGGATACGGAAGCGCAATCGCGAGTCCACGGGCTCAAGTGTGCTACGCATTCAACGCCTCCGGCCGGTGCGGCAGGGGCCGCGCTGCAGATATGCGCACAAATGCGATAGATGCGGAAATACGTCCCATGGCTCCTTTGCCTGCAACCGCCCCAAATTGCAGCTACCCAACCGAGCTCTAGCCCCAACCCCAATTAAGCTAAAGCCCATGCTACCCTTTCTTCATTCTTACACCAATCAGTCTGACGCCAAACGGCTAATTTCAGGATTTACGTACGGCTTTTCTTTGAGTTTTAAAGGCACCCGTGTACAAATGAATTGTACGAATCTCAAGTCTGCGATTCTTCATCATCAAATCCTTATGCAAAAGATAGAAAAGGAGGTGTTACTTGGCAGACTTGTGGGCCCCTTTAATTCAATTCCATTTCTGAATTTTCGTTGTTCCCCCATTGGGGTTGTTCCAAAACGAACACCAGGCGAATTTCGGTTAATACAGCACTTATCCTCTCCTCGCGGCTCCTCTGTAAATGATAGCATAGATAAGGATGAATGCAACGTTTCTTACACTAGTTTCGACGAAGCAGTGAACATGATTCTCGACCTTGGTCATAATTCTTTATGGGGAAAGCTGATATCAAGTCTGCCTTTAGATTACTACCCGTTCATCCTGATGACTTTGATTTGCTCGGTATGTGCATAGATGGCAAATTTTATTATGATAGGTGCATGCCTATGGGTTGCTCGATTTCGTGTGCAATGTTTGAGCGCTTTAGTTCCTTTCTCGAGGATTGTTGTCGGCGCAGAGCTGTTACTGAACAAGTGCTGCATTACTTAGATGATTTCTTTTTTGCCGCTTCCTCCTTCGAGGAATGCCAGCGCATCATGCTTTGCTTCCAACATATGTGCCAGGATTTCGGTGTCCCCTTAGCTGTGGAAAACCGAAGGCCCTACGAGAGTAATTACATATTTGGGTCTAGAGATTGATACAATGTTATGTCAGGTAAAAGTTCCAGCTGATAAATTAGAAGCGCTATGTTGCATGATTCGCAGCTTTTCCACGCGGGCCAAGCTAACGCTGCGCCAGATACAGTCTTTAATTGGGTCACTCAATTTTGTATGTAAGGCAGTTGGCCCAGGTAGGGCCTTTCTGAGGCGGCTGATAGACATGACTAGAGGGTAAGCCGGCCCCACCATCACATAAGGCTTACCAGTGGGGCTAAGGCTGACCTGGCAGCTTGGGAAACATTCTTAGCGCATTTTAATGGGACTGTTATGTTTGCTGACAATGTTTGGCGCGATAATACTTGCCTTCAATTCTATACCGACGCAGCGGCAAGCATTGGGCTAGGCATTTATTTCGAAGGATCCTGGGCACAAGCTAGGTGGCCGGACTACGTAAGGGATGCTAATTTCTCCATTGCCTTTTTAGAGCTGCTTCCCATAGTCGTAGGCGTTCACTTATGGGGAGATCGGTTAAGTGGGAAGAGAGTAACTTTCTGGTCTGATAATCAATCGGTGGTGGCCGTCATTAACAAGCAAACGTCTAGTTGCAAGGTAATCATGAGGCTCATTCGGCACTTTGTAGTACTATGTTTAAAGTGGAACATTTGGTTCAAGGCGAGGTACGTTCCAGGCCATACCAATGAAATTGCCGATTCTCTGTCCCGCTTTCAGATGACCCGTTTTCGACGCCTGGCCCCCAATGCCGAACGACAAGGGACCCCCATTCCTACCCCTCTCTGGAGCAGCTTAGTCGGGAGCGTGCCGTCTTGTTGAGCTCTTCTAGAGCCCACAACACTATGCGCACTTATCACACGGCATGGCAAGCTTTTCAAAAGTTTCGTAGTAATTATAATTGCAATGCCTCAAATCCACCAACCATCGAGCAGATTGCCCTTTTCATTTCTTACATGAGCCTGTCTAAATATTCCGCAAACACTATCTCTACATATATTTCAGCTCTGTCATTCCATGAGCGCAGTCATAATAGAGAAGATATAACCCAAACTTTTCCAATAAGGCGATTAGTTGAAGGCTGCCGTAGGCGTCATGCTCGCCAAGACGTGCGCTGTCCCATTACCATACCCTTATTACATAAATTAATCGCAACACTGCCATTGGTATGCCAAACGTCCTATCATACTAAACTATTCACTGCAGCCTTTTTATTAGCGTTCTTCGGGTTTTTACGCATTGGTGAATTCACTTCCCAGGGTAGCTCCATCCCTATGTTGGAGGCGGACGTAGTGGTTCGGGAATCCCCCTCAGCGCAAAGTTAGTGTTAGAATTCGGTCTTCCAAAACAGATCAGCGGGGTAAAGGGTGCGTCATTGTGCTTCCAGAAAGTAGGTCATTGTGCCCAGTTAAAGCAATTGTTGGGTATCTGGAAGCCCGTCCCCAATCCGTCCCGACTCCCGTTATTGCCCAGGGGTTTGCATTTTTAGGCAATTTGATGGTTCTCCTTTAACCCGGCAAGCTTTCAACAGGGTGCTAGATAGGAGTATTTCGTTCTTAGGTTTACCAGCTCACTATTACACGGCCCATTCCTTCCGAATAGGAGCTGCTACGTCCGCTGCCATGGCAGGGTTTTCAGACCCACATTCAGAAAATGGGGAGATGGATATCTGGGGCATACCAGGGTTATATCAGGCTACCGTCAGGTGAAGTTTGAGAGACCTCGGTTGGTTATAATTTAGGATCGTCGTTATTTTCTTTTAATTTTTGTTATGTTTTAATTATACTGCTATGTTGATCAGACCAAACCCAGTTCATAATGTATTAGTAACTAAGTTTTTGATTTCACTGAATTGGGGTGGAAGAAACAAACACCCCCTATCATTTTTGCTTAATAGCACATGTATGCCTATATATTAGTCACTCGTCTTAATGTTCGGGTAGTCTATGGAGGAGGTGCTTTAAATAATTACATAAATCGTAAAACACATTTTGTTTTTGGTAATGCTATAATGTTATGTAGAACATGTTACCGTCTGCGGTTCCCCCCTTTTCTCCATTAATTTGAATCTACAGATTCTACAAATTTATGGAGCCAGCTAAGGGATTCTACATCCATACCAGGCACCATCTGGGTCTTCATTTCTTGGGGATTCCATTGTGCATGCGGCCGCCTTGCTGTGAGAGAAAAGGGCGACGCAAACCTCAACCTGCCACTTCGGCTAATTTGGAAAGGTAAACAGGGGCTCCGTCTAGCCTCTATCAGAAGCTGCTCGAAAGCTTTAAACAATAAACACTCTGTAAGCAAGTCGACTCCTGTTGGTATTCATGTCGGCACTAATGACGTGGGAGTGATTCCTAAGAAACAGATACTGCTTTATAGCGAACTGCCTTCAGTACGTCACAGCAGCTGTAGGTCATGTAAAGGTCATCTGGTCCGATGTCTTCCCTCGGGTCAAGTATGGTAATTACCCACCGGACAGACAGAACATACCCGACAGAAACCACAGGGCTGGTAACAAGTATGCGCGGTCATAATTCGCCGAATTGGAGGACTCGTTGTATCAGGCCCACAAATAACTGTCAACAAATCGGAGCTTTACCTCCGACAAGTGTACTTCATTTCGAACATTTACAAGGTGCCTTCTTGGGAATTCGGACGTTCAATTCCTTCCTTACTGGTCTTCGTTTAACCCCCTTAGCTAATAATAATAATGATTAAGTATTATTTCGCTTATCTAGCGTATAACGTCGCTTTATCAGGAGTCTAAGCGCTCTACATTGAAGTGACTCAGTAACTTTGTTGAAGGTTGATAAAATAAACTGCGTAAATTTCGTAAGAAATGTTACATATTATATTCATTCTACCGAACTAACCCTTTAGCATGCAAAACATGTTGAAACAAATGTCAGCCAAATTATGTTCAGATCTGTATTGATCTAAATGATTATACGAATTGTTGTCTGTTGCGATTCATAATAATTTCGCAAATATGCAAAGGATGAGCATTTTCATACCATCTGACAGCGGTGTGGCGGCGATCCATGTCTGAGCAGCCACGTCTCGTGTGGCAGAAAATTATTGAAATTTTGACCGCCAAACCGCGGAATTATCTTTGATTTGCACATGTCGAATATACCAGTTTGCAAGAGAACAGTCTTCGAGCCAATGATGGGAAATGCTAAGGCAATTATTATTGTTTACACCCCGATAACACTTTGTTTGTAGGCTGAGGATGACCAATAAGGCCTTTAGTTATCCTCAGTTTTAGGCAAGAAAGTGTTTATTTGAACGCTACGTGTCTCAGGCCAGAGAACTGCGTTGATTAGTTTTTATTTAAATACGCTACGTGTCTCAGGCCAGAGAACTGCGTCGATTAGTTTTTATTTAAATACGCTACGTGTCTTAGGCCAGAGAACTGCGTCGATTAGTTTTTATTTAAATACGCTACGTGTCTCAGGCCAGAGAACTGCGTTGAACGCTATGTGTCTCAGGCCAGAGAACTGCGTTGATTGGTTTCCATGACGTTATCATGATGAATTGCAAATCCCGGCCGGGTCCCTACTCCCTAGGCTAATTTAGACTGTTTACTCTCTGTTTAATGATGGTACGTTACCGTTTGTATTTTTTCTGATAATGTTGTTCATTGTGAAGTTAACAGACTATTTTCATTCGAATTATTGGTTATACCACAGGTCTAATGACGATTGGAAGTTTCCATATTACAAGTAATAAATACCATGGCCAATTGCAAAACAAGTTGTCAATGTCCTTATTCTTTGTCCCAGTAGATAGAACAATAATAATAATAATAATTATAATAATGATAATAAAAACAATATTAATTATGATAATAATTATTAAAAAAACAATAATAATAATTACAACCATAATTAATAACAAACATTTATGGAAACAATTGAAAAAGAAAGTTACTGGCACCAGTAAATAGATATTTGAATTAATTAATGACTGAAAATATTCTTGATATCAATTAAATAAAATTTGATATAAGAAACAAATATAAATAAAGTTAATATTGAACTCATAACATGTTTTGTGCACATACTTAAATAAATTAATGAAAACGACGCATTATTTTTCGACAGAATTTTACTAAGTTTATACGTGTTTGTACATAATTGGAGTTAAAAAGCTGATCCATTTTCAGTGTATTTGGTCTTTCAATGAAATATTTATCGATGAACAATTTTTTGTCTGAACGAAAGACAGGGCATACAAACACGTAATGAAACTCATCCCCAAGCGATTGCAAAATGGCAAAGCGTACATATCCTAATTTCCCTGGGAGTATTTGAATATCTACCAGCTACAATCGGCAGGTAATGATTGCCACATCGAAAACGAAGTAAAATTGTCCGATTTCTTTTTATGATGAGATCGATTAAATATCTTTCTAAACATAAATAATGTTTGAAGATTCGATAGTGTTAACACAATGCGAATTATCGTAGATACAAGCAGACCAATACTGAGCATGTTCTGCTCAAAGAGTAATTTTAAGATAATATACACCTTACAAGAAAGTTTATCTTGTCCACTATGTACAATCCTACACCAGAAGTTTATCATTCAACTTTCGATATATTTCTCAAGTTTAAGCCTCCCCATCTCACCAAGTACCATACAATTTGCAATTGTTTTGCTCACAGAAAAGGCTTGCTTACAACATTTCATGTGGAAAATTTCAAGATCTTGTAGCACTTCAATTCCCCATATCTCACTTCCATAGAGCAGAATAGGCAACGCAAGTTGATCAAATAATTCCAAGAGGATATCAATATGTAAGTGCAGTTGGTAAGTTTTAGATAATGGGCTATACATTGCTCGTATAGCTTGATTGAGTTGCCTTTGTGCTGTACGAAATTTGTTGTTGTAGTTAAAAGTAGTTCCAAGATAGACATATTCATCAACAACTTCTACAATATCATCATCAAATTTAAGTATAGGAATTTTTCGAACTTTACCACGAGAAAAAAAAAAAAAAAACTTTGGTTTTTGCTGTGTTGACTTGAAGAAACCATTTTTACAGCAATCAAATACCGCATCAAGAGCAAGTTGAAGATCACTTTCAGTTTGTACAACTATTGTATCGTCTGCATACAGTAATGTAAAAAGCCTGAGATATACATCTATACCATTTTGACACGAAGCTGCATCAATTTTGTCAGGAAGAATATTTATTCCTCCAAACTTTTCGCAAATGAATTGTTTAAAGTCATTAAAAAAAGGGCAAATAGCATCGGAGATAAATTTTCTCCTTGTCGCACACCAATGTTACAATCAAATAAAGAAGACTTTTCTGTACCATAAATTACACATGACTTAGTCTGAGCATAAATATGATTAATCACATGCAACAGCGCATATGATGACGCGCGTAATAAGCGCTCAATTAACTAATTTCGCCCAGGATTATATGCGCTGGGCGCATCTTCAGATATGGCATAAAGTATTCATATTGGTTGACCTACTTATCATGCTTATATAAAAAAAGATCTTGATTGGTAGGGTCCATAAAAATGGGCGTGTCAAAGATAAGATAGAGGCGGTCCTTCAAGAGATAACACAGGGATAAAATGATTTTCAGAATACCAACTTACAACAATATTAGCGCTGTGTTACTTCTGGAAGATACAACAAAAGATAACACAAAAGATACAACAATTTTCATAATACCGCACCTGCACTGTAGCTGATCCTGACACATCTAGAGACTGGACGAGTTCGCTAGCCTCATGGCTTTTTGAAATTGTTTTAAAGCTTTTAAATAGAGTCTATCGCTAGAAACAATATTAGAATACGCCCTCGGTGTAGGAGCGGGGGAAAGAGTGAAACATGACATATTTAATATACCAGTTTTTTACTAAAGAATAATTATCAAATTTCTTTCGAATCCAATAAAGTCAAACGATTTCTTAAGACTATTAACCTACCTATAATATGTATGATGAAAATTAAAATCTGCAATCACCTGAAACATAATTTGTGTTTAGGTGGAATATTCAAGAACAGTTTACTAAACATGATTAAAACAAAACTCTTCATCCGGAATGTTTTAGATAAATGGTTGAAGAGCTGAATGATTTCTAAAAATAATATGGTTTTCATTCTATAATCTTGAAATGTATGTTCATAATATTAATTTGCTTTTTGAATTTTCCACAAATTCAATTTGGAAATCCGTTAAATTTGAGTTTATAATTTGTTTCTTACACTCCCCAATTCGTTTCTCCAGCTCTTTTGTTAAACGATCGAAGTGACCTCTATATGAAAATGTTGGCATACTACGTCACCTTACGGACCGGCCTAGTCTAGTCCTACGCTATGCTGAATACCGTAACATATGTGTTCGCAATATGTACGCGAAAACTTACAAAATGTGGACTGGTGATACTACTATTATAAGATTCCTCCTAAAATTCAAGAAAAAAGAGATGCTAGCCTTGATGAGTGAAAAATGTATCGCATCAATCCGAATTTCCTCTATGAGATTCAGCAGTCGCGGATCCACGGGGGTGGGACTCCCACCCCTTCTGACAACAACAAAAGTGCTCTTACCCCCCCCCCCCGCTTATTCTCTTGCTGGCTGAGTCGCCGCTAAATATTTCCTCAAAAATTTGACAAAAAAAGTGCTCCTTACCACCCCGCCCCCTTCGCTTATTCACCGGCTGGGTGTGTCGCCGCTAAATATTTCCTCAAAAATTTGACAAAAAAACAAAAGTGATCCTTACCCCTCCCCTCGCTTATTCACCGGCTGCCGGCCGCTATATTTTCTCACGCATTAGGCAAAACAAAAAAAAAATCACGAATTGGGCCATCCTCCCCCCTCCTGCCGTCGGCTGGATCCGCCCCTGGAGATTCCCAGAATTTAGTTGTTTACTGCCGATGCAAGCAAAATGTAACGATGATGATGGAAGTTGCAATACTGGATAACAATTCACATAAATATTTTCCTATTTTGACGTCTTTACAAAATTCATCTTTCCACTGAACAATCATATCCTGTCTGTAATTGAACGTTTTGATTGGAAATGTATTAACAGCTTGGGGTTGAATAGTTTTTAGTGTATACATGACCGTTAGATCTGGCTAATTTATAGGCTGCCATAGTGCGAGCCGTATGCAGCAGAGCGAGTGAACGAAATTACTCAAGCGCTGCTGCTGTAGCCGGTGGCTTGCCAGTTTGTATCCTTGTTCAGAATCGTATCCAGACTTGAACGCGTGACTCCGGCGTAAAGATACCCTACTATAACATACTACAAAGCAACTAAATCTTCATCAATCGTTCAAATAATGGTCATGATTTTAAAGACGTTATCTTTTTTACCGGTTTCGTGTCAAGTTTCTGATCTTTTTTGGAGTGTTTTTCCTTAAACCGATGACATTATAATAAACGGTACGCATTCTCACAGGTTTCACGGCAAATCAGAGAAAAAGTTGGTAATAAAATTAAAGTGGAAATATCTGGAAATCTAAACATTTCCTCTGGATTTATAAAAAAAGCATGGATAATTGGTCCATTTTTCAGTGAATTACCCAAAAAGATATTATGAAGATTGTGTTTCTATCCATTTTTAACCCATTCATGCAGTGAAATGAACTATCAGGAATATGTGAGAGCAATTTCATATCAATAGCTTAACAACTTCATGTTAAATTGAAAGATTTATAAAAAATAAGTCACTTTTGGACTAAAACTGTGAATATGTAAGATTCTGTAGCTTGAAGGAGTAAATTTATACCCTTATTGTGCATACCGGAATTAAATATTTTACTGAGGTATTCTTCAATGTATTATCTTTCAACTAGGCAAGAAAAAAGAAAAAAAAAATCACCAAAAAATAAGTTTTGGCGCACTTTTGTTCCTCACTGGCCCACTGTGCGCTGGACGATACAATTGAATAGGTGCGGCCGCGCGCGTGCGTGAAGTTAGAGACTGTAATCTCAGATTCTCATTAAATTTATGTAAGTAATTCACATTATGATGATGATGATCATCATTACGGTCGCTATCTTCACGCACGCGCGCGGGTATATTTTTATACTGCTGTTGTGAGAGATACCGGGACCTGTAAAATCCTTGTGATAACTTTTCACAAACTTCACCCATTTGTTTCGTCGGCTGGGATCCTTGTTTAAACTCGGACAGCCTTACAAACTTGCTGTCTTGTCTTCAGATGTTCTAGTATATCCGTACACGATTCAGTTCAGTTTGTCGGCATTTTGCTGAATTTCGACAGAAACGAGTTTTTTTTCGTGAGGTAGTTTTCAATGTTATCGTGTTATTTATACTGTAATTTGCGGGTAATTTCGACCTGCCAGCGATCAGCGGTCAAAACTCCGCATGATGACGTCACATCCCTGACCTGCTGCCACGTGAGTGTTCGTAAGCTTCTCAGAATTGAGCACTTGCGGTGGCTGAAAATTGCCAATTATAACACTTAATTAACTTAATTATCCCAAAAACGGTAAATCAAAGAATAAAATGACATCGATTTATTTATTGAGATTATATCAAATATTGTATACACAACATTAATTTTGTTTTAACACATCAAAATACGAATAACTCAGCTATGTAAGGAGTATGCAAACAAATAAAGGATAATATCAAACCTTCCATATAGGGCGAGCACTTAAACCTTTGTTGGACTCTATGGTTCGACATGAGTTCCATTATGTGCCAGTGCGTACACTAGCGTTGAATAGTTTATTCAACAATACATTTTGCTGTTCACTGAGCGTGTATTCAAATTGCAGTATCTCTTTGTAGAAGAAATAATGACTACAGTAAAGCAACAGTGGACCCCTCAGATCTAAAGCAAGATTTTTACGCGGTATGTTCTGTTCAGATAGTCCCAAATAAATTATATTTGTGATTACTGGAAAAATAGGACACCAAAACGTCCTCTTCATTTTTAGAATGGGAAGTTGTTATGAAGCCCAAAAAGGTGAGAAATAATACATATACGCCCAAACACTTCTTCCTTTGTGCAAAGTACAACATTTTATATCCTTCCCTATTATTCCCCTACCTAAATATATTGACCAGATTATATACAACTAAATGGCATTGTAGAAAGTTCAAAGTAAAATTCTCCAAATTTTCATCCATTGACTAATAATATTAATCTTATACTTACAAATGTGCCAATTAAAGTGAGTTTCCGAAACCCCGTTTTTATCTTAAGCTTACAGCCCACTTATGTTCATCAGAGAGATGCCTTGCTTTCACTTTCGTTGCGCAAGAAAGAAGCGAATAAGCATACCAGCAAATTGTATGTGTGTCCACTCATTATGCCATTGGAAACCGTTGCTGCTCATCGGTCATTATTTTATTTTCAAGATATTATGTTACGTTACAGGATGGGTCATACAACTCATCTCCGAAGTTGAAGTATCCAAGGAAATGAGACGTACTAACAATATGGATGAACGTCTTCAAATATTTCTCTTCCTCGCCTTCATCGTTTCTAAGACAAATGAAATAAGCGTGTCTACTCGTATTAGGAACTCAGAAGTCCTCCCAATCGTTGGTGAGAATATAACACTAGCCTGCACCTTCAACCCTCCATCGATAAATCGCCTACTGTCTTGGGTGGACAGTAATAACAATAGTTTAGCTAATGATAGATGTTATGGGGTGGGGTGCAGAAATAAGCAAAATGATCCAGATATGTCCAAGTATAGTTTGAGGGCAGATTCTTCCAGCGGAAATCTAACTATTCGGAATTTAACAGTGGATGACAGCGGCAGATATCAGTGCTTAGTTTTCACATCTTCTGATATAGTTGCAAGTGCAATTGTACTGAAGGTACAGTTATCAGGTAATGAATTATAATATTATTCTGAATAGCTTGATCGTGTTGCGAAATGTGCGAAATTACAATATAAATGAGTCATTACTCATTTAAAATCAATACAAATTCGAATTGGTGAAGAAAACAGTCACGTCAGATGTAGCGTCATCAATAACAAGTAATTTAACTCCTTTTATATTACTTTGAGTATATGTCGAGTAAGATTCGTGACTGTAAACAATCCAAACTACGATATTTTATCAATCACGGTATTGATATAGTGGAATTTCTTTGAATGTACAAAACGGTCCAAAAATCTGATAGACACCCAAGTGGTAACAGTGGTAACTAGATGGTTGTATACATGTACACTTTGCTTTATTTCCAGCCACACCTAGATTGATGTCTATCACCGATGATCAGTCTGAGAATGGATACACGAATGGAGCATCAGTGAGCATCACATCTGGGCGAACCCACAACCTAACATGTGCAGTCCAAGATGCTAGACCACCTGCAGAACTGAATTGGGACGTTCCCGAAGAAGTACAGATTCGACTAGACGATCAGTATAACGCTGTTTATGATGACGCTTACACCTCTCAAAGAGTTGTTTCTGTAACTCCGTCCAGGGACGACGATGGAAAGAATTTACGTTGTGTGGCCTTGCATCGGGAGTTTGATAATATTCTTCAATTGTTCATCCGCCTCGATGTTCAAGGTGATTAACTTACTAATGATATCATCTAATGATTGTTCGGTGTATGTTTTTGTGTATGTGTGCGCGCACGCGATATTACGAAGTGAATATGCATCTAAATATGAGGATTGTCTAAAAATGGATGAAACATTCCACATCTCCTAAAACACTTTTCGCTCTTCTGTATTTTTTTTACATTCTGGTATGGAATAATAAGAACGTCACTAGATCCCATGATGCCTTAATCGCTTATATAATTGTATCATATTGTTAGTAATAGTTAACCTATGTATCTTTCCTTTCAGACGACGACTTCGTATACAAATTTTGGGTTCTTCCTTTCTCTTCCCATTCAGTACCGCCAAGTGACCTCCGGCTTATCGCCTACGGATCCATAACTACCAATGCAAAAGAGACAAGAAATGTAATTGTCTTTGAGGACTCGGCATCATCATTCACCTGCAAGAGCGTAGGATCTCGCCCTACAGCTGTTATATCATGGATCTTTGGTTCGGAAAACGACCTGGGTAGCACGACCTCTACGTCTACCACGAATGAGGCCGACCAAGGTTTACGCGACACCAAGTCTACTCTACAGCTGATTCCAAAAAGGAGGCATCATAATCAACTTCTCAGATGTGTGGCCTACGCTGGTATGAACCAACGTCAAACAGAAGTGAGGATTATCGTCAATGGTGAGTATTTGGTACATCATCTTATATTATTCACAACAGAAGACCGCATGGGGTCTGGGACATACTGCTACACCTCTTTACATTGACATTTACCAGATGCGAAATGTTACAAACTGAATAACCCGGGTACTCATACCATGCTTTCTAAAGGAAGTGAACATTGTGGAAAGTCTTTAGTTATTATTGATATAGATATCAACACAAACATTTGTTTGTGTCAGAATATCAGTTACGTGTGAAGCGAAGGTTTTTGCTGCTCATAATATCGGCAAGACCTTGTTTGTATCGGTATATATGTTGAATGCAAGTCTACAAAAATGACACAAATATATGTCTTGACTTTCAAGGACCACCGGATCCTCCCTACCTAAATGGAACAGAATGGTTGCAGGATGGAGTGTCATCAAATGTGACTTGTTCGTCAAACAATGGGTACCCAGCACCAACTTTCCAGTGGTACCTTGGACCAAAGAACGTCACCAAAGATGTTAATACACAGTCTTTGAGGAATAGAAATTATCGACTGGATTCCAAAAGTTTGTTCAATTTCAGACCCACTGTAGACGATCATGGGGAACTCCTTGTCTGCCAAGTTTTTCAACCAAACTCTGTTTCCATGAAGTCTTGGAGTGCCAGTGAGGTTCTTCATGTTCTTTGTAAGTCTGATTTAGTTAAGCCTAACCCATTCATCATGTAGATCTTTTCACGAGGCAAGGGTATTACGTTGCCTCACCGCTAAAAGAGACATTACAACCATTGATAGTGTCCGGTTTGCAGAAAGCTAACGATTACATGTACTTTCTTATGATTATATTGAACGGGTAAAGGTAAGTGATTTGTTTTAAAAACCCCACCTTGTTTGATTCTCTCTCCGTTTACAAATAACTACTAGATTCAGATTAATACCAAAGGATCCATAGACCTGTACATAGACCAATCTATGTTACGATCATGGTGCGGAAATTTTAGCCTAGAATATTGGAAACGATTAAAATATGTGTTCAATTACGCTAATCGGGAATACCATCACAACTCCTCCTGTGCCTTCCTTTATTGTTTACTAAACGTATTTTCTTCTTCTTACATTATTGTAGATTCTCCTGTAATTGTGGACTCCTCTGTTCGTCGGGTTTCCAGTGGTCAACATACCGTTGATGCAATCCTTACATGTAAAGTAGATAGCAGACCCTTAGGCTCAATAACCTGGTACTTGACTGAAATGAAACTCAACAACAGCACCCGATTTCAGATTCACCACAGTCTTCTACAAAAAGATACCTTGAGGTTGAGTATTCTGATTATTTCTAATATTTCGGCAGAAGACGATGGCAACTATTCATGTTTGGCTGAAACAAGGCTTGGGCACGACAGCGCAACTATACCCTTCTCGTGTTCTGGTAAATATTTCACTATTAGACCAATGCGTATATATCTAAAAGGATCGTGTTCTATTGTTTGAATGACAAATTACCAGGTTCAGCACTTTCACATTGATAAACCCATATGGCAAATTAGAACAGTATGATAATAATACGATTTTTTTTGACGTATATAATGAGATAATAACAAAGTTACAGGAAGTAAAAGGTGATTTTAGTAATTTTTGTTACAGCTGATTACTGTGTAGACTTTGGGAATTGGGTAATGGTCGAAGGGATAATTACATGTCCGACAATGCTCAGTTGCAAATTGATTTGGGTATTACTTCGCCAAGGACACATTGTAGAGGTAATGCCTGTAAGTTGGATTAATATATTTATTTTATTTATTTATAATGTTTTGTCAGGTTCGCCTATTCACTAATAAGTAGTGGTCTTTCATGGGGCCCCGAATAATTATGAACATATCTACATCAAAAAGCATAACGTTTATACAGAACAGTTAAAATAAAATCCCATAGTACATTTAGAAAAATATAACGCAGTAATAATAGACGTGGCACAAACGAATACTCGTTTGCAAAATAATCATATATCAGTAACCGAGTTCAATTGTAATGCCAATAGGAAAATTTTGATTAAGTCGCAATTATGTGAATAAATCATGTTAATATTACAGAATATGCACGTAGTGTAAGTTCGGCTGAGCTATTCACAAATTACACTTTTTTTAATCTCTTAAATGAATTGACAGAGAAGGCCGTTCTCATCGAATGATCAAGCTTATTCCATTCAAATATAGAAGAAACAATTGGGCTACACGTATAACAATCAGTGTGAAATATTGGCGCACGTAAACATCCACTGTCTATTCGCCTTGTATGATGCCCATGTACATCATTTGGATTGATTAAGCCTACCTGGACGCGACTTAACTCAAACGGTTTATCTAGTGTCATCCATTTAAGACTTGTGAACTAATCAGCCGACAGTGTGTCATATGTCTTGTTAAATATTTTTCTTGTGGCCATCTTTATAGTTTTTTGCAGCTTAGTTGTATGGGAATGAAATCTGTTCGACCATACAAAAGAACAGTTATCAAGTCGTGGCAACACTAAACTGATATAAAGTAACTTAAAAGATTGTAGGGGCAGAAAACGCTTTACTCTCTTCATTATGCCAATGTTTTTCTGGGTAGGTTTACTCACGTTTTCAATTTGTTTAGACCATTTCAATTCTTCGTTTATCAAAACTCCTAAGGATTTGGTGAATTTAAGTCTTTTTTAAAAATCAAATTGCCATTTAATGCAACGGTGAAAGCTTTAATTTTCCTCAGATTAGCACGCGAGCCTATTATAATGACACAAGTTTTGTCACTGTTAAGAATTAGACGATTTTCCTTAATCCATGCCATGACAGTTATTTTTTCTTTCAAAACAGTTTCATCATTTGCACTGACGGTAAGTGTCGTATCGTCAGCGTACATATCTATGATACTTTCAGGAGTACATTCAGTTAGATGATGGTTAATGGATGCGACGTGGCTCCTTTGAATGGGGTCACTTGTTGTCGATCACCTAAATATGATTTGAACCATAAATAATCATATTACTATAACCTATACAATCTAATTTATGTAAAAGTAGCTTATGGTCCACAGTATCAAAATCATTCCGAAGATCTATGAAGGCAACTCCAGAAATTTCGTCGTTATCAATATTCAACGACCATTGATTCACAAGTTGTGCAAGGGCAGTAGCTGTTGAATGTATAGGTCTAACACCAGACTGATTAGGGTGTAATAAACGATTCTCATCCAAGAATTCACTGAGTGGTTGATGGACGGCCCCTTCTATTTTTTTTTTTACTCACGATGGGTAATATTGAAACGGGGTGGTAATTATTCAAAGAAGAAATATCTCCAGATTTAAATATTGGTACTACCCGAGCCTTTTCCCACTCACGTAGACAAGGATGTGTTTATGATATCACAATGACACTCGGCACTAACATTCTTCGTCATCTTTACAAGTTTTCAGCTGATGTGATCTTCCGCAGTTGCTTTATCTATACATTTTCCAGGGAGTCCAGATCCACCTTATTTGTTCATCGTCGATCAATACCAGACGACATCATCTACTCTCTTCGTTGCTTGGCAACCTGGAATCACTGATGGGTTACAGCAAGATATCATTCTGGAATATATTACGAGGGTTCCCTTTTTTTCTTCATTTGGCAGGACAAAAAACAATAGTGCACATTTGTTAAACGACGTGTAGATTTGAATGTCCATTGTTCATTGCATTGTGAAAGAAACGGTGTGGAATCGATCAGAAAAAAATGATTATGTACCATATAAGCACTGTACACAGAAAGATGTATATGGGACTACACAATCATGTGGCATAAAAATGTATGCCTGCCTTTTTAAGCTGTTACATGTTATATTTAGAACAGAACGACTTTCAAAAGCCAGACTTTTCATGGAACATTTGTTATCTCATATTCTTCAACACTTGCATACTACCAATGAAAACGCTCACAAATTATTGTTCACCTCTTCCCAGAACTTACCCTTCTCTTTAAGTCTTATTAGTCGTATTTGAGTTATTGGTTAATACGTTTCCTTGAGTTCTGTTAAGTATTTCCACATGTATTTCATGATAGACATTGTAGTTCTAGCAAACATATTGTATTCGTGGATTGTATGTATGATGACCCTATCATATGTTTGCAATAAATTCATAAAGTGATGAAAATAAGTTGAGAGTATGGACCCAGGTTAGAACCAGGTTAGAAATGATTCTTTCCATTTTGATGCGATCCTTATTTTTGGTCCTGTGAATCTGTTTTGTTTATTTATTCTATGTTGTTTGCATCTGACTTGAATGTAATAACAAAAATAATGTAATGTGCTTTCAATACAGTGAACATAATCACTCACTTTGATTTG
Source organism: Mesocentrotus franciscanus (assembly GCA_037976565.1). Classification (NCBI taxonomy): domain Eukaryota; kingdom Metazoa; phylum Echinodermata; class Echinoidea; order Camarodonta; family Strongylocentrotidae; genus Mesocentrotus; species Mesocentrotus franciscanus. The sequence continues at coordinate 23,680,383 of CP137667.1, forward strand.
TTCTTCAGATAGAATTATTTAAAAGTACCTTTTGAGAGAATGAAATGTATAACATCTAGCAAAATTTTTAAAAAACTGTTGGCCAGTGTCGAAATATGATTCCTCAAATTTATAATACTATATGTTTCTAAAGTAAAGAGGAATGACACCCCTCCCCCTACATACGATACTATCATGTTAAATATGTAAATATATGGTTTATGCAGATACTTCATAATTATATTGCTAGAGACTACATTATACATGTTATGATTTGTAGCAAAACAGCATAAACGTCTGTATTAGTTGAAAAGGGTAGACATAGTGCATCTAAGCAACGTTTAGGCGAAGAAGTTTGTCTTCATTACATGTAATCATCATATTTATCGGTAACTGCGAATATCACCTTTGAAAGTTTGAATGTCAAGATGGGTGCAATTTTTTAAAACTACTCTGTAGTTTCATGATAGAAATGCATCAATGAAAATCTTATGTCTCAATGCCCTTGTATAATAATTTGAAAAGTAACATATATGTTAACCATTATCAGTACCCTTGTCTAGATTACCAATTCAACTATTTGTTTGTCCTGGGTTTACATGTTTTAAGAACTCATTAAGTCCACCCTTACACACACATTTCTGTTTTGATTTCATGTAAATATGCTCTAAAGAATAGATGCGCAACTCCCTCGGCAGTTTTGATCAGTTACAAATATAATAATGTCTCCAGGAAAAATTACAATTAAATGCTTAAATTTACATAATGCAAAGAACATATATAATAAGTCATTATTTTTTGTTTAATTATTGGAAAATAGCTTTATGCCTATACATTGGAAGATAAAGTAATGAATACAGCTCACTCTAAACGAAATAGCACACTCTATCGTTTGGATGTGGACATAGTGATTTAATAATTAAGAATGTACTTTTATTTATAATTTTATTTATGGTAAAATACAAAACGTAATTAGCAGTCAATACCTGAGTTATTAACATTTTACAAACAAATTAACACCAAATTGTCGCCAAATATGTCGACATATTATGTGTTGATCCTAGGATAATGGGATTTTGCTGGTACAAGTGTTTTTACCTTAGTAAATTGCACGACGGGTTTATAATATCATCAATTTAAACCAATTAATACAAAACTTAAATAATAACTAAAAACAAGAGGTTGGATCATTGTGTTGTCCTCATAATAAATATCCCCCATTTAAATGAGTTTGTTGGATTTTAGGTCAGTTTACCTTAAAATATGCATTCACGAGCCAAATGAGGTAGGGGAGAGCACTTCTTTATTAGCGCTGCGTTTTTGCAAAAAAAGATCGGAATAGGTTTGGACATTTCGCAATGATCGAAACTGTAAAAATGATTTCAAAAGAAGAAACCAGTGGTGAAAGTTTGCTGAATGTCTGGCCAATGCTTTGAACAGACTCAATCCCAGTTTCTCCCGTTTTATAATTATTAAATTATTGTTTGTTATTGAAACTTTCATTCATGTATGTATTTATTTTTTTATTTAAGCAGGGTTGCCTCTTTAGTTAACAAATTACTTTCCAAGAGGGCCCTGTACAATAAAAAGAACATATACAAAATATTTACACACTACACAAGTACACATTGAACACATAAATAACATAACAAACTAAAGTTATGAAAACGAAGATAAATAAATAATAATGTATAATATCAATACAATATTGGAAAGTGTGACTAAACATGTTATTATCGAAACATCAAATTGATAAATTATTCTTTTGTTCAAGTACTGAATACTGCCGTTGAGAGGAAAGTGAGGTAATCAATTGGAGTATGTTAAGAAATGATGGAATGAGGGAATGAGCGAGAGAAAACGAGAGAGGGGAGAATGATTGACGTCATAAGTCCGCTGAAGGGAATATTCTAAAAAAAGTTCAGAGGGGCAAAAAGTACATGGACAATGGGAAAGGGGTAGAAAAGGGGGAGGAAGAGAAGGAGTAAGGGAGTGAGAAAAATAGAGAGGGGAGACAGAGAGAAAGAGAGATCCTTTTATAAATGTACATGAATATATATAGTATTCATTTACGCAGTAATGTCTCCGGATAGCACAAAAACAATTATACCAAAAATTGATTTAAAACAACTTGAGTAATGGGGCTAGTCTCTGTTTGTGATTTCATATATTCCATCGCTTTCACCCTAAGTACTGAAACATTCGTTTACAATCGTTAACAATACCACCCGTTTCTTTAAGAGAGGCATTGATTTTGATCGTGTTTTGACTGAGTATTAGTGTTTCATGAAACGTTGGCATAAATACTGGGGCCATTCCATTGACATATTTGTAAACTTCGGTCAATCTACGAACCTGCCAACTTGAGGGTATGTTTCTCCATTCTTGCGAGTCTATGAACTTTTACCAGTCTATCTACGATTTCATCTGAACAGTTTGACAAGGCAACATCACAATTGTCGAACAGTGGCATCACGAGGGAGGTACATAGTAATGGAAATATAACATTTGGAATAAACTGCTTTGAAGATCTTATAAAGTCAAAATAGTGCCTATATGACATATTTTCGTCTAGAAATCCAACTAAGTATTTTAACAAAAATGAATATTAAGTGATTGAAACACGATTAGGTTTGGTATCATATGCACCAGATAATAATTGATACAATATATATGCAAATACAGAACGAACGAGTTTTACATTCATGTGTATTAACAAATATAACAAAAATCTTGCCAAAGAATGGAACTAGGCTCGACTAGCACTTGTGCTAACTTTTAGTTCCCCTTTTACTTCACCTAAATATAGTAATACACACATTTACGTATATATCTTTTGTACATTTGGTAGTATGCAGAGCTATGTCTAAATATCGTTTTAAACCCATTACTGTTCAATCAACATTAATCTTATGTTATGTACACATGTATCAGTATTATTCTTTGCATTGTATGATTGTTCATATTAACTCTCATTATTGTGATGTGTTGTTGTTAATAAATTCAATTCAATTCAATTCAACTTCATCAAAAGTCTGTGGAAAACTTGTACAATTACTTTTATATATATTAATTTTCCAATGGGGAGTGATTTTGTCACAATTTCTTAAAAGAAAGAGCGCCCCTCATGTTAAAACATTTACAGCATGCATACAGTCATTGAAAATCGCTGGTCTGTTGAAGTTTTTGAAACTGATTTAGTGTCAGGACAACATAATACTTCACTTCTAACGCTATAAATCACCAACGATTCCTCCAAAGTATGGTCTATGAGTTAAAAGGTATCTACTCTTTTTGTACTGTCGGCTTGCGTCCATAATCATCGATAACTAGCGTTATAAGCTCGTCAAATAGAATGGCAATGGCAAGATTCGATTGCTGAAAATGGAGGCGATTTGTGTTGAAGTTCTTCTTTTTCTTGCCGTTATCATCTCGAAATCTGGTAAGTTTTACTCATGTTATATTCATAAAAGTCATTCGTACTAAGCCCGGGCGGAGATTTAGGGAGATGTAACAATGTAATAAAGTAAATTAAACCAATCGCCGTTGCATGTATGTTTTCCAAATGATGTCTACCTCATAAGCCACTTCTATTTCTGTACTCTCTTCATTTTATAACGAAAGTATGTAAATATTAACATTATCAAAACACTATGATTGTAAAGCAATTACGATCGTTCGCAACAAACCTGGTCTTAAAGCCAAACTATCAAAAGAATTTTACCAACTCAGATCGTTGATCATTTATACTTAGGCATGCTTTGTATGGCAAACACGTATTGAAAACTATTCAATTAAATAATATACTGGAAACGTTGGTCCATTGTCATTCTTCGTTATTTTTGTTTACATAAAATTCATTAAACATCGGGAAAGTTACTGGGGGAGGGCACGCCCCCTCCCCCTCATCCAGTAGGGAATAACGATTGAAAGAAAGAAAAAGTGAGATAAAAGAAAACGAGAAAGAGGAAAAGGGAAGGGCAAGAAAATAAGACGCCTAGAACATCATCCACATCTCCTTCCTTATTAATCAGCAGTCTTGAAGTTTCGCATTTCATTTTCTAAGTAAACCAGTCCCCCCCCCCCCCCCTTCCTCCCCTATTGGTCCAGTATACCTTACAAATGGTGGGCTTACTCGACGCCACTGTATATGCTACATGCTATTTCCTATAACCTGTGTTTGTTTCTTTCTTTCAGGATCAACTAGCGTGCAAGTGACACCATTACCTGCAGGTAAAATATGTATAGTATTCGCCTTCCGATTTTAGTATTGAAAAACAAAGCCCTTTCCACAGTCTTGTATCAACAGAGTTTTAAAGGGACGTCGTTCTTTGTCAAACGTTGCCGGCAAATAATAACAACTTCATACAGGTTTAGCATAATGTTTTTATGATGGGAAAAAAAGAGAAAACCCTTGATTCGGTCATGTCTTTGTATTCTTATTTTCTGTTTATTTGGAGTTACAATTATGTACTACTCCAAAGGTCTCTACATTATATTCGGTAACAAACTAACTTTTAATCACACCAAATATAGTTTGTAAAGGGATGAAGAATGTAATTTTAAGTAGCAAACTTTGAAAGACTGTGGTAAGCGCTGTGGAAGTGGTTAATTACAGATTCAATTACACGGAAGTAGATTATCAGAATGGAAAAGTACAATTTGAAGAGAGCTTTATTTTGTGTGACTGTGCTCTCTTTTGACGCCAGTTGCGCCCTATTGGATCTGTATCGGAGAGATCGGGCGGTTATTACCCTAACAACGCAAATATAACGGTAACTGCTGGAAAGTCGTATGACTTCACGTGTGAAGCAGACTGGGCAAGGCCTCCAGCAGTACTGGAATGGCGTATACCAGATGATGTAACCGTGGTTCTTATGGATCAGTCTGATGTCGTACAATACAGCGGCTATGACTCTCGGAAGGCTGCTACGATCACGCCCTCTAGGAATGATCAAGGAAAGAGTCTGTGCTGTGTGGCATCACATTCACAACTACCAAATAATATTCAATGCTCAGTTCACCTGAATGTTCAAGGTAAGTAAAGGTGTTAAGTAGAGAACATATTCTCTTCGTAGTTATGTGGTGCCGTCATAAAAGTTAAATCCATGTTTTGTTCTTCTAACTCGTTATGAATTGCTCCATTCACATAGCAAAATCGGAGCAGTGCCTAGGGCAAAGTCTTATAAATATTTACGAATGTTTATTCAGGACATTCATATTTTCTCTAGAAGTATTTTCTTTCTATCCATATGTACAAACGTACAAATACAAATATATGTTTCCTTGAAATACCATCTAGCGTTTCTTACATTATTTTGTATATGATTTGTTTATTCTTCTAAATTCTCTTTCATGAAGTGTTACCCTCTAGACTGTTGCTTTTTCAATTTGGAGAAAGCGAAGAATACGAACAAGGGTTAGCAGCGTTTTACGTTAAAGAAGATTCATTGACTATAATCACTTGTAAAAGTGTTGGATCACTACCAGCAGCTGAACTATCATGGCGACTTGACGACAACAAAAGTCTTTCCAGTAACATAAATGTTTCAAAATATCCCAATGCTGTAGACGGAAGTTTATTTGACACTAAAAGTATCATCACAATTCATCCAAAGAGAAAGCACCACGGAATTTTTCTTCAGTGTTATGCAGTTCAGGATGCAGTCTTTATTGATCGACGGATAGCCAAGCTACTGGTCAACGGTGAGTTCACTTATATTATATATATCGGGATTCAAACTTCCTTTGAATAAGTTTGGGATATCAGATGAGGGATAAGTTATATAGTTACGCGCCTTATCCATCCACTGGAAGTCCTTATCTTTGATACAAATATGAACAATTGATTTACTTTTATGTATCAAATTTAATGGAATCGTTATTATTAATGACTTAGCGTCACCTGGGACTGTGAGGGAAGAGCGAACGTTAATCACTGTGACGCGCGAATCTCTCCTCGATGTTTAATTAAAATATTACGTCTAATATATTTTACCAAGGGACAATTTAACACTTTCAGGCTTTACCCATGATTATTTATTTTGTGTATGTTTAAAGGCCTACCAGATGATATTAAAATGACTACCGCCGATTATCTACACGACGGCATAGAAACCAACGTCAGCTGCAGAGCTGTTAATGAATACCCTGCTCCGCTCATCCATTGGTACATCGGATCTAGAAATGTGACACATGATTCGTCTCTTAAGAATTCAGTGAATGGAGCTGATCGATATGATGCTGACAGCACACTTACCCTCGTACCAAAGAGGTTTGATCATGGGAAGCCTCTTCTCTGCCAGGCAGTTCAACCTACAATACCCTATATGCGGTCAGTAAATGATAGGATGGTTCTGAACATATCATGTAAGTATCCATTTTAATTTAAACTTTTGGTAAGGACAATCTAATAGATAATATACTAACAATGCGTAGGATATTGGTCTTTCTACGCGTTCACCAACTATATCCTCAATAGCTTAGTCTTTTTTTTTTTGTATTCTACAGATTTTTATTTATGCCTGTATGTAAATTTCAGAGAATGCTTCAAACGTGCCCTGTGTGCTGGCGTTTTCCCATCTGAAACATAATGCATATGGATAACGACCAGTCAAAATAATAGTCTATAATGCCTTTTAGTCCCATCCCCCAAAACATTGATTAAATTCCCCAGTCCTATCACCACCCTTATCTCTCCTTTTATTTTCTATCATCTCTTTTCAAAACTTATTTTTAATATTTTTCTTCAATCTAGATGACCCAGTTATGTTCGTTTCTTCTCGACGGCTTACATCAAATAAAGTACGTACTGCGTTCGTATTGACATGTACCTCAGATGCCAATCCTCCTGCTTATTTCTTCCAATGGCTCTGTAACGGCACGAAGATGACTAATGGCACTCGTAGTATAGCACTCTCCGAGACAATACCAGAAGGTGAAACGCTAACTTCCAGTGAAGTGGTGATTCGAAACTCTCTGTCCGAAGGTCCTTGTGATTACACATGCGTAGCTGTGTCAATATATGGTTCCGGTAGTGCGGTCTTCAATTCCACATGTTATCGTAAGCGGAACATGGTATATGTATCATAAGGCATCTTACATTCAATTTCCATCTTGTGCACTTGGTTCTCTGTTTTCTCTTCATGAAATGATGCTTGCTTCGAAATACAAATATTCAACTTATTGCTGTACACACTTTATCTTGTGCTTTACCACTTTTCTACCTTAAAATACAGTTATCCCTGACCCATTGTCTGGATTTGTTGTCAACCAAAACCAGACGACATCTTCAACACTCTTTGTTGCCTGGCAAACTAGATAGAACATCAGGTTACGACACACACACAACAACGGGGAGGATATATCAGTATAATTCTTATATTAAGATAATTCAAATGCTGTGCAAAAACTTAATTTAAATTTTTTGTTATGCCAATTATGATGTTTTTGTGATTATATAAGTTTGATTTGTATCATTATATTTTGTAATGTAAACCATGTATACCTAATAAATCCTCTAATGAGACAGAGAAGGAAAAAAAAAAGTTATGACACAATTGAATGATTGATAAGATTGAATTCGTACAAAATATCATCAAGTCTGAATAGATTCAATGAATCAAAGGAGTGGCTATGCCTTCAAATCGATAATGCCAACCCGTCTTTCATCGTTCATATATAGGTAGTACCATCTTACGCATATCGATAAGTTAGTTTGCATGCACCGACCCTTGTCAGTCGTAATGCGTAGCAGGGTGTCAATTAAAACTGTTACACTACGAACACTCACGGTATATAGTACTTCAAAGGCACTGCACTGTAGCGGATCCTGACCCCACCCCCTTCCCCATTCTTATGGTACGCGTATGCATGTTCTCTCCCTTTGAAAGCACCCCTAAGTCCGGTGTGTAAAGTCAATACGGGCCGATTTATAATGTACCACGAGCCGGACTTTGTTGCGTGAAAAGTACCCCTTTACCGGAGATTTATGGAAGATGAATGCGGTCCCTCCGTTCCCGGAGTGGGGGGATCCTGAGAAATCCAGACACTAGAAGAATTCGCTAGCCTCATGTTTATTGAAAGTGTTTTAAAGTTTTACAATAGAGTCTTTCGCTAGAGACTATATAAGAGTATGCCCTCGGTTTAGGAGCGGGGAAAAGGGTAAAAAATATGACATATTTTTCTCTTAAGAACAATAATGAAATTGCTTTCTAATCCAATAGAGTAAAACGATTTTTTAAAGACTGGTTACCTACCTATGGCTATGAATGATACTTCTTTAAGTGTACACTCACCTGACACATAATTTGTGTTTAGGTGGAATATTCAAGAACAGCCTATACAACATGATTAAAACAAACCCTTTATCTGGAAGGTTATATGTAAACGGTTAAGGAGTATGCAAACTAATAAAGGATAATATAAAACCTTCCGTAAAGGGCGATAACTGAACCCTTTGTTGGACTCCATGGTTGGACCTGGGTTCCATGCGCGCCCTATTATATGCCAGTGCGTACACGAGCGTCGAACAAGACGTTTTGCTGTGCACTGGACGTGTATTTGAACTGCAGTATTTTATATCTCTCTGTAGAAGAAATGATGACTACAATAAAGCAACAGTTGACCCTCAGATCTAAGGCAAGATTTTTGTTGGCGGTATGTTCATTTCAGATAGTTCAAACTAAATTATATTTGTCATTACTGGAAAAACAAATCTGTCTAGGTCACCAAAACATCCTCTTCGTTTTTAGAATGGGACGTCTTTATGAAGCCCTAACAGGTGAGAAATAATACATATATCCCCTAACACTTTTCTCTTTGTGCAAAGTACAACATTTTATATCTATCCCTATTATTCCCCTTTCTAATTATATTAACCAAATTATATACAACAAATCGCCATAATCGAAAATTCAGAGTAAAATACTACGAAATTTCATCCATTGACTCATAATATAAATCTTATACTTCCCAAAGTGCCAATTGAAGTGAGTTTCCGAAACCCCCTTTCTTTTTAAAGCTTACAGCCCACTAATGTTCATCAGCGAGATGAATTGCTTTCACTTTCGTTGCGTAAGAGAGAAGTAAATTAGCATACCAGTAACTGTTCTGTGTGTCAACTCATTCTGCCATTGGAAACCGTTGCTGCTCATTGGTCATTATTTTATTCTCCCGATATTAGGTTAGGTTGCAGGATGGTTCATGCTACGCACCTCCGAAGTTGAAATATACAAGGAAATGAGACGTACTAACAATATGGATGAACGTCTTAAAATATTTCTCTTCCTCACCTTCATCGTTTCTAAGACAAATGAGATAAGCGTGTCTACTCGTATTAGGAACTCAGAAGTCCTCCCAATCGTTGGTGAGAATATAACACTAGCCTGCACCTTCAACCCTCCATCGATAAATCGCCTAATGTCTTGGATGGACAGTAATAACAATAGTTTAGCTACTGATAGATGTTATGGGGTGGGATGCAGAAATAAGCAAAATGTTCCAGATATGTCCAAGTATAGTTTGAGGGCAGATTCTTCCAGCGGAAATCTAACTATTAGGAATTTAACAGTGGATGACAGCGGCAGATATCAGTGCTTAGTTTTCACATCTTCTGGTACAGGTGCAAGTGCAATTGTACTGAAGGTACAGTTATCAGGTAATGAATTATAATATTATTCTGAATAGCTTGATCGTGTTGCGAAATTTCGAAATTACAATATAAATGAGTCATTACTCATTCAAAATCAATACAAATTCGAATTCGTGAAGAAAACAGTCACGTCAGATGTAGCGTCATCAATAACAAGTAATTTAATTCTTATTATATTACTTTTAGTATATGTCGAGTTAGATTCGTGACTGTAAACAATCCAAACTGCGGTATTTTATCAATCACGGTATTGATATAGTGGAATTTATTTTAATGTACAAAACGGTCCAAAAGTCTGGTAGACACCCAAGTGGTAACAGTGGTAACTAGATGGTTATATACATGTACACTTTGCTTTATTTCCAGCCACGCCTAGATTGATGTCTATCACCGATGATCGGCATGAGGATGGATACACGAATGGAGCATCAGTGAGCATCACATCTGGGAAAACCCACAACCTAACATGTGCAGTCCAAAATGCTAGACCACCTGCAGAATTATATTGGGACGTTCCCGGAGAAGTAGAGATTCGACTAGACGATCAGTATAACGCTGTTTATGGTGACGCTTACACTTCTCAAAGAGTTATTTCTGTAACTCCGTCCAGGGACGATGATGGAAAGATTTTCCGTTGTGTGGCCTCGCATCGGGAGCTGGATAATGGGCTTCAATTGTTCATCCGCCTAGATGTTCAAGGTGATTATCTTACTAATGATATCATCTAATGATTGTTCGGTGTATGTGTGTGGGTGCGCGAGCGCGATATGCCCAAGTGAATTTGCATCTAAATATGAAGATTATCTAAAAACTGGATGTAACATTCAAATACTCCTAAAACACTTTTCGCTCTTCTGTATTTTTTACATTGTGATATCGAATAATAACAACGTCACTAGATCCCACGATGCCTTTTAATCGCTTATATAATTGTATCATATTGTTAGAAATAGTTCACCTCTGTATCTTTCCTTTCAGACGATTACTTCGTATGCAAATTGTGGGTTCTTCCTTTCTCTTCCCATTCAGTACCGCCAAGTGACCTCCGGCTTATCGCCTACGGATCCATAACTACGAATGCAAAAGAGACAAGAAATGTCACTGTCTTTGAGGGCTCGGCATCATCATTCACCTGCAAGAGTGTAGGATCTCGCCCTAGAGCTCTCATATCATGGATTGTTGGTTCAGACGACGACCTGGGTAGCACGACCTCTACGTCTACCACGAATGAGGCCGACCAAGGTTTACGCGACACCAAGTCTACTCTAAAGCTGATTCCAAAAAGGAGGCATCACAATCAACTTCTCAGATGTTTGGCCTACGCTGGTATGAACCAACGTCAAACAGAAGTGAGGATTATCGTCAATGGTGAGTATTTGGTACATCATCTTCTATTATTCAAAACAGAAGACCGAATGGAGTCTGGGACATACTGCTACACACTTTGACATTGACATGTAACAGATGCGAAATATTACAAACTGAATAACCCGGTTACTCATACCATGCTTTCCAAAGAAAATGAACGTTGTGGAAAGCCTTTAGTGACAAACCTTCATGATAGCTCAAGCAAATTAATATAAATATCAACAAAATTCATTTTTTTGTGTCAGAATATGAGTTACTTGTGATACGAAGGTTTTGCTGCTCATAATATTGGCAAGACCTATTGTTTGTATCGGTATATATGTTGAATGTGTGTGTGTGTTTTACAGATGTATCAATCAGATATGATTATTTAGTCTGGTTAAGTCACCATCGAAAGACGCATTAGTTTGTGTTGTATCAGTTTGTAATATAGTATTACAATGTGAATGCAAGTCACTGGGGCTTATATTCGAAAAATTACTCAAATATATGTCTTGATTTTCAAGGACCACCGGATCCTCCTTACCTAAATGGAACAGAAGGTTTGCAGGATGGAGTGTCATCAAATGTGACTTGTTCATCAAACAATGGCTACCCAGCACCTACTTTCCAGTGGTACCTTGGACCAAAGAACGTCACCAAAGATTTTAATACACAGTCTTTTAGGAATATAAATCATCGACTGGATGGCATAAGTGTGTTCAATTTCACACCCACGGTAGACGATCATGGGGAACTCCTTGTCTGCCAAGTTTTTCAACCAAACGCTGCATCCATGAAGTTTTGGAGTGCCAGTGAGGTTCTTCATGTTCTTTGTAATTCTGATTTAGTTAAGCCTAACCCATTCATCATGTAGATATTATCACAAGGCAGGTAGTTTACGTTGCCTCAACGCTAAAAGAGACATTACAACCATTGATAGTGTCCGGTTTGCAGAAAGCTAACGATTACATGTACTTTCTTATGGGTATATTGAACGGGAAAAGGTAAGTTATTTGTTTTAAAAACTCCACCTTGTTTGATTCTCTCTCCGTTTACAAATAACTACTTGTGTCGCTTTTAAAAGTACTTGTTCAGATTGATACTAAAGGTTCCATAAACCTGTAAAAAGACCATTCTATGTTACGATCATGGTGCTGAAATGTTAGTCTAATATATTGGAAACGATTAAAATATGTATTCAATAACGTTAATCGGGAATACCATCACAACTCCTCCTGTGCCTTCCTTTATTGTTTTCTGAACGTATTTTCTTATTCTTACATTATTGTAGATGCTCCTGTAATTGTGGATTCCTCTGTTCGTCGGGTTTCCAGTGGTCAACAGAGCGTTGATGCCATCCTTACATGTACAGTAGATAGCAGACCCCTAGGCTCAATAACCTGGTACTTGACTGAAACGGAACTCAACAACAGCACTCAATTTCAGATTCACCACAGTCTTCTACAACACGATACCTTGTGGTCGAGTATTCTGATTATTTATAATATTTCGGCAGAAGACGATAGCAACTTTACATGTTTGGCTGAGACAAGGCTTGGGAACGACAGCGCAGCTATAACCTTCTCATATTCTGGTAAATCTTTCACTATCAGACCAAGGCGCGTTTATGTAAAATTATCATGTCATTTTGTTGAGATGACATATAGTCTGGTACAGTGCTGTGCGATTGATAATCCCAGATCACAAATGAGATCAGTATGATACTGTAACGATTGTATAACAGTGGTAATGCGATGATAACCCAGTTACAGTCACTATCGGGCAATGTACAACTTTTTGTTACGGTACTGTAGATTACTGTGTCGACTTATAGAAACGGTTGACGGTTGAAGGCATTATAACATGTCCGATAATGTTCCGGTTAAAATTTACTTCGCCAAGGATACATTGTTAAGGTATTAGCTGTAAGTTGTGTCAACGTTAGGTGTAGGCTTAGGATGTTGGTTATTAAAGTTTAGGTATAGGGTTTGGCCCAGGTTTGGAATTTAGATTTCGGTTGGTGTACGAAGTGATCGGGTTGTCACCGGGACATGTGACGTACAGCCGTCACTACGACAGTGCGATATTATATTGTACCAACATTAATGGTACTGATTGGACACTTGTTGATTAGATGGAACTAAATATGTGGAAGAGTTTATCCCTTAGTACATGAACCTGTCACCATTTTTTTAAAATTTATCCCAGGGATTCCAGATCCGCCTTATGAGTTCATCGTCGATGAAAACTAGACGATATCATTTACTCTCTTCGTTGCTTGGCAACCTGGAATCGATGATTGCTTTCAGCAAAATATTCATTCTGGAGTATATTACGCGGAAAAATCATCATTTAAGGATATGTTTCTATATCGCAAAAGACAATATATATGTATTCAGTTGTTTAAAATTAATTATTGGAAAATATGGAAAATAGCTTTATACCTTTACATTGAAAGATAAGCTAATGAATACAGCTCGCCCTGAACACAGGCGCGGATCCAGGATTTCTTAGACGGGGCACAATTTTTTCTCCCGCAAATTTGAAAATCGCGCCGGCCGAAAATTTGCTCATGGGGGTAGTGAGCACAATTATTATTATTTATTTATTTTTTGGGGAAGTGCCCCTGTGCCCCTGGATCCGCCAATGGTATAATACAAAACGTGATTTGTAGTCAATGACTGAATTATTTACATTTTACAAGAAAATTCACAAAATCATAGAATACAATAATGCAAATGGTAAAACTATACAAACATGGAAGATGATAGTTAGGATAGCTTGTCCACTGTGGTTTGAATAATTAAAAGAAAAATCTAATACAATCAATATCAGTCATAAAACATAATACGTAATTCAACGGAAAAGGGGAATTGCAAGTGTGTTCAAAGTTTAAAGTAATTATAATAAATTAAATAGGTATATAATTATAATCAATGGTTTGAGTATTAAAATTTGTAAAAATATTGCACAACTATAAGCCGTTTAAGTGGTCAATAAACTATCTAATTTTATGCAGGTTTGAATTGTGTAAAAAATGGTTTATTTTGTACTATAATTAATATTGTATTTATTGTATTATAATCTAATTGATATTAGCTAATTAATAATGTGGAGACATAAACGCATTTAACCGTGGATAATTGGATATTGCTGGTAAAAATATTTACCTAAGTTTATTGCACGCCTGATTTATAATAACCAATAGCTAAATAACTTTAAAAAAACAAGTGGTGGCATCATTGTATCGTCCTCACATTCAATATTCCCTCATTCAAAGGAGTTGTTTTTACTGTAACTTTGCATTCATGAGCCAAATGAAATAGGGGAAAGAACTTCTTTATTAGCGCTCCGTTTTTGCAAAAAAACTTCAGAATAAGTTTGGACATTTCGCATTGATGAGAATGTAATAATGATCGCAAGGGAAGAAGCAAGTGGTGACAGTTTGATGATAGTCTCGTCAATCCTTTGACCAGACTCATTGCCAGCTTATCCCGTCTTTTACGGAGGATGGGCAGTCCCTATTCTTTGATTATTGTTTGTTATTGAATTTTTTGGTATTCATTCATGTATTTTCAGTTTAATTTATGCAGGTTAGACTGAGGGCCTTGCAAAATAATAACAGATATATAAAAGTAATTTACAGACTTAATTATTACAAATTGAATACATAAATAACATAAGAAACAAAGATAAATAATATACAAATAAATACTATCAATACAACATTGCAATGTGCAACTAAACAAATGGTATGATCAAAACATCCAATTGATAAATTAGTAAATTGTCCAAATACTGATTACTGCCGTTGAGAGGAACATGAGGTAATAAGCAGACAACTATTAAATGGTGATAAATTAAGGGAGATTCAAGAAATATGGTAAAGAGGGAGTGGGAGACAAAGAGCGACAAAGAGAGATAGAGAGGGGGAGGGAGAAGAATTGAGTACGTGAGTATCAAAATAGACACGAGTCCGCTAAAGTAGGTGTTCTAAAAGAGTGTACAAGTGAGGTACAAAAGACACGGAAAATGAGAGAGGGGTAGAAATAGGGAAAGGAAGAGAAGGAAGATGGGTGTGAGAGAAAGTGAGAAAGAAAAAGACGGAAAAGAGAGAGAATGAGAGATCCTTTATACCTGTACATGAATATATGCAGAAATCATTTACGCGGTAATGTATCCGGATAGCACAAAAACAGTTGCTTTGAAATATTGTATTGATGGTGCTAGTGTCAGTTCGGCATTTAATTGATTCTTTTGTCTCGACCCTAAGTACTTAAACGATTGTTTACCACTCTCATTCACAATAACACCCGTTTGTTTAATGGAGGCAGTGGTTTTGCATAGTGTTTCGACCGAGTATTGGGGCTTCGTAAAACGTTGACATAAATACTGGGTCACAACTCCAACAACACATTAGTAAACTTCGCTCAACCTATGAACCTACCACCTTGGGTGTGCGTTTGTCCATTGTAAGGCCTGACATAAACCAGGTAAGTGGGTTCTTTGTCACGCTCCCATGATCATTCTTGCAAGCCTATGAAGTTTTACCAGTCTATCTAAAACCCATCTGAACAGTTTGACCAGACAATGTCACAATAGTCGAATAGTGGCATTGCGAGGGAGGTACATAGTTACTTAAACATACAATTTGGAATTCATTGCAAATCTTCTAAGAAAACCTAATTTCTTTGAATTTGTCTTTGCCATAAAATAGACATGGTACCTATATGACATATTTTCATCTAGTTAGACAACTAAGTACTAAAACAAATAATATTGAGAGACTGAAACATGATTAGATTTGGTATCATATGCACCACATATTAATTGCTACAATTACATGAATAGCCTATGGAAACTTTTACAATTACTTTTATTTTAATTTTCCAATTGGAAGAGATTTTGTCAAAATGTCTGAAGAGAAAGAGCGCCCCCTCATAATGACACATTTGCAGCATGCACATTGTCATTCTTAGTCGATGGTTTGGTGAATTTTGTGAAACTGAATCAGTGTCAGGGCAAAATGATATTTGTTTCACTTCTAACGCTATAAATCACCAACGATTCCTCCAAAGTATGGTCTATTAGTTCAAAAGCACCAACTCTCTGTACTGTCTGCTTGCGTTCATATCGATCGATAGTGTTTGTTATAATCTAGTCAAATATAATTTCGAATAGCAAGATTCGATTGCTGAATGATGAAGGCAATTTATGCAGAACTTCTTCTTTTTCTCGCCGTTATCATCTCAGAATCTGGTAAGTTTCATTTCATGTTAAATTCATACAAGTCGTTCGTATTAAGCCAGGGTGGATAATTAGGGAGATGTAACAATGTAATACATTTAATTTACTAACCAATCGACGTTGCATGCATGTTTTCCAAATGATGTCTACCTCATAATCCACTTATATTTCTCTACTCTCTTCATTTTATAACGGAGGTATATCAATAAGGAAATTATCAAAACACTATGATTGTAAATCAGTTCCGATTATTGGCAACAAACCTGGTATTAAAGCCAAACTATCAAAATAATTTTACCAACTCAGTTCTTTGACGTACATCTCATTTATACTTAGGCAATGCTTTGTATGGCAAACACGTATTTAAAAATATTCGGGGCAATTAATTAATATACTGGAAACGTTGGTGCATTGTCATTCTTCGTTAATGTTTTTAACATAACATGTTTTCAACAGTGGGACAGCTACAGGGGTAGGGCACGCCCCCTCCCCCTCATCTAGAAGGAAATAACATTTGAAAGAAATAATAAAAAAGTGAGATAAAAGAGAGAGGGAAAGGGAAGAAGGACAAGAAAATAAGACGCCTAGAACATCATCCGCATCTCCTCCTTATTAATCAGCAGTCTTGGAAATTCGCATTTCATTTTCTGAGTAAACCGGTCCCCCCTCCTCCCCCATTGGTCCAGTATACCTTAAAAATTGTGGGCTTACTCGACTGTATTTGCTGCATGCTATTTTTCTTTCAAGATCAACTAGCGTGCAAGTAATGCCATTACCTGCAGGTAAAAATAGAGTCTTCACCTCCCGAATTCAGTATTGTAAAAATAGCTTTTTCCACAGTCTTGTAACAACAGAGCTTTAAAGGGAAGTCGTTCTTTGTAAAACATTAAACCCAAACATTGCCGGCAAATAATGATAACTTGATACAGGTTTAGCATATTGTTTTTATAATGGGAAAATTAGAGATAAACCCTTGATTCGGTCATGTGTTTGTATTCTTATTTGCTATTCTATTTGGAGTTATGATTATGTACTACTCAAAAGGTCTCTAAATTATATTCGGCAACAAACTAACTTTTAATCACACCAAATATTGTTTGTAAAGGGTGGATTATGTAAGCAAACTTTGGAAGATTGTGGTAAGCGAAATTAAAGAATTAATTACATGGAGGTACACTATCAGAGATAAATAGTACAATTTTAAGTGAGCTTTATTCATTGTGACTGTGCTCTTTTTTGACGCCAGTTCCGCCCTTTTGGCTCTTTATCAAGGATGAGAGATCGAACGATTATTACCCTAACAACGCAAATATAACGGTAACTGCTGGAGAGCCGTATAACTTTACATGTGCAGCAGACTGGGCAAGGCCGCCTCCAGTACTGGAATGGCGTATACCAGATGATGTAACCATGGTTGTTCATGATCAGTCTGATGTCGTACAAGGCAACGGCTATGACTCTCGGAAGGCTGCTACGATCACGCCCTCTAGGAATGATCAAGGAAAGGGTTTGTGCTGTGTGGCATCGCATCCAGAACTACAAAATAATCTCAAACGCTTAGTTTACCTGAATGTTCAAGGTAAACAAATGCATGCCAAGTGCAATCAGTATTCAGTATTTCACGTCATAAAAAGTGTTAATTTGTTAGGTAAGTAAACGTGTTAAGTAGAGAGCACAATTTATGTATTGTTTTGTGGTGCAGATGTCACCAAAGCTGAATCCATGTCATGTTCTTTTACTTTTTTGGAACAGTTTCTGGGCATAATCTTAAAGGAGGTTTTTCAGGATATTCATTTTTTCTCTACAAGTATATTTTGTCTATCAATATGTACAAAACGATATCTCGTTCCTTTAAACATTATCTAGCGTTTCTTACATGATTTGGTATATATTAATTTTTCCCCACTCTCTTTAATTAAGTTCTACCCTCTAGCATGTTACTTTTTCCAACTGGAGATAACAAGAAAAAAGAATCTGGGTCAACATTCATTTACGTTCAAGACGGATCATCGACTTCAATCACTTGTAAAAGTATTGGATCATTACCGGCAGTTGAACTATCATGGAATCTTCTTGGTGACACCAATAGTATTCTCGGTAACTCAAACCTTTCAAAGTATCGCAATGCATTAGATGGAAGTTTGTTTGACACCAAAAGTACTATCGCAATACATCCAGAGAGAAAGCACCATGGAATGTTAATTGAATGCTATGCGTATCTGGACCAAGTCTTTATTGATTTACAAGAAGCCAAGTTGATCGTTTACGGTGAGTAGTTATTCTTTCAATATGTCGGTTTTCGATCTTACTTCAAATATCATTGATGGGAAATGTATTGGACTTACTGAAAGTCTTATTTATAACTAATAATTCTAAATAGTTTACCGTTTTATTTATCATAAGCTACCCAATCAAAACGAAGTCTTCATCAAAGTCATTAATAATTTGACGTCACCTGGGACGGGGAGGAGAAGAGCGAATGTCGACCACTATGACACTTGGTTGTCTCCTCTCTGTATAACTAAATATTTCGCTTAAGAGATTCTATATATTATCAAAGGACAATTTGACACTTTGAGGCTTTACCCGTGATCATCTATTTTATTTATGTGTAAAGGCCCACCAGATGACGTTAAAATGACTACCCTCGCTGAGCTACACGACGGTATAGAAACCAACTTAAGCTGCGGAGCTGTTAATGGATACCCTTCTCCGCTCATCCATTGGTACATCGGTTCTAGAAATGTGACACATGATTCGTTTCTTAAGACGTCATTGAATGGAGCCGATCGGTATGATGCTGAAAGCACCCTTAAACTCATACCAACGAGGATTGATCATGAAAAACATCTTCTCTGCCAGGCGGTTCAACCTACAACACTCTCAGTGCGGTCAGTGAATGATAGCAAGGTTTTAAATATATCATGTGAGTATCAAATTTCATTTTAACTGTTGGTAGGGACATTATAAAAAGAGAATGATCTCCTAAAATTGCTTTGGATATTGATATGCATACGCGTTTACCAACTATCCTCAAAAGTTTCGTCTGCTATTTTTCCCCCTTTTGATTATACACATTATTATTTCTACCTGTATGTTAATTTTAGGACATGCTTCACACGTCTCCTGTGGGCTGGTGTTTTTTCTTCTCCATTTGACAACAGAATGCATATGGATAACGACCAGTCAAAGTAAAAAGGCTATAAGTCATTATTTCTCTTATTTTCCTGCATGCATTGACATGTTCCTATAAGTCCCAACCAAAAAATTAATTTACCTCCCCAGTCCCAACTCCATCCTCATATCTCCTTCTATTTTCTATCACCTCTTTTCTAAAATAATTTTCAATATTTGTCTTCAATCTAGATGACCCAGTTGTGTTCGTTTCTTTTAGAAGGCTTCCACCAAATAACATACGTACTGGGTTTGTGTTGAAATGTATCTCAGACGCCAATCCTCCAGCTTTTATCTTCCATTGGATCTTTAACGGCACACAGTTTTCTAACGACACCCGTAATATTACATTATCCGAGACTATACCCGATGGTGAAACACTGACCTCCAGTGAAGTGGCAATTCGAAACCCCCTGTCCGAAGATCATTGTAATTACAAATGCATTGCTATTTCAAGATATGGGTCTGGTAGTGCAGTGTTCAACTCCACATTTTACCGTAAGTAAAACTGTGTTTTCAATTTTATATTTATGTTTATTTTTGTCTTGTCCTTCTGATTATCTGTTTTCATTTTATTAAACGGTGCTTGCTTCCAAATAAAGAACATTCAACTCATATCCATCAAACCGTCTTATATTTATCTTGATTAAAGTCATTGAACTAAAGAACCGATGTTTTATTTACGCTTTACCACTGATTATCCTAAAAATGCATTTAACCCAGACTCACCTTCTTGGCTGATCGTCGACCAAACCCAAACGACATCTTCAGCTCTCTTCGTTGCCTGGCAACCCGGATTCAACATCCGGTAACAACACATTCGGATTTGATTGATTTCGTACAAAATTTCGACGCGATGAGATTAAGTAATCAGTTGATTGGCCATGACTTCAAATTGATGAAGCTTACCCTTCTCAGTCTCAATGCGTATGGCAGGGTGTCTAAACTGTTAGACTATGGAAACAGCACAATCTACGGAACGTCATTGCCCTGCAATTTTTTTGCTCATAACACAGCCAGTCAATGACATAGCTAGGCTAGGCTCAATGCTGTTTTTATGTGTTTCAGTTTCAAAATAGAGTCAATAGCCTCAAAATATATACGAGTAGGCCATCGGTTTGAATAAGACCTGAATAATGAACAAAGATAACATTAAACATTCTAATCGAAATTTAAACATAGTACAACGATTACATGAGCCTACTTGCGGATCTATGACATGGTGATTATTAGGCTTATAGGCCATAGTCCTTGATAATGATAACAGTAATCATCACTGCTATAATGGTGATTACCGGAAAGAAAATCTTGCTAGGACACCTAACGTCCTCCTGGTTTTCAGAATAGGAGGTATAACCGGTGATAAATAATTAATATATTATCAAACTCTTCTTTCTCGTGTAAAGTACAGAATTTTATATCATTCTCTGTTATTTCACTACCTAAAGACATTAACCAATTTTCTAATACACGTATATATATATATATATATAAATACATTTCAAAAAAGGCATTTTCAAAAGATCAAAATAAAATACTAGTAATACTAATATTCAATAATGTTATACCGCAAAAAATGCCAATCAAAGTAAGTTTCCGAAACTCCCTTGTTATTTGAAACTGACAGCCCACTTACGTGTATTTTATTTAGAGAGATAAATTGCTTTCATTTTCGTTGCGCTAAAGAGAAGTTTATATGCATACCGGCCACTGGTCTTGGCGTCCACTCATTCTGACATTGGAAGCCGTTACTGCTAACCGTTCATTATTTAATTATCCAGATACTCTGTTAGGTTGCAGGATGGTTCATGCAACGCACCTCCGAAGTTGAAATATACAAGGAGATGGTGCCTAATAACAATATGGATGAACGTCTTTACATATGTCTCTTACTCACCTTCATCGTATCTAAGACAAATGAGATGAGAGTGTCTACTCGTATTCAGAACCCAGAAATCCTCCCAGTCGTTGGTCAGGACATAACACTTGCCTGCACCTATACCCCTCCATCGTCCTATCGCCAACTGTCTTGGATTGACAGGAATAACAATATCCTAGGTACGTGTCAAGGGGTGGAATGCAGAAACGAGCAGAATGTTCAATACATGTCTAAGTATAGTTTGAGGGCAGATTCTTCCAGCGGAAACGTAACGATCAGGAATTTAACAGTAGATGACAGCGGCAGATATCATTGCTCAGTTTTGTCATTTTCTGATGCAGTTCTAAGTGAAATTGTACTGAAGGTACTGTTATAAGGTAAAGTATTCTAACACTATTCGGGAAAGCTTGATAAATTCGTGATGTGTGCGGAATTACAATCTAAATGAGTCAATAGAACAGTCGATCTTTTGAATGAACAGTCTGTCGGGTGTAGTGTCATCAATAACTGGTACTTTAATGCTTATTATATTATACTTTTATGATACTTATATCGAGTTCTATTCGTGACTGAAATAATCCAAGCTATGTTATTTTACAAAAAGTATTGATATTAGGATATTTCAGTTTTGTTTATGTACAAAAGTGTCCTAGAACTTGATAAAACACCCAAAATGACAAAACGCTAATTCCAGTGGTTACTTTTATAAGTATCTACATATTGCGTCATCTCCAGCCACGCCTAGACTGCTATCCATCACGGATGATCGGTCTGAGGTTGGATACAAGAATGGAGCATCAGTGAGCATCACATCTGGGCAAACCCACAACCTAACTTGTTCAGTCCAAGACGCTAGACCATCTGCAGAAATGGAGTGGAACGTTCCTGAAGGAGTACAGATTCGACTAGACGATCAGTATAACGCTGTTAATGGTGAAGCTTACACCTCTCAGAGAGTTGTTTCTGTAACTCCGTCCAGGGACGATGATGGACAGATTTTCCGTTGTGTGGCCTCACATCGGGAGCTGGGTAATGGGCTTCAATTGTTCATCCTCCTAGATGTCCAAGGTGATTATCTTGCTAATTATATCATCCCATGATTGCTCGATGTTTGTGTGTTTCTGCCAAAGTAAATATGCACCTAAATTTGAGAATTCCATGAAATGGATGAAACATTCAACATCTCCTGAAACGTTTCCCACTTTTCTGTATTTTCGTAGGGAATCATAATAACTTCACTAGATCCCATGATACCTTCACCGCTAATATACTTGTATCATATTGTTAGCAGTAGTTCACCTCTGTATCTCTCCTTTCGGTAGCCGACTTCATATGAAAATTGTGGTTCTTCCTTTCTTTTTCCACTCAGTACCGCCAAGTGACCTCCGGCTTACCCCTTTTGGATCCATAACTTCCAATTCAACAGAGACAAGAAGTGTCATCGTCTTTCAAGATTCGGCAACATCATTCACCTGCAGGAGTGTAGGATCTCGCCCTACAGCTCTAATATCATGGAACATTGGTTCGAACGACGACCTGGGTAGCACGACCTCTATGTCTACCACGAATGAGGCCGATCAAGGTTTACGTGATACTAAGTCTACTCTACAGTTGATTCCAAAGAGGAGGCATCACAATCAACTTCTCCGATGTGTGGCCTATGCTGGTTTGAACCAACGTCAAAGAGAAGTGAGGGTTATTGTGTATGGTGAGTATTCTATACTATACTATACTTTATCTTCTCTTGATATATATTAGATGTGAAACCTTGCTTTCTGAATAAATGGGTGTAGTCCTACCATGCTTGCCATTCTGCAGCAAGATATTTCTAAAGAAGTGACAAATTTAGAAATTTCTAGTCACAACGCTTCGGGACGGCTCTAGCAAATTCCTTCAAATTTGTATTGTTTTTAAGTGTCAAAATATGAGTTGTTTGTGTAAGTAGGTCGTCGTTGCTTATTATAAAATCGGCAGGAATTGTTTCTTATATCGCTATATATGTGATTTGTAAGTCCCTGGGGCTTATAATCTGAAAAAATAATAACATATTAAATACATCTTGATTTTCAAGGACCAGCAAATCCTCCCTACCTTAATGGAACAGAAGTATTGCAGGATGGGGTGTCATCAAATGTGACTTGCACATCGAACAACGGATACCCAACACCGACTTTTCAGTGGTACCTTGGATTAAAGAACGTCACCAAAGATTCTAATACACAGTCTTCGAAGAATCGAAATCATCGAGTGGATGCCAAAAGTGTTATCAAATTCACACCCACGGTAGACGTTCATGGGAAACTCCTTGTCTGTCAAGTTTTCAAACCAAACGCAGAATCCATGAATCCCTGGAGTATTAGTGAGGTTATTCATGTTCTTTGTAAGTATGGTTTAGGTATTTCCTAATACATACATCATTTAGATCCCTTCACGAGGCAGGTACATTACGTCGCCTCGCCCCTACAGAAGGACATTACAACCAATGACATTACTTGACGTCCGTGCCCTTTTCGCAGTGATTATACATATTCGACGATTATATATACTTTTTATATTATTATATTAAACGTTTTACAAGCATCAACTGGTCTGATTCTTTCTCCTTCTGCTAAAAAATTTAAACATACATACCATTCTAGATTAATATGAAATGATACAATACACTTGGAGGAAAAGAGTAATATGCTACGATCATGATGCTGACATGTAAGCCTTAAATATGTATTGGCAACGCCTTTAGTTACTGTTTACTGCTGATGATTGAAATAAGTATTCGCTTACTCTAATCAGGAACGCCATCACAAATTATTACTTCCTGAGCCTCGATTTATTGTTTCCTGAACGTATTATTATCTTCCTAAATACATGTAGATTCTCCTGTCGTTGTGGATTACTCTGTTCGTCGGGATTCCACTGGTCAACAGAGCGTTGATGCCATCCTTACATGTACATCAGATAGCAGACCCCTGGCTTCATTAACCTGGTTCTCGAATAGCACACAACTCAACAACGGCACCCGCCATCACATTCACCACAGTCATGCACAAGAAGATACATTGAGGTCTAGTATTCTGATCATTTCTAATATTTCGGCAGAGGACGATGGCAACTATATATGTTTGGCTGCAACAAGGTTCGGGAACGACAGCGCAGCTATACCTTTCTCATATTCTGGTAAATCTTTCACTGTCAGACCAAGGTGCATTTGTGTAAAAGGAGCATGTCTCATTGTTGAGACGACACATTGTCCAGTACAGTACTGTGCCATTGATAATCCCAGATGGCGAATGAGAACAGTATGATACCCTTACAAGTATTTAACCTAGGTGATGGGATTTCACCCCAGTTACAGTAATTATCGGGTAATGTTCATTAATTCATGTTTTACGGTAGATTACTGTGTCGACTTTGACTTTCGGGTGATGGTTCAACTGACCATTACATGTCCGATAATGCTCAGGTAAAAGATGATTTGCGTTTTTACTTCGCCAATGATACATCGTAAGGTAATGGCTGTAAGCTGGGTTAACGTTAGGTGTATGAATAAGATAAGGGTTAGTTTTGGTATAGGGTTAAGAATAGGTATTATGTTTGATCCATGGTCGAAAGTCAGAGTTCGGTTGGTGTACGACAGCGGTGTCGATTTGTATCCGTGGTCGGGGGTGATAGGTGCCAAAATATTTTCGGCAATGGATCAAAGCAACCAAGAGGTAGAAGCGTGTGGCAGGTTGCACCCTCCCTTCCAAGTTATTAACTTTTTCAAGTCACCCTCATATTAAAGATAACATTTCAGAGAATATAAGAGTGGTAATAAAATTAATAACATGCTAAATGTTAGTCCTGACTCTTGCCTGCAGTGTAGGCCTACCAGACAGATATCATCTATTTTTAAACGAAATGTAGACATTACCAAAACAAATCCAATGCTGAGGGATATCAACTTAAGAAAGTATTATGTTACCAGAGGGCAAATGCATTAATAAGCAACCAGGAAAGGTTAATGTAGACAGAAAATTCTTTATTTCCTGGTGATAGAAACATACATTTTATGAATATTGATGTCTCCAAACAACATTCATCGTGAAAAACCCATTCCAATATTCTGTGTAAGGAGATCTCAAAAATCATAGTTCTCATTAGTAAATGAAAAACATATTGCTTTTGGTTCTTCAATTGACTCTCTTCCTTTTTTAATTAAACCGACTGAATCCTCTCTGCGGGAAACTCTATTCAATGAAACAGAATATCACTGATGCAAAATTTGGTTCTCAAAATGACAGAAAATTTCCACTCCTGATCTCATACAAACTGTCTGTTTCTTAAAAACATAATATAAAATTTACGTTCCAACTACCAAACAACAAACTTCCATTATCTCCTTCTTCACCCAGATATACTTATCATACCAGATACGCTTTGAAATATAAGCATAATATTCCCCTAAGGCCCTGACCAGAGCACTATTTTTTTCTTCAAAAACTATAACCAGTCTTAGAAGTTGCATTATTATTGGAAGGGTCTTTTAAACAAAACTTCAAACTTAATAACATTCTAACCTTCAAAAACACCTTAACTATCTTATGCCTGTTACATTTGAATACAATACATAGGCCTACATCAGCTTTTCAATAAAGAAAAATAAGTTGTGACATAATAATCTTTCTCCAAAATATCGAACTGGAGTATTCTGTTGTATTGCTTGTTTATGTACATACAAAGAGCTTATTTTCAAGAGGTACTAGATATATTTGTGTAACTCCAGAAAGAACTCTTTGTTTAGGTTAATAATTTTGTTCAAGGAAAATAGAGGAAAATGTATATCATTATCTCCATTTGCTATTAAAAGATTTTGCTCCTTTCGGAAAATACCTCTTCAAATGTTTTACATGTAGAGATATAAATAAAGAAATAAATGGATGAAATCAATAAAACAAAAGAGATACTGAGTATGAATCAGGGAACAAACTGAAAATTTCGTCTCCTACATGCTGCCATTTGGACAAAACCGTCTTTCTCTTTAATGATACAATATTTTATTACTTTACTTGCATTATGAAAAAAACGCATCATCAACCCTACATAGTCATAGCTTTGAAAAAAACTTCAGATTGAACTGGCCAAAAGTCATGTGATATTCTTTCTCAGATGCTTTCCTTTACCTTTAAGAGTTCTTTATATTAAGGAATTGGTTGAAAGTTTTTTCTTGGCAATAATGCCTAAATTAAATAGTTAAACAAATACACGACTGTAACTCCTAGCGCGTTTTGAAAAATGTTGTAGGAAATATCAGGTAATATAATGAGTGAAAAAAATAAAGATACAATGACAAGTATACAAAATAAAGATAGTAATTGTAACTACCTTTCAACAATTTCGTCCAGTGAGTCCAGATCCACCTTATTGTTTTATCGTCGATCTAAACCAGACGACATCATCTACTCTCTTCGTTGATTGCAACCTGGAATCGCTTTTTGGTTTCAGCAAAATTTCCCTGTGCATTATATTACGATGGTTCCGGTATTGATCCTCATTTGACAGGAAAACTCAATAGTACGGATTTTAAGAAACAAAGTGTAGATGTATATGTTAATTAAAACATGTTATTTTTTATGCAAATCAGTCACTGTAAAAGAGGAATTATGCCCACAAGATGTTTTACGCTGATATTTATGCTGATATAGCGCTTAATGCACCGGCAAGTCCGAGATTTTATTTAATGTTAGAAGCTATCTAGGAATAATCGTACCATTCATATTTCAGTTAGTGATTGTAGACGTTTCCTGAGATTTCCTAAATGTTTCACATGTATTTCAAAATATACATTGTAGTTCTAGCCAACATATTGTATTCGTGGATTGTATGTATGTTGATTGTTGTTTCATAAAGTAATGAAAATAAGTTGAGAATGTTTACATTTTTAATGCACCCCCCTTTTATGTTACTTTAAATCTATACATGTTTATGGTTAGGCCTAACTTAAGTGTATCTAGTCCTGATTATAGACCATTTTGTACATGCCTAATAACAGGACTTGAATGTACTGAATTAGGTACAATTACTTTTGAGAAAATAAAACGTATCACATCTAGTAAAATATGCAACTGTTTTCTAGTGTCGAAATATGATTCCTCAAATTTGTAAAACGACATACTTCGACATTGAATAATTTTGACCCTCTCCTTCCCCTCCCCAAATGCAAGTGTTAGAGTTTCAACGTTCTCTGGTTAAAATATGGTCTATTAAGAAGCTGCAAAATTAATATTTCGAAGCAAAGTCAGTGCGGTATTATAAACAACACTATCTCTTATATGATCTGTAGCAGAAAGCTACTAGTATTAGACCGGATAAAAGTTCTAGATAACAGATTTGGTCAATTGAATAAATTGAATATAAGGAAGACAGGGTGCATCCAGTAACATTTGAGTAAAGCATTTTGCCTAAATTAATGTAATAATTATTTACGGGGAACTGCGAATATCACCTTGAGAGTTTAAAGGTCAAGATGTGAGGATTTCTTTTTTCAAATTATTGTCATCGTTATAAGTATTATTATTTTCATTAGTATTGTTATTAATATTGTCCATATTTACTTCAATTCAAAAATTGCAAAATATCATAGAAGATGTATTCCTGATTAGAAGCAATACATTATCATGTTAATATATATATTACCGCGTACTACAATGGACAAATGCGAAAATGTATTCATTGTTTGTTATTAGAACTTTTATTCATTTATTTATTAACAGTTTTATTTTAGCATGGTTGCCTCTTCACTTAACAAACTGCGATCCCTGAGTGACCTGCACAATAAAAACAATGTTTTTAAAATATTTACAGATTTAATAAGTACAAATTGAACACATAAATAACATCTATAACAAAGGTTAATACAAAGTTAAATAAAACAAAAGAGAAATATTATGAATATGTACAGTATTTCAATAGGGTAATTTAACGTACGGAATTATCAAAACATCCAATTGATACATTAATCAATTGTCAAAGTACTGATTACTGTCGTTGAGAGGAAAATGAGGTAATAAATAGTAGAAAGTTAAGAGGGGATATATTGAGGGAGGGTAAAGAAAAGTGGTAAAGAGGGAGTGGGAGAGAAAGAGACAGAAAGAGACACAGAGAGAGAGGGATAATTGACTACGAAGTTAATATTGCAGGAGACATGAGTACGCTAAGTTGGTTGTTCTAGAAAAGTGCAAAAGTAGGGTACAAAATACATGGAAATGGGAGAGGGGTTGAAAAGGGGAGAGGAAGAGAAGGAATATTGAAGAGAGAGTGAGAGACGGAGAGAAAGATAGATAATTATATAGTAATTATATACGCGGTAATGTCTCCGGATAGCACAAACACAATTATACAATAGTTGGTTTAAAATATTTGAGTAAGGGGGCTAGTTTTTCTGTTTGGCATTTAATATATTCGACCCTAAGTACTGAAAAAGGTTTGTTTACCACTCGTTTAAAAAAAAAAAAAAAACATTCGTTTATTGGAGGGAGAAGTGGTTTTTGATCGTGTGAGTATTGGGGTTTCGTGAAACGTTGCCATAAATACTAGGGGCCGTTCCATTGACACATTTGCAAACTTCGCTCAATCTATGAACCTTCCACCTTGAGTGTATGTTTTTTTCATTGTAACGCCTGACATACTTATGGTTTGTTGGTTCTTGGATGCGCTCCCTCGATCATTCTTGCGAGCCTATTATGAAGTTTTACCAGACAACATCACAAAAGTCGAATAATGGCATTACGAGGGAGGTACATAGTCAATCAAATTTAATTTAATTTTCTTTGAAATGTACTTGGCCATAAAGTCAAGATGGTACCTATATGAAATTTTCCGTCTAGAAAGACAACTAAGCATTCAAATTTCGTTTCACTATTAAGTCATTAAAACACGATTAAATTTGGTATCATATGAACCATATATTAACAGCTAAAAAATACGTCAAAAGCCTATGGAAAACTTTTCGTTAGTTTCTTTACGCTTTCTAGTCTAGAAATGGTGGAAAATAGAATGCGTCGCTTCCTGTGTCTTTTTGTTCTTGGAACTTTTGAATATTAAGTGAATGAAAACACGATTAAGTTTTAATAGTCATACGCACGATATATCAAATGCTACAATTACATCAAAACTTTAAGTCAAAACTTTGCAATGACAGTTCTTTTGATACATTATAATAGGAAGTACTTTTGTCATAATGTCGGAAGAGAAAGAGCGCCCCTCTTGTTTAAACATGTACAGCATGCATACTGTCATTTAAAGTTGATGATTTGGTGAAGTTTGTGAAACTAAATCGGTGCCAGAAAGACATATGCTATTTGTTTCGCTTCTAACGTTATAAATAACCAACTATGGTCTATTTGTTCAAAAGCATCTACTCTTTCCGTACTGTCTGCTTGCGTGTATACCAATCGATCGCGTGTATTATAAGCTCGTCAAATAGAATATATTCAAACAGTAAGATATTTGAATAATAATGGCGATTTGTGCAGACTTTCTTCTTTTTCTCGCCTTTTTCATCTCCAAATGTGGTAAGTTTTAATTCATTTTACATTTATAAAAGTAATTCGTACTTAGTCCAGGAGGAGATTTTGAGTAACGATTTTGTAACGATGTAATGAATATAATATACTAACCAATCGTCGGTGGGTTCATATTTTTAATCCGCTATTATTTATTTGATGGAAGTAAATAGATAAGAAAAATGTTCAAATCTCTACGACTGTAAATTCCGATCATTGGCAACAAACCTGGTCGTAAAGCTAAAGTAACAAAATAATTGGACCAACTCCCATCTCTGTCGGGCATCTCTTATTACTGATTGCCTTCTATGTCAAGCACGTATTGAAAACTATTTGGGCAAGTTAAAGAATCTTCTGGTAACATTGGGCCATTGTCTTGTATCGTATGTATTTGATCCGTGACGTAGCTATAGGTGGCGGCACAGGAGGGCACGCAAGTGGTTAAAAAAAGAGAAAAACAGAAAGGGGAAAGGAAAAAGTACAAGAAAAGAAGATGCCCGGACCACCTATCGCACCCTCCCCTAACTGTGTACATTTACATTTCATTACGAGTTGAATATATCGATGCCCCAACCTTTCCATTGCACACTCTATGGGTGGACTTATTCTACGCCACTGTATCTGATGCATGCTATAGGTAGTGTACTCGGTATTCTGCCCTTTTATTTTATTTCATATAACCCATGCAGCATATCATGCATTTGAAGTGTCTATTCAGACATTCAACTCTCTACCCGTCATCGGAGAAGATTTCACATTGGTATGTACCTTCATACCAAAAACGTGGAATCGGCAAGTTATTTGGGCAAAGGGTAGTAACGCAAATGTGGCCTTTCACTCATGTCGGCCCTTTCCTGATTGTGCGGAAAGCATTCCGCACCCTTCAAAGTTTAGTTTGTTGGCAGACTCTTCCAGTGGAAATCTTACAATAAAACACCTTACAATGGATGACGAGAGCAATTACATGTGAACTGTAAGCGGTACATATAAGCCAGTACATCCAGGTAAAAACAAAGTATTCACATCCCTAATTCAGTATTGGAAAATAAAGCTCTTTTCCCCGTCTTGTATAAACATGAACATATAATAACAGAACTTAAAGGGAAGTAGTTCTTTGTAAAACATTAAGCCCAAACATGCCGGCAAATATTCTACTTGTACAGGTTGACCATACTGTTTTTAATGGGGAAAAATCGAGTAAACCCTTAATTCGGGCATGCCTTTTTATTTTCATTTGCCATTTTATTTCGAGTTGTGATTATGTACTACTTCAAAACTCTTTAAATTATATTCGGAAACAAACTAACATATATTCACACCAAATATTGTTTGTAAAGAGATGAGGTATGCAATTTTAAGTAGCAAACATTGAAAGACTGTGGTAAGCGCAATTAAAGATTCAATTACATGGAAGTAGACTATCAGAGTGGACAAGTACAATTTGAAGTGTGCTTTATTCATCGTGACTATTCCCTCTTTATTACGCTAGTTCAGCCCTATTGGCTCTTTATCACGGATGAGAGATCGATCGATTATTACCCTAACAACGCAAATATAACGGTAACAGCTGGAGAGCCGCATAACTTTACATGTGAATCAGACTGGGCAAGGCCTCCTGCAATACTGGAATGGCGTATACCAGATGATGTAACCGTGGTTCTTCAGGATCAGTCTGATGTCGTACAAGACAACAACTATGTCTCTCGGAAGGTTGTTACAATCACACCCTCTAAGAATGATCAAGGAAAGAGTCTTCGCTGTATGGCATCACATCCACAACTTAAAAATATTCTTCAACGCTCAGTTCACCTGAATGTACAAGGTAGGTAAATGTGTTAAGTACAGAGCATAATCCCTTCGTAGTTATGTGGTGCCGATGTCTTCAAAGCTGAGTCCATGTCTTGTTCTTGTTACTCTTTATGAACTGCTCTACTTAGATCACAAAATTTGAACAGTTACTGGTGCATAAATAAATAAATCTTAATGAATATTTATGAATGTTTTTCAGGAGATTCATATTTTCTCGACAAGTATATTCTTTCTATCCTTATGTACACAACTTATAAAGAGAAGATGGCCCGTTCCTTTAAACATTGTCTAGCGTTTCCTACACATGTATATTACAAATTTTGTACATAATTTTTCTCACTCTCTTTCTTTAAGTTCCACCCTCTAGCATGTTACTTTTTCCAACTGGAGATAACAAGGAACACGAATCTGGGTCAACATTCATTTACGTTCAAGAAGGTTAATCGAATTCAATCACTTGGAAAAAGTATTGGATCATTACCAGCAGTTGAACTATCATGGAATTTCTTTGGTGACAACTATAGTATTCTCGGTAACTCAAACCATTTAAAGTATCGCAATGCTTTAGATGGAAGTTTGTTTGACACCGAAAGTACTATCGGAATACACCCAGAGAGAAAGCACCATGGAATATTTATTGAATGCAATGCGTATCTGGACGAATTCTTTATTGATTTACTAGTAGCCAAGTTGAACGTTTACGGTGAGTTGTTATTCTTTCAATATATCGGTATTCGATCTTACTTCAAATAACATTGATGGGAAATGAGTTGGACTTACTGAAAGTCTTATTCATCACTAAGAATTCAAAAGAGGTGACGGTTTTTTTTTTATCATACTCTACCCAATCGTAACGAAGCCTTCATCAAAGTCATTAATAATTTCACGTCACCTGGGACGGGGAGAAGAAGAGCGAACGTCGATCACTATGACATTTGGTTGTCTCCTCTCTGTACAACTAAATATTTCGTATAAGAGATTCTATATATTACCAAAGGACAATTTGACACTTTGAGGCTTTACCCGTAATCCTTTATTTTATTTATGTGTAAAGGTCCACCAGATGATGTTAAAATGACCTCCCTCGATGATCTACATGACGGTATAGAAACCAATTTAAGCTGCGGAGCTGTTAATGGATACCCTTCTCCGCTCATCCATTGGTACATCGGTTCTAGAAATGTGACACGTGATTCGTTTCTTAAGACGTCATTGAATGGAGTTGATCGGTATGATGCTAAAAAGCACCCTTAACCTCATACCAAGGAGGATTGATCACGGAAAACTTTCTTCTCTGCCAGGCGTTTCAACCTACAACACTCTCAGTGCGGTCAGTTAATGATAGCATGGTTTTAAATATATCATGTGAGTATCCAATTTCATTTTTACTTTTGGGAGGGACATTATAAATAGAAAATCTCCTAAAATTGCCTTGGATATTGGTATGTAAACGCGTTTACCAACTATCCTCAAGAGTTTCGTCTGCTATTTTTTTCCCTTTTAATTTTACACATTATTATTTCTACCTGTATGTTAATTTTAGGATATGCTTCATAAGTCCCATGTGGGCTGGTGTTTTTCCATCTGACATCAGAATGCATATGAATAACGACCAGTCGAAATGATAGGCTTTAATGTCAATTTTCCTCTTTTGTCCTGTATGCATTGAAACTTTTCTATTAGTCCCAACCCAATAATTAATTTATTTCCTCAGTCCCAACTCCATCATTATATCTCCTTCTATTTTATATCACCTCTTTTCTAAAATAATTTGTAATATCTTCTTTTCTAAAATAATTTGTATAGGGCGCGCACGGAACCCAAGTCCTACTTAGGTTCCGTGTGCGCCCTATTTTATGCGCGTCCGTTAAATAGTCATTTCAACAACACGTGTTACCGGTAACTTGGAGTGTATTGAGACTGCAATATCTCTTTGAAGAAGAAATATTATTCTGTGTACAACTTACTTAAAGCTGACATTCTAAGGCAATCCCAAATATTGAGATAATTACATCAATATAAAGCTTTTAACCCCCATAATAACACCAAATGGCGTTCAACCGACAAAACAAGTTCAGAATAGTGAATTTATGCGAGTAAACTCCACCAAAATCTCGAAGTCGGGCACGCAGAAATGCACGGAGAAACCGGGTCCTCTATTCTTAACGTCACAACCGGGGCCATGGGCTTAGTAAGAGTGAATGCTAATGATATGCCCACGTAAATGCTATCCTAGCAGAGCTTAGAATTGGTCTTGTTAACGAATTTGTGTGATAGATTTTCTGGTTTTTATTTGAATGAGGAATAACTAAGCAACGTTTTCCAGTCGCTGATTTATTTTTATATCCTCACATTATCCTTTTTGGTAGAGTTTTAAGACGGGTTTACTGCTAATTGGGAAACAAGGTTAAATCATATGCACGTATGAATAGGCGAGTGTACCTATACATCATCTTGTCATCATTGCAGTCTTTGCAGATAAGGTACAGGAGCAGTTTTGTGAAACGAATAGTCTTTCGCTAGAGACTATATGAGAGTATGCCCTCGGTTTAGGAGCGGGGGAAAGGGTGAAATATGACATATTTTTCTCTTAAGAACACTAATGAAATTGCTTTCTAATCCAATAGAGTAAAACGATTTTTTAAGACTGGTTACCTACCTACGGCTATGAATGATACTTCTTTAAGTGTACACTCACCTGACACATAATTTGTGTTTAGGTGGAATATTCAAGAACAGCCTATACAACATGATTAAAACAAACCCTTTATCTGGAAGGTTATATGTAAACGGTTAAGGAGTATGCAAACTAATAAAGGATAATATAAAACCTTCCGTAAAGGGCGATAACTGAACCCTTTGTTGGACTCCATGGTTGGACCTGGGTTCCATGCGCGCCCTATTATATGCCAGTGCGTACACGAGCGTCGAACAAGACGTTTTGCTGTTTACTGGGCGTGTATTTGAACTGCAGTATTTTATATCTCTCTGTAGAAGAAATAATGACTACAATAAAGCAACAATTGACCCCTCAGATCTAAGGCAAGATTTTTGTTGGCGGTAGGTTCATTTCAGATAGTTCAAAATAAATTATATTTGTCATTACTGGAAAAACAAATCTGTCTAGGTCACCAAAACATCCTCTTCGTTTTTAGAACGGGACATCTTTATGAAGCCCTAACAGGTGAGAAATAATACATATATCCCCTAACACTTTTCCCTTTGTGCAAAGTACAACATTTTATATCTATCCCTATTATTCTCCTTTCTAATTATATTAACCAAATTATATACAACAAATTGCCATAATCGAAAATTCAGAGTAAAATACTACGAAATTTCATCCATTGACTCATAATATAAATCTTATACTTCCCAAAGTGCCAATTGAAGTGAGTTTCCGAAACCCCCTTTCTTGTTTAAGCTTACAGCCCACTAATGTTCATCAGCGAGATGAATTGCTTTCACTTTCGTTGCGTAAGAGAGAAGTAAATTAGCATACCAGCAACTGTTCTGTGTGTCAACTCATTCTGCCATTGGAAACCGTTGCTGCTCATTGGTCATTATTTTATTCTCCCGATATTAGGTTAGGTTGCAGGATGGTTCATGCAACGCACCTCCGAAGTTGAAATATACAAGGAAATGAGACGTACTAACAATATGGATGAACGTCTTAAAATATTTCTCTTCCTCGCCTTCATCGTTTCTAAGACAAATGAGATAAGCGTGTCTACTCGTATTAGGAACTCAGAAGTCCTCCCAATCGTTGGTGAGAATATAACACTAGCCTGCACCTTCAACCCTCCATCGATAAATCGCCTAATGTCTTGGATGGACAGTAATAACAATAGTTTAGCTACTGATAGATGTTATGGGGTGGGATGCAGAAATAAGCAAAATGTTCCAGATATGTCCAAGTATAGTTTGAGGGCAGATTCTTCCAGCGGAAATCTAACTATTAGGAATTTAACAGTGGATGACAGCGGCAGATATCAGTGCTTAGTTTTCACATCTTCTGGTACAGGTGCAAGTGCAATTGTACTGAAGGTACAGTTATCAGGTAATGAATTATAATATTATTCTGAATAGCTTGATCGTGTTGCGAAATGTGCAAAATTACAATATAAATGAGTCACTACTCATTCAAAATCAAATCAAATTCAAATTCTTGAAGAAAACAGTCACGTCAGATGTAGCGTCATCAATAACAAGTACTTTAATTTGTAATATATTACTTTTAGTATATGTCGAGTTAGATTCGTGACTGTAAACAATCCAAACTACGGTATTTTATCAATCACGGTATTGATATAGTGGAATTTCTTTTAATGGACAAAACGGTCCAAAAATCTGGTAGACACCCAAGTGGTAACAGTGGTAACTAGATGGTTATATACATGTACACTTTGCATTATTTCCAGCCACGCCTAGATTGATGTCTATCACCGATGATCGGTCTGAGGATGGATACACGAATGGAGCTTTAGTGAGCATCACATCTGGGCGAACCCACAACCTAACATGTGCAGTCCAAGATGCTAGACCACCTGCAGAACTGAATTGGGACGTTCCTGAAGAAGTACAGGTTCGACTTGATGATCAGTATAACGCTATTTATGATGACGCTTACACCTCTCAAAGAGTTGTTTCTGTAACTCCGTCCAGGGACGATGATGGAAAGATTTTCCGTTGTATGGCCTCGCATCGGGAGCTGAATAATCTTCAATTGTTCATCCGCCTCGATGTTCAAGGTGATTATCTTACTAATGATATCATCTAATGATTGTTCGGTGTATATGTGTGGGTGTGCGCGCGCGATATGCCCAAGTGAATATGCATCTAAATATGAAGATCATCTAAAAAATGGATGTAACATTCAACATCTCCTAAAACACTTTTCGCTCTTCTGTATTTTTTACATTCTGATATGGAATAATAAGAACGTCACTAGATCCCACGATGCCATTTAATCGCTTATATAATTGTATCATATTGTTAGTAATAGTTTACCTCTGTATCTTTCCTTCAGACGATGACTTCGTATACAAATTGTGGGTTCTTCCTTTCTCTTCCCATTCAGTACCGCCAAGTGACCTCCGGCTTATCGCCTACGGATCCATAACTACGAATGCAAAAGAGACAAGAAATGTCACTGTCTTTGAGGGCTCGGCATCATCATTCACCTGCAAGAGTGTAGGATCTCGCCCTAGAGCTCTCATATCATGGATTGTTGGTTCAGACGACGACCTGGGTAGCACGACCTCTACGTCTACCACGAATGAGGCCGACCAAGGTTTACGCGACACCAAGTCTACTCTAAAGCTGATTCCAAAAAGGAGGCATCACAATCAACTTCTCAGATGTGTGGCCTACGCTGGTATGAACCAACGTCGAACAGAAGTGAGGATTATCGTCAATGGTGAGTATTTGGTACATCGTCTTCTATTATTCACAA
Source organism: Mesocentrotus franciscanus (assembly GCA_037976565.1). Taxonomy (NCBI): domain Eukaryota; kingdom Metazoa; phylum Echinodermata; class Echinoidea; order Camarodonta; family Strongylocentrotidae; genus Mesocentrotus; species Mesocentrotus franciscanus. Next base: position 23,717,468 of record CP137667.1, read on the forward strand.
CAGAAGACCGAATGGAGTCTGGGACATACTGCTACACACTTTGACATTGACATGTAACAGATGCGAAATATTACAAACTGAATAACCCGGTTACTCATACCATGCTTTCCAAAGAAAATGAACGTTGTGGAAAGCCTTTAGTGACAAACCTTCATGATAGCTCAAGCAAATTAATATAAATATCAACAAAATTCATTTTTGTTAGTGTCAATATATGAGTTACTTGTGATACGAAGGTTTTGCTGCTCATAATATCGGCAAGACCTATTGTTTTGTATCGGTATATATGTTGAATGCAAGTCACTGGGGCTTATATTCGAAAAGTTACTCAAATATATGTCTTGATTTTCAAGGACCACCGAATCCTCCTTACCTAAATGGAACAGAAGGGTTGCAGGATGGAGTGTCATCAAATGTGACTTGTTCATCAAACAATGGCTACCCAGCACCAACTTTCCAGTGGTACCTTGGACCAAAGAACGTCACCAAAGATTTTAATACACAGTCTTTTAGGAATATAAATCATCGACTGGATGGCATAAGTGTGTTCAATTTCACACCCACGGTAGACGATCATGGGGAACTCCTTGTCTGCCAAGTTTTTCAACCAAACGCTGCATCCATGAAGTTTTGGAGTGCCAGTGAGGTTCTTCATGTTCTTTGTAAGTCTGATTTAGTTTAGCCTAACCCATTCATCATGTAGATATTATCACAAGGCAGGTATATTACGTTGCCTCAACGCTAAAAAAGACATTACAACCATTGATAGTGTCCGGTTTGCAGAAAGCTAACGATTACATGTACTTTCTTATGGGTATATTGAACGGGAAAAGGTAAGTTATTTGTTTTAAAAAAATCCACCTTGTTTGATTCTCTCTCCGTTTACAAATAACTACTTGTGTTGCTTTTAAGAGTACTCGTTCAGATTGATACCAAAGGATCCATAAGCCTGTAAAAAGACCATTCTATGTTACGATCATGGTGCTGAAATGTTAGTCTAATATATTGGAAACGATTAAATATGTATTCAATAACGTTAATCGGGAATACCATCACAACTCCTCCTGTGCCTTCCGTTATTGTTTTCTGAACGTATTTTCTTCTTCTTACATTATTGTAGATGCTCCTGTAATTGTGGACTCCTCTGTTCGTCGGGTTTCCAGTGGTCAACAGAGCGTTGATGCCATCCTTACATGTACAGTAGATAGCAGACCCCTAGGCTCAATAACCTGGTACTTGACTGAAACGGAACTCAACAACAGCACTCAATTTCAGATTCACCACAGTCTTCTACAACACGAGACCTTGTGGTCGAGTATTCTGATTATTTCTAATATTTCGGCAGAAGACGATAGCAACTTTACATGTTTGGCTGAGACAAGGCTTGGGAACGACAGCGCAGCTATAACCTTCTCATATTCTGGTAAATCTTTCACTATCAGACCAAGGCGCGTTTATGTAAAATTATCATGTCATATTGTTGAGATGACATATAGCCTGGTACAGTGCTGTACGATTGATAATCCCAGGTGACAAATGAGATCAGTATGATACTGTTACGATTGTATAACAGTGGTAATGCGATGATAACCCAGTTACAGTCACCATCGGGCAATGTGTCGACTTATAGAAACGGTTGACGGTTGAAGGCATTATAACATGTCCGATAATGTTCCGGTTAAAATTTATTTGGGTTTTACTTCGCCAAGGATACATTGTTAAGGTATTAGCTGTAAGTTGTGTCAACGTTAGGTGTAGGCTTAGAATTTTGGTTATTAAAGTTTAGGTATAGGGTTTGGCCCAGGTTTGGAATTTAGAGTTCGGTTGGTGTACGAAGTGATCGGGATGTCACCAGGACATGTGACGTACAGCCGTCACTACGACAGTGCGATATTATATTGTACCAACATTAATGGTACTGATTGGATACTTGTTGATTAGAGGGAATTAAATATGTGGAAGAGTTTATCCCTTAGTACATGAAACTGTCACCATCTCTTTAAAATTTATCCCAGGGATTCCAGATCCGCCTTATGAGTTCATCGTCGATCAAAACCAGACGATATCATTTACTCTCTTCGTTGCTTGGCAACCTGGAATCGATGATTGCTTTCAGCAAAATATTCATTCTGGAGTATATTACGCGGAAAAATCATCATTTAAGGATATTTTTCTATATCGCAAAAGACAATATATATGTATTCAGTTTTTTAAAATTAATTATTGGAAAATATGGAAAATAGCTTTATACCTTTACATTGAAAGATAAACTAATGAATACGGCTCGCCCTGAACAAAATTGCTCTCTCTGTCGTTTGGATGTGGACATGGTGATTATTGATTCATTTAATTCATGGTATACAGGCGCGGATCCAGGATTTCTTAGACGGGGGCACAAGGGGCACTATTTTTTCTCCCGCAAATTTGAAAAACGCGCCGGCCGAAAATTCGCTCATGGGGGTACTGAGCACTAATTTTTTTTTTGGCCAGGGAGTGCCCTGTGCCCCTGGATCCGCCAATGGTATGATACAAAACGTGATTTGTAGTCCATGACTGAATTATCTACATTTTACAAGAAAATTAAACAAATCATAGAATACAATAATGCAAATGGTAAAACACCGGATGATATTTACGATACCTTGTCCACTGTGGTTTAAATAATTAAAGAAAAATCGAATACAATCAATATCAGTCATAAAACATAATACGTAATTCAATGGAAAAAGGGAATTACATGTGTGATCAAAGTTTAAAGTAATTATAATAAGTTAAAAGGTATATAATTATAATCAATGGTTTGAGTATTCAAATTTGTAAAAATATTGCACAACTATAAGCCGTTTAAGTGGTCAATAAACTATCTAATTTTATGCGGGTTTGAATTGTGTAAAAGATTGTTTATATTGTACTATAATTAATATTGTATTTATTGTATTATAATCTAATTGATATTAACTAATGAATAATGTGGAGACATAAACGCATTTAACCGTGGATAATTGGATATTGCTGGTAAAAAATATTTACCTAAGTTTATTGCACGACTGATTTATAATAACCAATAGCTAAATAACTTTAAAAAAACAAGTGGTGGCATCATTGTATCGTCCTCACGTTCAATATTCCCTCATTCAAAGGAGTTGTTTTTACTGTAACTTTGCATTCATGAGCCAAATGAAATAGGGAAAGAACTTCTTTATTAGCGCTCCGTTTTTGCAAAAAAACTTCAGAATAAGTTTGGACATTTCGCATTGATGAGAATGTAATAATGATCGCAAGGGAAGAAGCAAGTGGTGACAGTTTGATGATAGTCTCGTCAATCCTTTGACCAGACTCATTGCCAGCTTATCCCGTCTTTTACGGAGGATGGGCAGTCCCTATTCTTTGATTATTGTTTGTTATTGAATTTTTTGGTATTCATTCATGTATTTTCAGTTTAATTTATGCAGGTTAGACTGAGGGCCTTGCAAAATAATAACAGATATATAAAAGTAATTTACAGACTTAATTATTACAAATTAAATACATAAATAACATAAGAAACAAAGATAAATAATATACAAATAAATACTATCAATACAATATTGCAATGTGCAACTAAACAAATGGTATGATCAAAAATTCCAATTGATAAATTAGTAAATTGTCCAAATACTGATCACTGCCGTTAAGAGGAACATGAGGTAATAAGCAGACAACTATTAAATGGTGATAAATTAAGGGAGATTCAAGAAATAAGGTAAAGAGGGAGTGGGAGACAAAGAGAGACAAAGAGAGAGAGAGAGGGGGGAGGGAGAAGAATTGAGTACGTGAGTATCAAAATAGACACGAGTCCGCTAAAGTAGGTGTTCTAAAAGAGTGTACAAGTGAGGTACAAAAGACACAGAAAATGAGAGAGGGGTAGAAATAGGGAAAGGAAGAGTAGGAAGATGGGTGTGAGAGAAAGTGAGAAAGAAAAAGACGGAAAGAGAGAGAGAAAAAAGAGAATGAGAGATCCTTTATACCTGTACATGAATATATGCAGAAATCATTTACGCGGTAATGTATCCGGATAGCACAAAAACAGTTGCTTTGAAATATTGTATTGATGGTGCTAGTGTCAGTTCGGCATTTAATTGATTCTTTTGTCTCGACCCTAAGTACTTCAACGATTGTTTACCACTCTCATTCACAATAACACCCGTTTGTTTAATGGAGGCAGTGGTTTTGCATAGTGTTTCGACCGAGTATTGGGGCTTCGTAAAACGTTGACATAAATACTGGGTCACAACTCCAACAACACATTAGTAAACTTCGCTCAACCTATGAACCTACCACCTTGGGTGTGCGTTTGTCCATTGTAAGGCCTGACATAAACCAGGTAAGTGGGTTCTTTGTCACGCTCCCATGATCATTCTTGCAAGCCTATGAAGTTTTACCAGTCTATCTAAAACCCATCTGAACAGTTTGACCAGACAATGTCACAATAGTCGAATAGTGGCATTGCGAGGGAGGTACATAGTTACTTAAACATACAATTTGGAATTCATTGCAGATCTTCTAAGAAAACCTAATTTCTTTAAATTTGTCTTTGCCATAAAGTAGGCATGGTACCTTTATGACATATTTTCATCTAGTTAGACAACTAAGTACTAAAACAAATAATATTGAGAGACTGAAACATGATTAGATTTGGTATCATATGCACCACATATTAATTGCTACAATTACATGAATAGCCTATGGAAACTTTTACAATTACTTTTATTTTAATTTTCCAATTGGAAGAGATTTTGTCAAAATGTCTGAAGAGAAAGAGCGCCCCCTCATAATGACACATTTGCAGCATGCACATTGTCATTCTTAGTCGATGGTTTGGTGAATTTTGTGAAACTGAATCAGTGTCAGGGCAAAATGATATTTGTTTCACTTCTAACGCTATAAATCACCAACAATTCCTCCAAAGTATGGTCTATTAGTTCAAAAGCACCAACTCTCTGTACTGTCTGCTGGCGTTCATATCCATCGATAGTGTTTGTTATAATCTAGTCAAATATAATTTCGAATGGCAAGATTCGATTGCTGAATGATGAAGGCAATTTATGCAGAACTTCTTCTTTTTCTCGCCGTTATCATCTCAGAATCTGGTAAGTTTCATTTCTTGTTAAATTCATACAAGTCGTTCGTATTAAGCCAGGGTGGATAATTAGGGAGATGTAACAATGTAATACATTTAATTTACTAACCAATCGACGTTGCATGCATGTTTTCCAAATGATGTCTACCTCATAACCCACTTATATTTCTCTACTCTCTTCATTTTATAACGGAGGTATATCAATAAGGAAATTATCAAAACACTATGATTGTAAATCAGTTCCGATAATTGGCAACAAACCTGGTATTAAAGCCAAACTATCAAAATAATTTTACCAACTCAGTTCTTTGACGTACATCTCATTTATACTTAGGCAATGCTTTGTATGGCAAACACGTATTTAAAAATATTCGGGGCAATTAATTAATATACTGGAAACGTTGGTGCATTGTCATTCTTCGTTAATGTTTTTAACATAACATGTTTTCAACAGTGGGACAGCTACAGGGGTAGGGCACGCCCCCTCCCCCTCATCTAGAAGGGAATAACATTTGAAAGAAATAATAAAAAAGTGAGATAAAAGAGAGAGAGGGAAAGGGAAGAAGGACAAGAAAATAAGACGCCTAGAACATCATCCGCATCTCCTCCCTTATTAATCAGCAGTCTTGGAAATTCGCATTTCATTTTCTGAGTAAACCGGTCCCCCCTCCTCCCCCATTGGTCCAGTATACCTTAAAAATTGTGGGCTTACTCGACGCCACTGTATTTGCTGCATGCTACTTTTCTTTCAAGATCAACTAACGTGCAAGTAATGCCATTACCTGCAGGTAAAAATAGAGTCTTCACCTCCCGAATTCAGTATTGTAAAAATAGCTTTTCCCACAGTCTTGTAACAACAGAGCTTTAAAGGAAGTCGTTCTTTGTAAAACATTAAACCCAAACATTGCCGGCAAATAATGATAACTTGATACAGGTTTAGCATATTGTTTTTATAATGGGAAAATTAGAGATAAACCCTTGATTCGGTCATGTGTTTGTATTCTTATTTGCTATTCTATTTGGAGTTATGATTATGTACTACTCAAAAGGTCTCTAAATTATATTCGGCAACAAACTAACTTTTAATCACACCAAATATTGTTTGTAAAGGGTGGATTATGTAAGCAAACTTTGGAAGATTGTGGTAAGCGAAATTAAAGAATTAATTACATGGAGGTACACTATCAGAGATAAATAGTACAATTTTAAGTGAGCTTTATTCATTGTGACTGTGCTCTTTTTTGACGGCAGTTCCGCCCTTTGGCTCTTTATCAAGGATGAGAGATCGAACGATTATTACCCTAACAACGCAAATATAACGGTAACTGCTGGAGAGCCGTATAACTTTACATGTGCAGCAGACTGGGCAAGGCCGCCTCCAGTACTGGAATGGCGTATACCAGATGATGTAACCATGGTTGTTCATGATCAGTCTGATGTCGTACAAGGCAACGGCTATGACTCGGAAGGCTGCTACGATCACGCCCTCTAGGAATGATCAAGGAAAGGGTTTGTGCTGTGTGGCATCGCATCCAGAACTACAAAATAATCTCAAACGCTTAGTTTACCTGAATGTTCAAGGTAAAAAAATGCATGCCAAGTACAATCAGTATTCAGTATTTCACATCATAAAAGTGTTAATTTGTTAGGTAAGTAAACGTAATAAGTAGAGAGCACAATTTATGTATTGTTTTGTGGTGCAGATGTCACCAAAGCTGAATCCATGTCATGTTCTTTACTTTTTGGAACAGTTTCTGGGCATAATCTTAAAGGAGGTTTTTGGATATTCATTTTTTCTCTACAAGTATATTTTGTCTATCAATATGTACAAAACGATATCTCGTTCCTTTAAACATTATCTAGCGTTTCTTACATGATTTGGTATATATTAATTTTTCCCCTCTCTTTAATTAAGTTCTACCTCTAGCATGTTACTTTTTCCAACTGGAGATAACAAGAAAAAAGAATCTGGGTCAACATTCATTTACGTTCAAGACGGATCATCGACTTCAATCACTTGTAAAAGTATTGGATCATTACCGGCAGTTGAACTATCATGGACTCTTTTGGTGACGCCAATAGTATTCTCGGTAACTCAAACCTTTCAAAGTATCGCAATGCTTTAGATGGAAGTTTGTTTGACACCAGTACCATCGCAATACATCCAGAGAAAGCACCATGGAATGTTAATTGAATGCTATGCGTATCTGGACCAAGTCTTTATTGATTTACAAGAAGCCAAGTTGATCGTTTACGGTGAGTAGTTATTCTTTCAATATGTCGGTTTTCGATCTTACTTCAAATATCATTGATGGGAAATGTATTGGACTTACTGAAAGTCTTATTTATAACTAATAATTCTAAATAGTTTACCGTTTTATTTATCATAAGCTACCCAATCAAAACGAAGTCTTCATCAAAGTCATTAATAATTTGACGTCACTTGGGACGGGGAGGAGAAGAGCGAATGTCGACCACTATGACACTTGGTTGTCCCTCTCTGTATAACTAAATATTTCGCTTAAGAGATTCTATATATTATCAAAGGACAATTTGACACTTTGAGGCTTTACCCGTGATCATCTATTTTATTTATGTGTAAAGGCCCACCAGATGACGTTAAAATGACTACCCTCGCTGAGCTACACGACGGTATAGAAACCAACTTAAGCTGCGGAGCTGTTAATGGATACCCTTCTCCGCTCATCCATTGGTACATCGGTTCTAGAAATGTGACACATGATTCGTTTCTTAAGACGTCATTGAATGGAGCTGATCGGTATGATGCTGAAAGCACCCTTAAACTCATACCAACGAGGATTGATCATGGAAAACCTCTTCTCTGCCAGGCGGTTCAAACTACAACACTCTCAGTGCGGTCAGTGAATGATAGCAAGGTTTTAAATATATCATGTGAGTATCAAATTTCATTTTAACTGTTGGTAGGGACATTATAAAAAGAGAATGATCTCCTAAAATTGC